>OZ023160.1:4583675-5183675 GCA_963678695.2 Diplodus puntazzo | reverse complement strand
TTTAGTGGGTTAGCGAGCTATGTTGATTCTAAAGCCAGGCTCTCCTGTTCTACGAAGGTGGCTCTCTTTTAACCCGGCTAGATCACCATGGTAACTTACGCTTAGCTCATAACCTGGTCCCGACCAGGTTATGTTCAGAGTTTCGGCTTGAAATCGGCTATAAAAGCGGCGCTGTTTCACTGTGTAAGTCATTCGGAGATTGCGTCACCGTTCATTGAGAACCCGGTGGACCTAGGAGCGAGAATAATTCTGGCAGCACTGCGACGTGAGCGGCTTCTGCGAGATCGCGCTGATCCGCTGGCATTTCCTGATGAATTTTCAGCCGAGGAACTCGGTACATCTGCTCACTTATTGAGCCGAGTGTCGGGAATACCACTGAAGACGACTCACTGTCGGGCAAAATACTGACATTCACTTGGTGATGCAGAAAATCTGAGCAGAAATACTGCGTGCTGCGCAGAGTAGTTCTCGCTCTTACTGGGAAGCTGCAATCTGAAGATATGATATTAAAATAAAATGGGATACAGTATATTATCCACACACCTGCTGCCATGTCCGACTGCTGCTTCCACATCTTAATAAAATGCAACATGAAATATTAATTAGGCCAACCTAGTATTTATTTGTCACAGATAATGAGTAAAGTTAATTATTTCTTTGATGTGGCCATGAATAAACTGATGAACTGATCAATGTTTCACCCGCTGCAGGGCAGTGACACCCAAACACAAATCTTACAGGCTTGAGCTATTTTCACTGTCAGAAAGGTCTTTATTGTCATTGTACATGGACAGTAGCTACATTTGCTTGTTCATCCCGACACAGTAATACAAAAAAGAAAAACACTGAACATTTATAGCCTGCGCACACTCAGCCTCGCTTTCAATAAAACACACGCGCACATTCTATAACTGAGATCAGTAAAATGTGAAAACAATATAGACATCATTCAAAAATGAAAAAAGATAGTAGTTGCTTCAGTCTATTTATTTCTTAAATGGATGAGGGTTAATATGTAAAAGTTGCAAAATGTTGAGCTTTCAGAAATTAAAACACTGAGGGCTTAACATAATATCGATCATAACAGGCTATTAATCATCGTTAACTTACGCATTTACACGGTCAGCAGTTTTCTCTCTCGCTCTATTGGCGGCGACAGTGTTACTTTTTGCCGTGATGGTTTCTTTGAATTGTTCATAGCTTTGCATAATAGGAATCTGCTCATCTTGAGTAAAATATGTGGCCCAGGATCTAAACATTTTCGCACGGAAGTAGAATAATATGACGTCAAACGCCCCCTTTTATGTGAACGCGCGCTGAGCACAAAGCAGAGAGCCGGACTTAACAAACTAAGTTGATAACCACCGTCGCAGAACCGTTTAACTCTGTTTTGGGACTTGGGGCTTTGTTGAGCTGCATCTTGAGCACAAAGCCTGGCTATGTTGAGCCCCCTTCGCAAAACACCCCTCTGGTCCAACAGAGCATCACCGCAGTCTGCAGTGCAATAAACAAATGCATGTTTACAGGAAAACTGCAGTAGAACCAAAAAGCCTTGTGCTGCAGTGTTGTAAAGTGTCTCTTATTTCTCCTAATTACTTCTCATTCATACATTCTCATTATTTATTTTGAAAACCATCTTAAAACAATTCAGATTTTAAGTGTTTGTTTTCAACCTTTTGAGTGATGTCTGTGTGTCCATGTTTATTTTAATTTGAGAGGTTCAAATAAAAGATTGTAAAACTTACAGAATGTTGTGTCTGTCTTCACTGGTTTGGCTCTGCACTCTCCCTTCCAGGACTTTGGAAAGCTCAGTTTGAAAAGAGGATCTCCTGATGATGTGGTGGCTTGCCCTCTATCAGCATTCTTATTGTGATGCAGTGCAGCCAGTCAGAGTCTTGAACAGTAAAAAGACAAACATGAAAACAATTGCAAGAAATGGGCAAATGTTCTCAACAAGTAATCACAGTTTAATTTACCTGCACAGCATTCCCAGATATGGATAGGAGTAACACATGACAGCACTGTTACAGTATAATTCAAGCACTAAAGACTGCAACGCCTTACATTACTCTAATCCGACCACTTTATTTCAGTAACGAGTAATCTAGCGTTAATATTTCCAAACCAGTAATCACACTGAAGTTATTTATTGAAGTCACTGTGCGTTACAATTATTGTCATTTTCATTCGTAAAAATATATATTTTTGCTTTCTTCTTGTCTCTGGGAGTGATGTCACGTACGTCTCAAGTCACGTTTTAGCCATGAGGATAACTCACGTGTACACCATGCAGCAACACAAAAATGGAGGGAGGAGAGAGATGCGTGTTTCCTAGCTGGAAATATACTCATTATGCGGAGTTATTTAAAACAAAAAAGCACAAATGCTTGGTCAAGGGCCCAGCCCGACCCGGGCAGAGAATCTAAGCTCTATGTAGCAGTCAACAGTACACTCGTATTGCCCCGGCCTATGCCAACATATTCCAGCTTAGAAAACATTTTCAAATGCATTATTTCACAAAATCCTGAAAGCTTAGACCCGGCGGAGGGTGTGTGTATGTACTGCTTGACTGACCGCGCCTCTGGGTTTGCATGTGGAGACCGTGTTGATCGCGAACTAGGGGCTCGCGGTTAGCATTAGCTTGAAAGCTCACGGTTAGCGTTAGCTGGTACTATGTGACACTGCTTGGTTAGTTCGTGTAAAATTGCTAAATAAACACAGCTAAATACTTGTACATGCAGACATTTCCCTGGGACACGCATTACATAGTGTGCACGATCAGAAACGTACTACACACAATGATTCTGCTTTAGCACTAACGTTAACTTGTGTGGTCAGGGAAGCTAACGTTAGCGGTTAGCCGCTAACCTTAGCTTGTTCTCAATGGCAAAACACACAGTACATCAGGCATGAGTTCAGCCTAATCTACAGAAACACACAGCACATTATTTGTGTACTTACATGTCCTTGGTCTGCATGTATTCCTTTGAGTAAAAGTCTGCCGACCACTCATGCCTTGTACTGGCCCAAGTTGGTGAAACAGTCAGTGTCAAAGTGGTTCGCACACACCAACAGTTTTTTGCCAACTTCAAAAATAAATCATAAAAATAAATTCAATCCATGCCGCTCTTTCGTCCTCTGCAGCTGTGAGACGATGGAGTGTGTTGTGCTGGTCCTTGCAGCCAACAACAGAGCACTTTTCCTTGAGTTTGGCCATGGTGATTTCAGTAGCATAATGGCGAATCTCCAAGACGGTAGCTGTACCTGGTGGGTGGAGACACCGTGCGGTGAAGGGAGGGGCAGTGGGGTAGCCATATGCAAATGTGCGGCCGTCGACGTCGACAGCCGCAGCAAATTTGACTCGTGTATCTGGAAACTGCAGGCAAGACCCCTTTAGAAACCTGTATCTCACTCAAAAAAGCATGGATAGACTTTTTTCAAAGTTTCTCGGCGTGTGGCAGCACCATAGACCCACAATAACACCCCAAATCCCAGAAAAAGTCAGTTTTTCATAATATGGGACCTTTAAAACAGCAGTGACTCGGCTGTCGGAACTATCAGAAAAACATTTATCCGATTCTCGTTGGCATCCATGTTGCTCCCACTTTACGATTCATTCTATAAATGCAAATTTTTCAATTTAAAACATTAAAGCAACATTATGTAGACGTCTGCATTTTGTGCGATTTGGCGCCTCCCACAGTTGTTACAGTGAGTAACGTAATCCAAGTATCATAATATTGAAGTAATGTCAGTTTTTGATTACCTCAATTCCAAACATGCCAATAAAGAAAAGAGAAAATAAATATCATTAAAACGACTTTCATTGATGGTGTGTTAGACCGGTGAAGTGACTGCAGACTAATATATCAGTTCAATGTATTTATTTCATTTAATCCCCTTTTTTATTAAATGTATCTGCAATCTAATTACATCTTTTTACCTGAACACAGTCACCTTTTTCTTCTGTATCCTAATCACATAATCCCGTTCCTTATACACTACGCTCACCACTCATACGTCACAAAGTGTAACGTGTTGAAAAGTAATGTTGACGTAAACACGTATGTAACGCTTTGATCGCTGACACACTGTTACAGGACACTGAACCATCAACATGATTTCTAAACTGTTATAAAGTGAAAAATTGCACATATCATTCCTTTAACATGAACTCTTGAACTGATTCTGTTGAATCCCTTTTTGATCCCTTTCCGGTTTAAAACGTGAATTCAATTTTCACACGTTCAGAAAAACCATTCGTAAACAAATTGTCTCCAGAATGACCTTTGACCCGCGACGCAAAACTGTAAGCTGCGATCATTTTCACGACTGTTTCTGTTCTCGAGGTTGTGAAAAAAGGGGCTTTAGTCTCTAATGATCAAATGAAATCTCATTCTCGCAGCGCAGTAATTACTGACGCTGCTCTGTAACTGGGTTTCAGTCTCAATGGAGTCACGAAAACCAGATCAAGGGATATCAGGAAACTGCTCTGAGCTGGTTTAAGTGACTGTCAGGCTAATTAGTGACGGTGTGTGTGTGTGTGTGTGTTGATACGACGTTTTAAAGTGCAAACGGAGAGAATATCTTCTAAACAAAAGCAGATCTAAGCAGGTTTAGGACTCAGATGGTTCAAGGTTTGCCAGGAATTTAGATTACCTACGTCAGTGTGTTCTCAAAGGCACCATCATTTTCTGCAGCTTCATGTTATGAATAATTTTGTGTCGCTGGAATACTTCTTCTTTTTTTTTTTGCTTCACTTTTTCCCCTCCGAGATTATCAAAATTACACAGCGGATCTAAAGTGCGTGCCCGGTCACCAATCAGACCGGAGTCCTTGTTGTGGAGACTCGCCTCTGTTGTCAGCGGCGCTTTGTATGGTCCCCAAACTGTGACACGCAATTAGCTTTCATCTAAAGCACCTGACAGTCTCCGGATTAGAGCACTCAGAGGCACATTCACAGAGACCCCACTTCACGGATTAGAGCCCAACCTGTAATCCAGCCCGGGGAGATTAGGCAGATCAGAGGCAGTCCTGACTAAAGCAACGTTTATATCCAGAACACCCCGACTGACTGCACCAACACTCGGAGGGGCCAAGATTTACCTCTCGCCAGCTTCAAAAACATGCAAGTGAGGCACAAAGGGAGTGTGTGTGTGTGTGTGTGTGTGTGTGTGTGTGTGTGTGTGTGTGTGTGTGTGATGGATACATGAATGTGTCTGAAAGAGATACTGCAGAGAGAAAAGAGGGACGGTGCTGCTGGATAAAGGACAGGAGAATAACAAACATGGCAGCTAAAGGTCAACAGTCACGCTTTGATAACTTTGGGTTTAACTGATATTCGTTTGTCAGAATTGGGTTTCGTTAAATACCAAAAAAAGGATGAACTTTATCAACCTCGGTCCAAAGTGTTGCGTGCTTTTCCCTTTTAATTTGATTTATTTATTTGTGACATATTTTCAGGGTCTTGGTAAATCGATTTAGGGGAAATTAAGGCCCTTGAAAAGTCTTAAATTCATTTTTTCAAGGTTTTATGTTTTATAGCTTTTTTAATAGGTGAAGTTAATTTAATCTTTGCGTGACTGTGACATGTTGTGATCAGATGTTTCCCCTCTTAATCCCTCATGTGGTTTAATTTGAAAAGATATTCGAGGTTCTTGGAGGTAAAACTCTGAAATATCTTATCAAAAAACAAAAAAAAAACAAACTAAGATTAGACTAAGGTTTGTTAAATAATCAAATTTGTGTAGCAGAACTTCTCCCTTATTTTCTCCTCCACTAATAATCTCAGCACCCCTCAGATTTATCTGGTGAACCTTCAGAGGGAAACACTGCATGAAACCACCTAATAGTTTATATAACTGATGCAATATTAATAATCTACTGATACATTATCTAATAACATATCAGTCACAGAGTGAGTTTAACTTTGGATACTTTTAGCTGACAGTACTTTACTTTTACTGAAGTGAGATTTTGAATGCAGGACTTTCACCTGTTGAGAACTTTCACGTTGTTGTGTTGCTACTTTGACTTTGAGTTAAATATTTAAATATTTCTTCCACCACTGAGTCCTTGTGAGGGAGTTCCTTCGTGGTCTGACTCTCCTGAAGCTCATCAGAGTTTAAGACATTTTATTTTTAGTTTCGTCAGTTGTTTTGTTTATTGGTCAAATCCTGGTTTCTGCTGGTTTCTTCCTAACAAGTCACTCAGTTTATTCTCTTGTGTTTTGTTCCCAGCCTGCCTGTTTTAATGATATTCAATTAATTGTTTTGATAAGGAGTTATCACAAACTAAGACTGCTTAGTTGTACAATCAATATATCATTAATGTAAGTTAAAGTGTGTCGCTGATGTAACCAGTTGGAACTCAAAGTGGCGTGACGTCTTAAAATGTAAGAAAAGGTTCTTAAAAGTCTTAAATTTGACTTCAGGATTCCTGTGTAGACTGATTTTATGAATTAATTTTGTTTTCAGTTGGTGTTTTGTTCCCCGTCCTGTTTTGTTCTCAGCCTTTCTGTGAGGTTTGTCACATGTTTCTGTCTAAACTTCCCGGTTTATTAAAAGTATTTTTAGTGACCATAAAAGATAAATCTCTTCAGTATTTCACAAGAAAAAAGCAACAAAATCTCAGTCTGATCTCATGTGCGTCTCTGGTTCTGCCTTCAAGGACCGCACAAGTGATTTTTAGCTCATTTACTAGAAGGACTGTAAAACCTGTGCGGTGCAAACCAAAATGTATTCTAACAGAGAAATGTTTTGATCTTGAGATCTTCGTCGAGTGTTGTAGCTGAAACAATTAGTCAGTTCACTGTAATTTACTTCAAAGTGTGTTTTTCTTTGTCCTGTGGGAAAATAACTGAACTGTCTTTGTCAGACAAAACAAATAACTGAAGGACTTAAGCTTCAGGAAATCAGAATGAACTTTAATCACTATTTTCTGCTTTTTTAAAGTCCAGTTGATCTATAATTTGAGAAAATAATCTTCGGAGTAATCTATAATTTAAAAACACTGTTATTTGGTTACAGACATAAACACGGCCGTTACTGAGGTGGCTGTGATCTGCATGGTGATCAGTCGGTCTGCGGATCAGAACTCCGCTGAACACCGTCTGAAGCTCCACAAGGCGACGAGATGTTTGGAAATATTCACAATAAAAACATAGAAAATATATTTAGGAATTTATTATCAAGACAGAAAAAATGCCTTAATAATAAAAACATTTTAAAATGTAGGAAAAAAAATGACACGCATCTTCTAAATCACAAATATTCTTCAACTTCACCCACGAAGAAAATTTCCATAATTTATTTATTTTCTGTATTTTTCTGGTTGTCGGTGTCAACAAATCCCAGGAAGACATCAAACCAACAGAGCGTTTATTCTGCCAGCTATCGTCTACGTATCCGAGCTCCACGCAGCTCTGCTGTTGTTTCCACACACATTTTAGTTTCCCGCTGCTGTAAAATACTCACGAGAGCATCCGGCGGGTTTTAATCTGCCACCAGAAATAGTCGCATCGGATGTACTCTTCCCTCCTGTTTGAGTGACGTGGACTGAAAAACCACAGCAGCCGCCTCTTGTAGGAAATTACTGAGTTCTTTTTTTAAATGAAAGTATATAAGTGACCCACTTTTAAAGAATCAGCACCAACCAACTGGCCCGAGGCTGAGGGCCACAGACGGAGCGGGGAAGTCTGGTAGCGAGACTAACGCGTTGGATTTTTTTTTTTCTCCGTCTTTTTCGAGGGATTTGTAGACAATAACAAAAATGTATAATTTCATCAGTCTTATCCTTAAAATGTGCTTGAGCAAGTTTCAAGAGTGTGAACTGATGAACTGAAGATCTTAAACTGTGTAACTTGAAATAAAAACTGTAAAGTTTACATGATTCGCGCAGTAGATAAATGTGCAAAGACACTGGTGTAGTTTTGTAGACGAGCTGATCGGGATGTTATTTTTGTTAGTTGGTGTTTCAGGACTTATTCTTTTGTGTTCGGTCAAGATATAAAAGGCAGTGACTAAATGTTTGTTCTCAATCAGCTTCAAACTATAAGCCAAGGACACAATGTTGTCTTCGAGTTTGGTTTATTTCCCATGAGAGATTATTTGTATTTTTTTGAGCTCGGGTTGGACTCAGTTGGAAAACAGTGACGTCTTCCTGTGCACCAATCAGAATTCAGCACCGTTTGAATAAATCACAGCGGATCAAACCTCACCAGCGTCGTCCTGATGGAGCAGAGCTTTGAGTTAAACCAGCAGCCGAGGATGTTTTGTCTCAACGTAAACTTTGATTATTGCACACATTGTATTTGTATATGAAATATGAGATTTGAAGCCACATTTTCTGCAGCTTTAAAGAAAAAAAGTAAAAGATCAGTTCAGTGTAGCCTGTCCATGCAGACTAAAGAGAGGTACAAATCAAAGCAGCAGAAGCGGAGACATACAGGTTTTTTTGTCCGTGCTATCAGTCTAGCTGCTACATTTCAGTGAGGAATAGTCGTTCCTGCACACATTTTTTTTACCTGCATTGATTTATTTTTAAAAAGGTCGACGTTTCAGTCACCAAGACTGAGTGTCTTGTGCAGGACGTGTGCAGGAATGGCTATTTTTCTTTGGGATTAAGTTTTATGGGCCGGTGTTTGACTCACCTACATTTCCCATAATTCAAAATAAGCTTAATCTTTAGACGTCACCTGCTTTCAGTCACTACTTGTACAGTTTGTAATGCAGGTGGAGGTGTGCACCTTTCATCCAAGAAAATCCAGAAACTGACAGGAAATCGTGTCAGTCAAAGCCTTGTACAAATGTGATACCATAGAAAACATAATTTGTAATATATATTGAATATTGTGTTTTCATTCAACGATATTCAGACGTATCTCACGATCATGTTTGGAGGCTTTCTTTTCATGTCTCACAGTTTGTTTTCAACTTTTTCGACCTGCAGTTTGTGGCGCCGGCGTCTCCCGCCCACCAAACTCCATTTAACCGCGCGTTAATCTCATTCCCAGGTTGGATGTATGAGGCAGAATTCCGCTACAAGATAACACAAACAGCATCGGTATGCAGAAAGTCCTTAAGGAAACGACTCTCAGATTGCCAGATGCAGCATATAGGCAGGCTGTTGGACAAACCTAAATGCTATCTACTCTTGGCGAGGCTGTGATAAGGCGCAGGCGTCCGCTCTTTGAAACAGGAAGATAAACAACCTCGGCTTCCCTCGGGAGCTCGCAGGATATTCTATGGGCTGGACCCCCCAACAAATTCCACCTTTAATAGAACCACCGGAGGAGCCAGATGACTCGGCGGTGGGCTGTACACAAAACCTTTGCGAGAAAGAATGAAAGTGTGTGTCACTTTTCATTTACCTGAATGCTGCGGCTGCTGTGCGAGGAGGATTTGTGAGTGCGACAGTTCTAGTTTAACAGAGTCCGAACGGAGCGGCACCGGGCTGATAGCGGATTTCAGCTGCCACTTTGCAATCTTGATTGGATGCTGCGCGTTCAGAGTTCAGCCACAAACATTCAGACATTAATGGAGGTGTTGGCCTTTAATGTTTGTTTTTTTTTTGTTGTTGCATTAAGACCAAACTGCAGAAGTTTCTGCGGATTTATTTACTTTTTTAAATTTAAGGTATTAAAGTGATGCTCTTATCCACAGAGGCTTAAAGCGGGAGGAGCTATTCGGGGGTTAGATTTTGGCTCAAGGACATGTGGCTGCTTTGGGATCAAACCTGTGTGACCTTTCGGGTATGAGATCCAAAGTCTGGCTCCACCACTCCCAGCAGAAGCTTATTTTTAATCTAATTCATGACTTTCAAATGCCATGAATCCCTCCCAACAAGAAGGGGGAAACTAAATATCTCGGTGTATTAAACATCCGCTCTGCTTCTCTGCGTTTGATAGAAATATTCCTCTAGACAGGAAGCTTGTTTAAGAGTCTTTAGTGTGTTGATGCTGTCCGTTAAAGAGTATTTTCCAACTGGGCACTTGGGATATGATAGTCGTCATAGTCATTTACACTGAATTTAAGTTGTCTCGCCTTGTGAGGTTCCCCCCGTCGCTGAGCTGATGGATCAACTAAGGGCATTTGACGCCCACTAAGAGTTTAGGTCTATATTCTCCCAGTGATATCAAAGTGTTACCTGAGGGGGGTCAGAGATGATGACAAATCACAAAGTGTGTCAAGACATCACAGGCAGCTGCGGATGGAGCCGAGTCCTATCGCTGCAGCACCGCTTTGAGAGGCCAGGGCACAATTATTACCATGACTTCTGAGGAGGATAAATACTGTACGCGGACAGACTGCGGGATATTAGAGCAGGGCAGTTTGAAGACGAGGAACGAGCAGGAGGTGGGGGGGGGAGGAAGAAGGCAAAAAAAAAAAAAAACCTAGCCACCAGTTTTTCAACTTACCCAGAGGAAAAATGCATAATCATATTATTTCACACACGACTTGGTTCAAAGGCGGCCAAAATAAGTTTGTGAGGTTCCCATGGGTCTGTCAATCTGTTGAAGGAGCTGCAGGCGAAGGCTTAGGATGCACCGAGTACGAAACAATTATGATCATCCCATTAAAGCATAGCGAAGCAATTTGGCAGCCCAGTCTGGAAAAAAAAAAAAAAACACACACACACACTCACTCCCATCAAGTGATGCTACCAGATCAGCTCGCACAACCGTGATGCTATTGTACATTAAAGTCACACGTTAAATTATTAACGTTTTGTCTTTATATTGTGACAATAGGGGGAATCCATGTTAGTTAATGTTATTGCTTCTGAGAGCTAAGAATCCTTGTGTTCCTTCGATGCAGGAAGGGCTTCGTAAAGTAAAAGAAAAAAAAAAAAAGGAAGAAGGGGAGGGGGGTGAAATGATTAGTGCGCTTAGTCAGCTGTGAAATTGAGTTTATGGTTTTCAAGACGGTGAATTCAATTCGATAATGGGTATTAAGTTGTAGAGAATAATTAATAGTAATTGACTTCTTTCCATCACTATGCAAATTAAACACAGATAACACCACGGGAGCTTTTTAAAGCCAGTCAAGTTTGTGGGGATTAAGTTTATGGAATTTTTGTTGGAGAGAGGAGTGGCTCCTGTTCGCCTTTGATTGCTTTGTTGACAGATTTATCAGTGGGTGAGGGGTTACTGTCTCTGCGAGGATTAAAGGAATTGGGTTGTCACAAACTGTCAAGGCATTGAGTTAGGAGCATTCTGGTATGTTTGTCATAATGGGCTCAGGCTGTTCTCCGCCGCACTGTCAAATACATCCTTATTGAGCTGCATCTGTAAATGGGAGAGAGGAGTGGAAAATGCAAAAATGTGGATTGAATGGATAGTGCTGAGGGAGAAATATCCAGCGGGACCGAGTGCGGGTGGATTTGTCAAGATGCAGATTTGGATTTTGGGAAGCTTGTTGTTCACACTGACATTTTAGTTAATTCGTGGAGATATTAATGAGTCGATTCAGGGAGCGGTTACAAATCTGGTTTGTGATGGTGAGATTTATCATAACAGGAGTCAAATTTAAGGAGAACATCCCTTTAACTCCACCACAACACGTGTAAAAATGAATCTGCACAAGAGAGAAATCAACAAAATGATTTTCTTTTTTTTTTCTTTTCGAATTATCACATTATAAGACTGCGGCCGAAATGAATTTTGCAGCAATAAAGTCTCACAAAAATCAGGCGTCTGTTCACGCTGCGAGCTCTACCTGAAACTCACTCATCCAAATCATTCTGTTTGCAAACATTCCTCGATGTTCCTGCTAGCAGACGAGCACAAACATAAATCACAGGAAAATTGTAGGAGAATGGAAAAAAAGGTGAAACGGCGTTTAACTCACCAGAGAGATGACTGACAGCAGCAGCAGCAGCAGCAGCGGCGGCGGCGGCGGAGCGGCGGCCCACAGACATGTGGTCTTCATGCCTCGTTGTGGAGCGTCTCCCCTCATGTCAAACTGTCCTTGATCTTCTCAGCCACAAAAAAGAAACCTCCTTCTGACTGAGCCGGTATCAGCTGCCGAACTTGAGGAGAAATATGGAGTGAGGAAGGCGGTCCTGAGGCGGGAGAGCAGAGATGAATCTTCTCAGGCTCATTCAGGAGGGTCAGGTGTCGGCTGTTAAAACGTGTTTACGGAGAGGGGGGGGGTTATTTTTGATGCGAGCACTGGAGGAGACGCGAGGTGTTTGTACATCTGAGTGTCAGTGTGGAGGGATGTTTTATATAGCGCGCTCTGAGGTTCAGAGAGAGGGAGAGAGAGAGGGAGAGAGAGGGGGGAGGGATGGAGAGACAAATTGAGCGAGTGAGTGAGGAAGGGGGAGGGAGGCGGTGGGGAGCAGAGAAGGAGGTTCACATTATAGACTTTTGAGAAGGAACTTTTCTTTTAACGTCGTCTGGGGCTGACATCTAGTGGCCGCTGTCGTCGCCTACATCAGCGTCACAAGAAGCTGGTCGCAGCTCATTCTGTGGAAACACTAAATATTTAATCCTTTTGAAGTCTACGTGTAGTTTAAATTGTATGTTGACCTCAATTCAAAGTAAACCTATTACAGCATTTCCTACTGTGGAAGTAGGTGTGAAGGATTTAGAGGATCTTCTGGCATGAATGTAATTAAATGTTCATAATTAAGTTTTAAATGCCCTTTAAACACCTAAAATTTAAAAAAAACAACAGGTTTTTGTTACCTGAAAATGAGTCTTTTATACACAGTAGCCCAGAACAGACGGACCAAACTGTGGCTAAAGAGAACGCCTTGTTGCATTTATTGCATTTTTAGTGGCCATAATTTGAAAGGGCAAGACGAGGGATATTCAGTTGGTTGCAATACAGCTAGATGCCACGAAATCAGACACAGTGGACCTTTAAGGACTCTAAAATCAAAACACAATCCAACACCCGTTTGAGTGTGTAAACAAAAAGATTGAGGTATTAAATTAACTTATAAATGAGTTTAAAGAAGAACAGTTTCTCTTTTTTTTTTCTTTCCTTTGGGGTTTTATATATATAGACCTCAGAACTGGTGGGAAAAAACTTTTGCCAGGATAATCTTTAGTAAAAATATTTCTAAAAAAAGCAACAAACAAATGAAACATATTTTCATGTGAAACGGATTATTTTTTTCCCAGGAGAAAAAAGTTAAAAAAATTATGCTGGCAAAATGTTTCCACTAGTTCTCAAGTCATAAACGCAATTTAGATCTGAGCGCATTTGTGATCAAACTGTTTTTATAGTATGTGAACAAATGCCAAACCCGATCAGTAAGTCAGTGATTCATTGCACTTCTTCGGTGGTGAGGGACAGATTTTAAAACGAAGGACAACTTTCTATCCCTAAAAAAAACACTGAATCCTACACTTCCCATAATGCAACTATCTTGCATCTATAGCACCTGTTGTTAGACCCTCACTGCCAGATAAAACGTCATGTCCACAATTCGTAACTTACTGGTCATATTTTTTTGTCTTCAAGCTCAAAATTGCCTCACTGATGCCATTTGAGTAATTTTGTCCGATTTGAAAAAGCCACAGAGAACATTGTACACCTTCGCTGGCTGAGAAGTACAAATCATGACTACTAAACTGACACTGCAAAAGAAAGGTGAGCAGTGTGCACATCAAACTCTAGCCGGGTACAGGTGCAGGACAAAACACAGCCACAAAAGAAAAGGAGAGGCGAGCTTGGAAACGTCTGTGCGCTAAAAGCTTCTCTTTTCTCTTTGTTAATAAACTGACACTGGCAGGTAAAATTGGCGGAGCGGCCCTTTAAAAGCCTTAATCATCCCATCACCTGCTCACAAACACCTTCAGGGCTGCAGCTAATGATTATTTTCATTATTGATCAATCTGATTATTTTCGCGATTAACTGATTAGTCATCTTGTCTATAAAATGTCAAAGGATCTTTGAAAAGTCTTTAAATTGCTTCTTTTTGTTCAACCATCCTTTCAAAACCCAAATATTCTTCATTTACACTACAGGCTTTAAAGAAGCTGGAACCAGCAAATGCTTGACAATGTCACGGTCAAAATGGCTGATGATAACTTTGAACCAAAATCTTAAATTAGCTCCAAACGTATTTTGTTTACACAGTGGACGGGCTGATTGGAGGAAATAAACAAGTTTAAACTCAGAATTTTCAGTATAAGAGCAGATTGAGCCGCATTAAGAGACTCTGGTGATTTCAGCCAATAGTCAGGGCCAGAATTGTTCCTCCAGGAGGTGTTTATGAGCTTGTTTCGGGCTGTTTGGAGTCCACTGGTACTGATTTGTAGTGACACTTTTCTGAATGTCTGAGGATTCGCTGTGAAGCTCCAGAAATTTTGCGGTTCACTTGACTGTCCACCGTCCGGGACATGAGTAGATAATGACTGATTTTTTTCTAACTGTTCCTTTAATTCCAAGGGAATTCTGCTCTCTTGTGGACAGAATTACAAAAACAGCTCAGTAACTTTCTTTGTGTTTACAACCGTGTCCTTATTTATTTTCAGTAATTCTTCCCATACATATAAACAACCTGTACAAAACGGCTGAGCCTTTTCCTCATTTTTCTTTTTTCTTTCCTTTTTTTTTCACAACATACAACTTGCATCATGAGAACAACAATCGTCAATATCACACACCCACTTTGCAATATTCAAACTAAACATTTTCTGTGCAATACAAAATAAATGTACACATACTTTTGATATTTTTTGTCTCCAAAAAAATAAAAAAATCGCTGTTATTTACAAATCCCACAACAAAAAAGGTAAACATTCTCCACACCAGTTTGTTTTAACGTTGAACTCAGCAGAAAGCGTCTTCTCTTATTATTAACATGTTGAATAATTTCTGTTTGTACAGATTGTTTTTTTTTTTTTAACTATATCTCACCCCATGTATTGTGGAACAATAGAGCACCTAAGATACGGATTACTACATGAGAAAGTTTTAAAAACTCTTGACGTATACTTTGCTGAGAGACCTCGAAGAAACATAAATGCAGTCTTAATTATGTGTATAATGTCTGGCCCATTCAAGTATTAAAACTGTTTACAGGACTGTTAGTATTTATTATTGTCAGTAAGGCAGAAATAACGTTTGCGCGACATGAATGGTTTTAAAATTATTGATCTTTTCCTTTAATCACTGGGAAATGTCAGTTTTTCCTTTATGTACTACTTCAGGTAACAAAAAAAAAAAAGAGTAAAGAATCTGAATTGAATCTGAATCTTTATGATTAAAAAGAACTTCAAAGCAGGCGATTCGTTAAAAGAAGTCGCCTCTTGATATCATTTAATTGCATCTGGGCAGAAATAAAGTGATAACACCAGACGAAATCTACAAACCACAAAAGGTACTTTTACTACAACCCAAAAAAAAAAAGAAAAGAGAAAAAAAAAAGAAATCAGATGTGAGAAATAAAATCTATACATATATTTACTTGAGATTCACACCTGTTTTGTAGAATGTGACACATCTAAACATCTTTTCCTGTTGCCGTTGTTTTCCTTTTGAATGTTTTCGCCGTACAGTAGCTGTTCCTCTGCTGTATGGTTTAGTCTGTGGAAGAGGCAGTGTTTTATGGCAATAGAAGGTAGAAGTCACATGTGCATATCATGCTGCACTAATATAGTGCAATGTAGAGCCTGAAATAAAAGAAAGGGTGGAGGCAGGCAGGCAGTAGTTTCCATGAACCAACTGATCGCAGGCTACTCCTCCATCAGCATCGTACAGATCAGTTTATCCCACAAACACAGGCCTGTGTGCCTCTAAGAAGAAAAAAAAAAAAGAGGAGAAGAAATGCCTCCCTTTTGTTCAAGACTGTAAAAGAGATTTGAGTCAAAACCCAGTTGAGGATTGAGAAAAAGGAATCCAAACCTTTTTATGGAGATTTGCCTCTCCCTCCTCCTCTTCCCTGCGGTGACTTTTGGCAACGTACGAACCGTCAGAGCATCCTAAGCCTCCAGCTACTCAGCATTTTTAGGGACAAGCAGAAAAGCGCGGGGGAAGAGTTGGAGCTTGTGCTGCCATGTTCAGAGACAGCAGGAGAGCTGGGTCTCTCTTCAGCACCCAGCTTTTTTTTTTTTTTTTTTCTCCACTCCTCTGACTGAAATTAGTCTTTTCTTTACAGAAGTGTGGACGTGTGGAGGGTTTGGGGGGCAAAAAAGGCATTTCATTGAACACGGTGGAGGTCACGAAGGCTCTAGCAAAAGAAAATGCTTTAAGAAAACAAAAGGGGGGAGTGAATGGAGCTTTAGTTGAAATGGTAAAAGCCCACCAGTGTCTCCACTAAGAGGATTTTCTGTAATTTCTCCGCTCTGTGACGTGTCCATTCACGCTGCAAACATCCATGTCCCTCACTGTAATGGCTGTGATGAAGTGGGTCTCTATGACAGGTGAAGCGTCTCCTGGAGGACTACATGTCCGTGTCCCCGTCGTAGGCGAGAGTCAGAGGTTTTAGTCGGTTGTTTTGTTGCCTCTGTCTCTGAGGTCTCTTTGGCTTTTTGCTGTGAGGAAAGATTAAAACAGAGTCAGTGTGGCAACAACGGCAGAATAAACTACGACACTTGCCATGCTGTTACTGCACCCGAAACTGTGTGTCAGGCAAACATGGAGGTGATATGGAAAACAGGGATGATGGTAGTGATTTCTACATCAGGGACAATTCTTTTATTTGTATTGGTTCAATACAGAACTACCTTCTAGACTTTGCTGTCAACTTTTCCACCCACTAGTGTTTCCGAGTGATATTGTTGTTGGTGCAAAGTTGCAAAGATGACCAGATCGCTCTCAGTTTTCCTCAGAGTCACAGTTACTAACAACGCAGGATGCAAAGTGACTTTATGCATTCATTTAATCTAGAATGGAGACGTGAATGCAGATAGAAATTGTGCCAGTCAGACTTAATTTTCCCGTGAGATTTTGTGTCCGGCGGCAGACAAGACTGCGTAGTGAAAGCGGATTTTATAGGGAAGTAACATAAACGCTTATGGTGTCATTATTCTATAGCCATTACACTGTGCAACATTTACCTCACAATGATGCGTTAAGGCAAAAAACTTGTCCATTACCAGTTTAAGATTAGAGAAATGAATATCCCAGTTAAAAGAAGTTATAAGTGGAGCTTCTTATTAGTCTGTAATCCCGAGGAGACCAAACATTAAAGACTTTAGTATTCTATATTCTTCTTATTGTCAACAAATGCCATGAAAAGACCACAACCAACAATCTGTCTCTCAGTACCTCGGCCCCTTCATGTCTCCTGAAGATGTATAAATTCATATTTTTAAGAAGAACTCCCAGAACAGCTCGGCACTGTAGTTTTCTGGAGCAAATAGAGCATTTGCTGGGGGCCATTTTCAGCGGTGGATTAAGACACATTTTGTGCTCTAGCAGGACGCTGATGTGGGACTGAGTCAAAACAAATCTACAGCGTTTTTGTTTTTATGGTAATGAAGGAACATCTCGCCCAGTGCAATAGTGTTAGAACTGATGTGTAAGAGTAATAAGATGTAACAGGCTTTGGCTTCACAGATAATACTTGTTAGTAGGATCATATTGTTGTTGCTCTTTTCAAGGAATCTGTAGACAAAGACACAAATATAGAATATCACCAGCCGTTACATCATCCAAAAAAGGTATTTCAGTTTCAAAACAGCCATCGGACCTTCTGTTTTTGACCACACTTGACTGTTTAAGAGCTAAAAACAATCCTCCACTCACTTCACAAACAGTGAGACTTGTCTATTTCAGCAAGAACAGGATACTGACAAACAGTTTGTTTCATGTGCAGAGGACACAGACGTCTAGATCTAAAAGCATTAAAGGTTATTAGTAAGTTAATTTGCATGCAAACTCTGCACATGCCAGACATTTCCTACTACGCCTCCAGGGAGAAAAAAAAGCACCTTTAGTGGAAGTCGGCATGATTTCTACCTTTGTACTTCTCTGAGCTGTCAGCGCTGCCTTAAATACCAGCCTGTGTCTCAAAGTAACGGCTGTATAATTTAAGACACTCAGAAATATAGTATTTTATATCCTCAACGGAAAGGCTGTGAAAAACTTGAAAGTTAAAGCTCAATTGTTCTGTATTGATTATCAAATTTCAATTAATCTTATGTTGTATCCACTTACCATTGCAGGACAGTCCAATTAATATTTCTAAACATTCAAACTTTTCTCCAAACTTTCTCCCACAGCACAACGAGTACAGAGTTATGTGATGTGATGGCCTCTGGAGTATTGGGCTGCTTCAAAAAGAATATTCGGGAAAGTTTGAAAAGACAATCAGAGGAGCGCCCGGGGGACTTTTCTCTAAATAGTTTCTGTGATGACGAGCTGATGAAATCAAACTCACAACATCCGCAAACTTTCAGGCAAATAATTTCTACTGCCACAGAAATCATCCAGGCTCTTTTCTCTGTCGCTTAGTTATTCATGTTCACAAATACTGACTGGAACCAAAAATTATTTTCATTATTAATTAATCTGCTAACTATCTCTCGATGTATCATTGAAGCTGAACGTGGCACAATAAACACGTACTGTATTAACACTGTACAGCTTGTTCTGGTTGACCAGACAAAACCTAAAAAATACTTTAATATTAAAGAAGTATTTTTATATGATTGTTCAAAGCAGACTTAAGAGAAATTCCATCTTTATGTTGAATGTGTAAAAAAGATAATGAGCTCCTGATTTGGCAGGAAATTAAATAGAGAAACAAAGGGGACAGAATTGCCCTACTTCCTCCTTTAGCCAGCAGAGGGCAGCGTGACATCGCGCTAGAGGTGATGAGACTTCAAAGTCGATTTGGATTTAATTTGTGGTACAGAAATGAGTCCCTGTAGTGAAATTTAACTCTCAACTCTCCTTTATCTCTATCAGTCTGCTGTTGTGGAGTTAGCAGATCTGTGCTTCTACTTCAGCTTTAACAAACTCACCACTGTAAAGAGCTGCACAGTTACATTAACATACCCGTGAGGATGTAAATGACATAACAATGTTTGCACAGACACGGTGTCATTGCATCCAGATTAGGACACTACGCTTTGCTAATCTTCTGTTCACACCTTCCTGTTAAAAGGACCCGATACTGATGACAAGATGGGAGTTATGTAATATGTTTTCCTGCCAGTTGAGGAACTTTTATCTGACCTGATCTGAGTATCTGATGAGGAAGCTACATTTTCATTATCTAAACATAGATCAGATAAAATTCCTGTTTATTGAGTTCGCAAGCTCAGGCTACAATCTGTTCTCTTTTCTTGTGCTCAGAATGCCAATATAATATATACTTTGATACTCAATTCGTTACATGTAACAGCTCAAAGGGAAATATACTTTTAACTCTACTGCCTTAATAAGACAGCTATAGTTAAGCTACAATAGATTCAGATTAAAAAAAGAAGAAATAAATTGCTCCACCTATTCCAGCTACAAAATGAAAATATTGCCTACTTGTTAAAGAATATTGATGTGCTGACAATAATATAATGTATTCATAGTAACAGGCTGTATAATGAGTATTTTAACTAGTGATACATTAAGAACATTTAGCTGTTGGTGTTTAGCTCCAAATCTCTACAAGAGAGCAAATAAGCTAATTTCCCATGATGTTAAACTATGAGTTCAAATAAGAGATATGAAATCTTCCTCCACCTCTGTCAGTCAGAACTCAGAGGCATTATTTCACACCTGACACACATGTACACATACTGCACTAACTGTACATCCTCTTTTGTTTATTTCCTGTTGTGATGGTAACTTGCGAGCTTATTTGTACAGTGATTTGTGGCTTGTTTTAAGAGTTTTGGTATGAACACATTGATCAGATAAGGGTCCCTTTTAAAAGGAGGTATAAACAAAAACAAATCTAAACTACTAATCAAGTCAAAGACCTTTACTGGACATAAAAGGGGGTAAAATCACCAGCTAAACACCATCTATTTGGCCTACGTGCTCTACAAAATCTACGGATCTAATTTAATCGAAGGACTAAAATACAAAATCTTCGTGGGCGGTTTGTCCTCACCTGCACCAGCACCTTCACTCAGCTAGTCAGGCAAGACATGTGACACTCAGAGAGGTCACAGGGAAAGGTCAAGGACTGCAGGTACTTATACTGAAGGCTGTGTTGGGGGGGAGGGGGGGTGAACCCTCTACATCCTCATTAGCTGCTGCTGCTTTGAGCCAGCTCTTGGCAATCGGGACAGGTGTAAATCATCTCATGTGCATTTTGGCCCACCCAGACTGCCGTCCCATTGGCGTCAGTCTCTTGGGCCTTAAGAGAGCGATGCACCTTGGCACAGTAGCTGCTGCTCTCACAAGAGGACGGCATGAAGGAGGCGAGAAGGAAATAAAAGACAAACAAAAACGGTGATGTGAGGGTGGAGGTGCGGTGTTTGAACTCAAAACGGAGGGAAAAATGAGGGCTTGGTCACATGAATGAGGATGATGATGAATAGGGGGAATTAAACTCGTCAACTCACCAAGCTAGGTATATCATAGACACTATGAATATGAGGAGCACAAAGGCTCCGGCTGCTACACCATACACCCACATCTTCAGCTTCCCATCTGTGGAGGAGGAGGCTCGTCAGTTTGTCTGTCTGTTTACACTTCAACACGCTAACAACTAAAAGCTCCAACAATTCATTCTGTGAAAGCTCCAGAAAACTTTAACACATTGCTGCTTCTATTTATCAGTTTTAACACTTTCTAAGAATACAGCAGGCACAATTTCATTGTATGAATCAGGTACCAATAAAAAAAAAAAAATAATAAATTAAATTAAGAGAATAAAACTAAGGTTCAAAAGAGGAAACACTGGACATTTGAGAGGAAAGGAGAAATACCTGCTATTTACTTTTTTGAGTAGTTGGACAACTGATTGACTGTAACTAAGAACATTTACTCATGTTCTGTACCAAAGTACAATTTTGAGGTAACTGCACTTTACTTTGCCAGTCAGATGATTCATATAAAATAATAGAATCAGCTAATTAAATCAGCCAGAAGAAACGTTCATTTTTTTATTGATTCAGGCGGCCCCTGTAGTATCACCACCGCCTCCGGTATTAAAGAATTTAATCTGGCTAGTGGAGCATTGGTTTTTTAAAGCGAATGCAAGGAAGACACATTATTTTTAATACTATTTTTTTTTAAACGCAGCTGTTTGCAGGATACATAGCAATGAGTAATGTGTCTATTTGTGGCTATGTGAGATTAATACCTGTAATAACACGATGGCAAAACACAGTAAACTTTGTTGTAGCGCCGGTCATACATCAAGGCTACTTGTAATCCTTCAGCTAACATATTTAGTTGCGTGTTAATAGAAATGTTGTTGAGCTACAGTCAGAGATATAAACAGTAATGCTGTGTTTTCAATGGAATCCAACCTGGTGGGAGTTATTAACAATAACTATAAAGAGATCAATCATCTCACTGATGGTCTTGTTTGCTGATGTAGGTTATATAGAGGCATCAGTATTGAATTGAGACTGTTTCATAACCACTTTAAAGTTCCTTGTAATACATTTAATGATGATGCATTGTTTGGATGAATCCATTAGCTCCACATTTACCAGATGCAACATTCAAGTGATGTTCACATCATCGATAATTAGGATCCAGTAACATAGAATACATCATTCTGTTATTCTTACGATACAAGTACAAGATAAAATACAGATCATTGCAAATCAAGGAGACTGATAACTGATTTGGATTTGGAACCGATGTACCTTTAAATCTCCCTTTTCTACTTTATACTTCCTCTCCACTAAATTTTTTTGATACATTTAGTTATTAGTTACTTTGCTGGTTCAGATCGTTATGTGTTTACAGGCTATGACTTGTGACATGCAACCAACCAGATAATGTAACGGGCAGGACATTATGTGAGAGGATGTTGCATCGGAAGTCCATACGTCAGATCAATTCCGAATCGGGCAACCGCACCAAATACTTGCCATGTGAAAAACATCTGTGTTTATTGTACTTCATCCGTTATTATGATGAACTACACTGCGGTCAATCCAAAGAACATAAACTGGTACTCTGGTTTATCTTAACTGTCAAATACATCCCACCAACATCTGCTTTATTTCCCAGTATTTGTAAATACTTTCTCTACTTCACAGTTCAAAGTTTCTGTTGTTATCTCCTCATTCCTACATTTAAGTACCAGTAGGCACTGTTGAGTATTTTCTCTGCACCTGATTCACACAGTGAAATTACACAGAAAATCGCAGGCTGTATTATACCAGTAAGTCTCTCCTTTATCTTTCTCAAAAGGCAAAAAACATGTCGTGAAGTATTACAGCAAGAAGTGTGCTGCCAAAACAAGTAAACATTTGGAAGATAAACGATACAAGGGTTTGTGTACGTGATGATGTGTGAATGTGGAAGTAGCTGCTCCTGACAGACGCTAACTCAATCTGTTCTGCACTCTTGCATCCTAAATGTTTCTGTTGCTGTCATGCTCCGCCGCTCTCAACGCTCGCTGCAGATGCAGTTCTCAAATGTTAATGTAGCAGCAGTTTTGATAAGTTACATGCATCAGAGCAGCGTGGAACAGGCTGAAAACATGTCTGATGCATCTTTGTTTTTAATGTGTCAAGTTTTATTTCATGCACAGCTGCGAGTACAAATGTGTTAGACCTGGTGTTAATTAGACCCTGTCAACACTGAATCTGCCTCTCGCAATTTCAAAGTTAAGTCTGCTGTTGTCAAGTGAAAACCTCATAACTTCACCTCAAGGATTACATGGTGCTCTGCAGGTTGAGAAAATTGGGTCTTTTCCCTTTTAGATAAACTTAAAGACGTAGTGGGCACAAAGAAAAAAAATAGACGCAAAAGTGGAAATATTTTAAAAACAAGTTCCTGACCTAAAACCTTTACATGCATAAACAGAGTGTGAACTTTGGAGACGATGTGCGACGATGTTCCTGACCTTTATCTTTGCAGGATAACTATTTGTCTGCAAGTAATTGCACATTTGCAGTAAATACAGACTCTATTTGCAGTTATCATTGGCTGGATTAGTTTTATTTATACTTTTTTGCTGTCGGAAAAGATTAATTATACTGTCAAACATTTTGTAACATTTCCCAAAATATAACCCAACAACATCTGCATCCGTTTGACTTCCTCCACATTTCTGACTCTGAAGCGTTTGAATGTGGTGGTTTCTATAATTACGGCTTGACAACAGCAAAATAGGAGCATCTGAAGGGAACATTACGGCAGGGTTAGTTCTCCTTAACATGACAGTTACAGGATTAAAAGGTTTTCACTTGACAGCAACAACACTATCTTCCCTGTATTTTTCACACTTTTAGAAGAGAAGCAGTCGTTTTTAGTTTGGTGGATCTGATTTAAAACGTTTCGTGTGGTCTGACCTGGTCCGTAGGGCTGCAGGTACCAGGTCCGCCCGGTGCGCCCGGGCAGGATGGTGGTAGGCAGGGTGGGGTTAATGGCACGACTGGTCTTCACATCCCCTTTCTTGTCCCCTGCTGTGGGGATCTCCAGGATGGGGATGGGGGCGCACTGGTTCAGCTGTCCGGTTGGCGACAGCACCTCCGTGAATCCCTCCTCGCACATGCAGATGCCGGCCTGCAGGGGGCAGCGCAGAATCAAGTTTGGATTGAACTGCAGTCACAATACATCAAGGGAGCATTGGGCCATGTCATCATGGAAGTGAATTTCTGGAAGAGGCCCTCGATGTTTGTATGTTTCATGTTCTTCAACATGTTTGGTCACAGGTTCGACCCCTGTACATCCTCAGCAGCATCTGTGTGTGCTGATTCTTTCAATCCAGATAAAAGCATCATCCCTTATTACAAAAAACAAAACCATTTCCCAGCTTGTTCGTGAGCTTTATTCATTATACAGAGAGCTGTTTCTGCTATTTACCTCTTTTGATATAAGTGGAGCTGACAAAATATTAGAAACATGCAGGGGTCGGTCAGATTACTTTGACATGTTGTCAGCTACTGAATACAAATTACAGGACAATTTCTGTGATTAGCTACATAATCCATAGTTTGACAAATAATATAATCTGTTTGGAATACTTTTTGATGACTTGAAAATCCGGCAATGAGAATATTGCACCTCATACAAAAAAAAAATAAAAAACTAATTTTCGATTTTCTCCTAAACATTTCAAAACATTTTCAATATCAGAATGAAAATCATTCAGCAACTGTTTAAATCTAATTATCCTCTCAAAAACACTGTGCACTGTGTGTGTGCTACAACGCATTGGCAACCCAATCCTACAAGTGCTTTATTTCAAATGTAATCTTGGCTGATTATAGTTACTTATTTTTGTAATCTGATTACATAATCCCAATAACATGTAGTCCTACTATCCAGACCTGGAAACACCTGTCAGCAGCCCAAATTTACAGCCTCCACAGAGCCCATAAAGTTGAATCTAAACCTCCCTGGACCAGCTGAAACAAAAACTGAGGATTACAATATTCATGACTGTTGGGTTTAAAGCAGGGCTGCATTAAGCTGTGTTTATTTTAGCTATGTGTACGTAATAAAGTGATTTAGATTTACGATGCAGGATTGACACTGTGACCTCAGAAGGTCCTAAGCCTGATTCTCATCAGATCATTCTGACCTGCTTATTCTGTGGTTATTAAATCTGCTGGCTCGACCAACCAATACAGCTCATAACCATCGTGTATTGAAAAAATCAAAAGCTATGAAAATGGATAAACTTTGGAGATTTACCAGCTGCGGGATCTTGTGGATGTTAAACTTATTATCCTGGTTTCGATGCTGCACAGTTGAGTGACACTACAGGAAAATAGGTTTTACATCTTCATGCTGCCATCATTTCATTCCCCGCTGCATTCAAATTCAATTCTGTCAGCGGTGAGTCACAGTGAGTACAGAGGCTGCCATTCATCAGAGGACATGTGCTTTCAGGTTTATTTCTTTTTATTGTTTTTATTCTGTTTACTCCGTTTTTATTGTGCATCTCTGTCTGCACACCAAATATTCCTCAATGAGATTTTCTTTTTATTTATTTTTTTTCCAGTTGAATTGGCCAGATGAGAACAAAGAGCCGCTCACCTCACTGCAGAAAGACTTTGGCATGAGACAGGGAGGGTCACAGGAGCTGTTGTCCACTGGAGGGTTCATGGCAGGACAACCACCTGAGGGAGAAAGAAAATAGAATCAAACAGGGTACAAGGTGTTCATTGGTGTGCTTTTGGAGAGGGCACTGCACAACAAACATTGTCGTATATATCACAGCCTGTACATTCATACATTTTTACCAGAAAAAACTACCTATAGTTCAATATAGCTGATGTAGTGTAGCCAGGTTTATTTCTGAAACTATTTTTGGTGAGTAACTACGTGTCTATGTGTTATACAGGGATGAAGAGCTTCACAGGCTGCCATCGCCCACCACTTTCACTACTTATAGCAACAACACTCCCTTTTTTTAGAATGGTATGCTGTATTTCTGGTTTATTTTGTGTACATTTTGACCTCCTGCATAAAACTGCAACCTACTGATGTAGACTTACTATTTGGCCATTAGTGCTGCTGGTACATCTCAGCTTCTCACTTTCAAGATCAATTCAGCTACGCTACTTATTATTCTGAATACTGTTTGTGTCGACCCTGTAAAATAAACCAAGGTCTACTTGAAATCCCTTGTCACCAGTTGTGTGTCTACAGAATGAAGTCAGGTCAATGAAAAACTGTTTTTCCCCTTTTTTTTTCTTTGAATACATTTAAAAACCGATGAATTAATAAATACCAAAAAATCTCTGGTTACAGCATCCCTAGTGTGAATAATTGCCTGTTTTCTTCATCTTTTGTAATATAAAACTGACATATCTTGGGTTTTTGCATTGTTGCTCGGACAAAACAAGCAATTTGAATATGTCAGCTTGCCCTTCAGCAAGCTGTGATGTCCATTTTTTCACTATTCATGGACCAAACTGCCCAACTGGGAAAATAATCAGCAGATTATTCGATTATGAGAATATAAAGTCAGTGCCACTCAAAAAGGTAAAAATAACCCAGTAATTCACAAGAACTAATAGCAAACATTAAAGAAGGGGAAACTGCAGTCTATTTAAACTTTACTCTGTGTGGTAAAGCACCTACGCCAAAGATATTATGATGTGTCTGTCTGTTAGTTAGTTGGTTGGTTTGTCAGCAGCACACAAAAACCACTGAACAGATTTCCACAAAACCTGGATGAAGGACGGGTCTCGGCACAGAATCAATCCCATTAACATTTGTTGTGGATCCAAGATTTTGTTTTTCTCACTTTCTTGACATTGCGAGATCTGAGTTTTGGGACATTATCATAAATGTCTCAGAGAACAATACATGGACCTTGACTGAAGCAATCGGATGTGATTGGGTGGCTGGTATCTACAAGTGAGAACAATTTGATTCGGATCCAAGATCTGAGGCCTGTTCTGCGAAGGGGGCTCAACATAGCCAGGCTTTGTGCTCAAGATGCAGCTCAACAAAGCCCCAAGTCCCAAAACAGAGTTAAACGGTTCTGCGACGGTGGTTATCAACTTAGTTTGTTAAGTCCGGCTCTCTGCTTTGTGCTCTGCGCGCGTTCACATAAAAGGGGGCGTTTGACGTCATATTATTCTACTTCCGTGCGAAAATGTTTAGATCCTGGGCCACATATTTTACTCAAGATGAGCAGATTCTTATTATGCAAAGCTATGAACAATTCAAAGAAACCATCACGGCAAAAAGTAACACTGTTGCCGCCAATAGAGCGAGAGAGAAAACTGCTGACCATGTAAATGCGCAAGTTTACGATGATTAATAGCCTGTTATGATCGATATTATGTTAAGCCCTCAGTGTTTTAATTTCTGAAAGCTCAACATTTTGCAACTTTTACATATTAACCCTCATCCATTTAAGAAATAAATAGACTGAAGCAACAACTATCTTTTTTCATTTTTGAATGATGTCTATATTGTTTCACATTTTACTGATCTCAGTTATAGAATGTGCGCGTGTGTTTTATTGAAAGCGCGGCTGAGTGTGCGCAGGCTGTAAATGTTCAGTGTTTTTTTTTTTTTTGTATAACTGTGTCGGGATGAACAAGCAAATGTAGCTGCTGTCCCTGTACAATGACAATAAAGACCTTTTTGACAGTGAAAATAGCTCAAGCCTGTAAGATTTGTGTTTGGGCTACACTGCCCTGCAGCGAGTGAAACATGGATCAGTTCGTCAGTTTATTCATGGCCACATCAAAGAAATAATTAACTTTACTCATTATCTGTGACAAATAAATACTAGGTTGGCCTAATTAATATTTCATATTGCATGTTATTAAGATGTGGAAGCAGCAGTCGGACATGGCAGCAGGTGTGTGGATAATATACTGTATCCCATTTTATTTTAATATCATATCTTCAGATTGCAGCTTCCCAGTAAGAGCGAGAACTACTTTGCGCAACACGCAGTATTTCTGCTCAGATTTTCTGCATCACCAAGTGAATGTCAGTATTTTCCCGACAGTGAGCGCACAGCTTCTTCAGTGGTATTCCCGACACTCGGCTCAATAAGTGAGCAGATGTACCGAGTTCCTCGGCTGAAAATTCATCAGGAAATGCCAGCGGATCAGCGCGATCTCGCAGAAGCCGCTCACGTCGCAGTGCTGCCAGAATTGTTCTTGCTCACAGGTCCACCGGGTTCTCAATGAACGGTGACGCAATCTCCGAATGACTTACACAGTGAAACAGCGCCGCTTTTATAGCCGATTTCAAGCCGAAACTCTGAACATAACCTGGTCGGGACCAGGTTATGAGCTAAGCGTAAGTTACCATGGTGATCTAGCCGGGTTAAAAGAGAGCCACCTTCGTAGAACAGGAGAGCCTGGCTTTAGACTCAACATAGCTCGCTAACCCACTAAACCGGCTTCGCAAAATACCCCTCTGGTGAGCTTAAACGATGGTTAGGAGTGGAGTGATACAGAGCTATCGGGTATTTGATTTTGGGGACTGTTCGGCCTTGGCGAAGGTATGCTGCCATTCACCACATATATTCTGACATCAGTAATGGAACAACTTGTGTTTGGCATACATGGAAAATGTGTGTTTTTGTTGTCATCATACACAAGTGAGCTGACTTACTGACCCAATTCTCCAAACAGCAGATGTATTATAACCCAAGGCTGCAGGTTGCCTTACCGGTGACATTGAGTCCGTCTGAGCGCTGACACCAGATCAAAGGGCGGCTGGCGTTTCCGTTGCTGAACCACTTGTACTCGTAACATTCGCCCCCTGAGAGCAAAAATAAAAAACAATCAACATCTATACAGACTGTACAGTGGGAGTCTGCAGTGAGGACCATTAATCATGCGTGTGACATATTAATAAAGCAGCTGCTAAGTTATGGATGTATAATAGGCTGCTGTCGTATAATATCACCATCAGTGTGTCTTCACAGAGGGGTCCAGTTCAATGTTTTAATCTTCAGTAAGAGCTTTTGCTTAATGACTTTCTATCAATGCTATTATGACTTTATCAATATCTCCATCAGTGCAGTAAATGACCATATTTCCCAAAGGAGTCCTGTGTAACCAATCATCAGTCCGGCCCATTCGGCGAGCTTAAATGAACAATTTAACCTTGAACAAAGAAAAGATCTATTCTCCACAGGCCTGGGTACAGTATCGCTGCTCCAGTCGATGGCACAGCTCTATCTGGAGGCTTCACGGGACAATTTGTCTGCGGCTCAGACAAATTCACCCTTTATGTTCTCCACTTTTCCCATTTCTCCCCTTTCTTTCTCACTGTGGTGCAGCTGAGGCCGTTTTTCAAATGTGTCAAGTTATCATTGAATCACTCACTTCAGCAGCACTTCCCACCATCTTTTACGAGCAGATTGGAGTTTTACTACTATAGAAACATTTCTCAAAGGAAGAGCCGCTCTGGAAGCAGAAATAATGTCAGGAGTCGTGTCAGCTCAGAAATATCACAGGTTTTTGAGACATAACTAAAAGTCTCTGTAAGGACCAAAAGAGCAGATTTTCAAAGTTTCATTACAACCAAAGTTATAATTAGACTTTACTCATAAAGCACTTTGCTAACACATTATAATAAACATCAATAATAAACTGCAAATTTATAGTTAATTAAACTTTAGCAACTATGTTTTTCACAGTTACAATCAATAAAAAGCTTTATAA
This sequence comes from Diplodus puntazzo, assembly GCA_963678695.2. Lineage (NCBI taxonomy): Eukaryota > Metazoa > Chordata > Actinopteri > Spariformes > Sparidae > Diplodus > Diplodus puntazzo. The sequence continues at coordinate 5,154,477 of OZ023160.1, read as the reverse complement.
ATGATCTATTCAGCAATTGTTGCAGGAATTTTGTGGCAGGAACACAAATGATTTTTTATTATATAAATAAATTCTTCAGTATTGTAATAGGACATAGTACACATGTTTGTCCAGCACTTTTATGTCAAAACTGCTCCACCAAATGAAAAAAAAATGCTTGAGAAAGTCTATGAATCAGTCTAATATAACAACATGTTAAAGTTGGCAGATAACATTGTTTCTGACCACAACCATGACTTCAACAGTGAAAACAAACTGTTACCATCAAAGTGGAGATACAGAATTTCTCATTTTAACAAGGTACACCAGTCAATTCTTGAATTAAATATGGAGTTTCATCCCACATCAAATGTGTTTGAAGGGCCTTGAATATTGTCTTCTGTGATTGTGATGTTATTTTAAATGTTTGTATCTTTGCTTTTTTATCTTCATTTTACTGACATTTAACTGTCTTAATCTATTCTGTGTCTGAACAGAAAGAAAAATAAAGTGATAACTACATACAGCGTTCAATCTCTTCTAACGTCATGTATGTTTTTAAAAACTGACATGTTGTTCCTATTAGCTGAATGTGAATGTGTGGGATAAACAGAGCTCTGACAAAGACAACGGGAGCATGTGAAAGCTAGTAGGGAAAAACTGGAAATGTCGAGAGAAAGGTTTGAAATTCTACAAAGATCCTGTGGTTGGAAATCTAAGCGGTTATGTGGCATCTGTTTTAACCATTAGGCAACCAGGGCGCCCCCACAAGTCATTTCTAATGTACCTATTTGATCTGTCTCCCTCTGTCCCTAGCCTCCTTTTCTCAGTCACCGCCTTCCATCTTCCCCTCCCTCCGCTCTCTCTTCCTCCTCCGCCTTCACTGGTCTTGGCTGGGCCACTCCTCCCCCCTGTGCCTGGAGAGATGCTGTGAAACCAGGTCAGGCTGGTGAAGACTGCTGCAGGGCTGTGTTCGGTAGCCAGGGAGGGAGGAGAGGAAGCGTGGGAGGCGAGGGAGGAGAGGATTGGATGAGGGTGGCTTCTCTACAGACTGAGCCCATGGCTACCGCGCTGATATCGAGCTTTTTGTGGTAGCGGTTCACAACCCATATTGCACCTAATGGGTGATTAACGCGCCCGGGGAGACGCAGATATCACAACAGCAAATGAGCGTGGGGGTTTCCTCTGTTTAGAGATCCGACTCAAGAAATCCCATCTGGGAGAATGCCAATTGACCCAGTGTAAACGAGGAAAAACAAAGCGATCACGGTGGTTAGAGCTAGTGTTGGTTTAGTTGAACATACCCCCTGATTTAAGGTTTGTACTGCTTTGGCCTCAATCCCTTCTACTCAATCTCAATATCTTCTCTCTGTGGGTTCTACTGGTGTTCCAGTTTCCATTGACAGTCAAACATGTACATTCAGACAGAAGACTAAATAGCCTGCAGGTATGACCCTGAATCCAAGTGTCTTTCTGTGTTAGCCCCATGATGCACTGACGAGCTCTCCCTCAAGTTTCCCGGCCTTCCATACAAGCTAAGACTGACTTCCTCTCTCCATGATCATGTGTAATTGGAACGTGACGGTAGAGTAAAAGGATAAATGCATCAGACTTTGGGGCTGCTGGCCTGCTGCAAGCTAATTTGCATGCACTGCAGGTTCACTAGTCAAAGGGAGTTTGCTCACCTGTGCAGGGCTGAGACTCCCAAGCCTGGTCAGGACACAGCTGCAGGTTTTCAGGCTCCTGCGCTAACACGGCTCGAGAGCGAACCTGAACAGAACCAAAGTCCATGCCGGCCCCCTTGACACAGATGCTCACACATGAGCTCCAGTCTGACCACTCCATCAGGTAGCATTCACCTACAAAGGGACAAAACACACAATTGGGACCATTAATATAAGGTTTACTTTTTCTCTGTCTTATATTACTGTATACGGAATACATTGTAATATTCTGTTTACAATTGAAGACGTGGACACAAAGATGCTGTGATGGATGTTTTTTTCATTATCTTTCTTTACATTTTACAGGCTCAACAATCACTGATTACTCAAAAACAAAAAGTAATTGTCAGATTGATAGAACTGACTACATAGTAATATACAGTATATACTAAGTGCAAAAATAGGCAAGACACAAAACCACGTAGATTAAAAGAAAGAGAATGAACAGTCAAATTATACATAGCAGCCCCAGAGATGAGTCATAAACCCCACTAAGTTGGCAGCCTTTACCTCCACACACCAGAGTCAGGTGTGTTACCAGACGATCAATCAGTATGTAAAACAACAACCAAACTTCCAATTTGGTATCAATAAAGCAGGCAGAAATTAAACTACACCTCTCTAACAATTTGTCACTGTTTTAGGGTTAAACTGTAAAAGATTGTGCGGTCTTGCCTTGAGCCATATCACAAATCTTTAAATTTCCTGTAAGCCAGTGTGCACAGCCTCAGATCCTCAGGCAGGTTCTTCAGGTTGGTTCCTCCACAGTTTAAGACTAAAAGGTGAGCAGGTTTTTGTCATCAGGGACTGCCTGAGGAGCTTCAGCAGACAGAATCAGAAATCACATTGAGAATTACTTGATTAGTTGTATCTTAATTTGATTTTACATACATTTATTAATCTCTTTTCAATTTCCAGTTATATTAGCTCTTTTTGTTTTTACTCATTACGTTTTATGTTATTTTTAAAGAACCTATGCATAAATATCTGCATTTCAGCTGTAGTGTGTGTCCTGAGGGAAATCAGATCTTCAACTTTGGCAGAATTAAAGCAATATTTCACCCATTTATCTATCGGCTAAACAAGTTCAATCTGGGTGAGATGTTAAGGTATGCAGCAGAGATACTGCTTCTGTATTATCTTATCATGATGTTTAAGATTCTTTGAGGAGTTTCAGGAGGAAGAAGGTAGAAGTTCCAAATGCAGAGCGTGTTGGTTTTGATCACAGCTGACTACTGCAGCTCATCAAACAGCAGGGGAAATAGTACATGGGTCAAGGGTGGCAGGGCATGAAAGTGTGTGTGCATGTGTGAATGCAACCTGCCAGAATTCCCAAGCTGTTCCTGGTCCTGCACAAACAGCCCTTGAATTTCCTCCATAATCACACTACAGTACCTCTCCGCACAGAAAACACTCTGTGCTTTTGATTGCCGTTTGATACTTCAGTGCTCCTGCAGTTTGGCAAAAGGGGTTGGACTGACTTGTTATCTAGGGCAACGTTTCTCAGTGTTTTCCATCTCAGGGACCAGCAGAAATCTGATGAGAGTTTTTTTCCCCCCTCCAAAATGAGAAACACACCAGCGGAAACACTTGCCACTTGCTCTTAAAATATAAAATGAATACAAACCCTGATGCTTTTAAACGAGCTGCAGGTTGAAAGAAGGGCAGCATTTTTCCTGCTCTATATTTTAGAGAGATTGAATGATGAGCGATCAATGATGAGCCAAAATAGACGAAGAGCACTTTGGAAATGAACTCCACATTTGTATTTTGTCTTCTGGCAGAAGCAAGTAACGATAATTCTCCCTTCAGGGACCCGCCGACACTGAAAATAACAGATTCATATTTAAGCTGCACTGTGTGAAAATACAACCCTCTTATCAGGCTGAATCATAAATTGGGTTCAGTTCCCCGTCTCTTCTACGTGAAATGGTGTAGATTTGCCCTATTTACCCAACGGAAACTGATGTTCACTTCTCCATGTGCAGCACAATGACGAGGGTGTAGCCTGACAATATAAAGACCATGTTGAGGTTCTGGGAGGAGCAGTAAATTGTTGGAGCAGCAGACCTGATGGTAAGAGTCCAGTAGTTGTTGGGCTGAGCTCACCTGTCTGCTCTGCACCGTGAAACTACATCACACCCAGCAGCTGACAAGCCTCTGTCACAAAACCTGACAACAACTCATCAGACACAACCTTTGAAGTGATAATCCCATCCGTGAGATTTTCTTTTTTCTTCAGTTGGGTTTGGGGTTGACATCCTTGGTGCTAAGCCGGGATCATGCTGTTTTTGCACTGCAATGCTGAGAGATCACCAGTTAATCGACATGCAGTCAATATGCTGCTGTACTTGTATTGATGAAGGCCTCAGCAGACACAATGCTTACTACTGCTGTTGTTGCCAAATACCCGCTACTTTTACTTCCTAAGTAAACGCTTTTGCTGCTGCTGAAAAGGATTTATCACTGTCAGAGCTTCAGTGCATAAAATTGTCTTTAAAAAAACGATACAAACATTCTCATAAGCTGCGTCTACCACAAAAAGCCTTAAATTACTTGGAAAACTATTTCATAAAGCTTTCACACGTTCAGATTGTATTATATCCAAACTACAAATGTCTTTAAAATTGTTTCCGCATGATTTTTTTCCAACAATTCTTTATTTTAGTTTTTAGAAAGGCTGCAAAATCACAGGATAAAAATGATGTTTCGTCATTATCTTTGCTCATTCATGTTGACATAAACACTTCAGATCCTTCACCACAGGATAAAAAAACTGCCTCTTTTTAACTTGAAATAAACATTAAGACTTGGAGCACAAACAGCATCAAGAGAGGCGGACAGTTCATCATTACTGGATAAAGAGTTTAATGTGACTGCCTCCTGTCTCATTTGCAAAAAGAAAGCTGCCTTTGTCAAGGAATACGATCTAAAACAGCATGACTCAACGAAACATGGAGCAGTGTGAAAGATACGAGGGAGAGGAGACCGAATAAATGAGCTGCTCAACTTGAGAGTGTGTATGGGCGAAATCTTTTGTTAATCTGCCCATCTATAAGAAGATAAACTATCAACGCTGGATGAATTACCCCGGATCTCAATGAGAACTGTAATGGCTCGGATGGTAAATTCAGGATAAAGTGCATATACGCAGCACACATCTGGTAGATTATCACCAATCTGCTGTTTTGAGTTTGTTCACTTATTGATTACAACTGATTCGACTTTCAAATTTTTTTTTTTTTATGTCAAGCGGCTATCAACAAAGACTCCAACAGATATTTCACATTAAAAGCGTAGCAGGACAGGAAAGGGTTTTGAATTTTGTAACATTTGAAACATCTGTGCAGGACGTGTTCACTTTAAACAACAAAATAAAAAGGCAACGTAGAACAAACTGCAGCAGTATATCTAAAAGAGAAAATGCATGTTATCTTGAATTCATCACATCAGCATATTAATATGTAAAAGCTGATTTTGCATTAACACCAAATAGCATCAATAGATCAGATGAAGAGGGAGATGTCTTGCTAAAATAGATGTTGAGGTAATAAAGAATTTATAGTAATTTAAATCCCTGTCTTGTAAAATGAGTAAGTGACACAAAATAGGAAAAAATGTATTCATATAAAAATGATACATCAAAACCAGGAAGCTGTCCACGAGAAGCAACTCGCTTTGTGGTTTCCTGAGTGTGGAGAGTTTTTCAAGGTAGAGTTTGTGTGTGAAGGTGACCGTGAAGGAGGAAGGGAGATGGCGCCTTGCAGCTTACTGAGGGAAAATCTGATACACTTCTGCTTTTCAATGTTTACTTTATGTAGAGAAAGTAGAAGGAACATTAGACTCAAACTGCCAGATGGGTTGCTAACTTTGTTAAACATACGACAATAAACCACTTAAGGACTTACAGCAATTAAATTAGACTATGCATCTGTGTAACACCTCACAGGTTTTGCTTTGCGTGGTCGCATATCATGTGAACAGATGTCCAGCTCAGCATAAAGACGATGCCGAGACCGAATCACTCACCGAAATAAAAGAGTCATCCTGTGCAGGTCGATCGTGCACTGACACTGCCAGGTTTGAGGGTTTGTTACGTGCTGAGGCTACCCATGCTGAAAATGTGTGCACACATGGCGCACTAACGAGCTTCAACAAAATGACACATGGCATCAGTCGTGTTTGAGAGTTTTGTTTTACAGCTTATCTACTCAAAAACTATGCATATAAAGTTTAGAGGGAATATATCACACAAGGCTTTACAAAAACATTCTTTTCAGAAAGAGTTCTGATTTAAATGTTTCCTCTATCAAACACATAATATGGGGAACAACTAGCTAAACTACTAAATTATAATATTACCATTGATATATATGATCGTGCTTCTTCTTTTGTTCCCTGACATCCACATGATTTTTTTCCTAGGACATGCAGCTTTTTGCTTCAGTCTGTTAGCTAGCTACGGCTGATAAAATCAGCTAATTACAGTTGTCATTTCTCCAGAAGTATTGACAATCATCAGCCAGAGATGAGAAGCCTGGTGTTGTCTATCAATCAGAGACCTGCTGTTTCAAAAAGTGATAAATCTACCACAGTCATGATTGCAAGCTGTCCTTTGATTGAATTCTCTCTTTAATTTCTCTCTTTTTAAAAATGTTGTGTTTTTGATGTCTTAAGCTTTAATGCGATGTATAAATCACTTTGAATCACATTTGTTTATAAAATGTGCTATATAACTGCCTTACTGCGTGCATACTGAGTATAGGGCCACACCACGTTTCACATGAGCCATGTCTATAATCAACGTAGAAAACACTTCTTCAATCTGTTCTCCTCTTAATCAGCATCCACATTCATATGTGAGGTGAATAAATGCATAAAATCTATTGTCATTTCCAGCACAGTAGATTGTTATTCAGAGGATGTAGCTCCGCTTGCCATCTCATCTTTTTTTTATTTTATTTTTTTATCAGCCCTGAGGGTTTTTGTTATCTCGCCCACACAGATTATTGATTGCACCCCTTTTTTCCCCCGTTATTTTATCTCTGTCTCAACGTGTGTGTTTTAATCACTTGCCTCCATATGCCTTCACTGTACAAATGGAATAAATTGAATTGAAGGGGTCACAGCTTTCATTTGGATCCACCTCTCAGTCTATTTCAGTAAAAGAGCAGGTGGTCTAAATAGTTTGTGTCTTCCACATAGAACATAAAATAGACCCTGACAGCAGTAGCGCCTGTGGCTTGGCCAGACGCTTCAACAAACACAACTAACAATGTTCGCGGGTGGGAGGCATGTGAGGGACCATCTTTTGACCACTGCACTAGTGTTCTACCCTCTTCATGTGAGACTTCTCACTGGGAAGTGAAAAAAAAAAGTGATTTTCGACTTTTATTTAATCTCCTTCGTGGTACAAACTGTGGATAGACATCAAGTAACGGAGAGAAAATGGGGAAAACTGGAAGAAAATATGAGACTGAAATCTGCATTTGGAGTACGATACCTTGGCAGAGAAGAGTAGAGAGCTCTCTGACTTGCTGCAGGCAATGAAATACAGTAGGTACCAGTAAATTTAACTTGCACACAACTGCACCTTTATAAAGTATCTACAAGTAGTCCATTTAATCTGCCCATAGCTAAATTCCTGCCTCAAATTTTAGAGGTCATGATACATCCTGAGTGCTCGTGGTTAAAGATAATAAAATCTACCTCGTAACAAAAGTATTTTTAGAGGCTGCTTTGAGATGAAACAAACCGCTGACATGTGTTGACTGTGATTTGCATTGCATGTTGACCTTTGTGTTTTGCTGGTTGAACCAGAGAGCAGCTCTTTAATGCAAAACAGAGCTGTAAAGGATTATTTCACTTCAACATTTGTTTAGAGCTGAAATCTGTCTGACGCTCAGAAGATCATGGCTCAACTGAACTCTGTGTGTCAACAATCTCTGTATCACAGCAGTGGTGGTGAGTACAATGTTACATCAGTCAGTCTGTAGACCAGGGGCCAGATGCAAAAGAGAAAATTGTGAAGAAACAGTTCCTCAGAATTCAGGATCAAATATTAATCAAAGTTCAAGGAAGCTGACAGAACCGACTACAGAGTCACAGATTTCTCTATGAAACACAGCTTCAGATTCAACCGCATTCAAATAATGCCGTGTTAGAAGCTAATACTAATCACAACACATTACCCATGATAATGATAATATCACTATGCCGTGTTTCTGCGATAATTGATACATTGTAAACAATTATCTAATGATACATCACGGTATCTGTCTCACTGACGATTACAAAATACCCCCAAAAGGGCAAAGTGCACGAATTATGTAATTACAATGCAATTTATTAATTGCATTGTAGTGTCTGTTGCACAGAATTTGACATTAACTAAGATGAAACAATCTAAAAAAAAAGTGCACAGTCTTAGCCTAGTGCCTCTTAATCACACACACTGACTGCATCCATGTTCAGTGAGGACATGACACTGAACCAGAAACTCAGGCAAACAAAATCCAACCAGCAGCATTTCAGTTAAAAATTCTCCTTCTTATAGACTGGCCTTAAAAATGTCTTGTGTGTCACGAGATTTCTTCTGAACATTTCTGCTTCAGTATTTGAAAGAAAATGTTTGTATTGTTACAAATCTCACCTCTCTAGACACCATGTTTGTATTACATCATGTATCTAGATACAGATTGCATCATGAGCAAGGAAGACTGACACATCTTGACTGTAGACGTATTTGTCAAATGACTATGACATACAGGTGTTGAAAGCATCCTTACTTTGCTGATACTACTCCTGCTCTACCTTGTGTTTGCAAGGTTGCTCGTGAAACACAGGAAGCTCAAAATGACCATATTTGGAGCGGCATTATCACCTGGGCAGGGGAGGGTACAGGCCTCCTTCAGTCTGATCTGTTTGTCTCCGTTGACAGCCAGCTCCAGGCTGCTGCACAGCTCCTCGTCCACCTGGCTACCTTCGCCATCGTTGGAGCCGTCCGACACGAAGCAGGAGAGGTTTCTGTAGCGCATGCCGTGTCCACACACCACACTCTGACAGGACAGGGACACCACAGAAGGAGGATGATGAGTTATCTCAGTGAGAGAGCAGAGTTACATGAACCTACAGCCATTCGGTGACAGCTTAATACTGGTAATTTATAGCTATGCTAGCTATTTTAAGCGATAACTCAAAGTCATATTAAGGCTCCGAAACCGAATCTGTTCAAGTGTCTGCTGGACCATTATTAAAAGGATCTGTTCTTTATCTAAACTACAATACCATGAGTTGGGACTTTAACTGGTGTATATATTCATGCTGTTCATCTGTGCTGCATTTTACCAAGTGCAAAAAAACATTAACTGTGTAAAATATTACTGACAGTTTTAAGCTCTTTACACTCTGAGACTGATAAACACGTGCATGTCTGCCCTGGTCTGGTAAAGAAGGTAAAACTCACTTTTCCTTATTCACTGAAAGTTAATCCACTATTTAATTAACTGATTTATGGATAGTCAGCTCTCTGAACACACTTCTTTAAAATTTGACAAGTATGTAATTAAAATCTGCACATGCTCATTATTTTTCCCATCTTCAAACACTTGTCTTGACACAGTTTCATTTAGTTAATCAACAAAAACACTGCTGTCTCCTCATTGGACATAAATCACTGCTGACCATATCTTAACATCGTAATACTTATAGAAAGCCATTTTGTCAATACACTGACTTAAAGTTGTATTCAGATTCTATTTGGCATCTTCACACCTGGAACCTATTTTCCAATGTTTTTGTGTCTAAGTGACCAATGGAGACAACATTTTTTGAAATTGGTCCAGCAAGACTGCTATAGCCGGCAGCTGGCAGCCACAGAGCCAGATGTAAAGTGATCATGGGAAATTGTGCTCCATCAAAATATGTACGCTTAAATGTTTTTGCCACTGACAGGGTCAGATTGTTATTCTCAGTGTCTGACAACATCATAGTAAGGATCCCTAAGAGAGACGTTTATGTTAAAGAATAGAATCATTTTTCAAAAAGCTATCATCATAAAACACACGCAGCTCTGGTTTGGTCAACATAAACCCTTAATTTACCGCGTTAGATGTGGCAATATAAGGAGAGGAGTATTTTAACATCTAACAGGAGAAAAAAGGGTTTACTTCAACTAAATTACAGCTGGACCCATTCCAAAAAATGTTGTCCCCTATTTAATTACTTCATCATAAAGACATGGAAACAAAGCATCCAGGTAGAAAAATACAGAGGTTACCCTTTAAGTTATTATGGAATTACTTTATAAAACACATGAATGACTTTAAAGTCTAATGATTTAAGTTGACTAAGAGTTTTAAGCAAGTACTTTTCATTGTAAGTGGTGGGGTCCACCATGCCTTCACACACACAAGAGATTCACAGAAAAACAATGCATGGAATCCAGTGTGTTTTTAATTTCATTTTATTCACTCTTCACTCTCACACAGCCATATCAGAGTTGAAATCTTTCAAGACCTGCAGACATCAGGCTAGTGGACTACTGTGCATCAGTGGTAATGGCTGACAGTAACTGTAGTTAGAAAAAATTGTCTCCCTCTCTCCGTCTGTTTCTCTCAGTCTTAAGTATGAGGAAGGTTGAGATTATTGGACATTTGATAGAGTTAATTGAGAGGAACGAATGACCTAAATTATCGCTAAGAGGTTATAAGTCTCCCTGTCTTCCCATAAAAGTACACCCACGCTTGCAAAGTTTAGTTTTATATGATAAAGCGATGCAGCAGACTACTCTAATAATCTGACCTGGTGGCACACGATGCAAAATGAACTGTAAGGGCTGCCAAATATCTTGGCAAAGGTATTGGTTTACAGCAATGTATCAGCATTAAAAGTGCATTAGATTGATTTTTGCTGTCTATCCCACAAAATAACTGCATGAGCTGGGATTTGATGGGACTGTTCATCAATACTAAAGACTCCATTATTTTTTGCTATGTGCTGAGATTTCTGTCTTCCAAAATCCACTTTTTGGCTCAAACTGTTGTGTTTATTGATCCCTCTGTCAAAGCTGCATTCTGTGTGGCTGACATAGGTCGATACTATGATTAATAATTAATTGTATAACGTTATGATTTATTGACATACCTCCACCCGACACTCAGACCAGGGGCTGTATTGCCACCGGTAGCAGGGTCGCACAGGGCATGGCTTCCACTGCTCCATCTGAGAAGGGCAGGGCCGGCCGTCACCCTGAGAGGCCTGAACCACCGACCTCTGCCGCCACATCTTACCTGGAGAAAACACACAAGAAGTGACATAATCAGTGTATTATTCTTGGTTGAGGGTAAGAGCTCTTCCCACACAGTATGCCAAGGATTTGTACTGCCATGATTGCACTGCCGAATTGTTTGAGATGTTTTGTTCAATTAAAAAAATATAATTTATATGATAAAATTAAGTACCACTCAGGCTAGAAAAACAGTAGCAACAAGGTCCCCTCTGACTTATTCCCCACTCCAATATTGAAACTTGAGTGTTGTGCTCAATAGATGTTAAATGTTCAGTGTTTTTTTTCTTTCTGCAAAGCCTTTATAGGTTTTTGTTTCACACATTTTTGATTATTGAGTGTCAAATGTTGTGTTTTCTGCACAATAAACTTACTGCAAGCAGATCTGGCACACACAGCGGCCATTAAGGTTTACCACGCATTATCCATTCCCGCTCTAAACAGCTCATTTTAAATACATGTGTACGTGTTTGTTTTGAATGCATTAAATTAATGTTACTGTGCAAAAGAGCACTTCACTTTAAAGGAGCTGAGTTTTATGAATAGCCTGTAATACTGCACTTTTACTTTTCACTGCCACCTTGATTCCAGGTGCACTTGCGTAAAATGACTTTGCTTCCACATCAATCAGAAAACTCTCATCATCCAAGAAATTACAGCAGCTAACACCTCAGAGAACGTTTGATTCAAGTGCAGAATTCACGTTATGAATTTGCAAAGAAACCACTACAAAGAAACCCTAGGCACACACACACACACATTAAAATGCAACCTTGCTGTCTACCTGTTTTAAACCACCCACTCTCAGATCACAGAACCTTTCATTTGTTGAACGTCCCACTTTCATTTTCACACTGCCTAGCCAGCAATCTGCTCACCTCATAATACACCTCTGCCTAACCTATGACACCTTTCGACACATAAAACACAAACCATCCATCCCACACACTCACACAAACTGTACAATCTCATATCCTATTCCAACAAGAGAACGTCCCACGCATTCACGCACACACAGACGCACACGCACACACACAGACGCACACACACACACACACACACACACACACACACACACACACACACACACACACAAACACAGCCTTTCTGAAACTTTTATCTTATTCCTTGTGATTTAGCAACTATCGCAGTAGCAATGCTTCTTCAAAGTGCTCCCTGCAGCCCTGAGGAGCAGGAAGATGTAATGGGACAAAATCAATTGTGTGAACCGCCGGAACAACAGCAGGGCAGCAGGGGGACAAATTTTCGCTGGTCATTGGGGAAGACTGTAAGGTCTCTTAAATAAACACTTCCTCTTTTTTTGCTTTTGTGAGTTTTTCTGGCCAAATGCCTCCTGGGGGAGCAGGAAATGTGTGATATAAGACTTTTTTAGTCATTCCAGGATGTTCTGCTGAGCATGCATGTTTACCAAACCACTGCATGCTTTAATGCAGAAAACTGTTGATGGAATATTCACCTTACAAACAAACCTGATACTGTGCGTGTGTGTGTGTGTGTGTGTGAAAATACTTTTTAAGCTTCGTATATGCAGGCTCCTGCAGACCTGAGTTTTTACTTGCATCTCCCGGCTTCGCAATCAAACATGTATACATCTACAACTCAAGGCTGCTAAATACAACCGCAGTCTTCTTTTACTGGCTGCTGAGCATCATAAAGCCGACTGTTGCAATTTCAGTATCTGATTATTTCATGTTATTAGCAACCCAGGGAGTGTCAACAAAAAGTCACACCTGTTTCTCATTGCTGCTGGATCATAATGATAATATCCGTCAGGTCTGCCTCTTCACATCATCATATGTCATTATCATCAAGAAGATCGGGGATGTACGTTGCCCTTGCCGACATATTCACAGATTAATTTCTTATCCCAGATTGTTTAATGGAGGAGAGATAACAGCACCCATATTGCAGATGTGTCAGCCATGAGGTTACTGAGTGGTCCCCAACCACCGAGCCGCGGACCAGTACCGGTCCGTGGGTCGCTTGGTACTGGGCCGTAGAGAAAGAATAAATACGTTATTTTATATCCGTTGTATTGACGATCATACTCGGAAAGTTGTTTTATTTTGAAAAACGGATTCTCTTTTAACAACATCCGTTTGTTCCTCTTGGCGTGCTTGACACGTACCTATTTCAGTCACGGTATACCCTAAAAAATAAGCCCTCAAGCTAGCTAAAATGAGTGGAAAACAAACGTCTTCGGAGAGCTACTTTGCAAAGAAAAAAGGAATTATGATGAGACGGAAGAAGAGGGAAATGGACAACTGTATTCAAGTTGGCTGGTAAAGTGGCTGAAGTGCAACTGTGGGGACGGCGAGTGGACAATGCTGGAGACTGCAAATGACGGTGGCCTGTATGTTAAGTATGCTACGTTAGTAAGTTACGGAGTGGACTGGAGAAAGGAATATATTTCGGGTGTTTATGCACATTGTTGTATAATTGTATTTTATTTCTGCATCAAGCACGCGCACGCCCCCGGGCCGTAAAATTATGCCTTACATGACACCAGTCCGTGGTGAAAAAAAAGGTCGGGGACCACTGCTGAAAACAATTCAACTTCAAAAATATAATTTTTCCATTTTCCCTCTTATGTACCTTTGAGGCTTACCTGAGTTTTTGACCTCATGGTATGGAGCTGTTTATACATGAGTGAATCTTCAATTTTGTTATTTACACATGGGAAAACATGAGAACAAAGGCAAGAATGAAGAAGATTGCAGGGTAGTAAACATTTAGACTCATACAAACACTGAGGGATTTATATCGTTTAAAAATATGATCTTTGCAAATCATTTAGGTTGAAGTAAATTTGTTCAACATGTCTGTTTGACCTCAAGGATACACACAGTGAGGTTTGGTGAGTAATAATGAATGTAAAACTAACTTTTGTTTGTTTACAAGAGATCTCTACAAAATTCCTTTAAGTTCGTTAACATCTTCTCATCATCATCATCATCATTTTGTGTATCGTCTTAGCTTTCATTGAAGCTGCCTGATCGTTACACTTAGTGAAATATTTAAATAGATTTATTTATTTATTATGTATTTATTTATCTTTTTGCTGCACCGTTATAGGAAGTGCAAATACTCTTGATGTCTTGTGCATCATTGCAATCACATTTCAATAACTTTTGAAAAATGTGACTCATGCTGTGCAATGCTATGCTGCACAGCAAGAGTCTGTAATGACTGAACCGACTGCAGAGCTGTGAAGTTTAAGAGTCAAACCTAATTTGACCTGAATCACTGCCCCTGTTATCTGTTGCAAATTCAGTAGCTTGATGTGTTCGGTTACTTGCCACGCTCAGACTAATTCTGCATCATTTTTTAATACCCCATCTTCAAAACATTTATAGACTAACTTTAATATCAATAAGTTTTATTATTTGTCCCTGAGCTTGTCTTTATGGGGTTATGGGTCTTTTTCTCCTCGTTCTGTGCACTCTGGTTTTTGGTTGTAAAGTGATATTGAAAACTGTAATATAAACATATCAGTACAGTGATCATTGTAAGTGTTTACATACTACTAAAGATATAATAGGTTAACATTTATGCATTAAAATATCTAATAACTTAACTAGAACTTTTTGTGTATTTTTTCGGTTGTGCACTTCCCAGTCCCAAATGTTCTAACAGTGTTAGAACCTTGAATTTGATACTGTAGCAGTGCGTTTAATTATCACCATGTGAGGGAGTGAGGAAGGAAGAAGAGGAACGTGACTAAACATGACGTGAACAAAGCTTTCATACATCACCTCATCTGTACACATTTCTGCCTGAGTCATGCCAGATAGTTTTTCCGTGACTGGAACTAAAACTGTTGTGGTCCCACGCTACTTCAGATGTCATCAATTAATTTTCATTGCTTTGACTGAGAGACATCTAGCGGCAGAAGTTATATACTGGGTGTTTAATTGCTGAGGAAGAGGGGACCTAGCATTTAGAGAAGGTGTCTTGGTGGGTAAAGGTCACATATTCTGTTCTTGCTGCCTGTCAGTTCTTTGATCACACAGGAAACTGCTCGAGGGATAAATGTAAGCAACAGTTTGGACAATTTGAGTTCATCACAGTGTTGAGCAAACGCCTTGACCATTGTGAACCTTACCTTCTAGTCCACATGTCTGTGAACACTCTGACCAGGCCGACCACTCCGACAGCTGACAGTTGACGGGACACTCGACAACACAGGAGATGTTCATCTGCCACTTCTTTTCTAAATTCAACTGCAGCACAGGTAGGAAATGAACGGGGGGTAATTCATGACACATCGTCATATCGTTCACAACACATGGGAACAAAACGATTCAATCTGTTACAGCCAGACAGGAGTTTGACCTCGCAGCACTACAATTCCCAGAAGTCTTTGTTCTGGCAGGGGACGGACTTGCTGGGCAGCATCAGGCCAGCAGAGTTGGAACATCACAGCTGCTGTGAAAGCTATTCTGACACAGTGTGTTTTTGTGAATGAGCCAGATGATGAAGTGGGCCAAGGGTTAAATAGCTGAGGGGACGGCTCAGCCACAGCCCGCCGGTTACAATTATAGGGAGCCGAGACACATTATGAATGAGTAAAACACTCAGCCTGAAGCTACAACAACAATCTCTGCACGGGAATATTGTGAATATTTAATGTTGCTTTGGGCCTCATAGTACTGGAAGGGTATGGTAATCTATTGTAATGAGTGATGTGATTAAGTCATTAAGAAAAATGATGGTGTCAAAGAAAGAGTGTAAAAAACTAAACAGCCACAGAAATAAAAGGGGAAGTACAAAAGGAAACACTTGAGGAAAGTCTTACCTTCTCACAGAATTTCATATCAACTGATTTGCCATTGCCGCGAACACAGTCGAGCATCCGGGTCTTGATGCCACTTCCACACACAGCCGTAGGACTCAGCTGACATGTGCTCCAGTCTAAAGAGAAACAGAACATATTCAAGTTCAAGTTGACTATGTTGCATTTCCTCTATTTGCTTCTTTTACATTGCAAGCAGTTCACAAACTGTCAGGAGAAAGCCACATAGAGAAATATGCTAATTGTACGTGTCAGTTGCTTAGTTGGATTTTAATGCTGCAAAGTGTCTTGATCCTGGCAAATGATCTGCTTAAACCAGGTATTAAGGGTGTTCTGAGCTACATTAGCTCTCACCCTGAATACAATGAGAAATAAATCAAACTAAACAACACCGGTGACAACATTAGAAAGGCATCATAGCTTTTCACATTTTTGTGGGGCAAATTCAAATCTAAAGTAATTTTAGGCCTCAAGTCCTCAAACCTGCAGTGTCCATTACATTCAAGACCTTGCTAAACCAGTTTAACGAATGCAAATCAAGCCTATCAGTGGCATTTCAATCTCTCTGTATAGAGCAATATACCAGTTTTTAAAACTGGAGTCCATGGGGATTTTCTCACGCTGGCCCACCGTCAGCAATGCGTTTCAAGTCAACCAGCGAAGGTTGGTGTCTTAGAGCTGAAGGGAGATATGACAACGTAGGCAACAGCAACTAGCAGTATTGTAGAGCCAAAGGCTTCATAATTGATCTTAGTGCCAGAAAGGGAAGACAAACGCTTCGTGCTGTAGGATTAAGGGCAAGTTCAAGTAAATATAGAAGTCCTTAGCAAATACAATGTGATTTTCAGATGTGAATGCTTTAAATGACACAACATTTGAAAATTTAATCTGTCAAAACTTTGTTACTAATGTGTTTCTGTGATTGTGCTCTCAAATATGTCAGTATGCAAGTGTGTGGCAAGCTCTGCCCTACACTGCTCATTTACTTCTTTAGTTTTTATTAAACCTTTTTTTCAAGTCCTAAATCAAATCTGTAGGTACTAAAAGTCTCAGCAGAATAAAATCAAAGGCAAGTTCCAACTCCATTCTTAGACTTCTATTATCACATTTTCTGACCGCTTGGTTACAGCAGAAAAAAGCACAACACTGACAGACAGTATTATCACTTATTAAACTGATATAGTTGAAAACTTCTTTATATAGCAGATACAGAGCAACATTAGCATTTATTTGAAGTTGTGTATGTGGCCATGTGATGAAGTCCAATACTTTCTCTGATATAACTCTGCTTTGCTCTACAGCAACTCCTGAAGCAGAATCCAGCTCAATTAGCTTCCAAATGCTTCACTATGGTACCCAGTTAGCCGGGCTGTGCCTGCTGTTAGATGTGGGGCAGGTAGCCTTTAGTGGGTTTAACAGAGCTTATTTGCCTGCAGTGCCTGGAAAAGACACTGATGAGATCAGTGAGGATGAACCACAACAGTAGAGTTCACGGCAGGAAAACCAAAACAATGAGCTAAAATATCTTGCGCTGTAGAGCTGAGGGGACCTGCAGAGTTGGGTGATAATAACAAGTGATCCTTTCCCATACACACACATAGACATTTGATCAATTATATATAATATTGCTTATACAGGGTTTCTGCCGGTTTGAACAAGTCAAATTTAAGACCTTTTTAAGACCATTTTGAACTAAATTTAAGACCTACACGACGTACAAAAAAGTAAGGAAAAATGCGGTCCCAGAATTACTTTAAAAAAACAAACAAAACACATTCATTGCCATTCACAGAGCAGCTCAAACAATGAAGAATGGAGTGGATGAGTGTGTGTCAGGGCTATTATAGTTTTAAATTTTTTTTTTATTTTAATTTAGTTTTTCAGTTTGTGTTTTCATTTTTGTTTAGTTTTAATTAGTTTAACACGTGATCTAAGTAGTTGAAGTATAGTTTTTATCTAGGAATTTAATTTTAGTTAATTATAATATCCCTGGTGCGCGCACACACACGGTGTTCAAAATCGAAAGCACCTCCGCTTTCAACGTCGGAGTTGGGCCAAAGATGGTTTGAATGTCACTTGAGGCTGGCAGCAGAGGCGGCGCAGAGTTCAGGTCGAGCAGAACTAGATGAAATTTTACCGGGAACTGGTGACAAAGGCATACAGAAGTGTGTGATAGCGCGACTTCGCTAGCTAACTGGTGTTTTTTTTAACGATTTTGTGTGTGACACCAGCGCTTTCACACCGAGTGTGCCCAATTTGAGGGTCCTCTGGCAGATTCCGCTGTCGAAGTTGTTCCGGAACTGGCGAAGTGTGCGCCGATAAATTCCGACCGCGTTGTTGGCAAAATAAAACGTACGTTCCTGGATACTTCATACAGAAGAACAGACGGAGCTGACTGTGAATCTCACCAACACATTTCCTCCAAAAAAAAAAAAAAAAAAAGGCGATGACGGAAGCGGTAAATGAACGTACATATTTAAGACCTGACTACATGTAATTTAAGACCTATATGCAAAATATGGACGTATTTAAGACTTTTTAAGGCCTAAAATTGAGATTGTCAAATTTAAGACTTTTTAAGACTCCGCGGAAACCCTGTTATAGCACCTTCAAGTGTGACTCACAATTATGTCATAACACTGAAGCTCTTAACATGCAGCTGCACAGGACAAAATGGTTGTAATAAATTATCATGTTATTTGTAATATTCAGGGTTGATGGAGAAATACAGGCACAAAAATGCAGTTGGAGAATTAAAATGAGTTGCTCGTATTTGTACAAGATTAGCTGCAAAGAAACATCCTCCAACTACATTTTGCAGCAGAATATGACCCTCACGATGATTGTTTCCTGCTGGAGAGCAGAACAGACAACGTTGCCACACACAGCAAATATGTACCAGTGTTCAGCAGGTTGCTGGTCTTGATTTTACCACCCTGAGTGCAAGCAGAGTTGGAAGGCAGGCGAGAGGGAGTCATGATTTCGACAGGAGCAGGATGGAAGAGGAGAGGAGCATGTATTCAAGTCACAGAAACCAGCATTTCACGAGTGCTCTTCTTCTGTAGTTGGATGTCTTTTCAGTTGAAGCAGGTTGATGTGACGGGACAAAACACAAGGAGACGCTCTTCAAATGTGTTCAAATGCGTCAGCTGTCACAAATTCTTTACACTTCAGAATGAATAAATCCCAGACAGTGAGAAACAGCCATGGCGCGCCTCAGCCTTTTGGGAGTGAACATGCAGAAATGCACTGTCGCACCATGATTTCACATTACTTTGAAAAATGTTTAGCTTAATGTTTTATATGCTGATATGCATTTAGATGTTGCAGAAAGCAATTTTTGTATTTCATTTTTGATGTTCTGTTCTAAGACATGACACTATGAAATTAATTATTAATTACTGACTTAACTCAAACTTTCATTCCTTCACTGCACTGTATGCGATGGATCTTTTTGGAAGGATTTGCCAAGCATACAAATGAAACCACTACAGGCTCCCAGATGACTCAACAAATTACAAGCATGCCTTGTGCATGGCATACTGTAAGTCTGCCTTCATCTCATGACCTTTGTTATATGATGCTCTTCATCTCTCTCCGCCATCCTCCCCTTCCACCATGACACTCTTAAAACTTAAAATAAATGGTGTGTGTTTTGCTGTGTGAATCAGACTCTATATAGCTTCTTGGCTGTCGAAGATCACTGTCGATAACGGATGATGACTTTGTCAGCAAAGAGGTCACTGGAGATTTATAACAGCTCACTCAAATCCAATAAATCTGGCTGCCATCAGTATCCTTTTATGTCAGCATCATAAGTAAGCTGTGGTGCCAGGCCGTCATATGTTAAATATTAAATAAAAAGGATTTAAAAGTAACATCAATTCAAGTTCTCCTAAATAAACCTCACCAAAAAAATACAGAGACATAAGAGGCTGAACCTTGCAAAAAAAAAAATTCTGTGAAGTGGAAAGTCAACTTTTCATTCCAGACGTTGGGTGCCAATGCCTTTAAAACCACAGTGTGCAGTCTGTTGGTAAAAACACTCTGCAACAACAGGGAGGCTGAGGTATCACTCATGAAGTGTGCCATCCGCTGACAAAGATGAGTGGCTGTTTTTAGCTGCAGTGAGCTCGTTTGCAAGCTCAACTCTGGGAATTGTGTCTCCTTCTGCCGAGTAGCTTTGTGGCACTCTGGGGACTGAAAATAGGGAGATTGCAACAAGAAAGAGTGACAGTAAGAGACAAAGAGAGAGACAGCAAGAAAATGAGTAAAACTGAGAGGGAAGGTGCAGCTTGGATGGTCCCGGCGTGAACAAAGAAAAAAAAAAGGAGTGCTTTACCCAATAATAATCTTTGCTCGTATATTATGTACATATACCCTGGGATGCCAGTATGCCACTGTGAACCCAGCAGTACGGATTATATGTCACGTCTCACAGTGTAACCACACAAAGGGGCGACAGCGAAGGAGGGTGGGCTGGTTGAAAATGTGGGGCAGCAGAAACGCAGGCAACACAACAAATCTTTATAACTGAAACATCGAAACAGAGACAATCTCTAATTTTTCCATTCATATTGACAGAGTTGGTTTCCAGAATGAAATGTGAAAGAGCTGCCTCTGTGACATGTGATATCGAGGTGTGATATCCTGCGGATTAGACAGTGGAGGACTGGAAGAGGGCCAGTTCAAATCATTGAATGGTTCTGAAATACTTTATTTCATAGCAGCTTTAATGGACATTTTTAAACCAATGATGTATCTTATGACAATTTCATAAAAGCAATATGAAAGTGATCGCTCATACTGATGAACTTACAGAGAATTATCACCTGATCTGCAGGTTTGACTTTATAATGAGTTTTAGCTCATTGGTAAGCTGTACGCTCTCCAAGTGTTGTTTTTGGTCGCAGAAGGCAGCTGTTTTCAGCGAAAACACATCTGAAGACCCACTGTACACTACCTGTTCAGCAGCTTTAGCGGCTAAAGAACCAGATATTTCGTTAAGGAGTTGGTTGACACCTCCGAAAGAATGATAATGTTGCTGGGTATGTAAATAAGCAACTGTTAACTGACAAGTTCACCCCCAGTGGCCTACAGTCAAACATTTTACTTGTACTTGTAGTATACTGCAGAACACAATGTGTGCCCATTTAACTTTCCCTCTAAAACTGAAGCCAAGGTGAAACATAACCAACAAACAACGACATCAGCCTGTGTCCAGAGAAGAACTTTGCAAAAAGCAGCCGTGGGCAAAACTTAAACTTAGACACGGTCTAATAAAACCTTGCAAGGTTTGCAATTAACTCACAAAACAAATCAAAGTGAGAAGTCTGCTAAAAATAAAAAATAGATGATCCAGTTTTTTTTTGTTGCTCTTACTGTTACGGAGGCTGTGTTTGCTCTGATGTTCACAGAGGGTTTCAATTTCAGATGATTTATTCCATTTCAAGGGCTGTTTTCACATTTGAGGTTTGGTTGAAGTTGAGAAACATTTATTCTGACAAACCCTTGGCAGCAGCCCAAATACCAATCTGGTCCATCAAAAACACAAGGCACGTACAGTACTGCCATTTTGATGGGAACCGTGTCTGCAACAAGCAAACTGCTTTCACGACCTTACAGAGAGGCGAATCAACAGATTAGTCACTTCTGACCACGGCGGCTTAATGAAGACAGTGAATCTCTTGACGTTCTTGGACATTTCCCTTACCCGTGATGTTGTAGAAGTAGTTGAAACAGTTGAGGTTCAGGCTGCAGGGCTCACTGTCAGTCGTGTTCGGACACTCCCTCCCGACGCTGGGTGACCGGAGGGGGTACGCTGTTCGCACTCGACTGTTGGTTCTGGTACATGGCTGGAACAGAAAAATCTCAATGAAAGACTGGAATGATGATAACTGAATACAAACATATCCCTGAAGTGGAACTAAGCCATACAGCTCCTGCTACTACTGATGTCCATGTTTAACATAAACGGCTCAAACTGTGTTCTTTTTCTCATGTCAGAACTATTTCCCATCTTACTGGGCCACAGTTAATTGAGATGTCTTACTAGAAAAAAGTGTGTCTATATACCTTGCACCTGGAGGGTCTAAAAATAAATAAATGAAGAGTGTTCCCCTCCACTCTAACCTGGCATTCCCAAAATATGGAATTCAATTTTTTCCTGCAGGAAATGACAGGACAGATGTTTTGCTGGGATGGTAAACCACCAGATCCTACACGGTCATTGCTTGCAGAAAGGAGAGTTGTGGGGGAAAATGACAGCCTTTTGAATAACTCCATTGCTGGTGAGATGAATAAAACATGGGAGAGGCCCTGCTGGTGCCTCTGCAGACTCCAATTCGAGATTGGAATTGTGGGAAGTCGGTGTGTCAAGCACTTTGGGAGAGAATGGGGTGTGATTAACAATGGCCAGCATGCTGCTGTGAGAACAGCAGGTGAAACCAGAGCAGTTAAAATGGCTTTTTAGCCTGAATGGGAGGTTCAGGGGTGGAGGAGCTGAACAGGATGTTCTGACATCTTGCAGGTTTTTGAAAAAGGAAGAACGACGTTTTTTCTTCGGGTAGTTTGTAGGTGTAAGTTTCACTGACTTGAATAAAACAGGGATCGGTGACCCTTTCCAAAAAGCAATTGCAAAGTCTTAATATTTTATAGGGAGTTGGAAAAGGACTTTCAGGTCATAATATAGGAGTGAGATCATTTCTATGACCTTCTAATTTTGCCATCAACTTTTTAGCTGAAATGAACTTTAATGAACTAAATTCCTGCTAACATTTATTATTGTAGCATAAAATATGATAAATCAATACTTTTCTGAAAATACAACTAATTAATTTCGCCGTCATGGCTGTCTGCCAAAGGATGATCTCATACTTAGCCAACTTTTAGCCAACTTTTGTACATCATTGCTGATGTAGAGATGGTTGGAGTGTGTGTGTCAGAAAATGTAAATTTGACACCTTCTGAGTCTTCATCATAAATCATCTTCCTTCCCTGCTGAATGCACAGTGAGTACAGTGTAATATAGGTGATATATAAGCAATTTTTCTCCTGCTTCCTAGTTCATATATCTCTTTTATTCCTCCTTGGTGGACGAGAAATAACCTGTTGACAAAGATTTATACACTGCTCACTACAATACAGAGCAGCTACGCTTTGAATTCCTCCAGCCTCAGAGAAAAAATATTTCTGACAAGAAAAAGATATCAAGATAAATCTCAGTGGGCTTTGCTGAAATCTGACGTTCCCATATCTACTGTGTGCCAGATAGCTGAGCTGCTGCTTTCTGATCTGGGTTCAGCTCTCACCAGGCTGCAGCGGCTCCAGGGGCCCCAGTCATTGAGGACGCAGTCCTCGGGACAGGGCAGTCGGCTCTCTCTGGCCCCCAAGGGCATCTCCTCTGGGTCACATAGGTAGTCCTCCACAGACTCAGACGGCCCATCTATAGTGTTGAGCATGCACCTGTGGGATTTGTTGAGAGACGCTGAATTTGACCTTATTTTAGCGATGCTGCTGTTCACAAGAGCAGAGCAAAAGAGTCAGAGTTGGCAGGTACATGAAGTACTGTGTTTCTCAAGCAGTGTGGTGCGTCAGTTAGAGTACGTGAGGTCAATTTTATGAGGATAAAGAAAATGTGTTGTATTTGGTGACAGTAACACAAACTGTCAAAGGCAGTATGATGAACACGGAATGGTTCAATTAGAAACCTAAAAGTAAGATGAAAAAAGTCAAAGGAAGGTTATTATTTTGATGCATGTGGTTATTTCGAACTGAATCCTGGCTTTCATCAACAGTTGCTGCCACAATTTTGGGATTTATTTCCTCGACATTAGTTTTTTTACACTGCAGCAGACAAGATAAAGAGGAGGTGAGACTGCCACGAGTGCAACTGATAAATTCACCTGCTCAAAAGAGTAAAAACTCAGCTGAGATCAGCAGAATTTTTAATCACTGTGATTCTAAAGCAGCCTTCCAAGGCTGAACCACCAACAATCATACAAGGGGTGAGACTTTTTTACAAATTTGAGAGTTCCATCTCAATGCATTTGGCAGCGTGTAGGTTGTTGTCTGTCAGCTAAACCATGTTAGACAGGTCAGTCAAGCCAACATGCAATCTTTTAAATGTATTTCCCTCCTAAAAACATGCCTTACTTTACATAATGTAGTGAGTTAGGGTCATATTAATTAAATAATTAATGTAAATTAGGCCTGTCAGCTTTATTGGAGCTCTGACAGCTTGCAGCTACTGAAGATCCTCTGATGATAAATTAATAATCATATTAATGATGACAAACTATAAAGTAGACACCACATATTCATAAAGAGCTCAGTGATTCTTCAGATTGCTGGTTTTGACAGATCATTAGTCCAAATCTAAATTTACGAAAACAAGAAATGCAGCACATTATCACATTTGCAATTACCAAAGCAATTACCATAATTTGTGTTGATGAACTGACCAGTAAGCTTATTGGCTCATCATTTCAGCATTAATTCAAGACATATTTAACAGTGATGTATTCATGATGTATATAAACAATAGAAACACAGATACACAGTAGGACAAACAGCTTGATAGATACCTGACTTTCCTGGTCTGGACGCCTTCGCCGCAGTTCTCTTTTAAGTCCACGTTGCTGACTTTCCACACACTCCACGGCTCAGCCACCCACACATACTGATTACAGTCGCTCTGACAGGGCACCACCTCATACACCTGAGGACAGAATCACCTCACAGTATTTATGTGTTTTCAAAGTTTTTTGAAGTAAGATGCAATCACAAAGGTAACAGATGGATGTTCTTTTTTTTTTTTTTTACTTCAGAGAACATTCAGTAGGTGGGGCCAGCTAGTGTCATAATCATCTTGGACATAAAAAAGAATTGGCCTCAAAAAAATATATATATATATATATAAATATATATTTCTTTATAAATATTTCGTCTTAGCCATGGAAGTTTGTCAGAAAAGTTTTGCCTAATACGCAGTGATTCTTTGGCTCAGCTCTCCGAGGTTTAACTCAGCCAACAAGATTATTTCTGCCCCCAGAGCAGCTCTGCCTCTGAGGCATGTCTGTATAAATATAACTTCCATCTGATAGCACCTTGTTTACTTACAGTGAGGATACTGTATACATACATCTGTCACTGACCCACTGACATTAGTGACACTTAACATCTGCGACTACATTACAGATAGCTGAGGAAAGCAGCTCTTACCTGAGCCTGTAGCAGTGAGTCATATCCAGCGAGCATTGGGGTGGATTAAAAGGAGACAGATGGATTAATGAGCACATGCCAACTGTTCATATAGTGCAGAACCTATGATTAATGCAAAATTCGAGAGAGCATAATCAGAAAAGCCTCTGGCATAAATACATGTGTGAACTTAGCAGATACACGCACGTACAGTATACAGACTGCCAGGCATATATCAACACAAACTTAATCTGCATCTGCTGATACTCACGGGCCTGGAAAGCATTTCATTTTTGCAAATCATGGAAACCTTAAGGAATCAACTGGCACACGTTGGGGCATTAATATGGCGGATGGGATCCATTTATAGCACACATTGCTTTTTCCACTGTCGCTGCTACAGCAAAAAATGAGTGCAGCAATAATGAGGGGAAGGTAAAGGAAAGCTCTGCAGACTCAAGCTGATTATTCATTAATAATGGATTTCTTTCTCTCTCTCTAGTGTTGGATACGTATAATGTGTATCCGACTTGTAATAAGTATAAATATATTGTAGCACAGTTCATAAATATTCAAGAATCAATGGCGAGATGAAAGCCAGCTCTGTTTTTTATCTCAATAACCTGCTCAGCCCCCGGTTCAGACTTCAAAACTGAGCTGAGGAAAGTGCCAGTTTCAGTGTTTGTACCTGGTTGATGTGATCCAGTTTGGGACACGGCCGACCGCCATTGTACGGTTTCTCCCTGAGCCACTTGGAGCGAACTTTGACACCGCTGCCGCAGGACTTGCTGCAGCGAGACCAGTTGGACCATTCACTGAGTTTACAGTCTGAGGGGCAGGGAATGATGCACGCCTCTTCAATATATCCTGAAAGGAGCACAAAAGGGTTATTTCAGGGCTTAACATCGATCATTTTCATCAATGATTAATCTTTTGATTATTTATATGATTAATTAATTGAGAAAATGTCCATCACAATTGCCATAAGACCAAGGTGACATCTGTAAATTGCTTCTTTTGTCTAACCAGCAGTAAAAACCAAAAGATGCTTCATTTACATTCATACATTTTACAGAAAAGCACCAAATTGTCACATTTAATAAGCTAGAATAAGCAAATGTTAATCAATCATCAAAATATTAATAAGTGTTTCCCAAAGCCCAAGATGAAATCTTCAAACGTCTAATTTTGTCCACAACTAAAAGATATTTAGATAACTGTCATAGATGAATAAACAACTAATCAATTAATTGAATAATTGTTGCAGTTTCACAAATATCAAACAATTTCTTATGGTGGCAGTTCTGGATTTTGGCTTGTGACCTCTAAAGGGTAACTGATGATTGTCTCTATGCAAAGAGGTGCATACACACACCACAAGAAAACCTAAAAGACAAAATGATTTGCTTCTTTGCAGGCTGTTATGTTAAATTACCAGTGTACTGTAGTCTGTTATTAATTATATTACAAGGAAAAAACATTCACCAGAAAACTTAGATTCCTAAGAAAATAAAGCTCCCTTCTCTCTGTAGCCCACCAGCTGGATTTCAGCCAATGATTGCTTTAGAGAAAAATTAAGGGTTCTTGAATCTCCCAGAAGAATCTTGTTTTCTTACCTAGTTTAAAACTACATTTTTAAAGTTAGCTTTACTTTTCGATCTTACAGAGCATTACAGTTAAAGATCTCTTTAAATGCTAGACGGGTTAAAGTACCGAGCTGTAGGAGCACCGCAAACTATTAACTGACAAATATCTCACAAACTAATCTAAATGCATCTATTGATTTTCAGCCAACTGGAATGATAACAGCCCACGGTCAAAGGTTGAACTTCATGCTCTGTTATATAAAGGTCTCAAAATCTACCAAGTAGTGGTTGGGTTGGGCAGCAGGCTTCGTTATTTCAATCTATTTTTCCTCAGCTCACAGGGCAATGACACAGTTCACCAGGATGATTTCAAGCGTTTAACTCTGCTTGTTATTTGTGTTTTCACCAACTCTGGGCTGTGACTTCTTCTGTTTTTGTCTGTACACACAGTCGAAGGATCAGTCAAATGTGTTGAAAGAGATTATTCTTCTGAACTTTTGGCTGTGTGAAAGATTTTTTTCACTTGCTCAGAGAAAGCCTGTTTAGAAGACAGAACCTAAGACATTTTTTTTAGGCTTATGTAACAGCACTGGCTGTGAATCCGTTTAGCCTTTGATTAAGAAAATCGATGAGGTGAATGAGCCGGGAAAGTGGAGTGTCTCACTGGACGCCTAAACATTTCCTTTTTCTGATGTGGGCTCTTTCAGGATGTTTTGCTCTTTAGTGAGAGACGTGTGGTGCTACACTGACTGACAGATCTGCTGAAAACACACTTCCCACGATTTTAGTGGACTCGTTTTAGAGGAATCCCAAAGAGGCTATTCAGCTCTTAAAAATCAATTTCGTCAATTTATATTTGACTATTTATTGTCATGTTTTTAACCTCAGTCAAGTCTTGCAGGGCAGACATGTTTTTCTGTAAATAGCTCATGCATCAGAGTAGCACATTGATTTGCTGGGTACGACAGCTATTGCCCCATTCTCAAAGCCTGGTTATGTCAGGCCATGATCGGACCAAAAAAATAAATATATAGAGAAATAATTAAATAAAAAATGCATTTGGCTGTGTTGTTGTGGGCATGTTGCTAAAGGTACTGTATGAATGATGAAATGATGAAACATAATCCAAAAAGCTCAGTCTGACTAATACATTTACACATTTTAGGGCTCAGCAGATGCTGTGCACCACAGCTAATAATACAATGATACATGGTTGTAAAACTTAGGAAAATTATCATGGCGATTTCCACTCCATCCCTGATGACGCCTATTTATGCTGAAAGGTAATCTATTAAGAATGTGCACGTGGATGATTGCCAAATTAATCAAAGACGTTTCATTACGTTGCAGAAACAGTTGAGCTGGCTGATGTTTTTGACAGATGACCCTGATGTTCATGCAGTGTTCTAATTGTAATCACAGAGAAAAAATTTAGTTTTTTAATTCAGTGCAAATGTTGGTCTGAACACAGCCTTAGCATCATTCAGGATGGGTGAGGGTTTGTTGTTATGGTCAACGTCTGCATGAGATTAACACCATCGATGTGGTAACTACAACTAAACAAATCTGTGAGACCTCTTACAGGTAAAATAATCTCTAACCCTTATGAGTCCTTTCATTTTTCTTTCCGCTTGTCCTCTTTTAGCATATCTGCAGAACTCTGCAGCCATAGGTGGAAATATTTTGCTCAGAAACACTTGGACGTGTCTTATATATGGATGATTGGAGCTTAAGCATGGGGTTTAAACTTGGCTGAGCTAAAGAGGACAGTTGAAGGGTGATCTTACTGCTATGCAGTCCCAAAACTGAGCAGCAACATTTCTCAAGGCTAATATGATTATAAAATAAAAACTCAGTTTAATCTGGTCAGGACTTCAATCCTGGCAGCACTTTGGCACAAACTAAATGCACAGCGACATAATGATCACAACCATACACATGCACGCACACCACACACACTTCTGCCTGACCTCCTTACACTCTGCTGCCCCGGAGTCCAGATCAGCATCTCTACATCAACACCTTGCTGAGTTCAGCATGGCCTCTGGAAGCTGAAGCTGAGGCGTCATGATCTCTGACCTCTCACTGTAGGCCCTACATACAGTCTAGTCATTCTACATCACTGATGCTGTCACTTTTAGTTCACTCACAGTGCAAAAGCTGCAGCACCTCTGTCTGCAGTTCACTTACAGCTCACCTGATATAAACTTGATAGGTGTCTTACCCAGTGCTCAGGGAGGTTTCTGGGATGAGTCCAGCTAGGAGATCACTACTGTTGCCTTCAGAAGTCAACGTCTAACCTGGCACCAGCTCTTGTTGTAAATCCCTAAGCAGTTGTCACTGCTGTGTGAAGCTTTTCTAAACACTGACAGCCCGACTGCACCTGAAATATTAAGTGTCCAACCAGCTCTTGAACATCCAACTGAAAATCGGGATGTGCATTTAAATGCCTCTAAAAATAGACAGGTTTCTAAGAGCAGTCATGATCATTTTATTTTAAATATATATTTTACTAAATCTGTACATTGTCATTATTTTCACCATGGTAATGCTCAGTTGCTATTTTCTCTTTGCATACACACGATCCCTCCTAACAACCTGACATAATGTTAAGATATGAATAAACCTCAAAAGGAAAGACTGAACAAAAAATAGAACACGACCACAAAATACGGCTTAAGATACATCACCTTCACAGTGGTATGTCTGCTAAATAAAGTTTTGTAGACCTGTCAGTAAGTTTGTGTTTTTTTCAGACATGATCAGAACCTTCGTGATTAAGAATCATTAAACTTTGTTTATTCTTTCTTATTTATTGACACCCTCATTTACGAATGCCACAACGGTTAAAGTATTACTTAACAAGAAACATGTACTCTAATTGAGCAACAATAGAGAAGGTTATTTTAAGGTGCAATATGTTTTTCTCATTAAATGTCTTAATGATACAGGCCTGTTACTTTGACAATATTGCTGTCTGCAATTAGTCTATGTCTCTGCTGTAAAAAAGTAAACAAAGTTAATTCACTCATTTGTTTATTAAGCCCTTCAATGACAGCTAAGTACATGTAAAATGGAGTGCTTTCAGGGGACTTTTTTAATGCTTACTGTGCCATTGTCAAGTTACGTCCACCAGTGTTTTCCAAAGTGGCCTGTGTAATGAGAAAATCTGCTGTCTGTGCAATCAATTCAATTCTTAATGTCTTTTGTCATCAGTTATTTTGCTAATATTTGTCAAACGCTGGAGATGACTCTCAGCTTGGCAGGACGCAACCTCTCAGCTGAGTGCATGCACACACATTCAATCAGAGCATGTGGGGGCAGTGCTGATACAGACACACATCACATCACATCGTTACCAGGAGGGTCGTACGCACGGTGAATCACAATTTGTTAATCAGAACTATAATAAGGTAGTATAATAAGGTAGAATGCTGGACTATGAAAAGCTCTGGGGTCTACACTACTAGATTGATGTTTGTATCCACATCAGTTAGTAATGGGATTTTGCCAAATACTTTTTACTCTCTCCCCCCCCCCCCTTTTTTTGCACTTTCAAGGACCAAAAACATGCTCGGCCCAAGGGAACCCAGGACACCCTGATAGCAGATCCAGCCACCACTTATTTCTGGCCACCCAGCCAGGAATAAATCCCAGCTCAGTCACCATAGTGTTGGCTTCTGAAACAAATTTCAAACACTCAACGGGTGGTGGGCCTGTGAAGCTTTACATGAACCTTTTGGCTCCAGGAATCATCCAACATTACTGCCATGTGTTTGACCTGTTACACCTTCTGCACCAGAATCATCTCCAAGGCAATGTGGACAGCGAAATCCTTGCATGCTCTGAAAAAAAGCTATGGAGGCTATTTGCTCAGGATGGAGCAAAGAGGAATAAGAGTTACCAAAGGCCAGAAGGATCCTTTGATGCACATTACTGACCTTAAAAGACACTGACCTCAGTCCATTGTCTACATGTTGTAACACTCAAAACAGCCTAAGCTCAATTATACAGCACAGCTCTCAGTGTGTTTCTCTTGTAATTACAAATATGACTCATCAAGTGACCAACTAATCTGGTCACTGCAGTACCGGTCAAGTTCACAGGTCCACAGCAAGATACTTGCCCTTCAGCTTTACCCTTTATAGCTTCCCACAGTGACTGTATTTCCTCCTCCTTCACCATTTCCTGCTAAAACGGGGCTAAGGCACCCTGAGCTGTCCTGTAATATTAAGTCACAGTAAAGGTCAAAGCATCAGGGGTCGCTTGTAGTCATATATATAAGAACTATATGAGTAATGTCGTATATAGGACATTTCCCCTGACTACACCATGACCTTTGGCACAGTGCTAATAGTTGTAGATAAAGCCATTAGATTTCTGTTGATACGGTAGAAAAATCTTTGTTAGATGGGATTAAAAACACCATCTTAATGATAACAGACCAAAGCAATTCCGGTCATTGTCTTGAGCTGCAACACTGTGGCTTAGTCTTGAGCCTCTACCCTCTCAGTCTTGATTATATTGAACATGACAACACACTAATTAGATCTTCTTGTGGCTGGCTGCAATCATTGCAGGGAACTAATAGAATCAGGAATTTGTCATTTGGATGTTACTGACTTCTTGTGCTGCTGAATATTAGTCTCTCTGCAGTCAAGCTTAACTTAAATTATTTATATAGTTAAAAAATAATACAATGCACAAATTACACAACTCCTTTTTGATTTATTTTTCTCTGTAGTTGACGATCCTCATACTGTTACTTGTTGCAGAAGAACTGCTCACATAGATTTCGCGTTATCTTTAACAATATTTCACTTCCTCTCATAGAAGAATGAGGCAAGCTAAAAAGTGAGTGACACCACATAGCTTGGATCAACGTGCACTTTTAATAATAGTCCCGTTTTTTCTGTTGATGTCTGTGGAATATAGAGATAACAGTGGCACAGTTTTCCTGATCACCATCATAGCCGAGGGCACTGTGTCAGCCGCAGAGTGGTGGAAGGACCCCGTCTCCTCCTCTATCGAGATAAAAAGCGATGATGGCTGAGATGGAGGGAAAGGCACAGAAAATGAAAGCAAGAGTGGCAGAAAGAGCGAATGGGAAGAGTGACTAAATGAGGAGGATAAAAGAGAGATTTAATGATATCTTTGAGATTCGCATGTACTAATGCCAAGCCCCATGAATGTGTTTTTGTTTTAGTGTGCAACTCAAGGAACACAATCTTTTATTCTGAGCTCAACGATGCTTGAAGATGAATGCATGGATGCACACACACGTGCACTCGCACACATTCACATAGGTGTAAAAATACACAGAAGCTGACAAACACACACACACACACAACCACATCCTTACGACGTGCTCTTGTCACACCCACGCTCAGATTAACTGACGCATATCTGAATCTGTGACTCACAGAAGGAGACTAAAACCATGTTTATATATGCACAACGCTGATGTATTCATTTGAACATCTCCCGCATTCTATTTCACAGCAATTTCACAACGAGTTTCTGAGCCCGGATTCTTTGCTTGAAGTATTTTGGATCTAAGATAAGACCTTACAACAAGGAGACAAATGATTCTGACAGGAGTGTGCCAGAAAAAGGCTTCCTTATGCGAAAGTCAGGATGCAAAATGAGTTTCTAGCCTCCATGGGGGAGGTTTTCATACAGACACAAACAAAACCCTTCACTTCAGATGAATATTTAACAGAACAAAAAGTTATTCTTGCGTCTACAGCAATCCGATATGCTACAGTATGTTTCTCACCTGGCCAAGGCTGGGAAGGGAAAGAAAATCTGATTTGGTACATAAAGTACTACACCTCAAGACTTCTGTGCTCAAATTGAGATTTCTGTCAGAGCCTCTTCCATCATCAAGGGTCCCAGGCCAAAGTTAAAGATTAGCTGACCCAAATTTTGTAAAATCATATTTTTGCACTGGCCTCTAGTGCTACATGTATGTAGCGTTGCAAACAGTTTGGGTCTTATTTGTCCTTTTCAATTCGACAGCAAAATCTTACAAGTGGTATGATTCATAGAACACTCAATTGTATTATATTTTTTAGGTTAAGTTCGAATCACACAAAATGCATAATGAGCTTATCAAACAGACAAATCAAATCAAGCAATCTGATGATGGAATATTAACTCTCTGCAATGGTAATTACGTCCAACTCCTTTGCACAATCCTGCATTCCTTCACCTTATATCTGGCTTACTTCCCTCTAAGCAACACAGTAAGACACTGTCACTGCTACAATTGCTTTAAAATGGAAACATTTAAGATCAGGAGTGTGAATGTTTTATGAACATGTTATTAAAAAAACGGTATAATTTGAGTGTGTGTAACTCTCATACAGCAATACTTGGTCACCTTTTAATAAAAGCAATACATCACTCCAGGCTGTGATATATTGTGATTATATCACAGCTAAGGGGCTTTGTTCAGCCCAACATGAACAATATATCATGGCGCTTCGTGAGCTATTGCTAAAGTGAAACACTAATGTCTCTCAGGGTGACGTGGTGTCAGAGGGTGTGGTTCTGTTCTGAGCTCAGTAACAATCCCAGTTGGCTTGCTAACACTAAGGAGAGGGCCGCAGGGAGCCTAACACAACTTTCACCAGTGTGGGCTGTAAATAAGAATGTACTCTCTAATTTCATCACATCTATATGTTTGATAAATTCACTCCCCCACACAAGCTGCAGCTTAACTCTTGAAACTACAACAAATGTATGTGTGCTGTGTGGGTTTGTTTGAAAAAAAGTTAGTGCGAAAGCTCTTCTTGAACTAAGCAGAGTTCATGAGATGTGCAACTGAGTTTTATCTAATGAGTCTTAGTCTTTTTCAGTAAAAGCAAAGCCTGATGAGTTCTAAACTACAAAGAGTGTCAAATAACGATTACTCAGTCATAATCCATGTTATCTTTATATAATATCTATATGAGGTACACTGTGAGCAGAGGCAAATGGCCATCTTGGTGAACCAACCCTTAAACAACGCAACCAACTCCGTGATTAAAGCTCTGCAGTGACACACACGCATTCACATGTACTCACCATGGCTGTTACAGCGCAAGGTCTCCACCAGCCTGTTGTCCTGGTCGTAGCACACCATGGCCTGGTAGCGGTAGCCCTGTCCACACTCCTTGATGTCTCCCTGGACCTTCATCCCCAGGCTGCTCTCCACTCGACCTCCCTCGGGCAGGATGCAGTCTGACCAGTTCCCCACTGGCTGGGCATTGTACTTGTCACAGGGGCAGTACTGGGTCTCACTCAAAGGGTACATTTGCGTGTTCTTGCACTTGTCTTTCTTCTTGCTTCTCCCTAAGTAGATCAGACGGACAGAGATGAGGAGAACAGCCTTCGGAAAGTGACTCCACATGACTGTTGGTGTTGGTGGATTTCTGTCTCTGTAGGGCTGAAGCGGCTTTGCGTTTCCTGATACTCAAGGCCACTTTTAAGGCTTGGCAAAGCTTACTGACTGAAAGAAGTTGTTGTCCCTCATATGGGATTCATGCATGGGGGGACAGCAACTCCTGATGATAGATTAATGCCGGCAAAAATAGTTTCAAGCAGAGTGCTCTTTTACGGAAACAGCTTGACGTTTTTTTTTATCATCAGACATGTCAAGCATCGTTAATCATTGATCACTATGAGAAAAAATCTTTTCTCTTGTGGCAGGAGTTGTTCCCATTCAAATAAGGAAATAGTGACTGTCTACCTAACAGCCCTCAACATCTTTACCTGTAGGTGCCAGTGTCTCCATAAAGCTGGTTTGACAAATAATCTCAATGAGGACCACAGCTGGTTATTCCTAATTGTATTTAAACAACAAATGACTGTGTGGCATCTGTCTGTAAAGGTCACAGTGACCAACAAGCAGCACAATAATATAGACATTTTGCTCAACATAATGATCCACCTGTTTTACCCTCTTCAAGAAAACTGAACTGCACTGTCTTGGACATTTTTTGGATTGAACAAAGGCTATTATTATAACAAGAAGATAAAAACGACTCTAAATCTTAAAG
This sequence comes from Diplodus puntazzo, assembly GCA_963678695.2. Lineage (NCBI taxonomy): Eukaryota > Metazoa > Chordata > Actinopteri > Spariformes > Sparidae > Diplodus > Diplodus puntazzo. The sequence goes on along the minus strand of OZ023160.1, from coordinate 5,119,840 downwards.
ACTCTTTTCACTGGTGAATGGGTGTGCGAGGGATCGGCCAACATTTCTGATAACTTTCTCAAATAGAGTGAAAGGAATCTGGATGAAATAAAATCCACGCCATGTGAAAGCTAAGAAGACTTAAACCACTCTTTCTACGAGGCTTTTTGAAGCACTTCTTGACCTCTCTGCTCTTTTACACTCCACTGAATGGGTCAGAACATCTCACATCAGGGGAAAATAAGAGCTTTTCAAATCCACTTTCTCACAGTTCCAACTTGACTCCCCCCCCAAGTGACCTCCCATGTAGGTGTCTTAATGCATTGCACCACTCTCTTGTTGTTTTGATTTTATGACTGTGATACACATGGCAACTCTCTGGGGGCACTCTGATGGATAACAAAGGCTGAGGAGATACTTTAGATTTGTTGCTTTAATCCCACTGGAGCATTTAGTGGGAAAGAACTACATGAATAGATTTACGACATTGTGTTTCACTTTACTCCTTGTCTCTTGGAGCGTCGCCCAGTAAAATTACCCCCTAAATTGTCTGGTAGCTCACAAACACTTAAACTACAGTGCAAATAAGCTCATCAGAAAGGGATTCAAAACAACAGCCCATTGTTTGTGCTGTGCCACTCTGTGTTCCCCACCTATCAATGCCCTCTTTCTGGTGCGGACCCCCACACAGTCAGCTGTGCAGGACGAGAACTTGGACCAATTGGTCAGCTGGCAGTCATCCTGGCACGGGAGCTGACAGCGCTGAGTGATGGTTGGCATGGCCTTGGCGAATTTCAGGCACTCGCTGATGTCGGCCTGCGTCCCATCCAGCTGGCGACAGGACACAGCTGGAAGAATTAGAGGAAGACAGGTCAAAAAAGCTTAATTAGAATGTGTAAGGGGCCATAAAGTGGTTTATTTTTTATTGTTTCAACAGAAGGTTTGGTAAAAGCACGTTTAAAAAGTGGAAGCCAATGACATATGCTACTAAAGGAGGAAATTAATGACCTGTGGTACCCAAGTGCAGCAGCAAGTTTAGTACATTTTGCATTTGTATTATAACTTCCTTTTTAACATTTCTAATAAAGGAATAGCCCAACACTTTGGGAAATTGCACAACAATTACGCTCACATTCATGCTCAGCTTAGTTCACTGGTTGATGTCTGTATTTTAATACTATATTTAATGGACACATAATCATCTCACCTAACTCTCAGTAAAAAATTGAATTGAGTGGCTCTCTTAACGTATTTTTACATAATTCTTTTCATAAAAACATTCTAAAAATTTAAATGGGCATAAATTATTCAGTATTTCACATCTATAAGTTCGAGTGATGGCGCTTAATCATTTTCTTACATTAGATGAAGCGCCTCTGGATCCACACAACATATAACGAAACTGTTGACAAAGACTAAAGGCTGCACAATTAACCAAAATTTGTTGTTATACAGGCCATATCATATAATAATAAAGATTAATTGCCAACAATTCTTCTTCTCCAGATGTAAGGAAACAGTTTGTTTGAGAACCCCAGTGAAAATAAAAGTTGTGATGCAAAATTGAAAATTCCCACCAATCGCTTATCTTGTCACAATCATAGCAGCTGTCAAAAATAATAGTTTTTTGTTGTTGTTGTTGCTTTTAACCAATACAGACTGAAAAGTAATTCCCTGTAACCGGTAAAATTATTGATATCTCAAAAAACTAGGGTGTCTGTTTATGTTAGAGATCCTAATATGTCTTTCTCCATCGGTGAACACAGCGTCAAACAGAGATTCAAAGAGGACAAGAGCTCATGAGAAATAGCTCACGACTCTATAAGTCAGATTAGATTTCACGGGGGGCTAAATAACAATCACAAGCAGAGCAGAACAAATGCATCTCTACCTCAATTGTTTTAAAGCCCACAGGTCAATTTATGTTAGCTTGCATCATCCCCCTTCTTTGTTCTTTCAATAAAGGGTATTACTTTTGTTGCTGCAATATTTCATTTTCTTGTGATGCAGACGCTCTGCAGGGCTGTACCTTCATAGAGAAATCAATCTCTAAGCACTTTTTTGCTGAACCCCTGTGGGCTCTGCTATTGGTTTGGAAAGCCTCCGTCTCATGGTGTGTGAGGTCAGGTATGTGTGTTCAAGAAGAAAAAAGGGAAGCACATGCTCTCAGTTGTTTCGTGTGTTTAATAGTGCTTCTCCAGTGTTTTTCCCCTCCAAGGAAAGCCTCAGTTCTGGCAGACAACACAATGCCAAAAATCAGACCAAAAAAAGACAGCGTGTCCTATTTTGTTTAAGTCAGTGATAAAATGATTTCTGCCATTCAGAGGTGTCAAAGGGATGACGACAAGTGCAGAAGCGCCTGGGCATCAGGTGTCACATGGTATCAAATCAGTGAGAAGCTGCAGAGAATAGTGAGTTAGTCTATAGTGGACCTTTGAGCATTTTCACAAATAAATTGATTCTTCCATCCATCATTATGAGCTAGCAAAAAAGGAAAACTGAAATATAAGCACTAAGAATGGCCTTCTATAGGAGCTGGAGCATAATGAAATTGATCATTCTGCGTGACCCCCTGAAATTGGATTTTTATGAAAGCCTCCCAGGACTACATGGCACATCCATCCTCTATAAAAAGGCGCGAGGGCATATGCATTTAAAGGGAGAGCCACGACTTCTTTAAAGTACTCTTCACTTATGTGTAAACCTATATGAGCAGGATGTTGGGCGGTGCTTATGCTATAGGCAAGGTACAGCATATCTCCTCCTAAATTTCAACAAACACTCGATTAAAATTGCATGACAAGAGCCTGAGGCAAAAAAAAAGCCAGCAGTGAAACAACCAAAACTGTCAAACATGTCTCAAGAGGCATATGATGAGCACACATCCTTTTTCCAAGCTCTGGAGAAAAACAAAAAATAAAAACAATCAGAAAAAAGTCTCTAGCTGATGTTTGTGTCAGCCTCCAAATGTGCCGAATCTTGTAAGTGTGAAGATCTGATATGTGCTCTAAGTAAATTGGCCTTTTCTCTAAACCTTGGCACATCCATCTGCCGCCTCATGGCCGGGCTCCAGATGCAACGCAATGAGCAAAGATTTAATTTACGATGATTAGGAATGGTTCAGTGAAGATGCAGGGAGGAATGGGAGATGAAGAGATTGGTTTCTATACCTCTTGTTTGAAGTCCTGGTCCACATGTCTCCTGCGCGCCGGCGCTGTTCTGTCTGAGAAACCACGGGACCAGCTGGCACTTCCTCCATTTGTGTGTTTTCCACCTTGAATACATCAGGGCAGTTTAGCAATAAGCGTGTTTGCTTGAACACCAACACACTGCACCATGTTAGACAATCAATATCTAATACAGTTCTGTTTGAAAGGCTGAACTATTTAAGAAACTTGTTTTGCAGTGTTCAGTAGAAGACAGTATCAAACACTTAACACAAACATCTTTTATCTTGTATCTTGTTTACATGATAGATTGAGATAAAATTATGAAGTTGCTTGACATTGTTGTTGTAGAGTCAGTCAGAGAAAAATCCTCTTTATTTGATTTTATTATCTGTTTTTAGAAAATTTGACTAGTTTGGCACAAATGTAATCAGATATTCTATTAGTGGCATCTATGTAGCATGCACAGAGTAAATGCAGAGTCATTGCTGTAGGAATCTTTCTCTCACAGCACAACCAGTCTGGACAGATGCCCACCCATCATTGAGTCCGGTCCTGATCTGAGGTTTCTGCTAAAGTGTCATGAGATGACTTTTGTTGTGAATTGGCGCTACACAAATAAAGACTGACTGATTGAATATATTGTGTAACCTCAATACCCTACCAAGCACTGATTTATATTAAGAATATAACTTCCAGGTAGAAAACCCCCGCATGAGGTATTATCTTATATACAACTTAATAGTCTTTTTCATTGTATTATTTAGTGTATACATCTAATCAATCGATGCTTTCATATCTCGTTAATAACAACGGTTTCTCTAACGTTTGGTTGGAGACCTAATTTACCTGTTTAATGATGTTTGAGCTTAACCTGGGTTAGTCTGAGACGTAACGATATAGTACATGAAATAATCAGAGCGGACAAATGGGTCGAACCAGCATATTAAACTACAGAAGTTGTCACACGTCTCCACAAATATTCGCGGCTGAGTTTTCTACCCGGAAGTGACCGTTAGCGCGACGTCATGGTGATTCTTGCTTTAACAAAAACTTATCTCCTGATTTTCTTTTTTACCTGCCACAGCCAACATAAAAAGCCTGTAATTGACAGGTGGCATGTGCTAATATTTATTATATCCAAGTATGACACTAAAATGTGGCGTTATGGGATCAAACTGTTACGCTAAAATCATGAGTAACGTTCCGACGACACGTACGTTAGCTAACGTTACCTCACGAGCACATCCAGTGAAGCTAGCTGCTTTAGCTTACATTAGTTGAACAAGACGAGCAAATTCGAAAACCGAAATCCTGAACGCCTAAGTTAAGAGTTTTTAAAAGTTTAGCTTAAAACAGTCTTATAATGTAATTCAATGTTTACCCTCTGATAACTGTATAACTCTGTTCACCGGCTCAAACAGTTGCCGTAGTCCTGCTAGCTAGCTAGCTACCAATCTCATACTTGCCTTAGCTCGTTTATGTACAAGCAGACTGACCACTCTGTTGTTATTGTTTTTTTCTCAGCAGAAAAAAGTCACAGCGCACTTTTTTAATTATCACACATCAAAAATGATACAGAGTGGTGCGTCTCCTTCCAGAAAACCACCTTGGGTCGAAACGTAGAGCCCGTTAGCTTTATTTGAACGCCCGTCATCATTATCGCTGTAATCACCATAAGAAGTACATACACAAGGCTATACTGTGGTTGAAAACATATTGACATATATTGGCATATTGTTTTTTTAAAAAACGACAAAATCTTGGTGTTAAGTCTAAAATTAAGGAAATTCTCCTAGAGTAATTAAAAAATAGACCTTTGTCCAATATTAAGCAATTAACAATCAGTTCTGATTAAAGATTTGATCTACTGAATCCAAATAAAGAAATAAACTCTTTCACTATGGAGTCAGTAGAATATAGTAGTACTGGTATATTTTGCAATTGCTCTATATTGCTGTCCAACAGAACCAATTAGAGTTTAGAGTTAAATGAGGCAGTAATACAAAGCACCCTAACTATTGTTTCTGTCATCCATTAAAATATTGCTGTAATATCAGTAAATTAGTTTGCCCATAACCCTTCCTTGTTCAAGTGCACAATAACGTTATATCTTCATATGCAACCAAAATAATAACAGCTAAGTATTATTATGAACATTTTTTCATTTGATTTTTGACATTCATAGGTCTACAGTACAGTAAGGTAATTGTATATATGGCTGTCTATGTAATGATGTGTAGGATCAGGTCCAGGAAGCAAAAACAAGAGAGCTAAAAGGTCCTTTAAACCATCTCAACCTACTGATACTCTGTCAATCCAAGCAGTCAAAAACACGAAAAAAGCCAATCCTCTATCTGACAACAGCATTATCGGATCACTGAAGTCATTTTTACCTGAATCCCGGACAGATTTTGGGGACCTCACAGTCCTTCTCCTCCTCCAGCAGCTCTGGGCAGTCCTGTCCTCCGTTGGACGGCAGCTGGATGATAAGACGTTTCCTTGATTGTTTGGTCTTCAGAGCATTACCAGCTGAGCAGACACAGACAATTATTGAATTAAAAAAAAAAAAAGTCTGCATGGGAAAGTGATGAGAAACATGTCAAAATGATAAGCTAGGCCACTCTGTTCACAGTCTTTGAAGAATGCACTTGGAGAATGCTATTGCCAAATCTAATTGGACAGCTATCGTAAACAACACGCACGTCTAATTACTTGGGATATCAGGCCAACAACGATGGTGTAGAAAAATCCCATTAGACCTTGGAATTCACTCAGATTAAATTTATGGTATTTACATGTGTTGAGATGCCCTCAAGTAGTTCATTAAGATGAAACGAGCCTCTGGATAGTCCTGAACTCTGGTTTAAACCTGTGTATGTGGGCGGTGTGAAATTCTCAGCACAAGTTGAAGATATCAACAGCATCACATTAAAATGCACAGCTATTGGTGCAGCATGCTCAGAATGTGGAGATTTATGCCACCGTGTCACATGAAGAGGTCATCAAAATGTGGACGATAATGATTTTCCGTCGTAAATCAGTTTAATGTCTTCGCCTCTGCTCAACAGCTCGGGCAATGGCTGCGTGACAAAGGTGACCTCATCGGAACAATGTTTTTCTTTCACAGCATGAAAACAACAAAACAACAAAGCACTCGCTGACACTTGTAGCCACGAGCGAGTCGGCTTTCCAGGCACATTTAAGGAGGTCGGCCTCGAGGTTGTCTTACACACCAATCTGTCAAATTAATTATGTGTAACGAGACGCGAGTGCATGTGTTTATGTGGTAGTTAATGTGTCTGACTCCGTGCTGAGTCCCACCTCAGTAGTTTTTCCACACAGTGAATTAAAACTTGCATCTGTGTACACTTCGAGGCTAAGATTAGAACTGCAATTGATTAGCTGTCAACTATTAAATTAATTGCTCACTTTTTGATTTTCGATCAAGAAAAAGCTCCTTAAATGTGAATATTTTCTGGTTCCTTTGCTCCTCTGTGACAGTAAATTGAATATCTTTGTTTTGTGGACAAATCAAGACATTTCCGGACGTCATCTTGAGCTTTGAGACACACTAATTGACATTTTTCACATCTTACAAACCAAAAGAGGAAACAATTATTCAAGGAAATAACCAACAGATTATAGCTGCAGCCTTTGTCGAGAGTCGTAGCAAAAATTACTTTGTTGATTATATGTGATTTATTATTATACATTGTAGCCTGAATCTGAGATGCTAAAAATGTTTTTTTTACATAAATTTAAGTAATGTAAAACTACAAAAAACAGACAAAAAACTTAAAACACAATAATAACTGTGAATCCTGTATGAAGCAGTATTACTTCACATGTCATTTCTAGTTCATTGCTCCCTCCAGGATACATTTTTATTTCACTGTACCTGCATCACAAGTAACAGGACACGGAGTCCAGTCGCTGAACGGGGTCATGATACAGTCCTTCTTGCAGGGCAGCTGACATGGTCGCATTGTGTTGGGGCGAGGGCCGTCTGGACACCTAAGCAACAAAAACAAACACAGCAAGGCTGTGGAGTAACACAGCTGGGAAATCTTTACACATTCACCAAAACACAGCAGTGAGTGGTCTGAAACCTCAAAGATCAAAGAGCTGAATTATGCTGATATTCAGCAGTAGATTTTTGCTCAGTGGATTTCTGTTGACACTTGCCCCTCACACAACACAGTATCTATGCCTGAATCGAATCCATTGGCAAGTCACAGGCTTAGAAAAAAAAACCCAGCTTTCTTTAAAAAATCACTGGGGGCTGAACAAAAACACTGTTTACACCTCCTACGCTCTTTAGCCTCTGAATTGTTTGAGGACCAGATGAAACCTGAACACAAGGTTTGGATTTCTGGTCATTTTAAAGCAGAAGAGGTTGTTTTTTTAGGTTTCATCATCCAGAAACACAACAAAGTGCCCGAGGGAGGTCCCGTTATGTTTCCCTGTTTGCCAAAACTATATTGTGGTATTAGTTGCAGGCGCTTTACCACCTGCAGGAAGCAATGATTTATGTACAGCTTGTTCTGAAGAGCAAAGAGGTGCTGACAACTGTGAGTAGAATACGAAGTCAGAAAAAATGAACACGCTTGTGTGAGTCAGTGCACACTGAGCCCTAAATAATGTATAATAATCTTCTTTTGACAAGGATAATGGTATTATGTTCAACTCAGCACTCACTGATAGCTTTTCAAAGTAAAAGATCCTAGAACATATACGATTATTTCATGATTAAACTCAGTTTAAACACACCATGTGCTATTTCTGCCACCAGGGGTCTCTCAATTAAACCATTACAACAAAAGATGTAGTTCAAGTTCATGAAGTAGCGTGGGATCATGGGAGTTGTTGTCTTAATTGCTAAACAATCAGCATTGCCGATGGAAATCTACCTACTCTACTAAGACAGAAGAGTCCACGACAAGGCAACGTTATAGAGTTTTATTCAAATGATTAGTCAAATTCCCCAACTTCCTTCCTCAGTCTCTGTTGTGTCTGATGTATCTCATTTGAGCAAAGAAACGCACCATTACCTTGAATAAAATATCTAATTTCTCTGGGTGTCAACATTGAGGGAACATTGAAGGATAATGTACGTATAGAACTCGACCACATCGTTTTAAGACACTTTGATGCTAATAAGAGATGCTTATTCAGACAGATTATATACATATCACGGACACACATACACACAAGTGCCACAAATTCTAACTAGTCATTGATGCCCAAATGCCAGGCAGCTGAGTTAAGATTGGTCACATACTGTCACCACAAAAAGCCCTGCGCAAAGATCTTGAGCTACGTAGAAAGAAGGGAAACATGACAAGAAAAAAGTAGAGTAAGAGGGCAACAAGAGTAATTTAGCGGGAGAGAAAGAAAGGGATGAAATGAAGCTTTTAACTATTACTGCACTGCCACAACTAATTAATACAACTGGGCATCTTATTAAATAAAAACAGCTAGAAGCACCAACGCCTCAGAGTCATTGCTGGTGTTTCATTGTCTCACATTAATGAAGATATTCCATTAGATTAATCGGTGGTGTTGGATTTTTCTATTTGAAATCTTAGCAAATATATATTATTTGCCCCCACAGTTAATATCAGGGGCCTGTGTGATAGAGCTATAATAAACTAGTCATTGAATAAATTCTGCCCCTTTAGCTGTTTAATATCCTCAAATATGTGATCTGGGGCCAAACACTTCCTCTGGATGAAATGATACATTTACCAATATTTTTTCTCCTGCTGGCATAGCGAGGTTAAAGTATCATACCACCTGCTTAGAGGAACCAAAATGCAGGAAATTATATCTACTCTATTAAAACATGTTCCAGTGAAGAACCCAGGACCCTTGTTAGATTTTCCTTCCCACATTTTTAAAAGCTTCCTGCGACGATGGAAAAATGGGTATTTTAACTAAACTGTAAATCATCAACCAGGTCTAAATGACTTTCAGTCAGGAACATTTATAATAGTCACTGCTAGAAATATAATCCATGATTTAAAGCTTTAATAAATATAACCTAGAGGTTTGGCACACAAACCATCTGGGTACTGCTTGGATGTTTACAGAATGTAATTATTCTAGCCACAATCTAGGGCAATAAAAACTGATGAAAACCTATGCAATCACATCCAGTTTATGGCTGATGTATGCCATCTGGCTGGTACTTGAAAGGTATAGAGACGAGGTGGTCAAACCCCCAAACAGGCACCACAGGAACTGTTCAGCTGATCTACAGGAGGATGTTTTACATGGATTTTTCATTGCTAAGGAAACCGAAACACACCGATTTCCTCTAGGCTAAAGCCAGCAGACGACCAGAGCGGCCTCAGGACAGAAACTCCCTTGTTTTAGCAGGATTCTGCTATCAGCGGGTGATAATCCTTTTGATGGCACTGAATAGGAGGTCAAGCCGAGGTTTTTCGAACAAGGGTTATAGTTAATCTCCAGTCATTAAGCACCTAAGGTCCCCTGTGCATACAACTGGGCTGAGATAAATAGGTCGAGATAGACCTGCTGGAAGACATCTTGTAATCTGATCTCTGCAACACTGCGTCCCCGCTCTCGCAGCGAGATGCTGCCACTTTGTTTCCTCAACCTATGGCTGCCAAAGCGATCATCTGGGTCAGGTTTAATGTTGCTAGGAATGAGGCTTCTCCTCTGGGCGTTCCATACTTGTTAGCACAGTGCTATCAGGGAAGCGATAGGGAGCCGCGCAGGGAAAATGTAATAATGTAACGGCGACACAAGGAGAGATTTATTTTTAATACCAATAGACAGAGCTAAATCCCTGTCGAGCGGAACAAATCCTCTGGTGTCTTCGTACAAGTGAATGGTCCCCGGGAAAAAAAAAACAGCTGCCGGATGCAGCGGGGGGAGGATACATCTACATTTTTAGCCTTCAGCTGATGCTCACCACCATAAAGAAGTGAATGAACAGGTGTCTAGCCCCAGGACACTTCAACAAGATGCAAGATCATACCCTTGAACCTGAGACTGCGGAACAATCTCTACACTACAACCCAGTGCCAGCCAGGATTTTATCACTTTATACATGAACCTATTTTAACTCTGTTAAGAGTCTGCAGAGATGAAGGCGCTCTTTATGAGGGGAAACCTGGCAGAGAAAGCAGGGTGTGGACAAAAATAAACAGAAATCTGCAGAATCTAAATGCAATCAAAGTATATACAGAACAGAGAGAAATGCAATGTATTATAAATGCATTACAATATCAGTTCTGCTGGTTCATAAACCAAAATGATTTATGTTTCAGCAAAACAAAACAAACTTTTCATTTAAGTCTGTCACAAGCTCATTCTTTAAACACTGTCCAAAACAGATATCTGATTAGTTTTTTAGGATGTTGGCTGGTGATATAATCAGATTCAACACAAATTCAAATACAAACAGGTGCCCTGAAGAGATATCACAGCAACATACACAAAGATTAAACAGAATTGGTTTTGCATGTTATACACGCCAAGTGATCCCAAAACTCTAATCAGCATGTTTGAAACAGTTTTCGTTTGTTAGTTGTATTTTGCTGTGTGTTTGTAAATGCAGCATGACTTATTTATGTTTCTAAAGGGAATTAAGATGTCACATTTCTTTTGTTTATTGATTCCCTCCTCTTCATGAGGGCTCAGAGCCCTGAGGCTATAAGATTTCTTGACTCCAAGAGCTTGACAAGGAAGAGATCAAACTTTTGACCTTGTAATCCTCCCTCCGCTACTCAAAAATGGTAAGTGTCTCAGGATGAGCTACGTTTTACCACTTGTGAAAGCTCTTGAAAGAGCATGGGCACTAAAACAATATTCCAATTCAGATCAAATTCTACAGCTAAAAAACAACGCTTGACTTTCACGTTTGATCCAGATGGAACACGCACTGAATACAAAACCAAACCTCAGAGCGCTCACAGACCCAGCAGACTGTTCACCTTTTAGATTCACTCTCCTTTACACACACAAACACAAGCACATTTTCTGGTAAGATTGTCCTTACAAGAAACACAACAGCATTCCTTATTGCTTCAGACGCCTAAAACAGCCCGCGTACCTTATGGTTGTCTGAATTATGACTAATCTCTCAGTAGCAAAGGTAAAGACACATGGTGTTGTCATAGAGCAATAAAACCTGTTAGGAAGGATGTCAGGGTGGAAAATTAGTCAAACAAAGATGCATGACTTTGAATATAACTGTTTATATCCTGCCTCCTTCTTTGAGCCTTAAGCATGACTTTTGCTGACACTTGACCAAGTATGTTTTTTTGCTTACACCTAACTAAGCCTTAATTACGGCAGACAGGCCAGGGAACAGACTTCAGTATCAATATGAAAAGGTGATTGTCAACAGAAGCATTAGAGGAGAAAATCATTTTGAAATACATTCCTTTTAAAACTACTTAATGTAGCAGTTGATACTTTTCAGCTCATTTGATGGTGTTGATAATCGAATTGCTTTTTTGCAATTTTGGGTTGCATTCATATGGTTGAGTGTACGGTACTTTGTACAGTTGCTTTGGATAAAAGCTTAATAAATGTACTGTACTTTGCCGTATTGTAGCTTTATGATAATGTGATACAAAGGAGGTAAAAACACTTTTGTGTTGGTAGGATTAGGATCAACTCTTGGGTTAGTTTGTGCATGTAGTCCATGTGTCACATTTACATTACATGTTTATGACCTGATTTTCAGATGGAGAGATGGAGGCGATGCTGGTGGAGTCACGACTAGGTGAGGAGGCTACCAAGCTGGTAGCTGCGGTTCAAGACTGGGTTTCAAAATTTGCAAGCGTGTCGCCACTGAATATTTTTAAAGGGACTGCAACTATTTCCAGCTGTCCGACATTTCGAACAAAACTGGATGACTGTAACAAGAACTCAGGACAACTCAAGCCGTGTTTGTGTCCCAAAAATAGGCATTCAATGGCAAAACATGATCTTTTTCCCAAACCCTAACCAAGTGCCTAAACCTTACCAATCAACCAACCAATAATCACAAGAAAAGCTTTGTCAAGACATAAAATAGCAAATTGAACCTAAAGAAATGTAAAGCTGCAACATATCTGTGGTTTGCAGAAAATGCCAACATTTATTCCGACAATTGGGTTGCCTTCTCTCTCTGTGTAAGTCTCAGTGTCATTTAGGGGATTTGGTTTCCGCCCACAGTTTGAAATAATACGGCAGCTTGGACTTATTCCCCAGTGTAGCCACGGACATTTTGTCATGTCTCTCAGAGTCTCATACAGACACAGAAGGTACCCTTTAGTACACAAGACATTCCCGCTGGAGGCCAGGGTATGCATCCTCTGTGAAAGCAAATGTCAGCGAGCTTTTCCTTCACCTAACAGAGTAATTACTGTGCCTAAACCCTAAAAAACTGCTGCTCAATGTGTAAGAAAGGCTTTCTGGTAAGCTTCTAAAGGTAAGCTTATGAGTCTCTGTGGAAAAAACGAGGGCCATCAGAAAGCACTGGCTATATTTGACAACCTGAGATGAGATTGTGTTGACAGGTCATATAAACTGAAGACTCTATATCAACCATAGGTCTAAATAAGATCTGTAAATTTCAACAAAAGGTTGGTAACACTCTCTATGCAGTTCTTATCTGTGCTTATCTGACTGCTAACGTTTGGTTTGTGTGGATGGAGTGTTTGGGTGTGGCACGTTTCTCTTCTTCTGTGGTAAAAATCTTGCTTAGTGCAGCTCTCACTCTTGATTTTGTCTTCTATAATCTTCTTCGTTATCAACCCGTGTGTTTTAAGTGCTTTACATGTAGGGCAATGAGTTATAGTATGTTACCTCCAACAGAGAGTGGAACCATCCCCTTTGTTCCCCTTTTAGTCTCATTATAATGTAGCCCCACTAATGATGGGTATTATCCAAATTTAGATGATTAAAATTCAATTATATTCCAGAGTCCCAAAAAAACAGGCAATGTTTGATGGTAGAACACAATACGAACCAGAATACCAACAGCACAATGCTTGGCTGGGAGACTCTGTCTGTGGGGGTGTGAAAGCTCAGTGTATCATTTTCATTTATGCATTTTTCATTATGTATACATTTTGTTGTTCCGCTGTGTTCCTCCTTCACTTCTCCTGTTCTCGTTCCAATATTAATTGTGCTTGTCACATTGATTTTGTTGTTTGTTTGAGGAGCAAATGTGTAGTTACAAGGCACCCGGGGTATTTCAACCTAACTGCACAATTTTCTACGCTTTGTTTTCCTCTATCTTTGTCTTAACAGTTCACTTGTGTGTTTATCACTGTGGAAATGCTTTGCTCTGAAATGAATGAAGACATCCAGTAATAGCATCTGGTTTTAACTGACTGGCTGGTTCCAGTCAGAGTCATGATCTCATAATGATCTTTAAATGTCATGATTTGTAGCGAGGCGAGGACACGCACAACATGGCACTGGGAGCTTGTCCCAAAGCACAACATTAAAACGAGCAGCCAGGCTAATGCTTATGTTTTGCTTGCTGCTATTAGCGCGTTGAGTAATCTGTTCGGCGAGAGGCTGTTTTTCGAGAAATGAGCAGATGGTTGAGCAGGATGAAGAGAGGAGATTCAAAGCTAAGAACTGTCAGTAGTTTTAAGAGCGTGTACACATACATGCACTCAATAAAAACAAGGTCTGGTGGGAAAAGATAAGGCCCTAATTAATTTCATTATCAATATTACGGACTACAAAACATGAACATCATTTGTTTAATTTAGCATAAAACAGTTGCGGCTCTTCAAGGACCCTTTCAGTGGTGTCTTTGGCCTCCTTCCCGAGGGCTTTCAGCTATCTATCACAGTCACAGTAAACACAGCCTCCATTAGAAAACCAGAAAACATGGCAGACGGATGATTGACTGGGCTTAATACAGCTACTGTCGAACATCGTAAGCATGAATCATTCAGTTTCATTTTTCACAAATTCCACAGCATCAGTGTGATTACACAAAAACACATTTGGTACCAGTCAGCACACAGACTGTCAGAATCAATAAGCAGACGTTGTTGTTTTTTTCCTCACACCACAACAGCTTCCCCAATAGGATGATAGCAGCCCAAGCCTCAGGCGCTGACATATTTGTCTCAGTAGTGTCTCTCCTTTCTATTGGGCTTTGACAGTCAGCGTTTATGTGTGCTGTTTGCATGTGTGTGTGTGTGACATGCTCTCTGTGAGGTTCACTGCCTCAGGCTGCTGGAGGAAGACAGCTCAGATCCATCTGTGAATGAGACAGGGCACATCTGCATAAGCAGGGTGCAGGCGGCCATGTTTGTTTGTTCTGCTGGGATCCCATGAGAGCACTGATCAAGAATACCTGCCAGTTGGGTTGTGCCAGATGAAGACATGCAGAGCAGAAAAAAACAATATGTCAAGACCCTCCAGAGTGCAGGCTAGGAAACACTGCCTCTGAGCAACAGATGGCCAGGAGACCAGCGCCGTAGCATCTTTGTGCTTTGGTCAAGAAATGTACAAACAAAGTATTCTTTAATCCTGAAGCCTGGGACACCTGCCACTGCAGTCTGTCAAATCTACAGGGGTAATACAAAGTAAACTTTCATGATGGGAGGACCGTAACCTTGAAACAACTACAGGCAGGTGTCAGTTAAAAGGAAAAAGTTCAACAGGCTTGGAGAGTCTGCGACAAGGGGCACTGAAGTGTGTCTTCTTAAGCTTTGTAAACTGGTCCATTGATTATTAATCTTGATGTATTGGAAAGTGATCAGAACAGTTTCTTCTAGCTCAGGGAGATGATTTACCTTGCGAGACAGCAGGATTCCTGAGATCAAATGATTGCACAAATCTCTCTTGTCAGGCCTCAAGCTACGAGCTTGGCACACAGGCGTGAACGGCAGACAGCAGCTACAGGTGTGGTTCAGAAGGGATGACCATTGAGAGAAGCCACTGTTTGTTTGTAAACAACAATAACTCCTCAAGAGGTTAGCGTCGATGCTGCAATAGCATCACTTACATCAGAACCGGAGAGTTTATTTCACAGAGAGAAGAGCACAGAGTGGCCCTGAAGGCAGCGAGAAAGGTTTCCGTCCCTTTCAACTGGCTTCAGTAACAGTTTAATGCTCTTACCAAAAGCCTTTACTGGTTACCTTCAGAATAGACTGATGACTTTTGACTTTTCTAGATGGTTGTGTTAGAAACCAGCGCATCAGGTTAGGATGTGATTTTGGACTAAATGGTAAAAGGATTACTATTCCATCCATTTCTGTAGCCTCTTTCAAGTCTGCTGACTTTTCAAATCGCTTTACAACACTTCTCAAGTTCACCCATTCACTGTGCAAACCTGCTCATCGGAAACTATTTGGGGTTCAGTGTCTCGCTCAAGCATACTTCGACATGCAGCCGTGGGAGCCGAAGAATTGAACCAGAGACCTTCTGATTACTGGATGACCTGCTCTACCTTATGAGCCACAGCTGCTGATTTTAAGTGGCTTTCTTCTGCCTGTCTGTCCTACAGTTCAGGGCCAAATGACGAACAGCAAAATACGCTGTTTGTCCACACCCTCGAGAATGACACAATGACCATTCTCTGACTTGATGCTTGATCGGCATGGCAACATCATTTATCTGTGTCCTGTCTATAGATCTGTTTTATGGTGTGACAATGCTATGGTTGAGTTTTCAGTGATGCTCATATAAATCATTGCAGTTTGTGTTAGTTGCATGTTTTCTCTACATTTTTAAAACCATTCCCCTCGACATAATAAATAAGTTTTGTTTCCATGTTTTTTTATTTTTTTCGACCAGTGCTCATGCACGTTGATTTGGCCTCCACCAGCTCTTTTAATTGTCTCATGTTGCGTTGAAAACTTGCTTATCAAAGCGCTGATTGCTAGACCTCTTTTTTACCTGACAAATGCGGCTAATTGGCAATCAACCTAATAGGACCCATCTTGGTGGCAGTGTTTGCCTTGCGAGTTCAAGAAGAAGTAAGAAGCTATTTCCCCATGAGGTGCTAAAATTATTCTATGTCCTGTGATTGTGTGTGTGTGTGTGTGTGTGTGTGTGTGTGTGTGTGTGTGTGTGTGTCTGTCTGTCTGTCTGTCTGTCTGTGTGTGTGAAATAGTTCTGGGCAACAACGAAAACCTTTAAATGCTAACGGCTTAAATAAAAGAGTGATGTTCTGTCTACACAAGGACAGCTTTTTTCTCTTACAGTGCAGTCAAAGTCTCCATGTTGGCTTACAGCCCGTTACTGGACCCCTGCCAGTGAGAATGGCCTGAGGAAAATCCACCTACAAACTTTGAACAATAGCTTTGAAGGGTTACAACAGTCAGGGCTCTCACAAAAGGACATAATAATGGACACTGAGGCATAGCTGGGGTTGTATACAGGCAGACTGAGGGGAGCTTCTTCAGCACCACGGACAGCACAACTGCTCCATGAGGGCAGGTGAAGAGAATGCAGCACTCCCACTATCAGTCATTCTATCATTTTCCCATCAGGCAGAAGAAAACCGAGGCTGTGATGACACAATTGTTTTTTCTGTGGTCCAAATAATAGCTGAGGGTGGATTGGGAGTTAAATGCTGGAAAAAACAGGAATTGATATCCTGTTATTTCCTGTAAATTCAAAAAAAGCTAATATTTTTAAAGTTCATGTGCAGAACACTGCTGTATGCAAAGAAACAAGGACACTTTCTCCAATTCTCATGAATGCTGCAACTCATTGTTGTAGCTATTATATAGTGCAACATTATAATCCTATTATTATGGTAATATACCTGAAGCCGCGGGTTCAAAGGTCTTTCAATGAAAACTAAACAGGAGGTTCGAGAAAATCTTAAAATCATACTTGTGGAGTGAATGCTTAATACCTAAATCCCACGTTAGAGAGATAATAATCCTATATTTGACTCTATGATCATACAGTTTCCTTTTCCCCACAGAGTAGATTTAAAATGGTAATGTTTAAAAACAGAACATCAGATCGATTCTGAATGTTAGGCAATGTGCTTTTTTGTATTTCAAAGAAATTGTACTTCTGTATTTTTTTTTTATCCAGTGGCCATATTAGTACTATTTTATCTGCTAATGCTGCAGTTTTCACTCACAAATAAGTCTCACATAAAGTAGAGAATTGTCAACAACCTGCCGATACTCTGACTTTTTGTGCTGTTCAGTCGAGTGGACTCTACTTCAGACTCTGTTGCCAAACAGACCTCAGCCATTCAAAATTGATTCAAGCTAAAAATGAAACAACAGCAACAACATAATAGAAATCAAAGATGACCTGTTGTAATTGCAAGTCACCTAAAAATTCCCCAATAAATAGTTGAAAATGTCAAACATCTCCAGGCAGATTTTAAGTCAAGTGTGTGAAATGCATTATTCAAAAACCTCAGACCACCTCAGCAGAGGTCGGAAGCATCAACCACCCACTGAGTGGGTGTGTAGGTGCTTGACGGGAGTCCACTTTGGTAAAGTTACTTCTTTTCAGTCGTAATTAGTGATACTGTGACATGATGTTCTTTTGCCCTTATTACAAATTATACTTGCTTACACTGAGCGGTGAAAACAAAAGGTAATGGAGGCAGATCGACTGAAACCTCTCTGTGTCAGTTACTCAGCGGCATTACCCACAACACCTCTAACCCTCCGACTCTCCTCCGACCCATCGGACTTGTGCCTGTCTTGTTTCAGCTCTGTAAGAACAAAACACACGCGATAAAAGACATCCTGGACCTCGACCTCTCCTCTGCAGCCTGTGCAGCAGCAGAGTCTGGGTCAGCCACCACTGAACTGGACATTAATCCTCATTTTATCACGTGGTGCTCTCTATGAATCACATTTACCTCGTACACAAGGCACTCCGACTCTTTAAATAATTTATGAACCCGTCCTCTCCTCACTGATAACCACTCCTGGGAGGTGTAAGACATGAGGAGAAATATTTCCTGACCTTAAAAAATAGTGAGAAAGAAAAGCAACAAATTCAACACTGGAGAGCTTTCTTTTTTTTTTGAAAAGTAAGTATTAAATCTACTCTGGTTTTTTATCCACAGAGTTTGACACAAGCACATCCACTGCTTTATCTTTTGTTGTCGAGTGAATCAGTCAAGCATAACTGACACCAGGCTGCAGCCGAACTTTCTGGCAGACGTTAAAGTAAACTCGACAGCATATTTTGAGTCCCGCAGTGTGGTCGTCAGAGCTAACCGCAAACATCTTGCCTCTCATCTGCCTCATGATTAAATTGCCTTAAAGTATCAATCCCATTTAATTACTGTCATTATCATCAATGAGAAATTACTAGCGCCCAAAACGGCAGGGTTAATTAGGCTTTCAGGGACGGAGAGATTATTTATTTATCTGTGGTCGCCTGCAAAGGGGAGATATGAATTGGGAGTTAACGTCACGTAGAGTCTGCTCTGCTTACTTAACCAGTTCCTTGTTTCGGTCTCTGGCTCACTTTACCCTCCTGCTGTCACTTCGCTTCCATGGCTGCTTCTTCTCTCATCTGTTTTCACCTCCTGACTCTTCTTTAGTTTTTAAAATCTCACTTGCTTTCAGTGACACAGACATAACTGCATGCACCATTCAATCTTACCCTGGAAGGTTTACCACTGATCTCCTTTCAAGTAAACAAACAAAAGTGTCTCAATGCCTTCTCTATTCGCTTATTCATCCTAAAAGATCACTGTTTGACTTGGCAACGTCAGAAAGGCTTTTACATTTTTGCTTGGAGAATGACTCTAACCTTTTCTCTGTGTTCATCAATCGCCTACCCAAAAGAGGCAGACAAAAGAGGTCCTTTAACAAATGATTTCACACATCAGGAGACAACCAAAACGCTCCCTGTCCTCTATTCTTTGAAGTGCGGCTTCAGATTTAACTGATTGGTTTCTTTTTTTAGATGAGTGCGCTCTAATCAGCAAGATCAGCTGATGTAGGGATTTATTTGAAATGAAAACGTGCCTACTCTTGGATGTTGAGAGCACATGATTGAGAACGGCTTCTCAAAGCCAGAGGATTTTAGTTCCAAGCACTGGGCAATTTTCATTTCAACACAAGACTCCAGGAGCTGATTTCACAGTTATAAACACCAATAAATAAGAACTAAAATTGCATTGCAAAGAAAATAAGGCTTACTTCTTAGGTGGCACCTGTCCCACGTTGACACGGACGCAGATGACCTTACGAGTCTGCATTCCCAGGGAGCAGGGACCCTGACCGTCGCTGCCTCTACGGACACTTATGGAGGTGTTAAGGGACGAAGCTGAGGGGTCCTCGGTACAAGGGCCCCAGGGCCCCGTCTGCCAGTGGTAAACTGTACAGGCGTGTTCGTTACAGTTCCGAATCTCCTGGAGGGAGCTGCTGTTTGGGCACAGGGTGCCGCCTGAGAAGACCAAAACAAAGGGAAGATCAACATTTGTACAAAATAATTCTCCTTGTTTTTGTTTTCCAATGAGTTAAATGATGAGGGGTCGGATTTAGTACCTCACAATCAACAAATACATTGTTGATTGTTGACATTCACAAACAGACCAATTCTATACAATTCTGAATCCTACTCGGACCACATAAAGTCTGCTGTCTCTGTCATCACGCTGCAAGGCTTTTGCTGATTATACCTATTGTGCATTAACTTCGTAGCCTCTGGTGTTGTTTGTATTGGTTGGTGTTCTGAGTTTTTGGTTTATTTTTACATCTTATCTTTGTTTTCTATCCTGTGGATATCATAAGATTTCAATTTTCTACCTTTTGGGAAAGTGAAAACTGATTTTTTTTAAAAAAAACGTGTAGTGTGAAAGGTGTAGCTGCTTAAGAGTCTTATATTTGAATCAAGAGTTGGTGGAGACCAAAACAAAGCAAAAACGAGATTACATATTGGACGTAACATTGACTCAGTGACAGAAACACGAGTCAAAATAAAGGCTGATGTTGCTCAGTGTCTTTTGGATATCGGAATATAGAAACTTCATGAGGAGAACACATTTTAACTTTGTGTTCCTGCTTTATGTTAGATTATTTAACTGTCAGTACACCCAGTATGGGTCCTAAGACCACGAAAGGAAATGTAGCATCTAACCAGAAGCATATAAAGCAGTGAAGTGCAGAGTATGTACAAATGTATAGTGAAGCGTAAGGAGCAGATATGAATATGTTAGAGATCTGCCTGAGGAAATCAGGTCAACTGAGTCAGTGATTTCCTTTAAGTCTCTTCTTTAAGCAAACTTTGTTTGAAGAGTCTGTCCTGACTTTACTTTTTCAGTTTCAATGATTTATTTGAAGTGTTTTCTTGTTTTATTTCAAAACCTGATGATTTCATGACTTATCTGTTTTATTTTGGTGCCTTTGTGAAGCACTTTGTATTATAGATGGAATGTAGGGCTCTATGGATAAAGACTATTTTGTATTATTATTATTATTAGAAGTTTTACACAGGATGAACAGGTATAAGTATGAAGTAATTAATGGCAATGTTGGAACATTACATACAGAAATGTCTTCCATTTCCCCTGGGCAGCAACAGCCTTCTATTATTACTGCTTTAATACCAAAATGAGGCAGATATGTAATCAGACTTGAGACATTCCATGAATTAGGACCACGGACGTTGCTACAGTTAACTGCTATTCAGACTTCAGTTTGATGCACACTTCAGGAAGGAGCTCTATTAAAATCTAGCACATCTGAGCATCTGAACCCATTAAATGAAATCTACACTCAAACACATACATTCTATTGTTCAAGAAATGCTTTCAGCAGCCTTTAGAAGGAAGAAAAATGATAATTGCTGTGTTTCTAAGAGCGCACCAGGATTTCAAGACATATATAGCATCCAACCCGGTGATCCACTGATTCTAAATGTCACTTTTCCTTTTTTTATATTTAATTTAAAAAAAAACCCATAGCCCTGAATTAAACCTTAAAAAAATTACTAAGCAGAGAGAGATGGATATTTCTAAATAAAGACTTTGAGAAGAGACTCTAAATGAGCCAGTTTCAAGATTTAAAAGCCTTGACATGTGAGAGTTTGCTTCCCGGAGGCTACACACAGAGACTCCAGTTAATTCATCTGAGACTGCTCAATTTTTAGTTTAACTGTGATAAAGATTTAAGAAATGTTCATAGGGATATCTTATTTTCTATTCTATCATTGTCATTGTTACTGCTTAGTGCTTAATGTCCCTGATCTTTTTGTGCATGCTTTACTGCCATTTCACTTGACACTTGTGTCATCATCTTATTCTACTGCAACATTTCTTTGGGGTTACAGTGATAAACACATGTCTGAAACCCCAATAGCCAGAAACGTTAACTCAAGATAATGCTGAAAACGTGAGATGGACATCTGTGAGTTAATTATCCTCAAGAGCAGTTGCAGAAGCTACTATCATTAATAAAGTTAAAACCGTGTTGAAGAGGAGTCATTTTACTCACATCAGATAGGTGCAAGGCCTTCAAGTCACAGTGTTGATGAAAAAGTAACACCTGCACACTTACTCTATACCAAAGACTAATACCTGGTTTAAAATTCTGTGACACGGATGAAGTGTGGAAAGGTTAAATGTGTGACACAACAGTATTGAAATGCAGTACTTGCATAGACCCACCAGTGGCCCTAACGACCCTGAAGACTCTGTAAGGACCCTCCCACACAGAGTTTAAAGAACGAGCTGAAGACGTCTCTTGGATGGGAGGTGAAACGTCTTCAAGAAACTGAAACAAGTCCAGTGGCCTTTGATACAGCACTTACAAATGCAGTATTGTAGTCATCATCATCATTTTAATAGACTCTTTCAAGTGAAAATAAAACATTGTGACGCAAAAATTATCACTCATAATTGTGGATCCTATTGCAATGTAATACATTCGCAATATAATTTGTTTTAAACCATATTCTGCAGCCCAACTAGAAGCTGAATAGTAATCTATACAAGCTCCTGAAAAGTCTGAACACAGATAACTTTCTCCACAACTCTTCTGACCTTCAGTTACTTAAGACACCAACTACAAATACAACTAGTTTGCACCTATAAGCACACATCCGCTCTCCCAGTATAAAGCATCAGTTTAGAAGGTGCTACACTTTCTCATTAATAACTGTTTATGCGCTGAATTCTGTGAAGCAGTCTGGCTTCCACACAAAGTGTTTAACTTTGTGTGTCACTGAGTTGGACTTCAAGGGGAAACCTGAACAGTAATTAACCGCCACAATTCCCAGAGGAAACAAATCATCATAGCAGAAGTACAGAAAGGTGCTTTGCATCCATATTTTATTTTATTGTTGCTTTGGGTATTGGTACTACTAAAACACTGCAGACATGCTGGTTTGTTCACATACGGGAAGACAGAGCTCTTTTCATGCAGTCATTTTGGTTTTCTAGGGACTATTTATGGCTGCGAGTCGCAGGTCAAACTCTGAGAGCACTACTATGATGTGTACAACCTCCATCTATTGTTTTTCTCATTCCCCTCTCTCTGTGCCTGTCTGCCTCCCATTTCTCTTGTGAGTCAGTCAGTCAGTCAGTCATTCAGTTGCTGGGTCGATGTACTGAGAGAGCCCTCTGCGGCTCGGAGTAACTGCCGACACTTGGAGCTTTCAGCTAAGATTGAGAGGCATTGTGGGGCTGAGAGTCCTCCACACCTGTATTTTGCTGCTGGAGTTGGCGGAGAGCCAGCTCTGTAATGAGCGATGGTGTGCACACAGTAGGGCCTGAATCACAGACTGCCAACTCAGACAAATCTCAACCTAATGACTAGTGAGAATGACTACCTCTCTGCTCACTGCGCCATGCCGGCTTAGCTGACTAACAACATGGAGATGCTAGTCCCACCAGGAACATGACACGGTGCCCAATGTACATGAACCGTTCCTGAACAATGACCTAGAAAAGCTGCATGTCAGACAATGGTGGAATGCGAGGCAGCTTACAGGATACATAGACCACATGGTGGGGTGACAAACAAGGCCAGCGTATGTAAGATACTTGAATGTGTTCATGTTTGCAGGATAGATTACATGTTTGATGGCTCATTCACAAAGAGCCGCAGCAAGTGGCACTTAGCATGCATCTTGAATATCATTCAACTGACGGGTGTCAGACACTAAGAGGCACTTGGGTGATTATTAGTCCCACAATAATCACCATGGAATTAAACGTAAGCAGTAAGCTAAATAGATCATTAATTAGGCATATTAATGTGTTAATTCGAACGCAATTCTAAACCAACATATTGGTGGTTGCTCATTCACATTACGCCTGTATGTTAAAAAAAAAACTTTGAGTGGCTCCTCTAGTTTCAACATTTTCTTTTTCCTCATTAACATGCAACACAGGAGCTGTGAAATCTGCCAAGGAGCTCAAAATCTAATCTGATAATCTACTCTGCAGGGGGAAACCTGTGATGGAGATACAAAGCGTCATTCAGGTATTGTTCTTCAGCGTGTGCGTTCATAAAGAAAAGTGTGTCTGAGCAGATAGCACACGATAGTTTTGATATGATTTCCTTTGTGTTTCTAGATCCCTCTAAAGCTACTACCAGTACAGCTACGGTATCTATAATCTAAAGTCGAAGATTTACCCAAAAGTTCCGGAAACTTTGGCACCCGCGAAAGACCTTCGATGAATACAGACATCAAATACGTTAATGTGACAGGTGAGATATGCCGTACACAAACTAACACTACAGCAGAACAACAGAACAAGAGCTAACATAATCAAGCTATTTCACACATGGCCACCAACAAGGCCTGACTGCATTAGAACTTACTGAATAAATTCTAAATCAATTATAAGTTACCCTGAAGCTGTGTTGATAGTGCAGTTTTTACAAGTCAAAACAAGCTTACAATTTTAATTTGACTGTGAAAACACACGGCTAGAGGTTTAAAACAGCTACAAGCAGACTGTAATTACAAATGTTACCCTCCATCACTGTGATCCATGCCACAACCATCGCAGTGACTGTGAGGAAACACACACACACACACAAACACACACACACAGCCAGATAAGACAGAAGGAAAATGTTTGGAGACATGACAAAAATTAAGACAGACAGACAGACCAGTGGACGCACACAGAAATTTAAACCAGAGAGAACAAGCATATGCAGAGGAATGATCATAGAAACAGATAAAAAGTGAGTGTCAGGCGAGGAGACGGACCAACAGAAATAATCACCAGGACAGATAAGCAGACTGTTTGAGATAAGGACAAACGCACATGCAGACAAGTGTGAAATCCAGACATTCAGTGAGTGACAGCAAAGGACAACTTGAAAGGCCATGACTAAGCCAATATCCAGGCCTCATCTGCATATATTTCCATACAAGATGGTGCAGGAGACTGTCGCACAGTCGACAGGTGGAGACTCACCTTCCCCGGCGTTGTAAGCCAGAATGGAGCGCGTCCTCATCTGCTTTCCCTCGATGGTTTTGCTGGAGCAGGTCTGAGAACAAGTAGACCAGGAGGTCCAGTCGCTGAGCACGCAGTCCCTCGAGCAAGGCACCTCACAGGGCACGGGCTCCAGAGCCGGGGAGGAGGAGCAGAGGTTTCTGTCCACCTCTTCTCCTGAAGGAAACAGTGACAGATAATAAACACCATCAACACAGAGAAGAGGAAGGACAGGAAGCTGCATTTGAATTTGAATACAATGTATAATTCACTAAAAACAAGGGAACAATGCGGTAATATCTTGGGAACAACACAGTAGAGTCACATGATTGGGTGACAAAACTTAAATCTAATCCACATAGGGGTATTTCAGAGAAATCTCTAGATTTCATGGTTTCACAGTATCATCATATACATTATTACAAAAGTATTTCTATTACCATCAGCAACACAGATTCAAAGTCAAATTTGTAAGACTGTTGATTTTTGAGTCTTAATCACACTTTGTCAAATACTGATGCAAAGGGGATTGTGACTGAGACTCAAAATTAACTTACCAACTAACCATCATGGGGCCATTTCAGGGCTTCTAGTGCAGCCACAGAATACCAGGATAATGGATACTCAAGCCAAGACTTCCTCTTTTGCGCACCGGTCATTGTTTAGAGTCGGATTACCAATTTACCAACAGAAACTGATGCAGGTAAATAAAACAAATATATATAATAATAAACACACATATCATCAGACAACAGCTGATGGGTTACAAAATTAAATTTAGGCCAGTACCTTCTACCTCTTTGGCTTTTAACCTGGACTGTTTACTTGCCCGCTCAAATGTGATTGGTCAATACTACTTGGAACTACAAACAAAAAACAGTGTCTCATCCATTGCCTACAGGTTCAGAATTCATATGCAG
Organism: Diplodus puntazzo; assembly: GCA_963678695.2. Taxonomy (NCBI): domain Eukaryota; kingdom Metazoa; phylum Chordata; class Actinopteri; order Spariformes; family Sparidae; genus Diplodus; species Diplodus puntazzo. The sequence continues at coordinate 5,094,383 of OZ023160.1, read as the reverse complement.
ATATTTGTTCATAGAATTTAATATCAGAGTAATATTCTCTTGATAAAAATGGGGTGATACTAGTTCATAATCTTGAAGAGTATATAATGTAATGAAGGGATATAATGAAGTCCTGTTTAATACTAAATAGGATGTCAGTAGGAATGGGAGGGTGTATATTTTCCACCCATGATTCATGATTATCACGTAGAAACTAACATCTGTGTTTACAGGTATTAATTCCAGGACTTTATTTTGGTTTTCTGGCCCTAAGATGCAAAAAAAAAAGATGCGGTTTGCATTTTCGTTCTTGGTTTATGATTTATAATATGTTTAAATTCCATGTGCATTTCAGTTTATTTCAATTAAAATAGTCCTAAACATAAGAGTTTTATGTTGAAAGCTAAAACAGGTGGTTTTGCATTTGTATCTGTAATTATAGTCAAATTTTATATGCATTTATGGGCCAAGTTTGTTACTCAAAAACTGCCATCTGTGCCTCCAGGCAATAGATTACAGTCATTTTAGAGGAAGTTTAATTGAATTAAATAAAAATAATAAAATGAATATTTGGTCCAAGGAATTCTCTAGTGATAGTAGAAGTACTGCACGGATATTAGCCATCATATTATCCCACGATGATACAAATTAGCTAACGCTACCTTCTTTTTAAAATCAAAAAATGAATATTATTACCAAGATATCCTCATTAGTGTGTCCTCTGTAATTACCCCTTAATCACCATGTTTGTGTGGCCAAGCTACAGTGCTAATTCTGGGGTTACATGTGTACACCGTTTTATGCTCCTTAGTACATTCATTAAAATATCTATCAACTGGGGAATAAATGCTCAACACATAAGTCTAGGAGAGAGTGATACAGTTGATAAAAACATTAACACACACAAAAAATAAATTGCCTCATGAATTGCTGAGTGAAACCTGTGAAACCTGTTGAGTATATAGACAAGGTGGAAACTTGGATAATGAGAATAAACTGGAAGGCTTAAAGACTAATTGAAAGAATTAGATTATCACCCTCAAACTACACTTCAGTCCAGAGACTGTCGGAGCAGCTGGGAAAATGAACAGCTGTGTGTCTTAATCGATGGCGCAATGTCAAGCACACAGCTCAATTTAAATTGTAGAGGCGTGCTTGTTTTCTTAAGCTGCCTGTTGTCCCTCGGACGACTGAGGAAGGATATATTCCAAATTGGCAAGAGATTTGACTTGGCATTCTTTTGACGGAGCTACGTGGCTGGTAAGGAAATCTGGGACATGAATTAGAAATTTGAAGGATAAAATAATACAAACATAATGCAAACTATATTCCTAAACAGCATGGAGAGAGTAGACATTCCAGAAAAGGTTGATTTAATGAAGCAGTGATGCATCTTTTCTTTTTAGATATCAAGCGATCTTGAACCAAGCCAGGTTTGCAAACATGATGATTCATTTCACGAGGATGGAAGTGGAGTTGATGGGCATCTCACTGAAGGATTTATGGACAATATTAATTTAACTGAATAAATTACAAGGCAGACAGTTATTTCCTGCTGTCTCTTGGTCTCGTCAGGCTGATAAATTACTTTAAGCACCTTTAAATACAAACTCAACCTTATTTGCAAATAATATTTAATCAGAGGCTACATCAACGATCCTGTGAAATCAAAAACTTTACACTACGAATAGCAAAAAGCATTTTAATTACTGACACGTCTGATGTTTGGAGTTGGTCCAATATTTCTTTATTTTTGTGATTCACCACAGAAATAATTCAACATGTTTCACGTGTGTTTTCCATATTGATATGACGCCTGGCTCTGACCCCGTTTTATGGATTATCGGTAGAATATTCATATCGATGCACTCTTGACTCGGCCCATCTCCATACTAAAGTGGCACTGAACATGGCAAAAGCAAACTCACATGGGACTCCAACATTTTTACACCGTCGTTGATGTTTTATTAATGAGCTCCCTGCATCTGCCATAAGTGGATTATATTAACCCACATACTCATCTGCGTTATTTCAAATGCTGCCATGAACCATGCAGAGAATATTTTCTCCTGTAAGAGGTGCATACATCCAGGAAAATGTAAAGCTTTTAATGGTCGAATTGAAATTTCAAGCAGAGGAAAATTGCTCGAGCTTCAAAAGTCAGGCTGGGCCTGACTTTGCATTAAGATGTCACTTTGACAGATATGCAGTGAACCAGTCATGACTGAACTGAGAAGGCACGCAAATAAGAAGTGACAAGGGACCCGGGCAGTTTTTTCAGGCTCACACAGAGAAAAACATGAATGAACAGAACACCCACTATGAGAGGAAAACCTCCATGCTCAGTGTGCAGAGAAGACACAGCTCTCTGCCTAAGTGGGCAAGCAGTCAGTAAGGGGAATATCAATAGCCAGTTTCAATAACGTTTGTATCGACCTTCGCCTGTTGTCTGGGGCCCGGCTGTGTGGCCTTTTCTTTTATGACTGGGACACACTTGGAGAAAATATACAGCTGACATTGCAGTGAAAAATCTCTGAGGCGAAAAGCGGAGTGAAAACCCAAACAGAACAAATCAATTTTCATCAGATGGAGGAGTGGAGGTGTGTGTGTGGTGGGGTGGGGATCAATCAACTGAAGTCAGGGGAGAAAGAACAGAGCAGAGTTAACTCCGGCACTACAGGCCACCGCTCTCCACCGGACCAACTTCACTGAATACCTGCAGTTAATGCAAGAAGTGTGATTTGTGGGAGACGTTAGAAGGACAAATCAAGTGCACTAAAGGCAAAAACATGATCAAAGTCACCGTATGGGATCGTAAAATGAAGATTTACTGAGTACATTTGGAAGAGAATTAGATTCCAAGAGCTGCAGCACTTTCTAACTTTACATGCTGAATAAATAAAAGTGGTATGTAATCTACACCGCGCTGGAAAAAAGCAACTGTATAAAAATCGATACTGTGTTGTACCTTATTTTGCCTGGCACTTGTCCACAACCTGAAGGCAATAGAAAGTCTGGAAATCATTTCTGCACCATCGCCCCTTGTATTAAAGATTTACAGTAATAAAGAGTAGCAGTAAAAATCAGGAGCAGCAAAGGGCACAAGATACTCCAAGACTCAGGGCCATGGAGGATTGATTTGATTTAGTGTGAGTAAGGTTTAATTGTGCGTGCTGAGAGGAAGACAGTAATGAGAGAGACAGCGTGAGAGAGGAGGCGACGCTGAATCAAGCAAGCGTTAAAGTAGGAGAGGTTTAACAGGGGGAGAGACAGGAGGAGAGAGGAAGGAGGAGTGGAGGCAGAGAACTCCTCACAAAGCTGATGAATGGCAACCAGGAGTCGAGTCGGGGAAATCTCTTCACGTACAGAGCTGTACAGCGGGAGGTGGAGGGTCAGTGGAGAGGTGACCTTGAAAAATAAGGGATTTGTCACACAATGTGAGACCTGCACTTCTTCAAAGGGAATCGAGATGGGTCAAAGGCAGAACTCACAGGATGAGAAAGTAGAAAGTCGGAATTTTATTTCAAATTCAGTGAAAACCTCTTATCTATTAAAACAATGAGACCGAACTCTGCCCCCTCACCTATGCTGTTGACACACTGGACCTGCGCCAGCCGAGTGCCGGGGCCGCATGGCTTCTCATCATCAGGAACACACTCATCCAGGCCGACCAGTTGCCAGTCGTAACAACTGGGCTCGTCACACGGCACCGCCTCCACCAGGTGCGGGCAGTTTCCAGGTCCTCCTGTTGGCTCGTTGGTGATCCATCGTCTTCTCAGTTTGAAACCTGCATCGTGGCAACAGAGTAGAACAACAGTCACCACAGTGACAAACTGCTCTAAGACTCTATTTAAAATTAAGTGTGAATATGTTTCTTACATTTTATTCTGCCTTATCGTCATAGTCCACTACATATCAGAGGAGAATATTGTACATTTTACTCCACCTCACTGACAGCTTTAGCTACAGGTTACTTTTCAGATTAAGATTTCTAAGATTAGTTTTTTGTTGGAATTTACGCATAAATCATTCTGACAGGCTCAAAACTAATTGTTGAGGATTAGAACCTCAGTCATCAAGCCAGAACCTCAAGCAAGTCCAGTTGCCTTTGATTTTGGGGTGAACTGACTCTGTAAGGTAGTTTTAGCTGTAATGAAGGATTTTGAAACCGCGGAATTAGTATTTTTACTTAAGTAAATAATTTGAGTACTTATTCAAGCATTGATGATAGATGTTCTGGATTAGCTTGGTTTGGTTTGATGGCAGACTTGATGAGACAGCTCATTAATACTAATGAGAGAAAAACTTTGATGATTTCCCCACATGGACCGAGCACTCGGGGCAATCAGAAGTCCTACTCCGCCCATCTTGTTACAGTATGCGCTGAGTTTGTACCTCCAGTAACGTTACAGATGAGCAGTCATTATGCACATGTGACCAATAAATCAAGTCAGGCAGAAGTTGGCCTGTGACATTGAGGCTGATCACTTAATAGCTCTTGCACATACATCGCATTAAATTATGTTTAATTTTGCATGAACATTTTACTCCATCCAGACTATGACGGCACTGACTGAACAATTGCTACCTACTGATACAACAGAAGGTACATTTTGTGCTGAAAGTGTCTTGATAATAATGTGGCTGCAGTACCGTCTACAGAATGGTATGTTTCCTATGTATTTTTAATAAGATGTCCTACTACCAGACGTTCAATCATTAACTATTCAGTGTTATGCTCTGAAGCTATGTGGCCATACATCGCTGGTATAAAATTGATAATAATACGTAGAAAAACTATAATGAATATCACAGAGCATAGGGAGCATTTACTACAGTGTAAAAAGAAATACACTTAACCATTTGTGTTACTACAGCGGAGAGCAGCCAGATGAAGGTAATGAAAGTGCTTATGTTTTATCATTTTCACATTCATTTGAATACATTGGTAGAATTACTGGAAATGATAACAATGAACGAAGAAAGAGGTCATGTTGTTTTCTCACAGAGTGAAACCGTCAGTATTCATATCAGATCGTGGAAAACATTTCTTTCAACATTTTTAATATGTTTAATGGAGCCAAAATAAAGAGTTGGTGGTATCTAGAAATACATTAACATTTTAATACTGGCCATTATCATCTTTTAACAACAAAATAAGCACAATAACTGTTATAAATGAATATTTAAATCAACTAAAAAAAGTATGAAAATATAAAAAATATACAAGCTTCTCAGGAGTTCAATGACTGTGTTTCCACAAACAGACTTCGAGTTTCTGGCTCAATCTAACAGGAATGTAAAGGTGAATTTATGTAAATCTGCAATTTGGACAATAAGCTTTTCCATTTCGGTATCAGAGTGTGGAATTACTTGCAGTACTTAAAGTGGATCAGATCATGTTTACATGAATGATCTGATGCTTCTTGTTCTATTGTTTTGTTTTACAGTTTGTGTCTTGTAGTGTTCTGTCTGTTTTTACTTGTATGTATTCATTGTTGAACTTCTCTTTGTACTGTCTCTTGTGTATTTGCTGTTGAGTTTTATGTTTCATGTATTTTAAAGGCTCATCTAGGGAAGGGAATTGCAAATTAGCCCAGTTTATAAATGCTGAGATCTGTTGCATCAGTTCATGCGTCATACTTTTCCCTTTACAAATAAACATCAAATTAATAAATGATTCTAATGCTGTAAGCACCATTAAACCATCAAACCATATCTTCATACCTTTCTTTCCAGCCTGGTCGTCACAGTTCTCGAAGGTGCACGGCCCCCAGGCCCCCCACGGTGACACCTCACAGTCGATGGGACAAGGGATTTGGCACAGCTGGGACCGGTTGGGGATCGGACCCACGCACAGCTTGTTCTCCACTGGGCGGGACGCTGTGCCGATGAACAAAATAAAGGAGGCACAAATAAGATGCATTCAAAATGAAGCTGCTTTACTTTGATCCTATTCTGGTTTGTCTTCATGTGGGTCCTTTTTTTATTTTAACCAGCATTACAATCAACAGGAACAAGGGATACAATAATGCTCATTTACTTTTATTCCTGGCAGTACAGTCCCTTTAGAGAGCAGATGAGAAGCACAGTGAAAAAAAGAAAACATGCCTGTGAGGTAGACACTATTATGCCTTTGTTTTGTTTCTATCGCCTCCATGTTAGCATGTCAGAATGATAAATTAGCAATGATTATCTCATGCAGTGCCTTGCTACAAACATAAAAGAGTTGTGGAGCTTGGCCCATCCACTCTCAACGGAGACAGGAGAGAGGATGCAACAATACAGCAGTCAAGGTGTAAGAGAACAGTGATGTCTTGGCTCATGTTTATTCCATGAGGTGTAATTTGGCACTTACGGTACTTCCCCTTGCCGTGCCATATTGGCTTTAGTGAGCCTTTTCATGATACGACGGGTTAGTCCATGCCTGCCTGAACTCACACTGAGGAACTTTGCGGGAATAAAAAGCAGAGATGCTATCGCCATGCAAGGTGCAGCTCTGTGACAACTGTGCAGAATATATTTCTACATGTCTGCTGAACCGTGCCCCGATAAATAAACTCGATGTGTGGCATTATGCATGCACATACTGTATGTATGCGTTAGTGTCATTTTAAAGTGGAGCTGCTGCATCTTCAAGAGCTTTGGATTCATGTTTTTTTTCCCCTTTTCGAGTTTGTATTCAATACTAGATGGTGGAGATTGACAGAGAGGGAGGAAGTGGTGAAGATAGCAAAACTCAAAATCCATCTAAATTTAAAGGGCCATAACTTAGCTATGAGGATTGGTGGCTGTTATGCGGTATGGTCCCTACAGGACTAATTTATGTAGGTTAGAAATTAAGCTACATCGCAGCAGATGGTTAGCTTAGCTCATTTTAGCATAAAGATGGGAAACAAGATGAAGCAGCTAGCATGGCTCTCTTCTAAAGGCAACAAAATTTCCCTATCAGCATCGTTAAAGCTCACTAATTCACCCATTATATCTTGTTTGTTTTATCCACACAAAAAACAAAGAGCCAAAACAAAATGTTGTGTTTTATCGCAGGATTATTTGACCTTTGGACAGAGCGAGGCTAGCTGTTTCCCCTTACGTCTAGTCTTTGTTCTAATCTATCTGGTTGTAGCTTCACATTAAACAGAGTGATATGAAAGCCGTAATAATCATGGTCTCATCTCTGATTCCCAAAATGTTGGCTTATTTCTCTAAACCAGTGGGTCACCAGAGCATCACCTTGATGCTTCCTTTGTGATAAAAGTGAGTTCTGCTTGTTCAGCAGACCGATTCAACCCCCTGCCTGGAGCTCCACACTTTGACTGACACCAACAAACCTTTATCCTTTCCTCAGCTCCACTAATACAGAGCAATCATGAGGAGCTGAGTGTATGGATCCAGTTCATTCTTAAATGCACATTAAGTGCTAATGAATAACCTTCAAAGCTGCATATAATACAGAGACATTTTATTTTAGTGAGACAGAGCTGAAACCAGATATCCTCACTGAGACTATAATTAATAGTCTTTTCATTTCATTTTCTCTGCTAAGAGTCATTTCAAAAGATATTAACCACAAGAATAAGTTAACACTGAAAAAATATTCTTATGAAAGTGAACCTGTGACAGACAAATATAATATCAAGCACAATTTCCTAAAATCAATATGACGTCTCGAGAGAGTTTGGTGTTGTTTTCATCTCCAGTAATCAACTCATGACACTGTGGAGCTCACTGGACTCCTGTTAATGTAGGTAGACTTTGCTTCATTTGAATTTGATGGAAAATATTGAACGTTGAATTAGCATCTTTTGTTGTGTGTGTTTGCGATATTACAAAGTTCTTCCTCCGGCAAAAGAAAATCCACCTCAGTCTTACGACTTCATCTATGGCGTGAAAGTTTGAAACGCAGAAGAAGGACGGATTGATCTCAACTTTTCAAGTGCTGAGTGATACATTTCAAACACATCAGATATTTAGTTATTCAGATTAAAAAACCTCTTCACATGTTCAACCTGAGGCACTTTATTGCCTGTATTCAAGCTGTTCCTACAAGACATCTAAGAGCTTAAAGTCTCTCATCATCAGGAGAGCCGAATCATAATTCCCTTGGAACTGTACACGGGAAGGCAAGTGCGGCTTTTGAAATGCAAAATGCTTAATTCCTCTTACAAATACACTGAAAGTCGAATACTGAGTTTGCTGAGCCACTGTTAATCCACGTCTTATTGGGGAACTACACTGCCTTCAATCTTTTAACATCAATCCACTTGGGGATACAAAATTGAGGACCAACACAGAGTATTGAAGAGTGAGAGAAAAAAAACCTCTCTCTATATCCTGCTTCTCTATTAGTCCATTTCATAGTGTGTTCTCCAGTGAGTTCCCATTTCTATTGTGCTGAACTGACAACGGAGGGAAAAATCCCTCATGCGAGTGTGGCTTACTGTCTGCAGAAGTGGAAAATGTCTCACATCTCAATTTCCATATTCTGTTTGTGGAGGAACAAAGTTTTTCTGACAGTCCCCTCAAAGCTTCAGCTTGTCTGCCCGGATTTTTTATGGGCGAATACAGAACTTTGTTGTAATACTACTTGTCCCTTTGTAGGATTTGGCAACAATCCTGAACATCCTGCATAAAGAGAAGCAGTGCATGTAACTTTGTTGAAGTGTGTTGTGTACATTTGACATCATCATAAATATACATTTAATTATTACAGTATTGAGTCAAGAGCAGACATTCTAAGTGTTGTTAAAATCATTATTTGAATTTTTATCATGTGTTTTTTCCCTTTGTGATCCATTGTTATGTCAGAAAAGAGGTGAGGAAACAAGGAGAGATGAAGAGGCAAAGATAAGAGAAGAAAGGAAAGGAAAGAGGAAAGGAAAGGAAAGGAGAAATTAGGGAAGGATAGGAGAGGTCAAAAAAAGACAAGAACGGAGAGGTCACAAGGATCGAGGAAAGGAGGAGTAGAGTGGAGGAGAAGGACATTTTAAGAGTGGAATCAAAGACGGAAACAGGAAAAGAGAGGAAACATTAACAGAAGGGGGAACAAGGAAACAAGGAGAAAGGCAAATATATGAAAGAGGAGAGGAGGAATGAGGAGAGCAGAGGGGAGGAGACAATGGCAGAGGGAAGGACAGGACAGGGTTTTGTTATCAGCGTGACTAAGAAGACCTACCTGTAATCTGGAAGGTGATGGAGAGGAGAGGGGGGACACTAGGCTTCTGCTGTCTTTGGGTCTGACCCGCTGCAATTACAGGGGAGATAGCGCTATTAGCTACGCACACACACCGGGGAGACGGAGGCACTATCAAGCAAACACAGAGTGTAACAGGAAACACAAGAGACAGCCAGAGACTAATGCAGCAGCAGGAGAGGCCACAGAGAGCTGGGCCTCACATCACAAGCTTGTTTACAATAAACTGCTTTAAGAACATGATTAAATCGGTCTTTTATTATCTTTGGTCTGAGCGATAGTGGAAGTTTTCTTTGTGCATCACTTATTTTGAGCCACGGTTTACCAATAAAGGCCACTTTTGGTGACCATGTCATGTGAACAGGTTGGAGATTTTGGTGTTTGCAATCAAAATAAATCAGATTACAGTCTTTTTAAATTCAAAGCGACAGACATATCGGCCTCGGTGCTGCTCATAGCAGCTAATTAACTCAGCTGAATGTCCGTGTCAGTCCACACTGTAAATTTGTCTTTATAGGCTTCCCAGGTATTTAATGGAATAGGTCAACATTTTTATGTTCATTCGCCGTCTTTCCAAGATTGGAATGAAAAGATCAATATCACTCTCATGTCTATGTGTCAAGCACAGAACTGGAGTCAGGATGTCTAAAGCCTAGATTAGCATAAAAATTGGGAGCAGGGGAAACAGCTAGCCTTGCTCTTTTCAAAATAGACCTCCCAGCAGCTGTAAAGCTGAATAACTAAAGGTCCAATATTGTAAAAAGTAAGATTCTCAAGACTTCTGTAATTATAAAGCAGGTCTAGGAGCCGGTATAGTCTCAGACAGCCAGACCTATCTCTACAGCACTGCACCACTAATATGGTCTGGCAGCATTGAATCACATTCAGGTATGGGGGAAAAAACAGTTGTTTGCATGTTTCTCAACCAATCAAAATAGTCTTAGGGGAGCTAATCCTGGATGCAGCAATAGTGTCCCTGCAAAACAGTGTCGGGGGGATCATCGTTTGTATGCAGGGAGGTGAGCCCTGGCATTAACATCCCTAAATCCCTGCAAACAAAAATGCAACAGCTGCTAGCTTGTTTATGTTCATGCCGTTATTAAACATGTTAATGTTAGAGTAACTTGCCAGTTTCAGTATGCAGTATAATAGCTTAGAGGTTTTTGTTGCTGTTGTTCTTGAATGTAGCGATGGGGGTTTTCACCCACACAGAAACTGTGCCTTCAAACAGGCTGTCAGAAGTTCTGTGAGGTTGTGATGTCACAATTATACAGTCACCGCCCTCAGCCACACCCCCGGCACGGCCGTGAAGCTTTAACACAGTGTTTTGCCCACATCGTAACTGAAGACGCTACGTAGAATAATATCACACACTTAAATCACAAATTATTGATTTTACATTTCTGTTCACATGCTGATAAAACAACACACACTGCATGAATAAGACCACTGAGAAGATGTCACTTTTTTTATTAAGACAGAGCAAGGCTAGCTGTTTCCCCTTGCTTGCAGTCTTTATGCTAAGCTAGGCTAACCCAGTCATTACTCTTGCTCTTTATTTAAAGCAAAGACATGTGATTGGTATCAATTTTCTTGATTTATTCCCAAAAAGAAAAGACATTTTAAAAAAGTTAAAGAGAAGGAACTATTCCTTTCACATTTTCTGTCATCAGTGATTTTGGTGCAAACTAAGACACTGTTCTAACCTGCCGTGACAGGATGAACTCGAACATTTCTAATAAGCCTCCCCAGATACCCTCAGTCTCATTACACTTTCTAAAGGACCTTTGAGTCAATCTCAAATCTTAAATAGTTGGAAATGTGACCAAAATGTCAAATCCCATAGGGTTTGGAGAAGTGCTTTAGGCATCTATATGCTCCAGCTGAGCAGACCCAAAGATACACAGCCTTCGATGTGGAAGTGCCGGATGACATTACTTAGGCTGCGATACTGATCTGGGGTCATATGGGAACCACTCCCCCATAAAGATTAAGGTTAAGATTTAGGAGGTTGTAAGCTGATTTTAGATCTTGGCCTGAGGGGATCTTCCGCCCTTTTGCATGGTGATATTTATGCAAGACAGTGGAGGGAAGGAGAGCGCTGGTTGCAGGAAACTTCACTGAACCACCGTCTACCTCTCTGTCTCAGTGGTATGCTGGAAGATTACCCCCCAATGGAGGGAAGAGAAATCCTGCGCCAAGAAGATAAGAACTTCGTGCATGTGTGTCCATGTGTGTGTGTGTGTGTGTGTCTTCTCTCAAACACACAAGAGTCACGCACTTTTCTGCACCGGCAGCCCGAGCAGCAACACTCTCAACATGTTTGATATATGAACCTTTAGCTGTATCTTAACAGAGGTTATAGGAGCCTCAGTGTGTATGATCATTCCAGTACTCTGATCTCCCTCGCCCTATAGCAATTTATCTGGAGGCAAGAAAGAAGGAAAGATTCAGAGGAAATACAAACGCATACGGTCTACATAAAACATCACTTCATATATACAACATTCTTTGTCTGTCGATGTTTAACTTGGGTCCCAGACTCATTATTCTTTAATTAGGGCTGATACACAGAGAGCCAAAGGGCCACTGATCAATTCAAACTCTGAGAAACAATGCTTGGGCTTAGAAAATGCTCTGCCAGCTCTTCCCTCACAAGTCATTTATCATGAATTTATTCAACATCACATAAGATAATTTTAGATCAATATGAGAACCCTTCAAGAAATGTTAAAAACAAAATGTATTCCTGTAACACAACATTGAGTTAGCTCAAAGGCAGTTCATCAAAGCTGAACAGCAGGATTGGGTTGCATCAGCTACTGAATAAATTCTGTGCATATTCCTTCCTAAGTTCCTAGTGATGACAAGCTTGTGACTTTACCTTAGTGCTTATTTAACGAGTAGCTATTAAAAATATGCACGACCACCTAATCAGAAGCTTTCAACGATATATTAAACTTACTGACAGTACTTTGTAAATCTAGGTATCTCTGAAAAATGTGTTTAGAAATCATTCAGTTTCGAATAAATTGGAATTATCTCATTATACAAACCCAATTTATTTGTTCACTGAGTTTAACTTCATTAGCGGGTCAGCCCGAGGTAACTCTGATACTCTCGTCTAAGCAAGTCAAATCCAACAGCGGGTTTTATACTGACACTGACAACAGGACAGATCAGCAGGTCAGTAACTTCTTTACAATGACTTCTTTAAAACATCATTTTCGACTAATGGCTTTCTGATGGTAAATTATTGTAATTGTTTTCATAATCATTTTATGTCATTTAAAAAAAATAATGTATTACTTGATTTACTGCAAAGAAAATGGTGACTATATTTTAAAACAATTCTACATCAGTAAATAATTGCCAGTGTTGTACACAGTGTCAGACTGAATAATTAAATGCAAACTCAACCACAATTCAGGCCACTTTTCAGGATACAACCTATAGTTTATCTCCACATATCGACAACTTACACTAAACCCTGTTAGCGTGGATAATGTGCACCTCAAGCACTGAGTGTGCGTGAGAGGAACATCTCTTTACAGTTGGCACAAGTGGAGAGTGGGCATCTCACCACCTCTTACACTTTGCCACTTTGTCTCTCACGCAATCAGCACGGTTGGTCTCCATAAGCTTGGCCTCAACTAATGTCTTTAACGCTCTCTTTAAGAGGGCAGCTTTGACTTTAAGCTGGTTCGACAGGTGTCAGAAATGGAAGCCTTTGCTCTTGTGACCAATGACGGGTCACAGCAGGTCACACGAGCAGACAAATCCCCGTTCTATATTACTCCTGATTTGGTTTAAAAGGAAAACATGGCGGGGGGGAGTCTGGTTGAATGTTCCAGCAGAAAGACTGAAGCTGACAATGTGGCCACAGAGGGATATTTGGAAAACAGAAGATTAAAAAACATACTACAGTGACTATTAATGCAGATGTAATATTGTACATCACTGCATGTTTGGACATGAGCTGAGTCAATGTGTAGGCTTTTATCCGTTGAAAGCATTTGATAGGTAATTATCTGCTACACATCCACCAGGGGACTGCAGGTCTCATATACTGTGTGGAGGGTTGGAGGATGTAAGTTGTCATGTAATAGTGCTTGATGAAATTTATTTGAGCTACACCAGAGAGTTCAACTGACTTGTCTCAGGCTATGCTGCGCGCTGCTGGAAGATTTGATCTATGCAATTGCAGTGTTGACTTTGGTGTCAGTAACAAAGGAAGACTGGTTGACAGTCTCCTGAGAGCAATACATCTGTGTGTGATGGACCAGAAGCAATTTTTAGCAAGTTAACGAATAATATCAGATATCAGATAGAGGAAATGTCTATCATGCCAGTGATTGCCGTTCGAGCCTGCATTTGGTCATTTTTAAGTGTGAAACCACAGGATATTTTTAAAGAGACGACAGGACATTTCCTGCTGTGTTTGTAATGACAAAAGTGGGTGTTTTCAACTAGACATCTGGATATTTCCAGCCTTGTCTATGGCAACAAAAGGGGATATTTTTGATGAGAAGTCGGACATCTCCAGCCATGTTTGTGTAAACAAAACCAGGTATTTTAAGCCAAAAAATGATCTTTTTCCTATAACTAATGGTTTTATGCCTTAACCTAACCAGATCGTAAGCACACCGTTGTTAAAATTTGTTTGCAGAGTCTTTTCAACATTTATTCTGGTGATCAGATTGGGTTTAAGAATCCAAATTTGTGACCTTCAAAACATGAGTTTTTATTAAAATTGGTAGAAGCTTGACTGTGCTTAATATCCATTCAAAACATTGTGCAAAATCTTGATGATGAACCCTTAATGATAATGCCTCCTTAAAGATGAATAATACAAGTATAATAAAATATATTCAGCACGGCCCTGAAAACTCGCTTCTTATGAGCGATATCGAGAAATACTAAAGATCCAGAGCCAAGTGTTCAGGGGCTCCAACACTGCACTAAGGGTCCATATGGTGCTGATTATTTCCCTCTCTAAGTTTGTTAAAACTGAACACAAGGCACTTTATATAAGCAGTGTGATTGCATATTAAGCCAATGCAAAGAAGTGAGTGGGCATAAACAGATGCAAATTTTCGTGGGCGTGAATGGAGGTGAAGATGCATCTTCACAAGTTCAGCATGTTTCACCTTGAGGAACAAGTCTGAGCTTCTCACATTAATGAACACGCTGAGATCCTGAAAGTGTTCAGGAGAGGTGAGAGGAGGAAAATAACGGAAAGAACTTTTATAGATCAGTCTGAGATTATGACACAACAATATAACAGGCACGCACCAGTGCTGTATATCTTACTGCTGGGAACTCATTGGGATCATTTGTGCAAGTTAACATAAGGTCAGACTGTATAAACATTGACAAACACATTGTATGTAATGCTGATACTATATGCTATAATTTCTTTACCTCTAATTGCAGTGTGATAATATGGTCTTATAGCTTAATAGCAATTTGCATAATGTTTTATTCTTTTACCTTTGTCTTTTTCTCTGAGGTCGTTGAGGTATTTCAGGAGCTCAGCGTTTGCCTGGACGCAGTACACTTCCCTCGTCTGCAGGCCGCCCCCACACAGCCCTGTCAGGTTGCTACGCCGACGGTCCTGTTGGCTCAGCAATGGGTCGACCCTGCAGTCACTCCACTCGGTGGTTCTCCAGGTGTAACTGCAGAGAAAGAGAACATGGAGGAGAGGGGACAGACGTACGACAGAGACAGAGATCTGTGTAGGTGTGATGTCGTGTCAAAGTACAGCACATTTACAATCATGCAGATCTAACTTTAGACACAGAGATGTGTTACATAGTTACAACCATTTTAGTCATCCTGTTTTTCTGAAACAGTATGACAGCACTTTCAGTGATGGACCGTTCTCCCTTAATTCAGCTGCTTCACCATTGTTTATCCAGTTAAAACCATTATTTACCTGACAGAATAACACCTTTCTTCGAAATCACTATTCAAAGTCACGCAAGTGACATCAGATTTTTGGAAAATGATGATGAATACTAATTAGTCACGATCTAGAGGATTGTCATCACGGCAGGTGGTAATCTCATAATGTGGTGGCACAGTAAGAAGTGCTGGTCGACAATACAAAACATTTTGGTCTGAGAAGATGCTTTCTTTAAAAAAAAAAAAAAAAAAGTATTTTGGGCCAGTCTGACAAAAAATCAAACCCTCTCTGAGATGAGAGTATAGATGTGTATTCTGGGAATAGCTTGCGAGGAAGTTACAGGATAAAACTGAGGCAAAGACGGGCATCTGTGAGCCTTTGTTTCAAATCTTTGTGTGTGTGTGTGTGTGTGTGGGTCTTAAATATCCTCGCAGTCTCCCTCCATTTGTCTGTACTTTGTCCCTGGCACTGGCCCAAGCACTTATATGGATCTGTCTCCATATGCTATGTCCAACACACACACAGACACACACAGACACACACACACACACACACACGGCACACCCAGGAGGCAAATTAGCTTGGTGATATGAGTAAAGGGAAGTCAACAGGAAGTTTGTGCAGCCTCAGCTAGGTTTTAAAGCAAATACTTTGATTTCGCCTGAGCTTTACTGGAGTACAGAATGAATCCCTGTGGTGTGTTTCTTACTGTCGCAAGGTCTTCACAATGCTGTAACCAAGGGGGAGGGTATTATCACAACCTAACAATTGTATCTGTGTGAAACATGAGCACCTGTCGAGTGCTACACGACAAAAAAACACATCTCAGCTTCCACTAGAATTTTAAAAAGCCCCTGCTGTGCTTCCTGCCTCCCTCCCCTGTCAACAGGAGGAACTCACGTGGCGCAGGGTGGCACGCCTTCACCCGCCGGTTCACACGACTCTGACTCCTCCAGCGGTGGGCACTCGGCCCCCTCCCCCACGGGGAACTGGAGCACCTGTCTGGTCCGGGAGCGATTGCCTGTGGAAGTCTCGGGGTCCACGCAGGTTTTGGAGCAGGGGCCCCACTCGGCCCAGTCGGTCACCTGGCAGTCTTTGGGCATAACGCAAGACTGGACGGTCAGCGGCAGGTCTCGTGGTGTGCACAGGCTAGAAAGGATAAGTGGAGGTGTGGTTATGATATTGAACAGGTTAGAATAAGAGAGGGTTTTTCTCTGCTTAGAACTCAAACCATTGCAAACCAACAAGAGGAAAACATGAACATTAAACATTTATTCAGCCCAAAAGTCCAGGAAGTCAAAGAGGCATCAGTTTTCTGATCTTACTCCTGGAAATAAAACGATTAAGCACATTCCCCAAACTATTTATTTTAATTTAAAATTCATCCTCCATAGTGCCTATGACCATCTACCACGCCCAACAAAATACAATACAAAAAGCAACAAATGCAAACATTAAAATACAAGAAACCAACAAACACATTTTCTTCCCAACTGGTCTCGTAGTTGGTGCTGGTGACACAAAGACAAGTATATGAATTTGTGTTCTCTTCACAATAGCAACGACCAACAACACATAAAAAATGTGAGTTTTTTTTAATCCATTTAGTCTATAATGGAGACATGAAAACAGAGAGAAATGGTGCCAGTGTGACTGGATCGCCTGTCAGCCTTCATTTTCCTGGTATATTTCGTGCCCTGTGGCTGACAAAATATCATAGTCAGAGCAAAGTTTATACAACACCAAACGTTGCTTATCAAAAATGTTGACAATTAAATTTCTGTAGATTGACTTGCACTAAGTTACAAATCCAAGCAGTGAGCAAATAAGCCTTACAACTCTCTGAAGACTGATCCTATTATCTGTTTATTTTCCTCTGGCATCAGCTGGTCACAGAGCATATTTACGGTAAACAGAGCCGAGCAGTGTGCAGCTTTCTGATGCCTCATTATGGTGACTTTAAATCTTTTAGTCACCTCTCGCTGCGATTTTGGTGTCACTGTGTGAAGATGCCTTAAAGCCACGGTTTGTGGCCTCGACCACGTTAGAGCAACAGATATGTGACCCTACAAGTGGTGAGCAGAGCTTCACTTTTAACTCTCTGCCCTTGACTGGTGCCACATTTTGTCATTAGCTGCTCTCATTAGCATACGCACTGCATAATCAGCTTCACATTAGGAGTAAAACAGGACTGGTGCGGCATGGTGGGTGTGTGTATTTTCAAGTATTAAGACAACCAAAACAACCTCTGATCAATCGCTCACACACAACTTTTGATCATCTAAATAGCATTTAGATGTAATGAATAACCCGTCCTCTTTGGGCCCCTACCGAATCATTAGAAATTTGTTCTGAGTAAAGCCGACTGCTTTCTGCTGCTCAGTCTGGATGTCTTTCCCCTTGAGGCGTCGCAGCTGACGAGCTATTAGTGCTAATTACAGCTCTGCTTCATTTAGAAACCTCTCATTTAGACGTTGCCACCACACTTCACCTCCAGCAACTCAGACTTTTGGTATAAATGAGGTAAATGTATGAGCTGAGTGTGAGCTGTGCTTTTTCTTTCTTCTTCCTTTAACTCCTGTGTCTTTGCAGATTAAAACACCTCGGCAGTCTTTGAAGTGGTACCTAAGTGACACTGTGAAAATCTTAGATTTGTTTTTCTGCCAAACACGTTCGGTGTGCCAGCTTGCCAACACTGAAGGGAAAACAATGAGGAACTTAAACAGTGAATGTGATGCACTGAGGGTGATGGCTCGATTTCCTGTCTCAGAAGGAACTTCTTGTGTTTTAAAAAGCCCCTAATGCAGCCAATGACCCATTTTCGCGGCAGCTGGATCCTTTGAGTCTTTGCCGTTTGTTGTGTGCATGCCCGAGCATTTTTGTGGAGATTTCAAAGTTGCAAAAAAGAAGTCATTATTTCTTCATCTCAGTCATTCAGACAGAATGAGGACACAATCATTCTCTATTTAAATAAGTTAGATGATGTCTGAAAAATGTTCATTTTTAAGCCTGTAGGTTTTACAGTGTAATTGCAACAGCTCTGAGGGTTTTCAGACAAAATCTAAGTAGTCAGAAAGTCTCCCTTTTTTAACACTTGTGCGCTCATTACTTGAGCTGTATCCATTAAAACAGTGTGCCACTGAAAACATCATTCTATGTGGGTCAAGTGATTAAAAAATCGCCTTTTTACAACTTTGGAGCCTTTGAGAAAAAAACAGCTGAGAGACATTACAGACAGTACAATTGACATTAAATTCAGTGATGTAACGTGATGATGTGAAGTCCTTTAGTGGCACAGCAGCAGCTGAATTAAAAGGTCATGGTGCAAGTTTGACTGACAGTACGAGCAGAAGACTTAGTTATGAGGAAGTGGCCTGTTTGGGACGAGTCGAGGACTACAGAGAAAGTAGAGGCCCAATGACAGATGTTCATCAAACGAAATTGGAAATGAAGGAAGCAAGATGTTCAGAGAGCGCCTGGCTGGGGTATGACTGGGTTACTGCTTCACTGGGAAGTTTGTTCCACTTTTTTGCGAAAGTGGCAAAAACAACTATGAATATTTCAGAACAAGAAATAAACAAGTCAAGGATTAATATTTATGCTCCTAAGGGCATGTGAGTTGTTTTCACAGTTCCTTTGAAATATTTGATCCCAGTCACTGCTTAGTGCTCTGCGCCAACAAAGCATTAATGAATAGATTTAGTACATAATTGATCAAATCTTGGAGTACAGTGGCATGTGACAAATATGAATAGAGGCTTGTTCTACTGACATTGTCACTGATTCTTTCCTGGAGATCAGAGACCTTGTGGAAGCCCCAAATCCACATTTCTAGAGACGAGCGGTGACATTTTAGGTTACAGTCAATTTGGGAACAGAGCAAGAGATGATAGAACCACAGAAAAGGCTCTTTAGAAGGATCACTGTTTAACTCACACTCTTCTAATAAAGACATCATTGAGTTATTACAAATAGCATCACTCAATGTTGTGACAAGAACCAGAATTCACTGATTACTACTTGATGATTTTCTTTCTTTTTTTCTTGCATATATTCATCAAACACTGAGAAGTTAACAACAGCTATGGATTCATAAGCTTCTTGTGAACAGTGGCTGCATTTACATGGACCCTTATATTCCACTAATAATCATTATGACAGCTGTAAGAGACTGGCCTGATCAGACGCTCTCAGAGGGAATTTTCATTGGATCGAAAGGAGTAGAGAAAGCTTTTATTACAATTTGTTCAAAAAGAAAATAGTGTTGCCTGATAACGACGTAAACACTTCATCTTATTGTTTCCCTCTAATTGTTTTTTTTTCCACGTTTCACCACACCCTGCAGCTACAGCCTGTTAGCTGTTGTATTTGATAGTTCAAACTTGCACTAACTTGACTAACAATGTTAGTTAAGATATAAAATATTCAGCCAATTAGTTAGAAACATACCAAACAGGAAGCTAGGAGCATGAAACCGTGCTGTCTAAAAAAGCTTGCATTGAGTCAAACTGTCGCACTTAAACTAAGGCTAACCTGACGAAGGTCTGAGTTCCAGAGTGTTGTTATTAAACCTGGTTGCGAGGTGAACTGTGTGCGGGAGTTTTTTCCTGTATTGGCGGCCCTTGGTCTTCTCCTATGAACCCCTCGATCCACAGGTGAGCAACAGCTGGACTCTGTGAATCTTCCACATAGAATCAAAGTTAATTGCAGAATAATTTTGGGGAGCAGAAAAAATAAACGGCTTGTAGATATACCTACAATCTGAGGAGAAGGGTTACAGATGAGTGATGGAGAGGTTGATGCATGCAACCTTTTTGAAATCTGGGTAGAATGTTTCTTAAACCAATGAAAAGGTGTTTTTAAAAAAAAATGATTTCAGACTCCTGAACCTTTAGTTTCGCAAAGTGAGAGCCGAGGGCAAAGAGTGGCACTAAGAAACATTTTGTGTGACCTCCGGACGTGACATGAAAAGCGTGCATTTTATTTAATTAATCACCTGCAGGTCATTTCCTTACTTTCATTTTCAGTAGACTACAAAGACCACACTACTACTACTACTACATTTGACTACTGCTGAAAATGGCGCTCAGGGAAATGAATGTTAAGCGGAATTATGAGTCTATTCACACGTGATGACAAATTCATGGACTTTCCTGTGCGGCTCTCAATCATATACTGGCTCCCCAAATTGGCAATCAGTAATCACAACGCTTAACCTCAACCCCAATCAGTGTTTGAAGGATAGAGCTCTATCTCTAGTGTTATAAACTGCATTTCTACCTGATTATTTGATAAAGGATAACAATCCAATCCTCCCAAGATACACGACACAAGTGTAAATGAGCAAACTAAATATGATGAGTGATAACATTAATAAACCAGTGAAAATATATTGTGTGTGTCTGACTTCTGTAAGGCTTCACGTTTGTGTTGCTTTCCTATCAGATCAGTTCTCTGCTGATGATTTCTTTTTAGGAATTGAAAGTTTCTTCTGTATTTTAGGCTGAGACGTCTGCCGAGGAACGAGTAGGACTTCAGAACCATTTGATTCATCTCATCTTCAGTCAGACAGTGATAGCAGCAATAATAATGTCAGGGCCAGAGGTTAGATCCCACTTGGGCTTACAAACACTTTAAGTGAGTGCTCATACTGTATAATTACAGCATGTGTTTTGGATAATAGTGCCAACTGAAGGCAGAATTAAATTATATATTCAAGTGATGATTCATTGAGGGATTTCCATTTTGACACATTTACATAATAATGAAAAAAAAAAAACACTGACTTGATATATTGGCTGCTTCTTTCAAGACAGTGTAGTCACCTACATTTTTGTGACTTCACTACACAACTCAACATCAAGTTCAAGGCCTTCTCAAGGACTTTCCATGCCCAAATCCCTCAAATTTGACGACACCACATAGTCTGAGATGTGGGTCAAGGTTAATTACTTTAATCTCAAAGACAGAATCTCAAACAAACAATTACAACAACATATTAAACAAAATTAGATTCATATTCTTCCCCAAAAATTCAATCTAGGGTCTTTGAACGACCCATGTTGTCTTTTAATGTCTATTTTCACACACTTCAGTTCAAAGCCCAGTAAAATGCATTATATTCAAAAGTGCCACTAAAGTCATGGCTGAGATTGATCTCATGTCATAAACTGAGTTGCTCTGCCACTTCTATCCGTGGAAGTTGACATCAAATGCGATGCGGTAGTTGCTTCTCGTTGCTCTGACAGCATAGCAGTGACAAAGACGCAACCAATAAACATCCTCCCTTGTGTGTCACCCCCTGACAGGGAGATGAAAAACTTTCAAGAGGACAAATTTGGCATCGTGTTCAGCTGTTAGAAACGCAGTAACTTAAGGACCAGCACACCTAAACGTCAGTGGTAGATAACAAAATGAGGAAACAGCTTGCTTACTGATAAAAATACAAAGAAAACATGCAGTTAGACAGACAAATTGATTCAAGAACTACACTTGCTTAAGGCTTGTAATATGGTAAATAATAAAGCCTTATTTCAAAATGTCTATCATTAAGATATAATTCAGATCATGACAGATCATTCACTGCTGCCTAAGTAGGAACATTGAAGAGGCAGATAATAGCGCTGAGGGGAACAAACATATTAACTTTACTGTCACATTAACATAAAAATGCAACTTACAGGCGTCCCACAGCGCTCCCATTCCTGTGTATGCAGGTCACGTCCCGGGTCTGGTAGCCCACCTGGATGTCCCAGAATGGACTCTCTTGCCGGTTAAGGCGATTCCTGGTTCGTTTCTTCTGGATAAGCTCCCTGGTCTCTGGATCTTTGACTCCGGCTCTCTCTCTGAGCCCCTGGCCTTTACCTTTCCTGCGCTTCGCTTGGCGTTCTGTCCGAGTCTGTGGGAGGGTGCAAGGATTCCACGATCCAACCCTGAGACTGTACATGCCCTCTGGACCTGTGCAAGACCCCAGTTTACAAGACTGGAACTCAGTTAGGTTGGCACAAATTGCGCCTCCAAAAAGCGGAGGAACCAGGACACTACGGACCCTGTTTCTGAGGCCTGTTCCACACGTTTTGGAGCAAGAAGTCCATGGCGAATACTCTGAAACAACACAATCCTGGGGGCAAGGGATCAAACATGCCTGCTCCAGGCGCGGCTTGGGCTCAAAGTACTCACAGATGGCATCCTCTGCTGGAGACCCGTCTGACTTGAGCATACAGCCCACTTCCCGGGTCTGAATGCCCTCTTCGCCCCCACTGCATGTGAACGGCCGTGAGGCCCCAAAGGTCCTCGCTGAAACTGGCACGCACTCATTCCAGGCACCCAGTTTCCAGTCATAAAGGTCCTTGTGCCAGTCGCACACACGGAAACAGTTCCTCTGGTTTAACGGACGCTGGCCCTGGTCACAGTTGGTGTGAAGCGTCGTCCAGCCGTCCACATGGGCACACCAGACTGCCCGGCTTTGGCTGCCACCTGGGCCACAGTCACTGCCCATGCATCTTCCCCATGGACCTGGGAAGCAAATGAAACAGACTCAAATTACAATGTGAAACATAAGAAACAATAGACCTTTGAGCTTCAGATGTTACTCCAAGAAGGACAGTGTGGTGTACTGTCAGAAACCTCCTGAGTAAACGGCTTCAACACATATCAAAACCAGAAAAGGGGGAAACATTTCATTTATATTGGAAACATTTGAGAGACTGCGCCACAGTGTTTCTTTATGGTTGATATAACTGCACTGGCTGTGAATTTATTGGAAGTGTAGAATTAGCAAATAGACTTTAGTTACATTAGTGACGATCAAAGAACATCAATGATGCCATTTGAAAGCTCTTGTGTGCCTTTGAAACAAAAATCCATATCCTTCAAGCATCAATTAGTCAAACACTTCATACCCTTTAATGCTGAAGAGAGACTGAGAGTTTGATTTAACTTGTTGTCAAGTGATGAAAAAGCACATAATGCATCTTCAAGGATGACACAGTAAATTCACAGACTCCTCTAATATGCTCCTTGATGTAAAATGTGTTGAAAAGCCGTTGGCAACCACCAGCAGATGATGTGTGAGCGCAAAAAAACGTCATATTCAATAAAAATAATCTGTGACCTTGCTTTGTGCTACACTTAGGTCAGACACATCGGTTGTTAGTGCATGGTAAAAACTGTCTGAGTGCCATAGGGATGTGGAGGGATGATTAGGCAATGCAAATATGATGTGCAACAGCGGAGATTATAGGTGATCAAAGAAAGTGTTTGAAAGCAAATTTACACAGGCTGTGAATAATCTTTTATCAAACTCTATTGGCAACCAGCAGGAGTAGCCAAAAACATCGATAAACTTTGATTTGTCTGTACACAAGTCTCTGGCAAAGCCTTCCTTTATCCTCTCTTACTAATTGCAGTCAAGATCCGACAAATAGTTTTGGAACAGGACTGAGGTAGTAAAAGGATAGTCAGTCAACACACATTTATCTTAATTACAAAAAATACAGCATTGCTTGCTAAAAAAGAGAGCTTTTTACAGTAATCGTCAAGGACAAAGCTGTAAATATTCAGTATTTACTTTTTAAAAAAGGCCATGAAAAGAACAGAGCAGGGATGAATCAATCCTATTGACAAGTATTGTCTGGGTAGTTCAATGTAGCTTACTCTTCTGTGCCATTAGAGCTCCATGTTGTCCAAACACATCAATGAGTCACCGTTGTGCTAGGCAACATGCTCTTTCACTAACATGAACATGAACACCGTTTACTTATTGTGAATCAATCCCACATGCTCTGTCTTGCAGCTTTATATTTGCAGAACTGCACCAAATTTGGATCAATCCACTGCTGAAAATAGTCTCTCATGAATGCACCATTTACTGCTGTTTTAGTAAGGTTCACAAAAAAAACTACAATGCCTAGCTTTTCTGGAAAATAACTGGGCATTTTGAAAAATACAAATTATATATTGATGACCCAATTTTGGAGAATCATTTCTTCCTTAAGGACCAACAAGATATAGGCTGGAGTGCCAATAGTCTCGCATTGGCTTGTTTGTATTTCTTTAAACTAATCACAATAATCTTGGGCTCTGCCAAACCCACGATGGAGAGAGTGTGCTCATGCAAAATCATGTAGTAGAGAATGTACACGGGGAGGTGAGCCCTGGCAGTAAAATATCTAAATGCCTGCAAAAAAAAACGATAACAGCTGCAAGCTTGTTTAGGTTCATACTGTTAGCAAGCAAGTTAGTGCAACTTCAACATGTAGTCTGCTTGTTAACTGCTGTTACTGTTGTTTCCTGTAGTGACAGGGCTTTTGAAACAGTAACAAGAAGAAATAGAAGGAAGAGGGGAACGCGCCTGAAGAAGATGCCTCCTGACAGGCTTTAAACCAACTGTCTACTTCTGGTAAGTCCGACTAGAGTGACACAGACAGGGAAGGGAAGTCAGGAAGTATCATGAGATATGAAATAAAACGCTGAAAAAGTGCATTTTTATTTTATTTTGGACTTTGTGGCAATAGGAGAAATATGGACTAACACCTGTTTTATCTTTTAATACTTGATACTAACAACCACAACCCTATCAGCCCTATGCACATATGCAGTATCATGATTAGTTGTTTATCTATTACTCCTGTGGGTATACCTTACATTATGACAAACTAGAAACATCATAAACAAACATCAGATCTGCTCAAATAGCTGAAAATCTTTACAGCTTTGAGCACTATAAATATAAATCTATTAACAGAAACAAAGAGCATCTTCCAGACTCAAGGATCTGCACGCACTATTTATTACCTTTAATATTCAAGTCACACTTCTTCTGCTTTTCCCTGTACAACTCTTCGCTTCAGGACTGAAAGCTTAGCTGACAGCAGGAGAACTGTCAGCCCAACTCAGCTGGTCCAAGCAAGCAAAAGAAAAACACTAATTAACGCAGGGTGCCTGCGCTCTGACTGTCTCATCCGAAGGCTATTGATACTACAAGGGAGAGGAAATCAAACTAATTGGGAAGCTTCCCTTTTCACCTCGCATTAACCTCTTAGGTAATTGATTATATTAGCATGTGGCCTGAGGCTGATTGGACCCTTTGTGGGCAATGGGCAGGCGGAGCGAGGGCAGCTCATGCTGACCCACACCCATGCAGAGTTAAAAATCGTGCTGGTAGAAAATCAGAGCACATTTCCGGGAATGACTGCCTCTGATGGGGCTGCTTGTTGCGTCTGATCTCAGCTGCTGATACAGCTGACAGGATCTATCTCCAGTCGACATGATGCTGCTTTCAAAGGAGCCTCAAAGAATATTGGTAAATGGTTGTACTAGTCACTGTATCAACACTCGATCAATGTCTGATCATCAAATGATTTTTAGATTTGCTCGGTATCTACAGCTTCAGATCACATCATGCTACTGTATTTTTACCAGTTTTTAGACACTCTGGTATTAAGAGCAAGATTCAAAGGGTGAAATACATTTAGTATTCCCCAGACGAAACCTCTCAGGTGTTTGTCTGAGTCCATAAAATCTCTCTGATGTTTATTTTTATTCCAATAATAGAAAAAGGCGACTTGAGAATTTTTTCCTTCACAATACCAACCGATAAAGATAGCGAATGGTATCTCGAGAGCTGATATTGAGTTTCAGGTGGAGAAAGAAAATGCAGAGGAGAAAATACCCATCCCAAAATATAAAACGCAGTAGATTCTGACAGATTCTGCAGTACCAAAATTAAACACCTCCTGCCCTAATCTAATCCATCCCAGACAGACGTTATCTTCTATCTGAGGATATTCTCTGACACAGCTCTCACGATCAAACTCATCTGGCTCTGAATGGAATGGAATAAAAAAAGTTTCTCAGCGAATGAGATCGAAAAGCTTGGTCATATTCAACCTGCCTGGTCACACAGTATGAATTTTGTGTGACGTTGTCCTTTGTTAAGGATGCATCTTATTCTGTGTCTAATATCCATTATTACATGCAATTCCTTTGCATGCTTTCTCGCACTGTTTACACAAACAAATGAAACTTCCTCCAAATCTAAATCAATGCATAGCCCTCGTTGCCTGAAGCTACCTTCTCAATATTGCATGCAGTCTGACAGCCCCATTTGACATTCTGAAAACAAACTGTGTTTCACCTCCATTTATCACATGTCTGGAATGTATTCACAGATTAGCCATTACTCTACTGTACATGACTACTCCCAAACGTGGAAATTGGAAAGTATTTTAATAGTTTCCATTCATATAATTGTGTGCTTAAATTTAATCTTGAAGACAAATGAACAAACATAAATCCAGAGAGTTCAAATTGACATCTTGGTAAAATGAGACATTTCTAAGCATGTGCATGTCCGTCAGGAAGCTTTCATTGACCGCATGCACGGAGCACAGAGCTGCTCAATCTAAATGTAAATGTAGTTTTATCATTCAGCAGCAAAAACATCCTTTCTGTGTCTTTTCATCATAATAACTAAATCTACTGATGACCTCTGAAGGCTTTCTATTCTTGTCAGATTTCATGTAATACAGGCAGCATGTTTCATCAATGCTATCTATATCTCAATCAGAGGTGAGCCAGGTGAGCAAACGATACTTTTAGACACAAAAATCAATAAATAAATGCTGTTTAGAGAGACAAAAATCGCTCATGTGTAGTACATGTATGCCCATCCTCATCAGAAAAGCCATATGACTAACTGTGAAAGCAGTTTATTACTGAATGACCCATACTGACAGTTGTTGTTAGGTGGCGACTTCTAGTAGCTGTGGAAATTATTACAGCAGCAAAAGAGGAAGTCAGGTGCTGTTCATATGCTGTGCAAAACCAAAAGTTAATGGTGGGTTATTATACGTATGTAACATCTGAGTGTAACGTCTTAACAGAATTATCACCCAAACCACTATATTTTTGGAGACCTAACCATGTAGTTTTCTTGCATAAACCAGCACAGACTGCCACCGTATGATGAAGTGTCTGTAAGCATGTCGCTTGTAGGCTGCAACGTTTGGTTTTGGTAACGGTGATGGAAGCCAATTTTTGGAGTAAATGGCAATCGACCTATTCAGTCATTTAGGTATGAAGATAAGTTGAGTACTTATGTGGCGATCTGTCCGCCATGTAATCCTTGAAGAAGGAAATTAAGGGTTCCTGGCAACACTTTGCCTACTTCCCAGGTGATTGGAGAAGAAGAAGAGATTTAAAAGGTCAAACCTCAAGCATCAAGATGACCCTGTTGGAAGCAATCAATTAGTAGAATAATATGACTCGGCCCTGACCATGCATCTGAACCAGTTAGTCCTCTTAAAGGTGAGTATGAAGAAAACCCTGTGACTTGGAAACTTGTTGGATTGGCTGAAAGTTCAAGCTCAACCAAATACCCCTTTATATAATATCCGCTTCAAAAAAGCAAATGAAAAATTCATGCATGTCTGGAGCGGCGACCTCTGTCACTGAGCTCGTGTTTGTGCTGTATTTGCTGACACCAGAGCAAAGTGAGAGATGAGCAGCGCAGACGGAAAAATAAGAGGATGGCGGCGGGTGTTTAGGAGGCAGAGGCGTTTGCCAGATGACCTGCTCTGACGGTAAATGTATACAGGAGAAGGAAAATGTGCTGACAACATTATACAGTATAAAACAGCAACATTATTAAAGAAGGAATTAATAGCGATGCTAAATAAATCTGCTGATATCTACAGTATACCTCAAACTAATCAATTATGGATGAATCATTGGCAAACCTTGAAACGGTATTATTAATTTCCATAAAAGAATGTAATTGGATCATGGACATCTAATTCTTTCTTACTTCTCTCTCTACTTTACCTTCCTGTTATAATGAGCTTCGACACCTTTACATGCAGTAAAACCAGGGGATGTGCTAATGAAGATTAGAATAACCTGAAATGTCAGTTCTGCAGCCACTTCAAACTAACTTAACTGAAATAATAACAATAAAACTAGCTATCTCTTGCATTACATGAGGCCAGCATGGAGCCAAAAGCGAGTCTCCTGGAAGTCTCCCCGGCTCCTCACTGGGGACGCTTGCTTTGAACAATATATGTCGAATGTGATATCCTCACTGTCAGTTTGAGGACCTGATCTCTGACTGGGCCTCGAGTGTCTATTTAATGAACAGCTCCTTTGTCCCCGCCGGGTCAGCTTCACTAATGAATGGGTCACTGTGTCTCTCTCTTTCTGCTTGTGTTTGTTTATTATTTCTCAAATCCACGGCATCAGGCTCTCGCGCTCAAAGACAGGACCTTTCTCTCAGCCGGGTCAGAGTTCATCTCTGGATCGTCTCGGTTGTCTGCCTGGCACTTTTCTCCTATAGTCAGTGTCTTGACTTCAAATCAGACAACCTGGCTGCTACTCATGAAAAAAGTCGAATGAAACATGAGCTGGCTTGCCTCAATCAGTGACATTAAGTTTAAGAAAGCACTGCGGGGTTCGTGCACTGTTGAGAAAAGTGTAGTTAGTCAAAACTTAACTACAACAGTGTCAAAACTCCTACAGTATATCGTCAGAATATATATGCAGTAGAGAAACAAGAAGCAGGAGTCTGAAGGGTAGAAGTGAGTTAATGTACATAAAGTATTGTGTAAGCCTCGGGTCTCTTAAGATTTTGTTCTCCCACACAGTTCGAGGAAATGAGAATGAGTTCAGTCAAGTTGTCAGATCAAATCAAAGCTGAGAAAGATGATTATACAGAGGTTTGATTTTACGGATGACTATATTTATCTTTTGCATATGGCTCACAAACAAGCCATGTTTTGGTGTTCTGATGGTATTTTAAGGTTCGTAAAAGCCTGAACGAATCATCCAAAGCTTGTTTCATGATTAAGAGAATGTGAATGGTGTTTTAAATCTCATGAAAACGTTCCTGAAAATTGGTCCATCAGTTCCACACAAAAAATGCAAGATGTCAGTTTGATTATGTAACCTTTCTCGGCTTTTAAACCCGACCGCAGTGTTTGAAAAAACTCTCCTACTCCCTGCTGTTTGAGTTGTGAAAAAAGCAACTTCACATTGAGCTTCTGAGTGTTAAACCCTCTGTGTAACTCCACAGTTTATACAGATTTAATCATATGAGCTACAATGTGACAATTGCATGTTTGCATAGCCGCTGGGAGAGCTAAGTATTACCACACTGAACTTGCCATGTTGAGTCACATTAAGCTCAGCAGAGCATTTGTTTGCCAAGAGCAGCATCACAAATCTGGTGTGCTGGGCCAACTGTGCATTGTTTTTGTGTTTAAAGAGCACGGCCAGCTCTAAACACAGTTCTCAGATGGCAAATGGTGCCATTTACATCATGCCATTTCTTATGGGGCACGGTCAAAAGATCACTATTTAGCACCAGATGGATATTAGCCCTTTGGTCTTAATGGGCCTCAGTATGCAGCAGGGGTTAGCGAAGAAAAGAGCAAATGATACAGGAGAAAGGAAACAGACCAGAGGCTAATACTTAACATCTGAAGGAATACTTTGAGCAGCTTAGCATTCATGGATGATTGTTAACCCTGGCCTGCATTCAGTGTGATCGGTGCCCTGGGCTGTGCGGCACTAAGCCCACATTGAGTCTCCGCTCACACTTGATCTAAATTACATTAGCTGTAATACCATGATTGTGCTCGCATGGCTTGAAGGAGCTTCTTTGATGACTCTTTATTCATCACATCCTGCACGTAACTGCGAGGCAGGCATTTCAACAAGTCACACAATGTTAAATAGTCTTCTTCCATTTTTATCTTTGCTCCTCTCTGCATTAGTATACTCAATATTATACTTCAAAAACAGCAACTGTGTGCAACAATCACTTAATAACTGGTTATAACAACTGTGTCTCTCTTCACGTGGTTGAATCTTTTGAATGAAATATTGATTATCATGAATATGTAATTTAATAGAACTGGGTCAGAGTACTTATGCTTCATTCTCAGCTATCATTCAAACATCATAATGATACTGATTGGTACTCAGTAGCTACATCTTAGGCTAGAAACCTGGTGCACCAATCACCTTTCAGCTTTAAAGGAGTCACATGCTCAAATGTACATTAACAGTCGGTTGCTGTGATACAAGCGGTCAAGAGATCTCTTCTAATGCTGCTCCAGTATAAGAGATGGATTCCAAACATATGCATTATAAAGTTTAAACAAAGCTGTCGTGAGGCTTCAGCAGGTAAAAACAAACAAACAAACAAACAAACAAAAAAAACCCCTCCACTCTTCCTTCCTTCCTCTCATCTAGATTGTTTGGCGTGAGTTGCCCAGTTTTGGAGATATCGGCTGTCTGCTGATTATCTTGTGTAACCCGGTCATGATACTGCTGTCGAGTGCCTTAAATTTTTTTGTGCCATGTAGTTTCATTATATTCTAGAAATCCACTGCTGATATCCGCAAACTCTGAATCTCACATTGAAACAATCTCGATGAATAAATACCAGATAAAAAGGAAAACATGTACTTTTGATTTTGGGGTGAACTATCCCTTTAAGTCTTCAGCGTAGCATGTGAGCGTAAGCATCATCATCTCTTTTTAATCACCTTAAATCGAAGATGAACCAGAAAGACACGACAACAGTAGAAGAAGCCAAAAGTGAGCGGCAGAAACAGGAAGACAGGCTTGTTGTTCTGTTGTTTACAGATGGATTACGGTTTTCTGTTAGCTCATAAACACCCCCAGAGGTTGGAGGAGTGACAAGATAAATTAGAGAGAACTTGCTCCGATCCCAACAACACCCACATGTTCAGCAGTGACGATATTGCTGTTGGCAACTTCAAAGAAATTCTCTAAATTCTTTGAGTCAAAGGGTCAGGACCAGGCACCGAGCCAGAGTGAAATACCTGCAGCTTATAATACTGCTACACCAGCACTACACCACCGCGTTCGACAAGAAAGTGTTTGATTTCAAATAAGCCATTCCAGTTTCGCAGTTTAAACTGTCAAAATCAAACACGCACGTATTCCCATGAGTCAAAAGCAGTGGTCTGTGTAGAGGTCTGTCAGAGAAAAATGTCAAGACTGTCAGATCCTGTAAAATTCAGCTGCAAATCAATAACCTCCATAATTTCCTATTACACACTTTCATATTCCCTATCAGCCCAATAAACGACAAACACATGACTGCTACATCTAGGAGCATTGACAGTCAAAGATAAAACAGCACAATAGCTATGACAACACAACGCATCGCTGCACATACGCGCTCCAGTAAAGATGCCTGGTTTCCCTCAAACCAGGTGACCTTCACATTCTTTAGAAAAGACAGAACAACAATAACAATAATCATTTCAGAAAAATCTGCTTCACTGAAAGATTCCGGGCAGCCACCAGTGCTTCATTGTTTATCTGTCATGCTAACCTTCATATCAGCCTGCTATGTTTCATATGTCAGCCCATCCTCACCAGATGAACATGCCAGATCTGTGCAAGCAGCTTATTACAACCAATATTTACATTAACTGTCAGACGTGACCTCTAGTGACATTGACATTATGACGTGAGCAAAGGAAGGTAAAAAAGATATTCTGCATATTGAGGAGGTGGCGATGGGAGGCTCGAACCTGACCAATATATCAGTTGGCCAATATTATTGGCTGATATTGACCCATCACAGATATCTGGTATCAGCTTATATGTTGGCCAGGATTATATTTTGGTGTCATTTTGGACAGTTAAGTTTATTGTTAAACTGCCTCCATAACATGACTGTGTGATGTATATATTCTGTGTATACAATAATATTGACTGATACATCGATATCAGAATTTTTGTGCTCACTAATAACAGTATCAGCATCGGCCCTATGAATCTATTATTGGTCGGTGACCGGTTCAAACAGACTTTCGCCCAGCAGTCCGTTGCTGGTGTCCTGTATGAAACCACATAGCAACGCTGATGTAAAGTACTTCACTTAGATCAGGTATGTAATGTAACTTAAGTTAGCATTCTTATTTTAGGATTATCACCTAACCAAGATGTTTTTATGCTCAAACCGCAAACATTTCACGACGTTAATGTTAACCAGGTCATGAGAAAGGCTGGTGCCCCCCTCCAGTTTTATACGTTGTTCTGGGATTCACTGGAAAATGAACTACTCAGTCATTTGGGTTTGAAATAAAAAGGCCAAATACATACTGTTAGGCTGAATTATGTACTATGAAGTAATTTGTGCTTTGGTTCACTCAAGCAAAGCATCAAAAAGTTTGTGAAAGGACTGTTAAGTAAATGTTGAGGAGATGATGAACAGACTGTGACTGCTTCAGATGAAGAAGAAATCATGAAGTGGCTCGTTGCAGACTCTGTTGGGTAAAACAGCTGCTGATTATCAAAGCTTCATCGTGATGTTTGGACCCACAGAGCTGTCTGCGCTCTGCTTCTCTTCACACATCCCCACCTGATTGTGACTGATTGAGCCACCTGCCTCTACTTTCCCCACCTTCTTAAAATTCATGCGTTTTTCATTTTTTTCCCCTCCATATCAGACTGAGCTGTTAATTATTGGGAAGCAAACGTAGAAGATGATGGATCAATCAATCCATCAATCGTTATCACCCACTGAGCTGAATCAGACATGAATCAGACACATCTCATCTAGAGATCAATTTAATTACTAGCTGACAGCGGGAAGGATGACCTCGTTAAACAAATGGCTTTTACTGGGCGTCAAAATAACTTTATCTGCAAAAAAGGGCCCAGCAGAAAAATTCTGGCAACCATTACTGAGCACATCCCTCTCAGGTAAACGTAGCCGAGCGCTCCGCGGCCAAAACTAACTTTGTAAAACAGAAAGTCATTTACATAGCTGCCACTGCCAACCTGGAACAAAGAATAAACATTATGTGCATACAGAGCAGGGTGATGCAAGTAACTACACTTTAGTCTGTATGAAATCAATCTGAAGATATTTATACAAATATTAAACAATATGGCAAATCTATAATCAAATGCAAAATAAATCAAATGTCATAAAAACTCAAGAGAACAATTTGCTTGATATTTACAGAGCCAACAATTAGTTGATAAAGCGACTGTATTGATGGAAAACTATTTTAAAAACCGACATTTTGAGAAATTAAATGTTCTGTTTTGGGATTTTCTGGTGTTTTATGATGCCGCCTTGTACTCTAGGATATTATGATTTTTTTGTTTCGCAGACCAAATCAATTAGCTGAGAAAATAATCTGCAGCTTTGGTGATCAATGATCAAAGCTGATGATGATTGATGATGAAAATAATCGTTAGTTGCAGCTCTGTTGGACCTATTCGTCATTTGGACAGCAGGAATTTGTAAAACAAGAAAACAAATGGATCTTATCATTTTGTTGACATATGACAATGTTAGATGACAATGTTTTTAAAACATTCAATGTCTGTGCCTGGCTACAGTAGCTCTGCCTCAACTCTGTGTAGCTGAGTTTCCTAAAAGCGATCTGTTACTGTACAAATTAACTCTGCTAGCTGACTCTGGTCTGAACACTGCCGGGGACTTGTAGTGTTTAAACCACTATCACAGCAGCATTGGGCTGCCAGGAGGAGGAGGAGGTATTCAGGTTCTGAGCCAGAATGAGCACCTGACCAGAGGGTGAAGATGACTTTAACAGAGGAAGCTAAGAAGAGAAATAGAGACAGTAACCAAGCGAGAGGCTGGACAACAAACAATAAATCTGAAAGTGGAGAAGAGGCTTCAGACGACAGACACCGAGCTGGACTTGTCGCTGTTGATTAGTACTATTGGCTGGCTTGCTAGGTTATTTTTGCTCTGCATTGATTTTTCGGCTGTGTTGGCAAAGTTGTGAACTTCTTAGTTTTTGTTCATGAGCCCAAGTCAGCCCATTTCAACTGCGGTTTATCTGGTAGCGGGTGCTGTTGTCTCTGCTTTAGGTTACACTCACTTTGCCTGCTATTGCTGCGAGTTTGAGTTGTGTACAAAGCTTGTGCAAACTTTGTCTGAGCTTACATGTTAACATGAAGACATAAAACTGTCAAGTCTTGAAATGCCAAGTTTAGTTTGTAGTTAGCGCCTACATTACAACTGGAAAATGTTACAGAAACCTGAGATTTGTGCTTCTAACAGTGGTGTTACACTCAGAAACCTGCACATAATACAAGCTTATACATATTGTGCTTTAAAAGCTCTGGATACAAAGCCGGTCTCACACTCTAATCTCTGCCTTGCTACATAAACGATGCACCATCACCTTCCATTGTAATGAATGTTGGCATTAAACTGTGAGGAATCAATATTGTAATACTAAGTGATACAATGACTTTTAAATCCATAAACAATATTGCATCTTTGCCTGCCTCCAAGAGCGCACGTTGTTCAATTAGTTTCCTATTAGTGTGTATTTGTTGATGTTGTTTGGTAATTTGAGAGGTTGTTTGGTGAAATCATCATTAGTATTTAGGCTTTACAGTTGTCTCATGAGCTGAGCTTGAATAAAGGTATTTACTGTGTAGACCCCAGGAAGATGAGCAACTGCTAATGTGGAGGCTAATAGGGATGCAAACAAGCTTAACACTGGTCTTTAGCAAGTAAACAGGAGGCTTTCCATGCTGCGCTGCTGTACTCAACATGCTGAGTTTGTTTAGAGGAAATGATGTCTAACCACCCTCAACAGCTAACAGCGCCGGCGTTCGTCACAATGTACAGTAGCCAGCCTCACTAATGAGGGAACATATTTCTCTTCTTAAAAAAGCCTGGTGGTGCGCAAGAAATTATTGATGATATTCTGACAGGATGTATAAAAGTCAGAGTATTCTCGTTCTCTTTGGAGTAAATGCCTGTGTACTGGACTGAAAACTTCTATACCAATTATTAATTCTTCTGATGCTTAAACATGCATGAAATCCAGACAGCTGGACATCTGGATTGGTCACAATACTGGCACGATGTATGTCTTCAAACCATCGTCAGCATGTGTTCTGATTTTCTTTTTGCTACCGCAACGTTTAGCTCCTGTTCTCACACATTAATCTCAAAGTCCCCAAAATATTTCTTAAAGGCCATAGCTGCAAAAGATACCCACTTTTAAGAAGAGACACCGAAGAAAGAACAGAACAAGCAACAGTGGCCTGACCCATTACAGTCGAGGTAAAAATAAATATATGTGTGCACAGCGGCAAGCTGTTTTATCTTTATTTACCAAGAAATGAACGTTCTCGTTCTGCAGGGAGGTGATATAAACATCACAAACACATTCAAGCCAAAGAGCTGTCCAGCACAAACTGAATCCTTCAATACTGGCCAGGGAACAGCTTCACATGTCTGTTTTGTTGATTTGTTGACTCAAATCCAAGCTGACAGTCCCAGGGATGTCCCCTTAAGGGGTGTGATAGTTTGGCAAAGGGTATTGGGGCAGAGGGATGGGGGTTTCAGCGCCACACAGGGACTGTCAGAGGCCTCTGTGAATATGCCCTGTGGATGAAACCCTCTGACACTGCACAGGCTGGTTTTACAAGAGCAGCAGTGACACAGACTGTTCAAGGCGTTTTACTGTAAGCAAGAAAACCAAAGAAAGAATGAACACAGCAGGGGTGCTTGTTTTCCCTGTGGATGGTATTCTTGTAGTCATGGTGTGGTATTTCATCTCCATCTTCAGCCTCACAAACATGCAATATGTATGCGACTGGTTGCAGCTATTTGAGGACAGACACAACAACAAAGGCATGATGACATGTTTTGTAGCACTGAGCTCAAACTAGGTGTCAGCCAGGCGGTCCCTCTAAACCAGACTTCCAATTTGACATCTATTTTTCTGCAGTTTATGATATCTTGTCCACCCCCCTGCCTATCCACCATGCAGGGGGGTGGACACAATATCATAAGCACCTGCGCTATGTAATAGAATCCAAAACAACTGACCTGGAAAAATATGATTTATATTTGTGAAGCTTCTGAGGTTTGATTTTTGGCGAGGCAGAGGAGGACAGGCACAGATTCAAATATGCGGTCATTTTTGAGGCATTTGTTTGTGATGTGAGATTAACTTTTCAACACATTGCCCAGAGCTACAAAGTTTGATTGCATGGGTTTCTAATCTGATGCCAGCCTGCGTCGTTGCAGTCCTGCTTGGTAGCGACCACAACGGTGGAGACAATCTCCTCCATCAACGCGAAGCCTAAACACGTGTGAGTGTGTGATGATGACGAGAGAAAAGCAAAGTCACGTTCAACTCTCAGTGTTTTTGTTTCGAGTTTAACTTCACTTCGTCGTTCCTGTTTGTTCTTAGTCTTCTTGTACCGTTTACTTACTGCTTCTTATTAGAGCTGTGTTAAGTTTCTCTTAATGCACTTTTTGCTGCTACTTTCAAAAAGCAGAAGCCTTTTCTCCACAGAAATGTGCTTGTCCCGGAGGCAGCAAGATCTTAGTGTTACATAAAAGCAGTCTACACAAAGTACAACCCAGCCTAAAAAACAGTTGGGATGCTGCGTAAAACATAAATGAAACACACTGGAATAATTTGCTAATTCTTTTTCACATGTACTCAACCGAAAACAGCACAGAGACAGTATATTTATTGACTGGAAAAGTTGTGGAATGCTCAAAAACACCTGAAACACTCCACAGGTAAACAGATTTACTAGCAACGGGTGACAGAATCATGATTTGGAATGAAAGAGGAATCCTCAAACGGCTCAGTCCTTCACAAGCAAGGCTGGAGCAGGTTGACTGTATGAAGGATGTTCATATATGGGCTCAAGACATCATAAAACTGTTGCCTATGAACACAGTCTGTCTGCAAAGGATTGAATCCTGTTTTTATTTATCGGAGGTGTAATATGGACATCCTGCACTATTTTGTCATGGGGTCAGTTTTAAATGAAGCAGGGAGGAATGGTACACAACAGCTACAGCGAGCTGATTATACCAAGAGTGGCAGATGACAGGCTGCCCCTGGGGTTTGTGTGGATCACCACACCTCCAACAGCATAAACAACACAAGGAGGTGGAGCACACTGCACCAGTCCTTAAATAACTTATGTGTCAAAGGATGGATTTAAGCTCGTATTACATGTCTGTGAAGCACTAAATGTTCTTGTTCTAAACACACCTCTGATCATCCTGTGTGTTATAAAAGCATCCAGACCCCTCAGGTCATCTGGGACAGATCTACTCCCTGTTCCAACGATCGAAAACCAAATGAGGTGAAGCAGTTTTTGGTTTCTTTGCTAGAGCTGTCAGCTCATTTAAATCTTGGCTGAAAACATAAAAGTCTACTGCGGCTTTCAAACAAGTAGTTTCAAAACTTCTCATTTGCTTGCCTCTGTTTTATTGTCTTTTTGTTATTGCTATATAAATAAATAAATAAATAAATAAATAAACTTGCCTTGTCTTCAAGTTGAACAACCTGCCTGTGACAAAAGGAAGCGTAAATTATTTTCTCAGTTATCTTTATTGGTATACAGACATAACCTTCTAAAAATATTTTCAGTCTGTGACACCTTTGCTTCCATCCCAATACAATGGAGGTGGAAGGAATATCTCAGAGTAAAAAAAGAGAAAAGACAAAACATTTTTAAAAATTCATCAGAATTGTGTCTATCGAGACACAATGCTCCTGTTACTCTGGATTATGGACAGACCTCACTGTCAACAGATGTCATTCGAACTACTTCCAGAGTCTCTGTGAAAACTGCTGACAGAGTCACAGGGACGCCGTCTCCAGAAAGAGAATTTTTTAAATGAAACTGTTCGGCTCTGTCAAAGTTCCACACGCCTCTGTCTGTTGGGATGAAGGCAGAAATATCACAGGGAAAAACCTGGAAACCTAGTTACATAAAACTCTGAGAGAAAATCAGATTTAAATTCTGTAATTTAGGTTAACGGTAACTTTAACCCTCGACATGGAGTTTAGAGGTACTACAGTAAGCTGCTGAAGTGTTACTGTGTCAACCGATTGTATTTAAGACTCCCAATAATACGTATCTACATTTTCTCATCTGTTGCTACAAATCCCCTTTTGACAGTAATATCCAGCAATGTGCATGTAGTAGTTGGATAATCTTTTTGTATTTTGAGGATTAAACTCACGCTGTGTGGATTTTCTTGATGGTGGATGTTAAAGAAGTGACAACCTGTGAATGAATTTACACGAGGCGAAAGTGCAAACAGCAAGAAAAGAGGCTGCGGGCTTTAATATTACCGGTGTGGGACGCATGTGTTAGAATTTATGTTACAGGTGTGTTTTTCTGTATATCTGCACATTTATGCTGCAGTGTATCTGCATGTGTTGTTCTGCAGGTGCCATTGTTGTGGGGGGGGGGGGGGGTGCAGCTTGATGATGTAGCTGTCACTTTATTAAGATAAATTTTCCAATCAGATGGCGAGATCTCCCACCCTCAGGAGTGCCAGCATTGGGGATTAGATTACCACCTCCCACAATGCATCACGCTTTACATCACAATGCAATAGGAAAGTAATACTACAGTGGGGATACTCTGCAGCCTTGCCTGCTAAAAACGGGAGGTTTAAAATTAGCTCTGGGGTGATGCAGTAAATCACAACAGCAATGAGAAATCCTTGAGGCAACACCCTTCTGCATCAGCTAATTCTAAAACACAGAATGTAGAGATCTTTAACAACATATTACTGTGAAATGACACGAGTTCATGATCTAAAATCCCAGTAAACAGAAAACTGTGCAAATAATAACGGCACACAGAAGACTGTTATTTGCTTCATGCTTTGATTCGGACTGATTATCAGTCCGTCCGTGTTAAAAACAAATAAAAACTGTTCTGGCAGACGGGTAAGGTGGCGTATAAAGCAACAAGATGAGAAAATAATGACGTTTGGAAATAAGAATATTCTCGCATGGCATAAGCAGTGGAACATGACAGCACTGCTAATTACTACGGTGCACTCAAGACTGATAGACAAAATTATATTAGAGAAAAGCTTATACAAGCTGCTTTTACAAAGTCTACCAGCAGTTTCATTATTTCAGTGTTACGCTCAACTACAATGAGATTCAAGTATTCCCAGACACACACTTCATATCAAGCCATGTGTTAGCACTGAAAGGTTTCCATTTTTCTGCTTCAGCAAAGCTTGGAATTACAGAACAATACAATTACAATCATCTCATAATCCTGTAACAATCACCTATAGTAGGCTACTGCAAAAGACAGTCAGAGTACATGGGGGTGACTCCACAGGCGTAAATCCCAAAGTGAAGAAATGCTGCATAAACTGATAAATTTTACATACAAAAATCAAAGAAAGCCCATAATAAAATAATTCTTACCACAGGCTGGACCTTGATGAGATCACAGTTTCCTTCCTGTTGTCTATCAAAGATGAAATCCATAATCTTGCATGTGAGAGGTGATTAAAAATGTTTAAAGTGCATCAGTTATGGTAAAACGATCAGAGTTGCATTTTGATGATACTGATGTCTTGTTTTGTTTTTTGTGCATGAAAAGATTTCTATCCATCTAAATGGAAATATCCTCAATTGACCTGGTAAAGCACCTGATAATGAACTACAGTAGCTTTGGATGATGCAGATATAATGAAAATAAATCAACACTAATCAATGTTTATGTCATTTCACACAGAACAGTTTTACAAGATTTTGGTTAATTTTTGCCGCATTGCTAGCAATATGCTATCCAGAGCCATGAAACAGGAAAGGCAGCTCATAGACAACAAGTTAATTCACAGTAAATGTACCGGTCCCAACATCTCAGAGAATTTCACTGTTCAATGACATAAAATTATATTGTATAAAAGGCAAAGACCTCAGTTTTATAGCTGAACTAGACATAATCTAACAGATAACTTCAGCCATGATAGTGATCCTGTGGTACAGCTGAGGCTCATGGGAATGGCTATAATTCAAAATATTGGACAATTGGACAAAGTTTGATGTGATCATGAGGCTCAAACTCAACAACATTCTCAACAAGAATGTCTGTACAAAATTTCAAAGAAATTTACCCAATAATTGGTGAGACATTTCACTAAAAACAAAAATGTCTACCTCATGGTGGCACTACAGGAAAAGCCAGAGGATGATCAAAGTCTGTAGGATTCACCCACTGGGGACAATGACAGTTCATACAAAATTCAAAAATATATTTCATCCAATAGTTGTTTGGACATTTTAGTCTGAGCTGAAGAGATGGACTGCCCCACTGCCACGCTGTCACTAAAGCCACACCGTTAGCATGAATCCTGAAGTTTAGCTGCTATCTTGAAGGTATAATCACAAAATCTACATACATGAAATTAGGACTTCTTCAAGCTGAGATGAAAAGACCCTCTGTTTAAAGCAATGTGCAAAATATGTTTCGTTAACAGCAGTTTGGAAATCCAATTAGAGAAAGAATACAATACCAATATGAAGGTTTTAAACTA
Organism: Diplodus puntazzo; assembly: GCA_963678695.2. Taxonomy (NCBI): domain Eukaryota; kingdom Metazoa; phylum Chordata; class Actinopteri; order Spariformes; family Sparidae; genus Diplodus; species Diplodus puntazzo. The sequence continues at coordinate 5,053,931 of OZ023160.1, read as the reverse complement.
CTACCTCTCATTATTATGGTATTCATTTTTGTTCTAAAGCATCATAGTCCAGCCAAAGGGATGAATGCAAATGCTATTATTTTAATATCCTACGCAAGATTCTTCTGTGGCCTGTTGTTTTTCAATAACATGGTAGTGTGGGAGTGGGAAGGTGGCATTACATGTTTGAGACTGTTATTCATCTAAAGACATTTACTCTGAATTTACACAGACTTACACAGTTGTTTGCAACAGACAGGCTTTGGAAGTTTTTGATGTATTAAGATTCAGGAAATGAAGTCTGCTACATTCTTTTGTTTCAGTTAATTAAAACCCTTGTGATGCAACATTGATGCAAAATTACCGCCTGTCAGGTCGTTAATTCAAGTAACAGCGGGGTTCCGTGTTTTACCCATCAGCTAACCATACTGGATTTAAGAAAGTAGCACTTCTAGGCCAGTTGCTGCTAAACTTATTGAGGTGCAGTCCCACTTTTCAGGGCCTACGGGGGATCCGTCTTGGACTCTGATTCAGCAGCAGTAGGGAGGTGGGAGGTGTTGGACAGAGAACATGGAAATCGGAGCCAAGCTTGTTTCAAAGCACACACACATATGCACACACTCGAACATGCATGCATGCACACACACATACACATGCACACAGCAGGCCAAAGCAGCAGACTGTGATCATACCACCACATCGACCCACCGCCTTCTGTTAGCTCTTTTCATGCTTGCCTTCATTTCATGTCACGCTGAAGTGTATGACGAAAACAGAGAATAAGAAGGTGAAATCATCGTGAAACCTTTGAATTTCATAATCACGCCGCTAAATTGCAATCAGAAACATTCTGTTTCGTTTCATCTCTGTTGCTTTTGATTGTCTTTGTTTTTCATTTGCTTTGCAGAAATCTCCCGGCCAAACTGAGAATGAATAAATCTACTTCACTTTAAATGGGTCATATTGAGCGAACAGATGCTGCATTACTAACATTTTCATTGTAACTCTATAATCTTACAGACCCTGCACACCTGTACAGCTTTACAACTGAAAAAAACTAAACTAGATGACAGATGCCTCTTTGTCCACAAAAGGTGTGCAGTGACAAGTGTGAACCTTTCATGACCCTCCTCTGCAAAACTATAAAGTATAATTTATTCATTCACAAGACTGAGAGCAGGTAGAGGTAGGTGCTGATCCCGCGGGTTATTCCTTCATAATTACTTTTTGGTCAGGACGGTTCACACAGAGATAACTGTGCTTCGTAGAGAGGAGTTTCTGCTGCTTGTGCTGGGCAGAGTAATGAGACATTTCTGGCCATCTCAGCGACCAAATTGACAGCGTCACTGACTGGCGGTCCACTGGGAGGTCTTGTTAGGATGTTGAGCTATAATTGCACAACATGTTGGCAGGGGGGGACACAAAGAGTAAGGGCAAGAAAGGATATATTTTAGCATCGTGTGGCGGAGTTACCGATATTTCTCTTATTTACTGGGAATGGTGAGGCGCGTCACTATTTATATTTTGCCATGCCGTGGACAGTAAATCCTTTGAACATATCTTGCGCCTTTGATAGTCTCAAATAATAGGTTGCTTTTATTTCTCTTTGTCATAGAATATATCAAATTGTGAAGGAGCTGTGTGACAAATGATTGATTACTATAAAACCTGTCAGGCTCCCTCCCTCCCTCCCTCAGTTGTGTGTAGACTCCCGGAGCCAAGAATAGATCTAAAGACTGACAGCTGCCTCTCCCATAGGACACCAGCCCCTTGCTTGTGCTAATTTGTGCCAATGCCTACGCATGTGGAGGTGTGAGTATATAATACCAGAGAGGTTTGGGCACACTTGTCAAAATCAGTCAATCTGCTTTGATTGAGTGAAAAGAATAAGTTTGTGGTGCAGCTGCTGTTCATACAGCCCCATGTTTACCATGCAGCATGTGTGCATCTCTGCATGTATATCCTGGTTGATACAGCGTAGAATACAGAGGCCTTTGTTCTGCAGCTCACTACTGCACACAAGAGTTTAGTATAAGATGCTGCCTCTCTATCTTACAGAATACAGTAGTGCATTCTCCGTGGGGGATCTCATAGATATAGAAATTACACACAACCGGCTCAATGTCAAGAAGAAAACCTTTGAATAATTCATGGGAGCTACTGCATACATCCTATGTGCCAAGGAATCGTCGAGATACTTCCACCATTGCATCCCTGCGAGATAAAAGAAGCACAGGGTATAGTGCATTGACGTTATTGTCTTCCTCTCACAGAAGCGGTGAATAACTGTCAAACTGTGGAGGCAGATGAAGGCCATCTCTGGGAAGGGGTGAATCTCATGCAGCACATACCTGAACGATTCTGCCAGATGAAGGCAGATCCAACGATCCTACCGTGAACATTAGCGTTCAGCAGGGAGTCAATTCAATTTAGTGCATTTGAAGAAACTTGAGCCGTGCACTAGCCCACAACACTGCAGGCATACGTAGTGGTTAACCCCACTCGTGAGGCTATTTCCGTTTTTGTATCAATGTGCAGCAGCTAAGACAGAAACAGCTTAACGGCAGGCAGGTGGCCAGAGCTCAGTGGCGATCCTTTCCACACGACAACCGACTGACAAGTGGCGTCGCACCTAATCAAATCAAGAGGCAGAAATGAACACAGAGAGGAAGTTGCCACCTGGGTGCGTCTGAAATAGCTGGGGTGTTGAGTGGAAGTGATTACGCCACGATTTGAGTCTCAAGGCTTTCTATCCGAAATACGAAGCCTAGATCCAAGTCTCTGCTCCCCTGACCCCCCTCACACCCTACCCACTTGTTAATTGGCTAGATGGGGGAGATTATAGAGCCCCTGGGAGATGGTTGCTAGGATATTGATGGCAGTCACAGGACAGACGTGGCTCTGGACGCTTCCTGCCTCTCTTTGGTGTAAAGGTCTCATCGTTCGATTTTCTGAAACCCGTTGATAGCCGCTTCTTTTTTTACATTTTCTGTCAGCAGCTCTGAAGGGCGTCAAGACATCTTTAAATATCACGTGTATGTCAATGAACAATAATTACAGCTGATTAATTACTCACATAAAAATGCACACCAGCAGCATAAAGCACCAATTTGCAGAACATCATTACTGAAGAGAGAGAAATCAACGTCCCCACCTGTCATTTTAAATGGTACAACTGGGAAACCAACATTAAGATGAACCAAACTGGTTCCAGATAGACACAGAGATGTGTGAATGGTTACCTGCCTGGTCTGGACAACTTTTGGCTACGTATAGCACTGTATAGAAGAATACTTTTAATTGGAGATAAAACAGTCAACGGGATGCTATGGGGAAAGGCTGGGAAAAGCTGTGTTTATGATTTATTTAACAGTCATATAAAAAAATCTTGAGCTTCAACCAAACTACCATCAAACCAGTTTTGGAGGCATGTCTGCAAAACTCTCTCCTTCGGGCTCAACCAGTGATCCCCAGGATTCTGACTTGTTATCTTTTGAGAAAAGCCTGATCTTGTTCTTACAACAGACATTTTAAAAGGGTTCCACTGAGCCACAGGAGGAAAAAACCACCCACCCCATCACGAAGAAATGTATTACAACAAATAGGCAAACGGTTGCTTATGAGATTCAGTTCAGTCATTTTATTATCCCGGATGGGAAACTTGATTTGCAGTCAGGAGCACAAGATAAAAAAACAAGTACAAAAATGTTTCCTGTACATTGAATATACACACAATAAGACAACAAAACAATCTCTAATATCTTATCTTACATGTGCAGATAAGGCAGGGTTATTGCACAAGGAAAAAAGAGTTTACACTCCAATTTAAGAGTGGATGACATACTCCTTATCAAACAGGGTTGCTCAGTATAGGCTTACATGGGGGCTTTTTACTAGAGTCTATACGAAACTTCAAGGTCAATTTAGTAATCGAGTGTAACAAAAGGTCTGCTGTGCTTAACTCTGAAGAGGAAGCCAGTGTGTGTCTGAATGTGTTTCTTCTCTCACCTTTCGCCCTAATTTCAATTTAGGCACGCATATACAGATGTTTTCTTCAGATAGATCTCTCAATTAATAAAGTATTCATTGACCGCCAATGTTTCAGCTTTTAATTAAAAAAAAAAATTAAATGTGCATAAGGAATACTTAAGTACATATAACCTTTTAAATAAATCCTCCTGCGACTTGCGATGCAGCGTGAATGATCATATTCCTTTAAAGAGGAGATCTCCTAGAAAGCTCCCCGAAGACATAATTTACTGTAGGTAACGGATTGACCAGAGGGCAAATCAATAACAGCAAGCCAATGTTTGTACACTTCCGCAGAAGCGTAAATCTCTGTCCAACAATATGAAGTGCCAACGTGCAGTCACACAGCGGCAGGTTTAGTATGCTTTTGGAGCCACTCAACTGCATGAGTGGTGGGGAGGCTGCCATTACTTCCATATGGCAACCACAGCCATGCGCTTGGATACATATGCTAACTGTTAGCCAGGCAGAATGGATTGGCTGTGAATATGTTCTTCTAATACTAATGTTTACTGTGAGCACGATAAAAAAAAAGCCAATGCTTATAAGGTCAAACAACAAATTAAATTATTTGAAGCACTAAAATCAGTAAGAAAACAAGCAGAGACAGTTTATAATAAGCATGCACAAATGCACCATATTTCAGGATTAAAGCTGGTCCTCAGGCATGAGTTGGTCCCTCGTTAATTTATGTGGATAATTTGTGCGATTATGAAATTTCATTTTTTGGATTCAAGCAACTTCCTCATGTCTTTATCAGTCTTTCTAATAACTTGAAAGAGAAATCTCTATTGTGCGAGTGTCCTGTACCACCGACTGACATACTGTAATGAATATTGGGGGTTTCTGCCTGACAACTACTCGCAAGTCAGAGTGCCAGCTTTCAAAACTCACATCCAGGCCCTACTCTGTTTGAAACCAGAAACATTTCATAAAAATTGGATTTTCAAGTCACTCTTGAGCCCTTTGACTGCTCACACTGTCAACAGCTGAGTGCTGGAGGACAGTGCCCAGATCAGGCTTCCAGCACTACAAGACACTTGATTCTAAAGCATGCAGATCATTAGAGAGAGAAGTGGGTTATTTTTACTGTATTCATCGTAATAATTTATGATTTTCCTGTTTCTCCTCACTGCTGAAAAATTGTGGATTTTTTATATACATACTACAATATCTGCTAAAGCCAACTGCAATATAGTTCATGTTAGGGGAAGATTGTGGTAATGTCAAACAGAACGAAATCCAAACCATCAAGTTTTAGTTGCATTATTAAAAACTACAGAAAGATATGGTCATGGTTCATAAATAGATAAAGTTAAAAAGTCAATTGTAAAAAGTAGACATGCTGCACGCTCATCCATCACACTGACTACATGAAAGGCATTTCCACTATTGTCAATAGACGTTAGTGCTGGATACAATTCACAAGGTGCAGAACCGTTCAACATGGATTTTAATTCTTGTGAGGTAGCGGGCTAAAAAAAAAAAACCTGTACATATCACTAAGGAGATAATTGCAGAGGGAAAACACATAATAAAAAAACAAATCTAAAAACAAAGGAGAACTACAACCTACACATCTCACAAAGATGAAAGCTGATACTGTCTTAATCTCCATTAAAAAAAGACTGCATGACTTTGAGTAGTACATTAGAAATACAAATAAGAAATGTGGGCAGATTGAGACTTTGAGAATTGCTTATTATGGTTCTTACAAGGCATCAGAGCCAAAGTAGCACATTTTCTAATGTGTTTATTTTATGGGTACTCTAACAGGAAAACCGCTGATACTGATGATTGGGAAATGCTGAATACGAATGATATCCGGCCAGGGCCATTATTATTATGGCCGCAACAGATTCACGCTGAACAATACACATAATTCTAGGTCATAAAAAGCTACTTGGTACAGCCTTTTTTGGGGAAAGGACAGTCTGAGATTTGGTCTATACCCGGAGGAATCCGGGTGAGAAGACATGACGTTGAACTGGATGGTTTATTAACCTGCACCTACTGTATAGATTACAGGCTTGTTATGGGAATTGCTGTACCTGTAAAGTTCATGCATTTCATCATGTGGCTCTCATCTGATCTTCCTTCCTTACACCATGTCTTCACAGTCAGAGAGGAGATAACAAGAAGTGACATCACAAGGAATATCATTATGTATAAATGAGCCACCCACTGCCTGACTTTCCTCCATAAATTAGCAGGCGAAAAAAGAACAAAGCTTTCAAGGAACAGCAACACGATATTAAAATCCTTCCTGCTTTACTGCGGTGCGAGAGGAAGGTAATGGACTGCTCATAGTGCGCGGCAAAAAGAACACCACTGCCGGATGGATCAGGTAAAGCAGGAGGTCCAAGGTGAGGGAGAACAGACACACACATATACACCCAAACACACACACACACACACACAATCTGAGTGCTATGATCACACCAGGGGGTGTGAGCTGTAAAAACTGCCACCCTCCATGTGAGATAAATGAGCACACAACTCTCTGTTTCTGCCCTTTGATTTCACTGCTGCGTCGCTCCAGGTAAACATGAGAGGAGAGATGAGGCCACTGAGCATGTGATCACACACACACACGCATGCACACACACACACACACACACACACACACACACACACACACACACACACAAGGACAGAAGGGTGATGGGAGCTTCTGAGCGTGAGCACTATCTTACGCAATTACACATGCATGCACATACTTTCTTTTATACATAGATACACACACACACACACAAACACACACACTCTTCCAATATAAGACGGGTTGGTTACTGTGAGCCTCTGATATTTTGTTTCCTTACATGGATCCAAACAAAACAATCAAGGAGAACACTTGAACCTGCTCTGTATTTGCAGCTTGACACACCATCATCATCAATAAACACATAAATCTCTTCCCCCCCCCCTCCCTGTTTGTCGTCAATCCTCTGTTGGCATCAGCGGAGCGATCAAACACTTTTTCTTCAGAGTCCGTGTAAGTGGAGAAAACACAATCGGATTAAACACATACGAGATAATAGCTACGCTGTAACTGAGATTGAACAAGGCGCCCGGGGAGCCAATCAATTCCTTCAACTCGAACCGGAAAAGTCTGCGCTTCGGCTCATCTAACGCAGACACCTTTCCCTCTTCCTCGATCCAGTTGTAACATCTGGATCGTAACACAGGCGAGGTTTAATCAGGGGCAAGCATCGGGACAGGAGGAGAGCGTGTGCTGAATCCATTAAATATGGATTAGAGTGGTAATCGCCGGAGAGTGGGACATGAGGGCAGAGGGGAGCGGGAGTACAGCCAGGTGAGTGAACTGGTGTGGCACGAACCACAACAGGGGGAAAGAGAGAGGGATGGAGTCAGCATGGGTGTGGCAGCAGTGCCCTTAACATGCAGACTCAGTGTTAGCATGAAGAGGGCTTCAAGCTAACTTACGGCTCCATCTGTTCCAGAGCAAACGAAGGAGCAAAGGAGCAGGCAAATCTGAATGAATGCAGCGACTGAGCGCTGATAGCAGCAGGAGCGAGTGGGTGTTTGGGATTTGTTTGTTTGTGTCTGTGTGCCCGTACACGTAGCCCACGGAGGGCATTAGCTGTGACAACACTGTGCAATCTGGGAAGGAATGTGGGTTAATGATGCTGCAGACCAGATGTGTCTTACTCATATGTTGGAGTGCAGATACTACTGACAAGTGACAGTAAGATTTGGCTGAATATTTTTACACTGAATATATACATATATACCTGAAGACACAATGTGTAATTTCTATCTGCACAGGATGAGTAAGTGATTCAGCAATTTCAGCAGTGGTTCTGACTTATAAACATCAATATGTTTATGAAAAAACATCACGTGCTGTATTAAAACTGCAGCACAAAGCAAGTCTTTGATGCAGATCTCAATATCTCCCACAGACTTGTAGTTTGCAAGTCTGTCCTCAGAAAATATGAAAACCTCCGGACCGATTACCATCAAGTTGTCAGAAAATCGATTCAGATTTTAGGATTTTGAGCTCAAATGCAAATTGCAGCAGGCTGCATTGTTGTGGGGTTGTTGTAACAGGTAACCATTAGAAAATGAAATTCAATCCAGACAGGCTGGTTTGAATTAGAGCTGAAACGATTAACTGATCAGCAGGAAATCAATACACTTTTTTAATTTCAATTAACAGTCTCAGTCATTTGTCAATTATTGGCGTTAGCCTCTCAAATGTGAGTATTTGCTGTTGCTGTTCTTTGTCATATATTAAACTGAATATCTTCAAAGGGAAACAAAAAGATGGCAGGTAGATGATGATCAATTATAGTGGGCCTTTCCTTATACAAACATTTTATTGCCAAAATTATTTGGTGACAAATCAAGAATTGCCATAATTGTCTACAGTAAATTTCTTGTTGCAGCCCTAGTTTGAGTAAACATCCCACATGCTTTAGGTTTATTAGACATCAAAACACTGCGCAGGGGAGACCACCCGGAAATTGATCATAGCAGTGGCAGAATGCTTTAATTTCACATCATGACAATTGTAGAAGAAGAATTACACTGTCCATGTTACAAAGCTACTCACCAGGAGTGTGTGCTCACACCTGTTTCATTGGTCCATGCTTTGCTGGACAAAAGTTGAGTCTGATTCAACTGAAATCAATAAGATTTATTTTTGTCACTAGAAGATTAGCCCAAAACAGAAAAATGACCATCATCAGCTTCAGCAATAAATACAACAGACTGATACAAAGTATGTTTGTGAAATCAATAGGCACATTCCAAAAGATTTTCTGGCAAAAGCCAACTCACTTGAAATCCTTCATATCTGAGAAAATACATTTTACATGTGAAAGTTCCTCTTAGATTTGACAGACTGTCCTGCAGAGTTTCCAGCGGAGTTGTATTTTGTAGATGGCACCCTTGACTGTGTGTGCATCCCTCCGAAGAGTCACTTTCAAAGCCTCTCTGGTTGGTCGAGGATCAAAGCAACTCAATAGCTTCTCTGGACCATCATCTGAAACACCAGGTTTCTTTGCAGAATCAAACACAGCTCTGTAACTCTTCCGTCATACTCAGCATTGAGATTGAGCAAAGAAAATTAAAGGAATGATCTGAGCTTCTGCTCTAATACAGGATTTGTCGAAAACATAAGGTAAGGTTATTTTCTTGTAAGACAAAAGAAAAAGGGGCGCTTTCAACTAGAACTGCTCGTATTTTCCAGCTGATGTTTCTGTATTTACTCAGTTTGATATCTACAGCGGAAATAAAACTCTATATTTTACATCCCAGGCAGAATTGAAAGAGAAACGATCAAACTTGACTGGTATGAAATGGCATCGCTCAAAGGCCAACATGGTGTCTTTGAAGGATGTTTGATGGTGGCAGTTTAAAAGTCAGCTGGTTCTTTTGACGAGCAGACTCTGACAGACATATCAGGCGATACCGGCAATATCGCAAGTAAATTGAAGCTGACAGATGGAAATAAATTTCAGACGAAATTGAAGAGTGCTCTTCCCTCGAATCCTTAAAGTCGTGTAGGAAAACCCTGCTTCTGGCTATATATGATCAACGTTAATAAAGAGACGAGCTCTTGATCAATCATAGCATTTGGCGGCAGAGTACACCAAGCGAAGTCTTATTATTTCCCTCCCTTGAGTGTGCTGCTCCATCCTGAGAGGATGCATTCATTTTCACAGTGGGTCTCTGTTGTCTCTGCTGCTCTCTTCCTCTTTCGCACCCATTCAATCATCTCTATTCTCTTAGGCTTTTTCTCACTCTCTCTTTCCCTCCAATATCCCTTCCACTTTCCCTTTATAAATAACAGTGTCCCAGTAGGGTCAGTCCATACGTGAGAGGCATCAGGAATCTACTCTGACAAGAGAGCATGATAGTGTCAAGCGCCACTAAAGGTTAATACTGTCAATTTCCATGCTACAGACTAAAGCCTTTAATGATAGCCTCTTCCTTTTTATTGCGATGGCACCAGGAGGGCTTATCTAGTCTCAATCTTCCTCTCTGTCTTTGTCCTTGTTTTCCTTGTGCATTTTCAGTTTTTTTCTGTTTTAGTTTCTCTTTCCTCTGAAGAGTGATCAGCTGCAGTTATGAGGGGCAAACTGCTACGCTGGAGACCAATGCGAGAACACTGTTAAAATAGCTTATTAGGATGCTTAAAGGGATATTCCGGTGTAAATTTAATGTAAATTAATAATTTTAGCGACCTCAGCAAAGACCGCATGATAACAATACATTGCTGCATAGATGAAACTGCCATCACAAAGCCACAAATAATGCTCAGAACAGCACCAAACTTCAGCAACAGTACAAAGACGGTCCCAGCACATAGATCGAGGCATCAAACATCTGCTAGCTTAGCCGGATTTCTATTGTAAAGTGAACACAACTCACCACTAGCTAGCTTACGTAGTTGCTAAAACTATGTAAACTAGCGGTCTGCAAACTTGATCTCTCGAGGGGGGGTCTCACTCAGTGTCACGTTGTGTTGTGGATTAAACTTACACCGGAATATCCCTTTAAATTATAAGAAGTGGAGGGAATGTGAATCAAGTTGGGAGTCGGTTAACCTTTTCAACCGCACTCAAAAACTTGAAACATGCTTTTTTCTTTTCCCTTACTGTTGCCTTATAGCTGGACTTCACTTCAGTCGCTCCCATCTCTTCCATCCTCATCTTTTTTCCATTTCCAATGTTTTATTATATCATGTATTTTCCTATCTGTGTGAATAGTGTAATAGTTGAGCTTTGCCTCTTGTACGTCTCCACGTGGGGAGGAGGTCATGGGACTCAGGTCTATTCAGCACTACTTGAAGTTGCTCGACTTACATGATGTTGAGAATCTTAAAAAAGTAGCATCCTGATTGGCTGTACCATACGTTTATCATGCTTGTCTATCCTTTAAACACAATAAACTGTCTGTCCGTCTAATTGATTAAGTGCGACAAATGTTTATTTTTCAATAGTTGGCTAACTTTTTGTGAGTTGTTTTAAAATATGATCAAGTATGCATTCACGCCGCTGATAAACAGCTACAGCTAAAGTTTGTTGACACCTTTAATTGCATTCGGGATAAAGGTATCTTCATAACTAAAAAATAAAAGCACAGTAAGCTGTCTTATCGAGACACCTTTATTCTGTTTGTATGAATTTCCTTTTCTATATTGTGGACATTTTTGTGCCTTAGTTTTGACGGGTGAGACCAAAGACAATTTTCCTGCCTTGGCTGAATAACGGAGCTTCTGCAACTGTTTTCTTTCCCAGCCGTTATCATTCTTGCCTTGCTAGTTTGTCACATAAGCTCTCAAAGGTTCTTTTTGTGTGTTTTATTGTACTGGGTTATTTATTCCCCTGCTATCATGTTTTCTCAAGATCATACATGATATAATTCAGTAAAGACTTACTGAAAAGAGGCTGTGTGAGTTTGCAAGCTTGTTTGCTCAAACGCTAAAGGAATTATATGTTTAACCAAAAAGAAGAATTTGGATTATCGACTTCTGTCACATAGACATTTTACAACCAGTCCTATTTTGTGGAGCAGTTTATACTGAGTAGGCATGAATGCCCTAATCAACAGTGCAAATTTGCCTCTCAAATTTCATCAGGGTTGAACTCAGCATAAAAAATACAGACTAATTTACCGTTTCCCTTTCAAGTAATACTGTGATTATGATCATTTCAATGGAATGAATGGATTTCTCTGCAAAATGTCACTGTGGAAAACGCTGGTATAACTAAGTCTGACAGTTAGTTAAAATTAAAGCATTTAATTTGAATATCTAAGTTGAATATAATGAAAGCTAAGAAATATGTTCCACACAACTTAAGACTCAAGACATTAAATCAAGAATATACATGCTGAAGGTTAAAATGTGCATCAGACTCCAAGGCATCACTATCAATTATAATTTAATTATTATATATGAAAACTGACAGTTGAGTGTTGGCATCTACAGCATCCGGTATCACTGAGTCCAGTACGGTCTCTATTGAATAAGTCTGCCCGTATCTTTCCTGTGTTAGTGCTGTCTACAAATCTCTCTTCAACATAATCCTGAGTAGTAACATCCGATCAAGATAATAGATCATCATAAAACTCTCATCGGTCAGGAGACAACACCCTGGAAACCGTCCTCGCACAGCCTTCAGTGCAGTGTAACATGATAGAGTGCAGTGAAACATAAAAAGGGAGGTCAGGATGAGAGATGGCAGTAGATGAGTTTGTCTTCGGCACCGGAGGTCCTGTCTCATTCTAGCTGTCAGCCAAGCTGACCGTGATGTCTTCCTAACCCTAAAGAATTGGTTCAGATTTGTTCAATTTGATCTCAATACAGCTCTCATGTGTATCCTTCTCTCCTTACTGGTTGAAAGTGATTCATAACTACCGTGACTTCATCTAAAGAGATGTGTGGCAGATCCACAAATCCTTGATCTGTGTGAAAGTGCATTTCTAAATTCAGCAGACGCTGATACAAGCCATGTTTCTCAAGACTGTTTCCTTGCTGAGCGGCATGGATGAGATAACACAAAAGATTTCTGTACTCATTTTGCACCACAGAACTAAGACTGTTTCTCGATGATTTGATTAAATTTGGACTGCTGAAGCCTCGTTTAAGTTTTGCCGCTGACCCAGAAAGAGGACTGTGGTTTAATTTTGTATCTCATCTTTTATAATGTAGTTGGAAGGAATGGTCTCCAAGTCTGCTGATAATCTTTGTATTTCTTTCAACGAATGAAAAGAGCGAAACCAACAATTAACTGATTTGACTAACAAATACTATCCACTGCCTGGTATATCTGATATATCCTCCATAGAGCTCTATCATTGTCCAAAAACTGTATAATTTTTAAAGACTTGATTATTTGAGCTCTTTCATTACAAAGAGTGCAAACATGGTTGTATATTTTACCCCCAACCAATAAAGTATTTACTTTAATGTTCGAGTGATTTTTGTGGTTTGTTACACAGAACATCCAGAATGTCGCCATTGGAAACTGTTTGGAAAGGGGCAGGCCCTGTCAAAAAACACTTGGCAGGTGATTGTTCGAACCATCTGTCCATGACCTCCTATCAAACTCTAGCCAAGTCAGTGCCATTGTGCTCTCAATGAAATACAGTCTATAGTTCTGATGTAACTGATGCTATAGCATCATCTATTGTATGCTAACCTCTCAGGAGCCGTCATTCTTCACGACATTCGAATTAACGTCGTCACACGTACACCATGTTGTAGCTGCCAGCGGTCCCTCACTGGTTCACTGGTCAGCCACAAACAGAATTTGAAGCTAAACGAGATGGACCACATGATCTCATAAATCCAGCCACCTCACAAGGTACTCTAAATGGTGCCCAGCAGTTTAAGGAAATTATCTGGCCTATTTTACAAATTAAAAGTATGAATTTATTACCTGTTTTATGTCCTCAGAAGGGAACTTATGTGCCAGAGCCACAGAAGGAGTTGGCAAGCTAAAAGTATTGAGAAACACACTAGAGTTGGTCACGGTTGCTTAAATTCATCAATCCTCGTACTGCCACTAGTAGAGGTTTGTAGAACATACAGCTGGCCTTCTTAGCCGCTGGTAGAGGATGAAGGAGAGAAAAGAAGTTGGAGATGTCTGGATGGAGTCAAAGTGCAGCAGAAGTTTGCTGAGCGTGCAGTGACAGAACAACAACGTCTATAATCATATATTATTTGTGGACAAAAAGTGTGAAAAAAACAAGGCAAAGAAGTAACTTCCCTTTTTTCTCCCACTGCTTTGCTCAATTAATTTCATCCGTGGATCACACCAACGCTGCCCCTCTCTGGCTCACTGTCTCTCCCTGTTCATCCACTCCTCTTTCAGTTCTTCTTCAGCTGTAGCCTCCAATCACGTAAACAAAGCAAGAGCAAAGCACCGCAGGGTCTTCACACTACAGTTTTACTCTCTAGGGATATTACAGTGAACGAGAAAGGCCTTGAGCATGGACGGGCAGGTTTTAATTATTCTAATCCTCCGTAAGTTAACAGTGGACGGGGGAAGATTTCATCAGAAATGAGCCTCTCTTAAATAGTTTTCAAGAGGCGTGGAGAGCTGACCCATTGCTGCTGGTGCTGCTTACAAAGCTCCCACGCTGGCTCTACCTACTGTGATTTAGATGTCTTATTGGTGGGCTGCAGTGTTTTTTTTTTGTTTTTTTTTTATAGCAGTGACAAGTTAAAAAAAAGGCAGATTTTAAGGATCAATGGCAGGGTGGGTCCACTCAAGACCTTGTGCCCATACTCAAGTATAGACATGCCAGTTCGGATTGTCCACAGTCTGACTGGAGGGTTCACCAAAAGGCTACAACAGCAGGACTGACCTACATTTCATACACACACACACACACACACACACACTGACAGACAGCCGGACGTATACACACACGTGCCAGTTTTTCAGCCACGGTTTTATTCTTGTCCGAGAGGAAAAGCCGCCGAAACAACATCTGGATCAACACTGGGCCTGAAAACTCCCAACTCGAGCCCAGAGTGATAAAATGTGTTCAGGGCTGTCGAGTTTTCCAGGCAGAGTGACCAACTTCATCCGTTTAATGGGGAACTCTGGGACATGCACTTTCACACATGCTCACGCTTGATGGCCGTAGAGAAGACACACAATTTAGATCAATGTAGCTCACTGCAGTATGGACGCGGGAGATATGGGATGTTTACTCGGGTGCTGTAATTAAAGACCATTTTCAGCTACTGGTAATTCATTTTACTTCCACTAAATTTTTGTGGAAGTATCGTATCTTGTATTTCACAACATTCATTTGACAGGTGCAACTCTTTCTTCTTTTGCAAACTGGGATTTTACTGTTAGACAAAAACATGTGTATCCAAAACATCATCTTTTCAGGAAAAGTAATCTCAGACATTTTCTTGGAAGGGAAACGGAGTGGAAAAAGGAAAACTGTGCCAGAACTGTCTCAAAATGTAGAGCCTACAGCTGATCTGTAAACATGGAAATCCCATAATGAAGGAATGTAAAAAATGTATGATCACAATGACACATATCGAGTGGAAAGTGCCAAAGTTTGTGTCATGTAAATTTTTAATGTTAAGTTGTTGTTTATGTTAAAAAGGGCAGACTCTGACACATCCAATCCCAAATGTGATGTGTAATGACATACAGACAATCACAACATGAAAACACTGCTTACGTTTTGTGCATCAATAATGGAACAAATCTTACAAGTACTTCACTATTTTAAGACCAATACTTTTTCTGTTGTACTTAAAGCAAGAGTGTTTTACTGCCTCCAGCAGTAAAGATCTTAATCCTGCTAGAGTGTGCATTTATTTTTTGAAGAGAGTGAAATCAAGACAGATTGTTTAATTTTCTATTTTAGTCAGCTGTTTTCAGGATGCATAGTGAGGAGGTAATATATCTAATTGTGGCAATGTATGGAAATGTGTTGGTTCATCTCTTTACATCACTTGGTCTGCAGTCTGGTCAATAAGTATTTCATGACTCTAAATAAATTACTGTGATGGTGTTCATCACAACAACTTTAATCCTGATATATCATTTTATTGGTTAGACCAAGCTTGGGATCTGTAGACATAAATAAAAAATATAGAACTAAGATGTTTTTCCTTCCACTGTGCTACTGTCGTGTTTACTTACTTACAAGTAACAAATTCTTTTCCTTTGCTTGTGTATAGCGCGCACACCCCATTTCTATTCTGTTGCAACAATTGCAGCAAAATGACTTGTCAAACTGTTAAGAAATCGCAAAACTCATGAAAAATAAGATGAATTGCTTTCAAACAACTTCAAAACGACTCTGATGCAAACAGACGGCTAAACAACCGAATATTTAACTGCCTGACAATTTAACATATTCCCATTAAATAGATGTCAAGCATGCAAGGCAGGTACGGTCACACGTAGCGGGGCCTAAGCTTTGACATATACACAGTCATCATATTATCTCTGTTGCCATGGCTACAGCTGTCAGCGGCTCAAAGATTGAGGGGGGTGGGGGCGGAGGGTGGATATGTGGAGGTGGTGGGGGCAGCTCGAGCCTTGACTGACAGCTTTGACAGGTATATAATCCTGTTGGTCGTGCTTTCAGAGAGACGCACACTCAAAACACACACACACACACACACACACACACACACACACACACACACAGAGAGGCAGGTGCGTCCCGCCTGATGGAGGGAGGGTTGGGTCAGCCTGTTCACTGTGCAGCCGCTGACAGCTGACGAGAACTTCTAATGACACACTGTACCAGAGAGCTACAGAGGGGATGTGGGTTGTGTTATTTCTTTATTCTTATTTCACTCGCTGCCGGGGAGCAAGACAGAAGCCTGATAAATGCATGATGTATAGTCCAATAAATAGTGAGCAAGCCGCTGCTCACTATATTCAGACTGGCTAAGTGACAGAGAACGGTGATAATACGGCAGGGATATAAGGTGGAAGCTCTAACAGTCCCAGAGTGTATGTTTATCCTTACCGCTCTTTATTGGTCAATCACTGCGAGCTTTATCTTCACCTTCTGTAGGTTCAGAAAAACAATCCATTCGTCCCGCCACCTTTAACAACAGCTCCCGTGTACGAATATAGAATGAATGGAGTGTTGACTCAGAGGGAAAAAATACTGATGTGTCTCCTAATGTATTAGAATTGTTATATAATAATAAAGATCTTGCAACACTTTCTAGGAAGTCCATGTCTATAATGTATTATAACACATTATGAACATACTTACAGTTCATTACAATGTACCTGTAGTGCCATAATATCAAAGTTATAATAATATATACATAATCATAACACATTATTACCCTGCTGTCTAAAATGCATTATAAACAACAGTATAAAGGATTATTCTGATCCATTTATTGCACGTTAGTACCTGTTAATTAAATACATTTTACGGCAATTTGAGTGCTATTCTTGCATTGACTTTAAGCAAACAATGACCACTTATAGTGACTTATAAACAGCTTGTAATGCATTACAGCTGACTGTAACAGTGAGATACCTCAACTTACAGTATAAGTCATTAAAAAATGTACACTATATAACTGTAGGCACCAGCTTCATAACGATTTAAGATTATTGTTGTTAAGCACATTGGATATTCATGAGTGAGTATAACTGTGATCATGCAGTGCTATAGGTGCATTTTAATGCATTGTAAGTATGCTCATAATGTGCTGTAATAAATTACAAAACATAAGCATCATAGAAAGTGTTACTAATTTCTACAGCCGCCTTTTTTAGACGATGCACAGCAGTGGCACAGAGAGAAACTCATCAAGGAGACAATGATACCAATCTATCAAATGCATGACAGTTGCCTCGGTACGCCACTAAAAACTGCAGCCGCCCAACATCCTGTGTTTTCCGACAAGTGAGGGACCCTTTCCTTTTGTCAAGTATAAAAACCCCTGCTCTGTTATCATTTTTGCTTTCTTCATCAGCTCATACACAGCTGAGAGAACCTTGCTCTCTGGGGGCTGTTGAGAGTCATTCTGGAAAACAGGAAATCACTGACTGAAGTAGAGGAAAACGAGGCAGCTTCACAAGAAAAATAAATTACAATGCGGAATCTGAAAAAAAATGAAATAAAATAAAACCTCCACAGATTGATGATACCAAGCGGTGTGAGATCATCGAAGGTTGAGTTTTTCATTTAAAAGAAAGGAAGTCTGGAGCACACAGAGACGTGCCCTCCAAGAACTTCTGGCACAGCTGTAATTCCACAGAACTTAGCCCTCATCCTGAGTGTGGGAGTGTGCCAGAAAAATGGGTGAATGCCTGTAGCAAACCGGCAATTTTTCACTGCTTACAGGAGGAAGCGACCCTATTCTTCCCCCTCTGTGTGACCACTGGATTTTCAATAAGGGCCCTTTCAGAAAAATGAACTGGGAGAATGTAAACATGGAGTTGATGGATGACATTTTCCGAAGCTTTGTCTTGCAATTAGTTGTGGTTCAAGTGCTCCGAGGCTCTTCAACAACTTTCACACATTTTTTTTCTTTGATGACAAAGACTTCCTGCTGTGGAGCTTCCGGACTTGTTATGTTCAGCGACATACAGGTGAAAAAAAAAGGAGAAAAAAGAAAGAGTCTACCCAAATTACTTGTGTAGCTCCTATTCTCACCCAGATCAAAGTGCCCCAAAACACGTTTTAATTATAGATTCTGCTGGGAAAGGGAAAAGTGTTGTGAAATAAGCTGAAGTTTTAAGAAGTGTACAAGAGGCTTATGCTTTAAAATAATAATGATACCTCAAGTGGGGCTTGGCAATAATGAGATTATATTGCCATCGTGACATTAGACTATTTATCTTCTTAGATTTTGGATAACATTACAGCGTGTGTCCCAGAAAATGGACCTTAAAGCTGCGAGATTAGGTTTGGCTGGTGACATCGAACCTGGGCCACCAAGCCAAAGCGTCCGCATTTGACAACCTTAGAATGACACTCAATTTTCAACTATCTTTCTCCAGAATCGTTTTAAAAGTTTGCCTACAGAGTGGTGCATTAAATGTCCACATTAATTCACACGCTCACTCGCCTCACTTTCCTATTTCTGTCTTCTTGTATATATCTGCTCTTTTGTTTTCACTCGTGATTACATTTTCTCAACGTGAATGTGTAATTATCAGTGGACTGAAGCGTCCACTAGTTAATTCATCACGCCGATCTTTCTATTTTCTGAATTTACCAGATGTTCAATTTAGTCTTGTACTTGCCTTTAGCCACTTAGTCAACATTATGTCCATATTACTAATGATCATTTATACAAAAAAAAATTAATTTTTGGTGAAACTACCAATAGCCACTCCTACAATAATGACAGAAAAAAGTATTTAGCCAAAAATATGGTTATATTAGCATTTATGAAGTGCTTTTGAGGACATATCAAGTCATATATCATGTGTCATATTACAGCCTATATATATCACCATATCATTTAAGGCCATATTGCCCAGCTAGCTTTAACTAAGCATATGTTAAAATGAGCATGCTGTAAAAAAAAAACAGTGGCGTGCAAACACCGCAGGATGAGATGGGTATAGAGATAGAGTATGTGCCTGCAGGAAGGTAGAGGTCAATGTAAACATGTGCCACATTTTATCACATAAGTCTCTTGTGACATGTAATGATGTCACTGTTGCAATGACTGGTTTGCTCCTAGCCATGAGTCATCTGTGATGTATAGAAAGAGCAGTAGCATAATTCATTCTGCGTGTTATACTGTAAAACAGCTTACATACAAGGATAAAAGAATATGAAAAAAAAAGGTGCACATATAGTTCAACTGAACATTTGAACCTTTGAAAGCAGCCTGAGTGGTGCTACAGTACCAAGGTCTAAGTATCTTGCACATTCCTGTTGTCGATAGAGGATAAAGAAGGGCACAACAGAACAGCCAATGGCTCTGAGGAGAGAGGTCACACGTGCCATGATGAATTACAGTAGCCTGTCTTGGCTGCTTGTTCATTAATGACTCCTCTTAGGGAAGTATGCTGCGACAACACAAAAGGACGCATCAACACCACATCAATTCTCATCTGCTCTTTACAGCGTGTCTGTAGTGTTTGGGATCTAATTTTGTGCTCTCATAATCTAGTACAGCTCGCCTAATCTTTATATGACAAGTGTTAATTTGCATATTTTATGGTCGCACTCTAATTTGATCCCACCACTTGGGACTAGAAAACCACTGACACTTATTACAGGCATTATCGAAGACCGCATTACTTTAGTATGAAAAAGAGACTTGATTATTAAAATGTAAGTACTGCACACAGTACGGCATATGAATTACTCAACTGACCTTATTCAGTCACTTGGTCATATTGGTGAGATGGCAGACCAGCGGCTTTCAACAACTCGTACAAGTCAGTCCCTCCAAAACATACAGTATACTGCAGTAATAGGCTATGTATCTCTACAGATACACGTCTGAGTGGACTGCATACAGCTGTGGAGTGCGGCTGTCTTCATAAATGTTTAAGACATAAATGCAAAATAATTCAGTACCACACAAACATCATCCACCCATGAAACTGACCAATAATCAATACTGTGAAAATACAAGATGACTTTTGATCCTACAAATGACCCAGCTAAGATCAATGTGTATAAAACATAAAACTGGAAAGTATAAAATCACATATCCACTCAGTTCTCGGGTCAGATCTCCTGAGACCCGATTCTGACCCGGTCCAACTTTCTTGGCTGTTTTCATTTTCTGTAATGTATCTTGAATTTGTGTGTCAAACTATCTTTTACACCAGCGGATCTGAATAGATGAAGTGTACTCAGAATCAGCTCTGATCATGCGGTGTGTCAAAATCTCCTCAGGAGGTAAGTATTTTTAGGAGATCAGTAGTTATTGTTAAAAAAAAAAAAAGTGTTAGATTCAATCTTAACATTACATTGCTTTTCTACCACTGATGATTGAATGGATAGTGTATCATGCTGCTGTCATGTTGGTGTCAGGCCTTTGTCTGTTGTGGTAGACCGCATTTTGGATGAGGTTAAATTAATCTCAGGACTGTTTGAGTTGGGTCTGAGTACCCCATCGGATCGGAAATTTCTCAAATTAATTAATCAAGGTCAGGTTCGAGTAAGTTTCCACTGTTCTCTTTCGGATCAGGTTCAACGATGTAGTAAAGTAAAGCACCGACAAATTCAAATCAGTTAACCTAGATTCAGTTAACCTAGACCAGACAGACAGCTACCAAAATGTCTATAAAATAAAAAGAAATTAAAAAATCTGAATTCACGATAACGCTGAGGTTTCTTATCCATGAGGCTGTAGCTGCTTGACAAAGCTCGGTAAATCTGGGTATCATCTGCATGTTACTGTTTTGCATAATTTGCCCTAATGGACATTTTGACAAAGACATTAAAATAAAGCACTGCCACATTTTTTTGAAGAAAAAAAAAAGTTAAGATTGTAAAATGGCAAGAGTGGGAGGCTAAAATCCAGCATAGTTTCCTGTCAGGAAGACTTTGTTCCAAAGTCTAACGAGTCAAACAGCAAAGGTTCGGTCACCTTTAGTTACATCCTGGTTCTAGAAACAACCAGCAGAGCGTCATCCACTGATCTCTGAGAACGCCCAGGCACACAGGGAGTCAATAAATCCTCTATATAATTTGGATGGAGGCCATTAACGCTTTAACAGCAATCAATATAATTTTAAAATCAATATGGAATAAAACAGGCAGCTGTGTTCCTATTTGCTTGCTCACAAATTAAATCTGCACCTGTGAAGTGACGCAACTGTTGTTCAGAAGATGTAAGACGATAAAATAGGCTTTTTACTGTATACACTTTATCATGATTGTATACAACTATGTTTTTATATGATGCATACGCTCATAAATGATTCAATGTCTAATTTATTCACACTCACGACAACCCACCTAGTGACACTGGCTAACTTCCACACAGAGATGGCAAGATAAGAGTGGCTGAGAAACAGCCTCTCCTACAATCTGTCACATGCTACCACTGAGCAGGAAATAACTGGAGGTGTGACCACTAAAGAATTCTCTTCCTTGACTGAAATTGCTAAAACAAGAAAAAAGCTGCCTGGTTATCGACATTGTGTTAAAGGGAAATGCCAACTTTCTCTCTATGGATTACAAGTGTAGTCTTACTCTGTGTGTATTTGGATTGTGCCTGCCAGAGACAGTGTGTGAAGTAAAACTCATGAGTGTAGGCCCACGCCATCCACCCACAGCACAATGGGTAGTGATAGCAGGAAGCTAATGGACGAGCAGATGAATAGACATTTGAATCAATGGATGGATGAAGAGTTGGATGACTTTCAGGATTTTAGTTTTAGTTATACAACCATTTAAAAGCAGCAGAAATAGCCTTACTGGTGAGGCATGAAATGACATTGAACCAGAAAAAATCTTCTGGAATGTAAGTTTAATAAAACTTTAAAACTTTGTACAACAGCTCCAATTTCAAATTTCCCTTAGGAACAGAATTGATTTGGAACCGCTCAAACCAAGACAACTCTATTTTTGAATGGGATGCTATTTCTGTTCATAATACACCTTATGACCATTAATGTCATCCTGACCTGAATATCGTGCAGAGAAAGGCGGATGTCACCTGTTTTCATAGGGAAGTCAAGGAGGCCAGAGAGCGTTGACAGCCACTAGAAACACATTTATTTCCCATTACATTACATTACAACCTTTGTGGGACTTTCTGTGTGTGTGTGTGTGTGTGTGTGTGTGTGTGTGTGTGTGTGTGTGTGTGTGTGTGTCAGTAGTTTCATTTTTGGAAGCAGCAGGCAGCTGAAAAACAGAACTCTACAGACTTACTGTGCGCCACCAGCAAGGCAAAGATAGATATTAAAAATGTTATTTGGTCGG
This sequence comes from Diplodus puntazzo, assembly GCA_963678695.2. Lineage (NCBI taxonomy): Eukaryota > Metazoa > Chordata > Actinopteri > Spariformes > Sparidae > Diplodus > Diplodus puntazzo. The sequence goes on along the minus strand of OZ023160.1, from coordinate 5,031,521 downwards.
GTTGCTAAAACAATTAGTCAATTAATAGATGAGTCAACCGACAGAGAATTAATTGCCAACAGTTTAGATAAACAATTAATTTCTTACGTGAACCATTAAGTAAGATGCCAAACCTTCTCTGGTTCTAGCCTCTCAAATGTGAATATGTACTGATTTTCTCTTTGTTACAATCTTATTAATTCAATTTCTTTTGGATTTGGACTGTTGGTCTAAAAGATAAGGAACTCTATAACTTAAATCAAATCAATGAACCTTTATTTCAAACATGACCTATTGAGAGCAGTTCACTCTTTAACGGTCACCCTGTGTTCATAGGAGAATATAAGCAAATCAAGAAATGTATGACAAAGCATGGCGTAGTGGAATAGTGTGATTTAATTGGTCTTCTCTGTAGGTAAACAAGTATCTGGGTGGGCAGTTTCCACCAAAACCCTGACAAATACTGTACACACAGCATGCCTGTCTGCTGCAGGCACGAGGAGCGAGTGAGCCCGATCAACCTACTAGGATATTCATATACGGTCAGCCCTGCCCTGCCTGGGGCCATCTGCTGCCCTCCCTCTAATCCAGGGGCTTGTCACTGATGATTAGCCAGCCACTCTATCACTCCCTCTCTCTCTCCACCATTATTTTTTTCTAGTTTATTATTTTGATACTAGTGTTAAGGCATGGCATGGTGTGCTCCCTCAGCTTAAACTCCTTTGTATGAATTTTTTTATGCCTAGAAATCCTCTATCCTTCCTCTCTCTATCCTTCCTCTCTTCCTTCCTCCTTCCTTCATTATATATTTTGGGCATATTATGCTGATGTGAGGGCTTAAATAAGGAGTGCAGTCGCACACTTTTTTTTCTTCTCTGTGCATTTTCAAATCCACAAATTAACAATCTTTTCCAGATTCTGTTGGCCTGGGCACCTCTAATATGGCTGAGTATTTCTTGGTACAAAAGGACTTGAAATGCAGCTAAATCTCAGCAGCAGTGTCAAGAAGAAGCACATCCTGTTTAACAGGCTCCATGCAAATGAGGTCAAAATTATCATTCAAATGTATAATTGAGAGATTTACTACCACCTTCAGTTTTAATATCAGGTTGATATTGCTCTCTCTCGAACTGTGTGAATAAAATGTACTCTGTCAGGGTGAAGGTCTTTTGGAGAATGCTTGGTACCACCATGATAATATGATTAAAAAGTGAGAATTACAACTGTTGAAACAAAATGATATCTTTATTTTTTTGTTTTCTGTCCATGAGTTTAGCCCGTTAGATGGACGGAGCTTCTGGGTCTGAAAGGGGAAGCAAACGCAGAAGTGCCTTCTAATGGCCAGCAGGGGTTGACTCCACTGGCTGCAGTAGGTCCAACTGCATGTAAGCTTATGAGAAAATTAACCTACTTCTCACTTGGCTTATGACCTCAGTTAACAGTTTCCTGATGAGTTCATGGTCTCAATCTCTGGTTTCACGTCTTCTTCAATACAGCCTGATGTTCATTTTGTTTTGTTATGGTCCCATTTAGTCTAGAAACAGACAGTAAAGCAGGAAATGTTTTAGGATGTGGCTACTATGACGATGGCCAGTCCGGAGAGAGAGCTCCACTCTCTAGGTCAGATTTGTCACTTCTGGCTCCAAAATACCCGGATGGCGACAGCCATATTTTCAAATTTTAGGTCGAATGACTTTTGTGATCCCTTGCCATGAGGTTGACATTTGTGGTTGAATTACAATACTCCCCAAAGATTAATACTTATGAGAATAATGACATTCATATCATATACTTTGTCTTTAGTGCTGATTACAAAATTTGTAGCAAACTAACTGATTGGTTGGCTGGTATCATAAGCATAATATCTGCTATACATCTTCATGTTTGCATTGTCATTGTGAGGTAGCATGCTGATGTTAGCGTTAAGCTCGAAGCACCACTCTGCAGCCTTGCAGGACTGCTAGCATTGCTCTAGATTTCTAGATCAAGTCTTGTTAATTACTGCTCTTTAATCACAGCTTTTTTTTTTTTGTATCATGCAGTCAAACTAAACTAAAACCAAAGCACTAAATGCACAAGGCAGAAGACATCGGAGACACCAGGGTCAACATCATTCCACAGACCAACACCATCAAATGAGGGATTGGCAAACACTGTCACAAACAATTACCTAAAGCCACTGTCCTGTCACTGTTACTTAGGAATTACTGCATTGTTGTTACTCAAGGATCCACAAACACATGGTCCGAAGACAAGCAGAATATCTTTCAGAAACGAGGTCAAAACTGCAGAATTACAATGTGAGATTCAATAACAAAAGCATTGTGATTATGTAAGAGTAGAATATTGATTACAATATCAAAATGTGATGTTCTGATGATAGTCAGCAAGATATAATGGCTTTGATTCCTTAACCACACAGTAGATTATAGCAGTCTGTGTTTACAGTTCATCACATGATCTCATGATGAATTAATCTTCCCACAGCTTCTAGTTCTACATCAGCTTACCGACTAGTCAGTAAAACAGCAAAACACTGTTAATGTGAGACAAGAAGCTTTTATCTTCAAAAAAGGACTGTAAAATATGTCCGTGGCTACCCCACAGCTGGGCAAAAACAAGGGATGGCCAGTGGGAGAGATGAAGGATTAATGACGCGGCTGCTGGATGGAAGGGAGAATATTTACTCGTGAGCCTCCTCCATCTCTACGGCTTTATTAGAGTAGCATCGGCGGAGGCAGCGCAGCCACTAAATGTCACTGCTTTCTTCAATGACACGCAACCACTATTCCTCTCAGCCCACTGAAACCGCCTCGTTGCCTCTCATGGGAGTTAAGGGCCTGTTTTGAATGCCACTCCCTGACCGCAAAACTGCTTGGCTTCCCCAATACGGCCACAGGATTTCCTTGTTTTCCGAATTATGGCAGAGCGTAGATTTAAGTTCTCATTTGTGAAGAGACACCGTGAGGATACGACAGAGACCCACAGAAAAACACGTCTTCGCTTTACTTTACAGAAGACGCTGGAGAAAAACATTTGGTAAAACAGGAGAAATTAAGGTGCAAACGTCAGGGATAGTGACGTGAGGCATGACAGCTATTAGCTTTAAAGAGCCCTTGAGCAAGACACCTAACTTTGTGATACTGCTCAAAATGAGCATACACATGTAAAGAAGAGTAGGTCAGACCTTTCGGTCATATTCTAACCTTTTTATAGCAGCATGTGTCACATATATCAGGTCAAGGCAGATAATCAGACAAAAAAAAACATCCCGACATAACATAAATCTATCACTGATCTGCTTACTCACACCATGATCTTTCACAGAGTCCACTGGTAGCACAGCTCAATGACATAGTGCCCGATCTAAAATATGTTCTGAGCCATTTGAATATAGTGGAAGAAGAGGGAATCCTCTTATGTCACTCTAAATAAAGTTTTTTGGATGAAGTGTAATCTCTAATCCAGCCATCCCTCCTATATCAGTAATAGCCAGGTCTTAGTGTAAGCTCTACCATTTAGATTAAACAAACTCTGGTATCTCTTTGGCATCTTCCTCCCCTGGATGGATTGGCTATTTCAAAAACGCAGCAGTGTGCAGTGCTATGGTAATATCTCTAAAGCCACAATCCAGATCAATCTGGGTCAAACGTGAAGAATTTTGGTGCAAATGCTTCTAAAATCAAATGCAATGTCATGGTCTGCTGTTGGCCAGCTCTGGATCATTCCTGCTGAGGTGACCACTGGAGCTCGAGACAAAAAGTAACTGTGAAAAATAGCTTCCTTCCTCTTTTAGACAGAAAGATGCTGAGGCCACATGGCTTCTGCTGTTGTTGCCTTTGCGGGAAAAGACTCCACAGGCTGCTGAGTGCTCATTTTCTGATGGTTGTAGGGCCAGACACACAAACACTACAGACGCAATTAGCCTCCATTTCTACTCCAACCCAACTGAAAATGAAAACAAAAACACCGGCATACTGAATTTAAATAAAAGCCATTGGCATACTGTGTAACGAAAAAGTGAAAATCCCAAGGAAATTGTCTTAATTTATATGCATGGCCTAAATGTGTTGCCTGTTGCTAAGGAATTTAAACAGTGGCTGGCCAATTACCTACCAGATTCGTGTTTGCCCTCAGGTGCTATGCTAATTAGGGTCATAGAGGGTCACGTTGTAATGCACTCACTAAAATGAGGAAGGATTCTCCAAGGGATATTCTCATTTGGGATGATGCCAGTCACAATCTTGCTGATATCAGAGCTACTCAGTCAGACGTGTGCTGCCTCTTGGTTTGGGCATAATGCAGGTACACAGGCATTAACACGCAGCTATTTAAGGCAAAGGATTTTCGACGCGTAGCGAGGAAGCAGATTCTAATTCAAACCTGGGGTAATGAGCAGGGATCAGGTCAGCTGAGGACATGAATGAATCACATATGCAGACAAAAAAACACCTATCATTGAATGAGGAACTGCAAATGAAAATAACCTAAGTGTTCACATTTCTCATGGGGTAAGTATATAGGGCAAGAGGGAGCAACTTGATGCTTGATCAGTCCGAGGCACCTGTAAGAGATCAATACTGTACTTTTATGTGAGTCTCAAGGCTCTACTTTTGAACTCAGCTTGTCCTGTGTTCAGTTACTACACTTTGGCTGAAGGCGTTTTGCCATATTAATGACCTTGCCTTGCTGTATTGAACTTGTGAACCCGTCACACCCGCTCTCCCTCAATTTCCTGGATGGCCCCTTCAGTGGGTACGCCATAATAGCAGGTGATTGTCGAAGAGCCACTAACAACCCTCAGCGGCGGTGACATCCTTCACTGCCGGTGTCTCTCTGAAGGCAGGAAAGTATTCGGCTAACAATGGCCTGTCAGCGCTAGTCGCCCCTGTTCCCGTGCATTGAAAGGTGACATCAGCGGGACGTGGTGACACACAGCATCGCGTACATAGCGCTGAAAGCTGCAGTGGTCCTCATTGTATGATACTGTGTAGGACTAAAACTCCATTTTCTCTGCAAAGTGACAGGTCATTAGAGATGTTGGAGTGACAAATGCACACTCACATACAGACACATACACACACTCTGGATTCACAACGTGTTGATTTAATGTTCTGAAATGATCTCATTTGCTCATCTGATAAAACTACACTGAAAGAATACTTATTTTTATCACCCCTAATTAAATTTAAATCTAAAAATCTTACTCATTCATACAGTCTGTGAACAATGAATGATTTTGTTCCCAGTTTGTGATTCATGATTTGGTTAGTTAACCATCCAGGAGGCTATTAAACACAAATTTAAATGCCACTGCTTTTTGTGGAGCACGTAACAGGTGGCCAATCAGAAGCCTGTTAGAAAGAGTCCTCGGTTTGCTTTTATCTGACTAAACTAAAGCTTTAAACGGTTATAAAATGCTACTTTTCAATGTTGTGTCTCAAACTTATGATTCATCAATCAAACACTAATTTTAAGAGTATTTTACTGAGTGTTACTGAAAGAGTTCAGCATGCATTCGTAGGAAAACACACACATGGTAAGTAAGTAATTAAGTAAGTAAGTTGGCACAAATAGTTGGACGGCTTCATGCATGCGTTCATGACTCAGGTGACTTAACAGGACTACAGCAAAAAAGACACGTGCTCAGTAGTGTGACTTGACCTGGTGAGACGAGACAGTGTGTGAAGTGGGATTGGCTTAATCAGAGGCAGGGGGGGGGCTCCTGTGTAATCTGAATGATAGCTAATCTGGGTCTCAGGAGAGATTAAGGACCCACCCTCAGTGAGGGTCAGAGTTGATAAACAGTGATCAGATGAAAATGTCAGACTGGACTCTAAAATGATTCCGCGCAATTCTCAACATTTTTATTGTCTTTTTAATATGTTGATTGTGCAGATTTGTACCTGCACAAGGAATACTTACAGTCAGCCAAGACATGGAGATGTTACAGTGTGTGTTTTCCTGAATACACCATCACCTGCTCTACCACCTGTAATTGCTTTGTCCTCAGGCAGACATGTGAGGTCCTGACAGCTCAAATCTTGTCGCTCCAACAACAGAGTCTAATGAAGCATGCACACAGGACCAGAACACGAAAGATGCACCTGCTGCGTGTGTGTGTGTGTGTGTGTGTGTGTGTGTGTGTGGCACTGAGCAGTTCTCTAATACACATGTTATGCCTCCTCACTACTGGCAACAGAAAAGGTTGCTGTGGAATTTCAGCATATTTTACTGTTCACTGATTGGGAAAAGCTGCGGATTTGAAAAGAGAAAAGTAAAATATAGCGTGTGTGCCAGACGGGGAAACAGAGCGATGAAGATGCAGAGGGAGACGTGCATAGGGAGTGCACAGTTGAGAGGAAGCGAAAAGAAGAAAAATGGTGCGAAAATAGAGTCTGAGAGAGAGACAAAAGCCCTACAATCTCTCAAAGGCCCCCAAAAAACTGTGGCAAGTCGTTATCACCATCATCATCACCACCACCGCCCTCATGGTGGCTATAATCACTCCCGTTTCTTCTCCAGTTATCCTCACCGCCACCTTCAGAAATATCACTTGCAGTGTCTGGCGGAGCCTGTTGTCTCTATCTGCCTCATTTGAATAGAATTCTCGGAGCATAAAACTGCACTGAACTGTCTCACCTTCCAAAACAGATACATCATATTTTCACAGAAGGCAATAAAAGCAATGCAGGCCCAATTCCCAACAGTTTCGAAGACAGGGGCTGTATTTCAGCTAGACTCATCAATATGCAAAACATCAGAGCATAGCTTGCCACAAGAATATTCCCTCCACTGCACACTCTGCAAATGTGCACAAACATCATCACATTTAGTGTTTTTTTTTTTTTTAAATTTAAACAAGCTTCGATTGGCAAGAAAAAAGTATGCAAATCTTGTGCAGCCATAATCACATTTTGATGAAAAGCACCCGGATTCAAAGCCCTAAACTGCCCTATGTGATTTTAATACTCTGCAGGCAATTGTCAAACCAAAGAGGCACTGAGAGAAAAAAGAGTGGCGGAAATCAATGCGATACCTTTTATTTGGGAGGAAGTGAACAAACTCCAAGCACTGGATTACATTTCAAAGCATAGAGCCTGGAGCTTTCCCGTTGAGGAGCATGTATAGTGTGGGAGAAAGGTGCAGTAGCGTGGGAGAGAGGCGTAATCACGATGACCTACAGTAGGGTAGATGTAGGTTAAGTTAGTCCCTCTCTTTGCCTGCAGTGCTCACTCTGCCTTTCTCTTTCTCAAGTCTCTTCCCTGGGCTGTCTTTCCTGGGTTGTTAAATCCCTGCTCCTTTAATCTCCTTACTCAGCTACATCCTCTTTAAAGATGCAGAACCACAGGAGAGACGTGGGATACGTCAACTGGGGACTGAAGCTGGGCGAGGCGGGGCAGGACTAGTGGAGTGGGGGTGTTTGAGTTAGGGGTTGGAAAGAGAAGTTGTACTGGTATTGAGAAAATAAATATAGTTTTTTGGTATCGGTGTACTAGAAGGGCTCTCCCGAACCTCCTGAGCTTTTCCGGTTAAGTGAGGATTAAATTGAGTCAAGAGAGATGGTCATCTAATTTCTACCTTGGAGGAGTGGGTGAATGTTTTTCGAAAGACTGCAGGGAGTAACTCTCTCAGTGTCCATGGGAAATCATCATGGTAATAATCACGGCTCACAGCAATATCTGTACACTAGAACATTAACATCCATGTTTGGCAGCGGGCTTCCCATAACTCAGTGGATCCCTCTGTGACACTCAATTTACTTCATGTGATTCTTCCTCCAACACAGTTCAACACAGCTACATTCAGGCAGAACATGTGCACAGATAAGAAAGACCGGAACGCCCATCGACCTACAGCATCTAATACATGTGTGAATGCCTCCACACACACATGCTCATGTCATATCAACACCATCAAGAACCATTTCACTACGCGGTCCCTCACCAGGCACTATTTTGCAGCAATGCCTATCAATCATCCCCGTGCCGTATCACACAGCAGCAACATTTCAATAATGGTGCATCACATGAGACTCGTGGAGATGAAAGTAATCCATTCAAAAATGAATCACAGTTGTCCTGCGTGCCACATGCTATTCAGAGTGAGGAGACGGCTGTACTGTAGATTTCTGGGTCATCTTTCAAGTGCATGTATCTTTGAAGTTCTGCAGCGTCGACTCGTGTACCTCAAATAACAAATTTATGAGACAAAGTGTGTCATCTCGAGGTATTGTAGACCTGTGTGAGTTAATTAAGCATGAGGACGCGTCTTGATCTCTGCAAAATCCAAGAATCCTTCATTTTGATTATAGAAGGGGAACACAGTTGGTTGCACTGATTTTAAATATTCCCTAAAATCTAAAAGTTATCACACATTTTCCCCAAATAATGAACTGAAACGCACATGAATAGATCTGACTGTGGGAGTGTGGGAGGTCACATACCATAGCAGCGTCAACAGCACACACTACCACCATAAACGCTCCATATGTAAAACAAGGGATCAAATATAATCTCTAATTAGTGGTTTAGCTGTACCTGTTTCCCAGAAGTAGACAGTCTTCCCATCATCTGTTTGCGCACGAGCCTTCCAGAAACCACAGAACAGCAGCAATGTCACCAAAAGGCACCAGCTCCCCTCTGTCCTTATTTGGAGGGTCCCTGATGCACCCCTCCACCCAAGCCCCATGGTCCACCACAGGATAAAAGTAAATCCACTCAGCTCAGAAGGTCAGCGAAGGCAGCGTCGGGGAAAAAAAAGAAAAGAAAAAAAAAAACGCTCGTCCGAAAGGCAACTCAGTTTGAGAGGGTGTGAGTAAGTGTGTGTGAGTGTAAGAGAAGGGAAGATAAAGAGGTGTGTGTGTGTGTGTGTGTGTGTCAGTCCTGCAGGAGTTGAGGTCCGGTACTTGGTCTTGTGAAGGACAGAGAGAGTAGTTTTTTCCTTTTGTGCTCCCGAGTTGGCAGGATGGTCCCAGAGGGAGGCTGTCAGTGTCGGGGACTGAGCTGCAGATGGACGGTGCGGTCTCCCTCCTCCATCGTATCCTCTTCCACTGTTCCCGGTGCTGCCTCTGTCCTCTGGCTGTGGAACAGTGACAGTGGGCGAGTGTCTGCAGTGTTGTTCGCTTCCCTCCCTCTCGCTTGCTCTCACTCACTCTCTCTCTACGTCTCCTATTCGCTCGCTCATTTGCTCCTCTCCCTGTGCCACCCTGCTCTCGCTCTCTCTGTTTCTACTCGTGGCTCGTTTCTATTTTTCTCTCCTGTCCTCATCTTTTCATGTCTCTCTTGTTTTCCCTTTTTTTATTACACTCTCGGCATCTCTAACACGCTCCTTCTCACTTTCTCTTCCTCTGGCTCCGCTTCCCTCTCCTGTTTTCCTGTCTCCCGCCTAGGGTATGAGGACGGATACTCCCCCTCCTCCTCCCCCTCCACTCGTCCTCCACTTGCAGTGCTGGGAAGGCGACTGGAGACCAGCAGTGCTCGCACTGGTCTCAGAAGCTCCCATAAGCACTGCTCCCAGGATCAGAGAGGCAGAGAGACAAGCAGGGCTTAATGCAGAGCGAGGGAAAGTAGAAGGGGAGGGGGGGATTGATGGGGGAAGCAAGGAGGGGCAAAACAGTAAAGGAGCGAGGAAGAGAGCGCGTGAAACAGATGAGGGAGTGAAGGTGTTTATGCTTGTGAGAAAGGGGTGTGAAAGTGAGCTGATGGAACGGAGGATGCAGGAATGAAGACTACAGAAATAGTTTAATATCTTCTTATGAAAAATCTCTATTACTGACTCTGAAAACAGAATAGTGAGCCAGCTTGTAGCAGGTCAGACAGAATGAGACACACACTGAAAAAATGCTGGCATTTAATCTATTTGTGAGAGTGTTTAATTTTAGGGTGAGCAGCTGACATCCCAGCAGAAATCTTTGACTTACAGTAAGACATAACTTTGAAAATCCTGTCAATATCATATCAGAGTGGTTTGTTAGAGGAAAAAAGAGAAAGATGAAAGAACTGGATTTTTTGGACCAGAGTGACACCTACCATGGCAGAAAAGAGAAAGAAAACAGTTCCACTAATAGGAAAAGACATCTTGACAGAAGTGGCTGCATAGTGTAAAACAATAATCTGATCTCACTTTAAAGAGAGTTGGTGAGTATCTGGATCGCTGGTTTTAAGGATAAGGCTGCCATTACAACTTTCCAATGTCCCCCGTCTGTAGCACTCAACCCCCAACTCATGTTCTCCTCCAGAAAATGCAAATCTTTAAAAAATGTTGCAAAAATATACCTTTGATTTTTTTTTAATAAACTGGAGACTGTAGTTTGTAACACATGTACTGCAAACAGGAATACATTGTGCATTTGTTAGGGACTTCTTCCTGCTGTGGATAAATAAACATTTGGTGTACGAGTTAGTGCTCGGAAATGAATGAGCACGTCATTCGGTGCACCGGTGGGCTCATTAGAACTGTTTTGTTAACACCGGAGGTCTGTGACACACAGAAATAAGATATGTTAGGGTGGGAGAGGCTATTAAGGAATTTACTGATAATTATTAAAAAAATACAGAATATCCTTTACAGGTTAAATATATATGTTTAACATTTACACAGCAGTAAACAACAATTGATCTGTGCTGTGATTCGAGCTTCTCTGTTCTCTGTTTTGGTAGCTGGGATGGCTGTGTGTGGATGTCAGTGCACGCAAGTTCCTCTTCACATCCATTTTCAAATTGGCAGCCTGGTAAAGAAACTTTTTCGTATGACAGCTAAACAGTTCACTAAAATATGCTGTGCGCTGTGTTGTTTTTATATAATGTAGTTGCTGCTATGTGTTTTTTTTGTGTACCTGCCCAGGGATAACAGATGCAAATTAGCTGCTAGCTAACTCTGATGCAATTACTTTTAATTGTGTGCTAACCCTGTAAAAAATAAACAATAGAATAAAATAATAAATAAATGTTGCTGAAACATTTGAGGCAAGGAAGAAGCTGTGCAGTGCCAGACTTCTTCTGCCTAGTCTGACAGTTTGATCTGAGTTATGTGAGCAGTTTGTGTTCAGATGGTTCTTTCTTTATTTTGCCAACTTAATTGAGCAAAAAACAGATTTTTTATTTGGTGTGAGATACTGGTGCAAGAGTGCGATATCTGATGGCAGTGAATGTTGTACATTTCACATCTTGGTAATGATGGTGATGTTGGATGTAATATTGGGTATAATGCATCAAACACGAGGGGAGAGGGCAACACTGTAAAACACTGAGTTGGTTTAACAGTAAAACCCAACATATCAGTAGTAAGCTAAAAACTCTAAATGAGTATGTGGATGAGATTTTCTTCAGATCTCAAACATGACCAGCGAACAACCTTCAATCAAACAGACAGCTAGATTATGGGGGTTGTGTGGGGGCAATGCAGGAGGGCTTAATTTACCTGAGCTTAATGTTCCTGTGCTGTATGTACAGTTCTGCCTCCGCTCCTGACAGAGTAGCCAGGCAAAGGTCATATGAGGACATCTGACTGGCAGGCTTTGAGTCTGGCAGAGTCAGCCTGTCTTGCCTAGTTTAGCTTGACCCAGCTTTCCTTGACTGAAGGTAGACCACTCTTGTGTAATTTATCCAAGGAGGAGTGTGATTTTATGCTCACTAGTTTCCTTGGATCGGATTTTCATGTTTTTTGTGAATGGTTCCAGAAATCTTGATATGCTATCTTCAGTATTCCAACAGAAACTAAAACACAGTGTAGTGTAGGCAGGCAATCAGAACCTGAACAAGCAGAGGATCAGAAACTGAAGACATCGAAGGAAAAAAATGAAGAAGATATGAAGGAATAATAAAGAGAGGTATATTTGAGGTCACGTTTACTTAAAACTACCACACTCTAAATTCAGCGCAAAGCAGTTAACCCCCATCAAGACTTCCTCTTTAGAAACCATAGTAACATCACTAACAGTGATCATCAGATCACGCAGCACAGAGCCTACAGACCCAGAGTCTATATTGCTTTATGAAACAGACCTTTCCACTATGCAGGGATGAACAAAAAAATATAAGATTTTCATCTTGTTAGGAGCATAAGCCTCTCAGGGGGGAAAGCTTATACTAGGAGGCACTGACTGACTTTTGCATCTCACATCTTTGATCGAGGCTCGCACATCTTTCTTTAACTGGGGTGAGGGCTGTGTCCATATTTCTTGTGGGAATAACAAGAAACAGATGAATACATTTTAGTGACCAAATTTCCACAACTTATCTTTTTACCAATGGTGTGAGAAGTTGCCTTTGCAGATCTATCACCTTCAGCGTTTTCGCATCTGAGGCCACGGTAGTGTGCTATATGATGGTGAATTTCTTCTTTGGTTTGATTGTGAGTGAGCTGCTGCCTCAGGAAAAGGAGTTAAAGTGCCCTCTTGTTAAGAAGTAAGTATAATATGAAGAGCGATGTTGACAGACTGATTGGTGCCATAAAACAAAAAGACACATTGTTAAGGATTGTGATGGTCTCATTTTCAGTTGCTCTTGATTCTTAGCATCATCTGTGGCCATAAGCTCTGCACGGACCAAAAATATGATTTCACTGGAAGAGAAGGCAAGGCTGAAATGTGTTTCCTTTGCAGGGTATTTGGGCTGAGGAGACGGGGTAAGGTCTTCAGACATCCAGATGGAGCTTTGAATAGAATGGCTGCCCTTTGAAATTGAAGTATGTCTTCAGGGACACCCAGCTTGGAGGGGACCCGGAGCAGTCCCACCACACACTGGATGGAATAAATATCTAACCTCGCTTAACACAAACTCCTTCAGAGTCCCTGGGGAGAAGGACTCTTTGGCTAACTTACTTAGCCGGCTGCTACAACGCCTGGGTTGCCACTATCTTCACTAACTTCACCTAGTTGTGATTATCTTACAGGCAGTCGAAATCAGGTATTATTTTTAAAAGTCGTAAAGGGATTAGATACAGGGATGAAAAGCAAAAGAATATTAGGTGAGACAATGAGACTTATGATTTAGACCATGTAAACAGCCATCCCTATACTTGCATGATTGTATGCATTTTTAAGAGGTTCACTTTTTAGTTAACAGACCACCTCAACTGCTTTCAGATAAATAATCAAAAGTTTGATCCGGAACGCTGCACACATAGGTTTGCTGTGCAGTGATTCCATTGTACTCGATTTAACCCCAAAGTCAATATTTTCATCTGCCTGTTATGACTTGACAGCGTAACAATAGTGTGTGCTAATGACGTAATGTCTAGATGTCACTGTCTTTGCCATTAAATGTCAGCTTTGAAGAGCACACAGGATTCAGTCAGACAGAGGAAAATATAGATAAGACGGGGCAGATGTGGGTGGAACTGGCAGGATGAAAAGTCAATACCAGCTGCCACCTGAATACTGGGAGTCTAATCTTTATCAGCAGATGAAAAAAATTAGCCTACTCACCTATCAGCTCTACTATTTATATAATTACTGACTGAACATCTTTCAAACTAAAAAAAAACCCAATTGTAAAATAGTGGAGGAGCAGCCACTATCTCCACAGGTAAAAGCCCTATGAAGACAGGAGCCTACAGTGGTGACAACACATCGCCCTGATCTGTAAAAAAACAGCAACATATCACAATCAACCGAACACTTGTTGACTGAAATCATAATGGATTGTCTCTTCTTTATTATCAGGCTGCCTACCTCAAGTGATGCCTGCCTTAAAAAATGATGAAGCTTCCAATTCATCAACACAGATTGTCATTCTCTTATTAAATGACTGACTGGCATTCAAAAAATGGATTGCGTGTCCTTAGTTAATTTCGGTATGATAGGCTTTGCAATCATGAGTAACTACTGGCAATTAGACATCAATGTGTTTGTCTTCCGCAGGGTGATTTCCTGAGAGAGCAGCTAAATCACTATATACACTCAATTATTTCTCACTGGAAACACATCTAATTTTAGTAAAATAAAATGTGTTCATGACATCCCAACACACAGCGAATGAAGAGCACAGACATCAGTCAGTGTCAATAAGAATGTCAGTCTTTCCTCCTGTCTTTCCTGTCCTTCTCCCTCTGCCAAAGAGATTTACTGCCTGCAGTGCTGCTGGTAGAGCAGTAGAATACCTGCAGGCGATAGCAGTATTTTTGTCTATCTTGACGTCTATGTCTTTTGTTGCAGAGATATCTAATGAAGTTAGCACACTAACCAGCTAGCACTGGCCCGGTGTGCTTCGTATCACCTCTTTGTACCTCAAGAGGCCACAGTGAGTCACTGTAGGATCCAGTTTGCACTCAGTCCAACACGAGAGGATGAAGAAGTAGCGCAGTTGTTCTAACTACCTATCAATCATGTTGACGGTTCTTTTCCCCAGTAAGTACAAACTGCAGCGATGGATGAAATTCTTGGCAAGCAACCATTATCACAATCACCGCCAACCATGTTTGGCGGTTAAGAAAAGAAGTAATAGATATATAAGAGCAAACACTGGTGCTGCTTTCCACCAGTGCAGACAGCTGTTTGTGAGAAAAAGGATGACGTTTGATCCTGAACTCACATTGTTTCCTCTAGATTAGCAACTAAACAGCTGTTAATACTAACATCGGCTAAGGATTGTGCTTCTTTTTTTACCATTTGCTTCTCACGATTTGGGAGTGGACACCACCAGAAACGTTCTGGTGATACGCTGCCACTAATTACTTTTGACATTTGGCCAATTCTACGACCAGCAGGGAAACTGAACAGAAAAACATATTCATAGATTCTGGATATTTTACTGAGGGATGAGAAGATGTTCTTAGTTGAATGTTTAATTTAAGCTAATGTGTAACTAGTAATTAAACTTTATGTGGAAAAAATGTATCAAACACAAATTATTATTCTAAACAGAGTATTTTTGTGTATTAAATACATGGAGAGGATCTTTAATTTACTACTAAATTTGCTACAACTAGAAATATGAATACTATTTTTTATGAAGTATAAAGTCATTACTTTAAGTTCCTATTCTCATTTAATTTGGTTATATTTCATTATTGAATTGTACTCAACTATATTTGGGCAAAACAATTAACATCCTAAACATGAAAAAAGCAACTTTCATAGTCTTATAATGTTAGCCAACAGACTTTTTTTAATACTCAAAAAAATAATTTGGGGTAGAATATAAGCGTAAGTAAGGACAGTTGACACTGAACCGTCATGTTCTTCCAATCCGAAATGATAATAAATAAGTGAAAAACAAGAATTTTTGTTTAATCACTAATGATATTCCACTCAGCTGAACAACACTGCTCTGTTGCTGTAGTCTGTGCATGCACTAAACGTACTAAATGTTTTTTTTTCCTTGAATGATTTTCTGATTGAAACTTATGCTTACAAACTCTGCTAAATATTCAGGATGAGTAAACTCTTGAGTTTTGATGACAATAAAAAACCTCCAAAGTTCAGATAATGACTAATTCAGAGAATGTGTGTGTTTTGCACAATGCTGTTCTTGGTTTCAGAGTGATTTAGCCATTTTAAGCACACAAACAAAAGCAATTCAGCTTATTCCGCAGGCATACTTCTGTAGCTGCATCTATAAGTGGATCTGGTGACAACGTACATTGTCAAAATTCACGCCCACACAGCACTATGACTTCTGTACATATTTATGACCATCTGCAGGCTTGTTAATATGAGGCATGTTTTCACGTTATATACTGAAATTTTAATTCATATATCAGCTGCTCTCACTGGTACATAGTGCACACATATGGCAACTTTGAATAATGGTTCAAATAACGGTTAACCTTTATTTAAATATTATCCATATTTAGGTCATCTCTCAATCCACTCCTGCATGCTGTGTGTGGCCTCTGTTAGTGCATACTTTCCTGTTTTTGGCTTAAATTAGATTTTAGGTACAGCTTGTAAGGTCCTTTGAGACTTGACGATTCAAATGGAACAATTACCTGAAATCCATACAAGTAAATAATTTAGATTCTTTGTCGCATAGTGCAGTACGTGCAGGTCAAGCCCTGTTTATGTTGATGCTGTGATGCTGCAAAGCAATACTTGTCCCCTGGGAGCCATTCAAGCTTCACTGTACCTTATCTCACTGTAACTGTTGTACAGAAAACTTACTGTTATTTAAGTCATCATTAACCCATATTTTGTTCAGGTTATGTTTAACTACTCTTAAGCGTTGCCCTATGTTTCTAAATTCCTCTGAGTGGCTGCTTATCAGGGATTTGGAGTATAGATAAATAATCTACCAGCAGGCCTGAAGCACAGAGGCCACATTATGTCTCTGCATTTGTGGAAGTGTCCGTGTGAATATGTGGATATATTTTGTACTGTTTTAAATGCCTTAAAAGGCAAGGCTTATTTCATGTCAATTAAGCATTTATATATCATATCAACTAAACTTACTTTCAGCTGGAGAGCCTGCTCTTCTCTGTCAGCCAGCAGTTATATATTAAATGCCCCTGTAGGTAGATGTGGAGATGATTGAGATAATGATAGAGAAAACACAATCACTTGACAAGAGATTACATCTATTACAATTGATTGAATCAAACACAGTGAATCAACAAAAAACATTATTGCACTCCTTGCAGTGAATCATAAATTAGCACTCATCGAGTCCCTGCAGCATGTTATTTGGTAATCAGATGAAGTAACATCAAAATCAGGTCTGCAATAGCAGCATGAAGACTCCTGCTATCTTCAAATCTGGCATGTCATTTGCAACTTTGTCTTTAACTATAGGAGAGCGAAGCAGTTGTCAAGAAAGGCATCACAAATATCTATTATCCTGACAGAGTGGATTGTTCTGACAAATCAACAAATACAACCCTATATTTGTAATAAATCAAAACCTCACTTTGTTCAGTGAGCCCACCATTTGAAAAATCAAACATCATTGTGCCCTCAAAATGTCCAAGATGGCTCTTCAAATCATTAATTTGATCCAAAACCCAAAGATATTCCTTTTATTATCATGTATGAACAAGAAAAAGCAGCACATCCTCTAAGCAGAGCAACTGAAGGAGAGTTTTTGATATGTTGGCATACGGAGAACAAAAGTAACAATTATTTGAAATGATCGTTGGTAATTAAAAAATAAAGGCCCACATTTGTAAAAAAAAATCTAAACTTATTTTGCGATCACTTTATTTATTAAATAAAGAATCCACCATTTGATAATTCTGACACTGTCAGAACTCTTTGAAAATGACTGATGGCAAGAAGTGACAACAAAATGCAGTCCCTTCAAAATGACAAGAGCATAAAAAGTGCCACCCTTGGCTGTCAAAATTGTAGGACTTTTAAAGATTGAGCCTTTGTTGTCTTGGAGATATTGAATAACAAAAATGTCATGTGTTGATATTAGAGATATTAATATCACCTCGTGAAAGGTTTTCTATAATAAGAAGGCTGTTTGGAACTGATGATTAGAGCTTATTCTCAGGCTGGAGTGCTTGAAGGTTACTGGTTTTAATACACATACTCTGCAGATGATTGACAACAGGACATTATTAATGTGAATATGGGTATGTTTACATGCACAGACAGAATACAGCTATGTGCTGACAAACATGTTTCTGCAGCTAAGGAATGATTTACAGGACATCAGTGTTGTTTCATCCACAGACTCAACAGTTGTGAACACAGGAACCAACTGAACTGCAACCAAAGGGCACAGAACATGGTGCTTTCTAGAGTATAGTAATTACTGCTCATCTACATATTTTGCTGACAGTGGCATGTACCCATAATGCTGTGCTAAGCAAGTACTCACACTAGATTAAAAAATTTAAGCTGTTGCTAAATGGGACAATGATGTATGACCATGGCAGAATCCACAAGTCATGCGACATGCTCAAAGCTTGAGTAGGTGCACTGAGAGGAGAGTCTGTGAAGCTGTAGACCAGCAATGTGCCATAATGTGAGCCAGTGGCTCCTTTTAAGAATAGGGCAGTGCGTAGTGTGTGGTCGAGCAAGCGAGAGAGAGACAAGGAGAGAGAGAGAGAGAGAGGCTGCACTCAGAGTAGACAGGTGGTCGATCAGATCCAGCGTAACATGCCTTAACATTTTTTTGCAAAGTTGCAACCATAAAAAAAGAAAGCAAGTTAATATCGGTTCCAAATATCGTATCAGCTCTGAAAAAGCCATATCAGTCATTTCCTAGTAGTGACTACAAATTACAAACAACATAATTCTGACTCAAATGTAGTGAGATTTTCTCTTTGCCCAAATATTCCCCAGACTGAATTATGAGGTGTGCAGGATCTACAGCGCTACACATGACAAACCTGTCAAACCCATGGGCCTGTGTGTTTCACACAAACAATATCAGACCTAATTGCTCAGTCTTTGAATTAATTAACTGACTGGATCAGTGCCACACACGTTTGAAGTCTATTGTACTGTATCGCTGTATCTTTGAGACAAATGGAGAGAGACTGGCTGCCAGCCCTCCACCAGGTGCAAGTGCTGTATTCTGCTCTGTTGATTAGAGCTGTAGAGGGGGACTGAAGAGCAAAGTCTTCGAAGTAATCTCACAGAAGGCCAAACACCATTTCAAGGTAAACTGATCGTAATCACTTTGTTTGAAAAAAATACATACAACTTGTTTTCCACAGGACAAATTGTGTGCACTGTGCAGGTTGAAATGTTCTGTGACAAGATGACAAATAGCAAACCTCTTAGAAAAACTACATGTGTGTCATTAGCAGAGAGTTCCTGAATGACTACAGGGCAAATGTGGAGAGAAAACGGTAGTTTTTAGACAAATGGTTGCACCAAACTCTGAGACAAATATCTAGCTATTCAACTTCTAAATGCTCCACTTTGTTTGCTGATTAAATTTTAACTATATCAGTCTGCTGTTTCATGCTGCACAGGGTGGGATTTTAGAACTTTCTCACTAAGACAACTGCCTGCTTTGGTTGACAATTACATTATACAGTCCAAAACAGTAAAGTTGTGGGCTGGATAGGAACTTGCTACAAAGCTCTTTAAGTCAAGCTGGGCTGCAGATTCAGGTGATTCATCTCTGTAGGTTCATGAGTGTGAGTATGGTTTGGAGCATATATGCTATGCAAAGCGTAGTTTTGTTAAAAGACAGTGGCATAGGCTACAAAATACATGGATGTAATAAACAAACTGGAAGAAGTGCTAGTTGAGAACTGGAAACTAAACCAGTAATCTGCAAGCAGCCAAGCCCCTGTTCAAAGAAAATGTTGTTTTAGTACGATACAACCAGACTGCAGAGGTGCTTCTTCAGACCCTCTCAATACCTCAGACTATGCCATAACATTTTTAATTATATGACTTATGTGACCCAGTGATGGACATGAAGAAAAAACAAAATAGCTTCAGAGAAATAGCCAATCTTCTCACCGATGGTCTCGTTTGCTTATGTAGGTCATACACAGGGATCAGTATTAAATGAGGACTGTTTCACAGCCAGTTAAGAACTCTTTGTAGTCACACAAATGTCACTATAAACTGTTGACAATCTTAGCAACTAGTATGACACAACCTGTTCTAATATGAAACTGGACAAGGATACATAACTGCAATTATTAATATTAACACTATTATTAGTATGTACCCCAGCTCAGGGTTTATTTGCTGTGGGTGACAGTGTGACTCACAAAGCAAAGGACAATGTCAGTTACATCAGTGCTCAAGTCAGACAGGCGATAAGCTCAGGATTCCCTTGAAACTGGCTTTCAGGAGAATGACTCATGTGGTGCAAAGGGGATACAATGCTACAACAGCACTTTGAATTCTCAAGTCAAAACAAACCCTTACACTTGCGCCTTATAGAATTGGTGACCATGATAGAGTGTATGCTGTAGGGCATGAATGCACGTCCTTTGACACAATGAGATCAGTGTGCTTCGCCCCAGTATAACAGAAAAGAGAGCTCACAATGCTCCGGCACATACAGATTCCCCATGACTATTCTTAACTTGGTTTGTTTGAGCTGATTTACTTTGCACAGGGATGAGACACTGAAGTGAAGCGATATGAACATTATATGAAATACAATAACAAAACAAGTTTATACCACATACCACCTCTGGCAGTGTGCTGCACACCACCACTGTTATTCTCCTCCTCCACGAAAACTCGCTGCAATATGATTAACAGCTGAATGGGCTTGTCTCTCTCGGCAAGTTTAAACTAATAATGAATTTTATGACAAATGCAATAAAAGCTGTCTTTGCTTTGTTGACTAAAGATTTAATAGGTAGGTGAATCTGCTGGTTTGGTAGATGAGCGCACATATTTTGTATTTATATGGTTTTATTTTAATTGTGTTTATGAGGGTGATGACCACACTTCCACTCTGGGGTCACCCAGGGTGAGAGTTATGAATCACCACTCTCCTGTGTGCATCCATTTAACGACATCCATTTAATGACAGGCCAGGATCTCAGTTTTTGGGGCAATGGTTGGGGTAGAGACGGGGTCTTGATAATCAAGTTTCTTCTCATCAGCTCTGGAGTTGTGGGCTGTGGTTGGCTATGCTGTCATCTAAATATACTGTGGTGGTAACATGGATCAGATGACAGTATAAACTGCCAAATCAACGTGGTAACCCTCACCGTGTTGTGAAAATGGCAGCTAAGAATCACTTTGATGCCTACGAATGTAATTTGTAAAGGATAAGGTTGATTTGCAGCCTCGTGTGTGTTCCAGAGCAGATATGGATGGACCCTGTTCAAAAATCCCTGTCTAAGATGTGGCTGTTTGGTGCTTGTTGTCTGTCACATTCTTAAAACGAGACACCAGAGGTTGCTGAAAGGGAGCTTAACAAGGTTGAAATGAGATTGTGAAGCCTCAGAATAAACAAAATGGTGGACAAAATTCATGTGTTTTCTTATAATGTATATGTATACTACTCAGCCAACTCAGATTATTATGTGAATGAAGGATATGTGTAAAGTTATTTAGCGTGTGGGCTCAAACCTTGTCACTCCCCACGAAGATACGCCATGATTGGGGCGTGACAATGAAAACTTGCCTCAGTTTATCTTTGATTGGGAGCCAACAGGTGGAAGCTGGGAAACATGTGGGGCATGTGAAATACTACATGAACAGCAGCAATTGGAGTGATAGCAGGAAGTGATTGCAGCAGTTACACCAGTTTTTCTCAAACAAACAGAAGATCTTCAGCATTGTAAATTAGGAACTGACCAGAAATCTAACTTTCTAACATTTACCAGTGTGTGGTTCTTATGCATTTCAATGTCAGCCAATTGCAATAAATATTCAACTTTCTCTGTTAGTATAATGCAGTATGGTTGAAAAGACTAATCAAAAAGATACTGAAACAGAATTGTTCCGGTAGCTGTCCAGCAAAACAATTATGGCACTGTTTAAAGCACTGTTTATGTTCCTGCAGTCTTGCATCGAGAGCTCTTTCTCCACAGTGCTCTGTGAGTACTCTGGAGTAAAGGTCTGGATGCACCAGTTCTCCTCCTGGTAGAGGAGAAATAATGCTCTGGCTTGTCGGCATTTCAATTGTCACAATGTTGAATATGCAGCAATGGTGCCTCTGCAAAAAGATGTCTTGTTTTGCATAAGGGGAGGCGAGTCCCACCATTAAAATGACTATGTCCCAGAAAAAGAAAAGTTAACTGGTGCATATTTGTTTAGGTTGGAACTGTTAGTGACCAGGTTAGTGTTTGGCTAATCTGCCATTTTCAGCATGTCCGTTACTAGCATAGAGGTTGGTGTTGTTTCCTGTACAGGTGAGGAATCTCAAAACAGTAACACACGGATAGCAGAAGTAGAGGGCGATGCTGCCTGACAGGGGCGCACCAATGGCAGGTTTTTATCCCTACAGTTTACATCTGGTAAGTCAAACTATAAAAAAGCTTCTCTAAATGTGACCATATATGTGTCTGCTGCAAATACAACTAGGATGACAAGCTTTTACACACACACTCTGCATCCAGTAAAAGTGAGGTTCATATAAAATTATGAAGCCTCACTAAATTTGACCAGAAATGCATTTGCTATAAATATAATAAGAAGACTCATCAAGAGCTCATTTAACAGGAAAAACACCCAGTCTTGAATGAGAATTGTGAGATACTAAGAAGGAGGATTAATCCGTCGCTTGGGTTCGCAGATAAAAGTCTGTGCGACGGTTCTAGATCAGATCAAATCTCTATCAGACTCAAACTGAGCAGAGTGACAAACAGGAACTGAGCACAGCTGTGATTCATTTCAGAACTCAGACAGTAGTGACTCAATTCAAGGAAGTGAGTGCTACACAGCAGCATCACTTTTACGTCACTCAGGCTGCCTGAGGCTGTGTTGCCAGCATGATCCTGACCCCGATTAGCAGCAGGAATATGGATAGATGGTTGTATAATACTACATTTCATTTATACAAACTTTTTTTTTTTTTAGAATTTCTATAAACCCAAAGTACATTCAATTAACACAAACTCTAAATCTGAGCTCTGTACATGAAGCAGTGTACATCTAACAGAACAGAGCTACAAACCAAAAAAAATTGAAAAATAAGGCTTTTTTTTGCATTGATAATTACAGTATACATGTTACTTGTCCCATTCAGTAATAGAAAACAGATTTTGAGGCAAGCATATTCAAGTTCACACACCACCAATCACCTACCAAATAGATGTAGTCCTGCATTTCTCCATCTGTCAGCAGGAGGACATAGGAAACCTGTGTTTGACTTGTTGACCATGATGTTATGGAACTGATTAAATGCTACATTCTGTGAAATGGTCCCCACACATCTTGCCTCAGACAAAGCTGCTGTAGTGATTGCCTGGGGTGAAAGTAAGCACCAAAGTCACCCGGGACAGTTTCACAGCAAAGTATCCCACATTAAGATTAGCAGAAACTGCAGTGTCATCCGTAGAGCCTGAGATGACT
The DNA here is from genome assembly GCA_963678695.2 of Diplodus puntazzo. Classification (NCBI taxonomy): domain Eukaryota; kingdom Metazoa; phylum Chordata; class Actinopteri; order Spariformes; family Sparidae; genus Diplodus; species Diplodus puntazzo. Next base: position 5,008,645 of record OZ023160.1, on the reverse strand, counting down.
CAGCAGAGCGGGGCTGAGTAATATTTGCTAATAAAGCACAAATGCGCTTGCGGGGGGAGCATGGATGTAGGATTTGCCACTCAAGATAAAGCATAGAGAGCTAGAAATCAGGAATCTAAAATGGTTGTGATAACTCTCTGATCTACAGTGCACAGAGTTATGCCTTGAATACACAGCAAATAAGGGTACAACTCCACAGAACGATTCTGTCCCTTGTTTTCTCAGAATGGTATTTAATGTAGTTAAGCCCAACCCATCTGTCCATGTTTGCAAATGCTTATCTGTTCTACCTGACACATGTCTTGTATTTATTTCAAACCCCCATCAAACAAAGGACTTGAGATAAATACACTCAATGTCAGCTTATCAGCTTTATCAATATTTGGTTCACTTAAGATGAGATTTGATTAACAAACATTTGGATGCCAAATTTGCTCTGAAAGCCTCATCAATCCAATCTGTAATCCATCCTAAAGAATCTTTGGGGATGCACAGGGTAGGTAATGGCTTTATGAGATCAACCATGAGGCCAGAGTACTTCTCAGTCGTTACAGGAACCTTCTGCAACGCAGATCAGAGATCCTGGCATGCCAACAGGGAAAAGAAATGAAGACATCTCAAAAACTTTGACTCAAAGCCATATAGCAAGATAAATATTTACCCAGTTCAAATGATTATAGTACAGAAACCATCCGCATCTACTGTAATGTGCATGCAGTGAGCTAGATGATGTGAACATTAATTCTCTTTTGCTCTATGACTGCAATCTGTAGGCGACAGTACACATGCTACAGCAGCTAATGTCGATCCATCCTTCCATCTCTCCCCGCTACGCTCTCTCAAACACAATCAGAGACACAAACACACACACACAACACACACCCTTCTGATCCTACTTAGAAAGGAATGCAGACGAGTGTGAGTATGTCTGTGTGTGTGACCTTTCATCTCAAAGGCAACTCAAAAACACTCACAGAAATAATTTGTGCACTCTTTGTGCAGCTAAGGTTAGTGTATGTTGAAACCATCCAATTTTAAAGAGTTTTGAATAAAGGGTGATGCTAGATTTAATATTGCACATCAATTGCATTAAGGGGAGTCACAAGATTTTAAAACAACACTCAAGGTGCATATAGACAGCAAGCAGGTGCCTCTGCTGTAGCTGCTGACCAGCAACGTTGATGTTCTGTAGGTACGTATGTACAGCATCGTCAGAGCACGATGCTTTCACTGTGGCCGCCTCGCCTGACTTCCTTCAATTCTACAAACAACCTCAGAATTGTCTTGTATTATCAAAAGGTGACCAAACTGTTTAATTAAGTTTTTTTTAAAATACTTTTTAATGTTGTGTTTGTTGTGTTTGTATGTCTTGTATGTTTTGTTACACTTGACACAATATTAAAACTTGTATGCTAACCGTTGACATTTGTGTGTTGTTTACAATCTACAAATACATTTATGAGGAAATCATAACCCACAGGCTACCACCTACTCATTCACAAGCAGCTAATCAAAGCACATTGGAGGAAATTTTGTTGGCAAAAGTACATGATTAATATCAACACAATTAAGCTTGCTCTGCTAACATAAAACAGCCTGTTTACTGGGTGAGCTGTTAAGCTTGTGGTGCTGCAAGACCGTTTCATTTCATTAATATGTTTGTTCATTGCTGAAGAAGTGTACAACTCAGAAATCTCATGTACTTGGTATAATATAAATCAATAGCCATGCATGTTCGGAGACAACCTTTGCTCTCTTATTCGGCGGTTGTCTTGTTGACATCAAAAACAATGGAGGCGGCAGTGAAACTGCTCACTGTCTGATGGGACCTCAAGGGTCTGTCAGACAGTGAGGCTGTCAAGAAATCTGTCTGTATGAGAGATAAAACAAAGTATTGATTACGGTGTTAGATAAAAAGTCAGAAGTTCATAAAGACCATGGATGTCTGCAGCAAACTGTATGGCACCCATCCAACAGCTGTTGCATTTCACTGTGAACCACCACATCAACCAGCGGGTGGGACTGCATTAAATGTCAGGGGATCAAAGTCTTTAGGATACATCCTTTGTGGAACATGGATATCTGTAAAAAATGTCATGGCTATACATCCAAAAGTTGTTGAGAGATTTCAGTCTGGTGGACTGACAAACATCACCAGAGTCTTGCTGCTAGAATATCTTAAGACTATAGCTGTATGGAGAACCCTTTTTTGGGGCTACAAAATGTCTGTGAGGATAGAAAGGGGAATTAAACATTCACTTTATATTACAGAGCATCTTATATGCATGCAGAACACAAACATTTTCTCATGAAGACTGGGAGCATTTGTTTTCTGCCCACGGATACAGTTTATGTGTGCGGGTTTTGAGATTAATTAAACGCCATAGACAACCTCCATTTCTCAGTCATTATCAGTCTTTAGCCTCTTTTCCGTGCAGCCAACGTTTCCTCTTACGCCCCCAAAGCATTCAAATGCTGATTTTGACAATGATTACTATGGCAACAGTGGAAGCTTCAAAGCATCAGGTTCAGCCATACTAAAAAGAAAGGCCAACTTCAAGTGGCAATCTGAAAGCATTCCGGAAGCGGCAACTGCAGGTGTATTTTTGGACCTCACTGCTTCCCAGAGAACCAGTGTCGCCTGTGTGACGTCATTCAGTTGGCAGTTGGCATCTTTGCCACGACTCCATAAAAACACCACATGGAAGCAAAAAAGGGAACAATGTCTTCTGAGACGGTATTTATAACACTTACCATTCACTGAATAAAAAATGGTTGCTATAAAAGTATCATACATCCATATTCATTGTTTAACTTATTCCGGTCATAATAATCCGAACCACCCACTCTCTCTGGCCGGCCAACCACTGCTGGTTGACTGCTGCTGGCGTCATTTGCTGTGCACCGCTTGTGATATTTTTCAGGAAAGTCACCATCGACACCCAGTGTATTTCTTAGGTATGAAAGCAAATGCAAGGGCTTTCATCAGTGGACTATAGGCTCAATCATCATCGCGTTACCTCATTCGGTGATAGATTGTGACTTAAGAGATGTTTTTTTTACTAGAAAATAAAATTATAAGAGGTTCAGATATTCTGACTTTCAGCGCGTAGTGTGGGTCAAGCTCTAAAAACACTAGATCCGAATGGGATCTTTTCATTAAACATTTCCTGCCTGGTAGATGCTCACATCTTTCAAAATCCACAGTGTGAGTCCAGACCATATATTATGTAGTCTCCAAGGCCAGGCTAACAATGATAACATCATCAAGGGCTTTTCTCTCCGACTTCACAAAGCTCCCTCTAGAGCTCCAGAGGACATTAAACAACAGTCTTTACAGGCTGTGTAGTACTCTGACCATCCAGTTAACTGACCTTCTTGTGTTTACAGAGTGTTTTTCAAGTGTTTATGTGTTAATGTATTAATGCAGTTCCCCTTTAATACTGGGGTGATGTTAAAGTCTTGTTTCACAAAATGTGCCGAGAATAGCTACGGACAAGGACAGATCTCGTTTCAACTTTCATTTTTCACTCACATGTTTTCAAGTGTTTTAAATATTAATGAAGGCAAGTGTGGTGACTGTTTCATGCACACACAGTAGACTCAAGCTCTGTCCCCACTGCATACTATTCATTATAGCATTTCTTTGCCTGTGTAGCACATTCACACTGGAGTACACTTAAAAAATGCCTGCATAAAATCACTTGAATTTTGAGTAAAATGTCGTTAGACACTGTAGAGCCAAAGTACAGCCCACAATGTACATGAATAACCTACTAATGGATGCAAAAATGTATAAAAAACTCTGAAGACAACTGATAAAATTAAGAATTCAAATAATAAATCCTCGGAAACATTTTCAAACTGGCAGTAGCATTTCAATCTTTAGGTGTGGCACAAATTCTATTTATTATATTATATAATTTCATTGAAGTACAAACCTGAAAGGTAAGTTATGTTCTTGTATACTGAGATGGATTGTGTCAGCATTAGCAAATAGTGTATATTTGAAAGTCTTAGCTTACAGTATAGGTCAGTAGGAAACTGGGACATGGAGCCAGACCGTCAGAGGCAAGAAATCCATAAGACGAAAGGTTTACTCTATCCGGCTGACCACTCCCAGTTGACCTCATCAAGTGGTTACTAGCCAAAGCCAATTAGCCTGATGACACTCAGGAACACCATCCATTAGAATCACAGGCTGCTGCTGTATTCAGTTTTACCTCTGATTAATTGTACTCTTCAACTCAGACTTGACTTTGACCTCCACCAGGAGACACAGCAATTTAATCAATTGATTAACTCCTTGATTAATATATTAAAATGTGTATTGAAGCCTCTCTAGATAGTAACCTGAAAACATTTACTTAAAAGTCTTTTTGTGGTAAACCAAGCACTTTATATTTCATTTAAATGGACTTAGTGAAACATGAAATTGAGACAAGCCAGGCTAAAATTGTTTTATCTATTATATAATCTTGTAAAGGATTGGGCAATGGAATCCTCAAATATACTGTCCCTACACACCAGAGATCTGTATCCCTCACATCTGGTTTTTGTCTTAAGCGGGGGGAGTACAATCAGCATTCATTCCTAGTAGTCAAGGATACTTATCCACTCCAGTTATGGTCAGCAGTGATGGAAAAATGACACCAGGGTCAACACACCAGCTTTTGTTCCTTGACCGCCCTGATGCTATGGCCCCTGTTGAACCATTCTTCTCAGTTCAAGCAGCGATCAAATATCATACAGTCTGCATTGACTTTGAAAGAGAGACTGTAAGAATTGATTTTTGAAGATTAACCACTGTAACATTGTCACTTGCCTCCATGTTGCTTTCTTTTCTACCTTCTACTGAACATGACACACCAATAAAACAGAGAGGGAAACTTGTCTATAGACAATGGCAAAAGAGTCCATGAACCATTTGTTTTGCATTTTTACACTTCTTTAAAAACCTGAAGAAATTAAATGCATACCGGTGTAAAAATGGTAGTCCAGTCATGTGGGTGTGTATTTGAGCTTTGGCCCAGGTGGCCTCTAGGACGCACTAATGATACCAGTCCTATCTACCACAGCAGAAACTTCAACTGACATATTGCCGTTTAAATGTTGTTGAAACAATAATTACAGTAATTAAGATGTTTTGAAAAAAGAGAACTTTAAAAACTAATTTAGTCAGTTTTTACCCTTTTAATGTGTCATGAGAGTGATATTAAAGGTGCAGCATACAAAGAAATGAAAAAACATGGGAGCAGAGGAGGAAAAGAAAGGAGAGATAAAAAACGACAAAACAATGCTTAATTCTTGATGGAGCCATTGGGAGAAACCAACTGCTGCGATCTGCAGAGCAAACAACAGGGCCATTGATTGAATATATGAGATGTTTGTTTTTTTAAGTCTGTGTGCATGATGGTGTGTAATATTAAGTGTGGTGATAAGCATGTAGGTGTGAGGAGTGCCGAGCACATAGACATTAAATTAAGCCTGTGATGCTTCAGTGATTATTAACATACAGAATCAATGGCTCTGTGCTTTTGCTAACAGGCTTCTCTCAAAAAGGGCAAATCAATTAACTGTTAATACGTGAAAAATGTTTCCTGCAATCAATCTGATTACCTTTGAAGATGTTTAATTTAGTGTGTCAATACACTGTGTTTGATTTGCAAACAACATTTTACGAGACTGCAAAACTCTTTCACGTGGGTGTAAATGTGTCAAATAAACCTACACCCACTGCCATCAAGCACATTTCAATCAGAAAGCACATCAAATCAATTTCAACAGTTACCTGACTTTCAAAATTACATCCAACACACTGCTACATTTTCCCATTTCAACGGTCTAATGATTTGCAATAGCTTGACATACATTTTAACTTTGTTAGCTTAACAAGCAATTCTAAAAGAACCTGATTTAGTCTATCAAATTAAATATTCAGCCATTACAAGGTGATTTCAGAGGCAGTGGTCTGGAATAAGTGAGTATATTATCAACATAATTAGAAAAATGCTGCAGCAAATGAGGTCAAAGGTTCAGACACCTGCAAGGGTTTTGCGTATCTTGTTGTGAACATGTATGTGCTCTTTAATTATCAAAGATTACATCAGGTCATTCTTATTTTTGCTCCATCTGGACATATTTAGATAAAAAACCTAAATATGAAAACTTGTGAGTGTGCCAAACAAACTGTACGTTATTAGTGACAGCAAATATGGGTCAGTGTCATTATCAGAAGCGACCGAAAAGGGGCTGAAGCAGAACGAGGTCAGATAGGACTGCTTTTTGAGTGGCCACTCTGCCGAGCCACTGCGAGCGCAGAAAAAAAAATAAAAATCAAAAGCTCGACCCACATGCCAAATCTCTGCCTCCATGTCACGCTAGCATACACAGCACCTTCCTGGCTGCTGATAGAGAAGCTTCTACAGTGGAGTGAAGATCACACCTATTGTGAATTACATATAAAACACAGTGACAACCATGGTGGAGTGGTTATATGCCAGTATGAGCTAAAGGTTGGCACTGGAGCCTTACAGCTACCTGGTATCTGGGAAACACTGTTTACAAGATCCTGCCCGCAGTGAACTATGTTCTTATGTTTTTATTGTACTTGATTATAGAGATTTCCATCTCTGACTCTGCTTCTTCTCACTTTGCTGTAAACAACTTGAGCTTCCAGAGTATGACAAGAAGTCTTGGCACACTGCAGCTCACTTCACAGCAGAAAAAGAAACTTGGCATCATAATGTTGTCTATAACATTATTGGGAAATTTGACCTAGATTGATAGTCATGATTTTGACATTTGCCAAATGAAACTAATGTTATTAGACTTCAAGGTTCCTGAGGCTATATTTAAGAAGTAGGACTAAATGTGTGATGTGAGAAAGTTAACTCACAACACTGATTTAGATTGAGGGCCAAATTTAAAAGAATTGGCACAAATTATTATGACACTCAAATAAATATTTATACCTGTTGAATCAATTGGAAAATATTAAACAACTTAAGGTGCATTCATTTTTTTTTGATGTCTAGACAACATACAGTGTCAGTGCAAACAAACAAACAGATGCGTGTATTGACAATTGTCATGTGGCTTTGACGAATAGGTGCGAATCAAGAGGAGAGGGACAGCCGTGTCTGAACTTTCTTGGAGAGGGTCGGTTGCAGAGCCCGACTGTCTGGAGGATTTTATATCAGATTCTGCTCCGATCTGGAGCTGTTTACTGACAGCAGAAAAACACAGAGATGACTTTTTATTAACTTTTTGGATTAAAAAGGTGGATTTATCTTCACTCCTGCTTATCAACCTGACTGCAGCAGTGATCCATGGATGTGAATGTCAGGTGATTACTGTGTTGACTGCTGACTGGAGTTGGAGGGGAAATTTATTTTATTATATGAAAGCTCAGAGAGGAAAAAGAAGAGAGACAGCAGGAGTCTCAAGTGGTTAATTATCATGAGGTGCGTCCTTCAGTGAAGCCGAGATGCAGATTTGCAATATATACATAAACCTTAAGTGTTTGTTTAATCATTCTTTTAAACATAATGTTTTTTAGTGTTTATGTTTCAAGTATAATACATAAAAGTCATGCATTTCAAAAGGGCTGTTCTAACTCCTGTAATAAATCACACACCCGTTTTGTGTACATTTATGTACATTGACTCAACAAGGTTGAAAATCTTTACATTAAATGTGACCTTTAAACTGAACTTGAACTACTAGAACTAGATATATATTTTACATGTTATTGGAAAACTTAACGTCAACGTTTTAGGCTAATTATTCTTTTGACTGTACCTGATTATCATCTAAAAATGTTTACATCCTATTCAATGAGTAGAATAGTAGCAGGAAATGAGATAAAGAAAAAAAAAACCTGTGATTTATGAAGTTCAACTTCACACCCGAGACAATTTGACATCCAAGCTGGTGCTTAACAAGATCACCCAGAAAACCTCAGGGAGAAATATTGAAAGCACAAACTTCATTCTGGGGCTTTAACAGTACTGATAATGGATATATCAGTGGAGGCATTTAAGGTTTTGACCCCTTTTTATGATGATAAATTTCAATCATTTCACATACAGCACTTCAGCTATTCATGCATTTTTGAGTCATACTCTCGCATCACATTAAGCGCAGCAGAGAGGAGCAAGGAGTGTAGTTACACCGACCTTACTGCTGCAGCCCTGTTGTTGGAGACGCCTGTAGGAATGGCCCGAAGACGGCCATTTTTCTCTTGCTGCTGCCATAGCAACCAGCTCAAAAAAAACAGCCTGACCTGATGTTAATATGATTTGACAGGCAAGAATGTGCATGTGTGTATGTGTGGGCGGGTGTTTCATTGAGAGCGTATACTTTTCTCGAGCGTGCATGTTCTCAGCTACACTCTGTGTTTCCTTGTGCATGCGTGTCCGTGTTTGTACGTAAAGCTCATTAACTCCTCAATGTGCTGTTGCTATGCTTCTTAGCAGAGACTTAAACAAAAATGAGAGTGGAGACAGCCCTGAGTCCCCACACTCTCCAACAAGGTTATATGGTTTGTACGTGTGTGAAACTTAAATTAATCTCTGCTCTCAAGGAAAAACTTACAACTGCAATTATAACATTTTCATGTTTTTTAATTGAGCAAATTTTATCCAGTCTCAAAGCCTGACATGACCCAAATACATCTGTGGGGGGTTGATATGGCCGTTGATCAATAATGACCCCCGACCCACTAATGCGCTCTCATTTGTTTACTTCTGATTAATGGAGGACCCAACACAAGGGAGTGGCCAGTTTTACAATACATTCTGGAGCTTGTATCACAAAAAATAGGTCAAATTAGTCAGGCTGCCTTTGAACTATAACATTATGACATTTATGATTCCAGATAATCAGTTTAGAAGCTATCTATTTGCTGATAACGGGTTGCATTCACTGCCTTGACTGCAGAGATTCAGGCGAATCTGAAGCCGTATAAAGATGTTTACTTTCTGTCAAGCGAAATGATTCCTGTAAAACAAACAGTTTTGTTCCATTTTTGTTTTCAAAATGTTTCTATTTTGCATTTTCACCTTTAATAGATAGGACAATATGTAGGCAGAAACCAAACAAAGGAAGAGATAGGGCTCAGATATGCAACACAGGTCCTTTCCTGGAGTTGTAGGTCGTGTGTTACGCTCCTTAACCATCAAACTATAAATACGCCCTTTGGCAAGTACAAAGGTAGCATTTCCTTTAGTCATAGTCCCATAGTCAGCCATAACAGCCACTATTATTGAATTAAGGACAGATATTAAAAATCCGTAATTTCCTTTCAGGTTGCATTATTAAACCAATATTCTTTAATCAATTCATCAGTTTCTTCTGTCAAAAAGAGTGGGTTGTGTAAAGATAAGCCACCTGCATGCTACAAACAGAATTAAATAGAAACTAAAGATTTAAGTGTTGATTGAACATCTGTGGACTTCCTTAAATATATACACTATTTCACTTTCAGCTTTAGCTATATATATAAATACATGATGTATTCATGCAGGGATTTCGCTACTACCCTACTACCACTAATTGTTTTATCACTGTCTCAGTGCTGAAGAAAGAAGCAAACTGGACTGCATCTCCCCGTCAGCACTGAGTAAGTTACAGGTAGTTATGAAGTTAGCTTTCAGTTGCAAAAGCAGTCCAGCAGTCTCTTGTCAGAGCTAACGTGGGAATTGTTGGAAAGTGTCATGAGAAAACTTCTGTTGTGAATCGGCACTTTACAAATAAAACTGACTTGACTTGACTTTTAGCTCATCCTCCTTCTCCTCAAAGCCTTTTTCCACATGTTAAGTCTCAGTAGCTCTCGATGGCATGACACACTTGGGCGCGAACTAGCTCTTTGAATCAAAGCACATCACAGTTTCTCCCCCCGAGCTGGCAGCAATGTGATCTTTGGCTGCGAGCCATACCTAGACATGGCAGCTGTTGTTAATGTGGAACAGCATAATGCTAGTAGTACTACTAAAAAGTAGCATCACACATTTGAACTTAGATTTGTTACAGAAATGCTCAAAACTGTATTATTTGTTGGAGAGAGAGATGACAGCCGCTGTCATAGAACCAAGACCTCTTTAGGTCAAACATGACCGACAAACGCCCAACCAGCTCTGCATGAATGCGCGCCTCATTCTGTCCCCGTCCTAACCTCTCTTGTTCGCTGATCAAGCTGCAATTTGATAAATTAAAAGGTGATCAGCGAGATTAAAGTAACTGCAGACTGTCACATCCCATTTGCCATAGGACACAAAAATAGCCTCACAGACAGAATGAAGAGCCTTTTATTGAACACTATTAGCAACAGCAGTCAACTGGCAACAACTGTATAGATCAGAACCTCCAGCTGCTTGATCTTGAAGATATATCTTTTTTATATTCAGTACATCATCGTTGTGCTCCATTGTTCTTTTCTTTTTGCCATTGTAGGTCAAAATCTGACCTGGGTCAAACCAACTGCAGGGGTTTTACATCTCCAGTCGTATAGCCAAGATCAAATGAGATTCATGTGGTGTTAAGTTTTAAAGTGGTGACCTTCAAGAAACAAAAAAAGTATCAAGAAGTTCAAAGATGTTTTCTGTTGATAACGAAAACATAAATGTGGAAGAAAATGCGCCATAGAGTAGCCATAGATTTAATTATTATTCATAAACATTATATCAACAGACAGTGTCAAACACAATTGTCTGAGTTTTATTCTACTGAATGTGTTGTTGGCAAGGTTTGCCAAGACATCTGCCTCACAATGTTGCCAATGTTTGGCAAACTATATGGCATCTTAATGTCCGATATTCCTATGGGTATAGTTTCTGTGAGCAAATAACTTTCCTGTTTTATAGTGTCTGCTAGTTTTCTAAAAACTCAAACTTTGGGTGCTCATTTCTCCACAACCAAAATGTGCAGTTTATGTTCTGAGTGTGGGTAAAGATTTTCCAGGGTACTTCTAATGGAAGTGGAAGTATAGCTTTCGATATTCCAAAGCAGGATTAATGAAATGTATTCCAGATGATTTCCGAGGTAATTGACCTTGACCTGTGTGGAAACCCAATTAGACCCACCAGTTTGCTCACCAGTAAGAAGACAGGGAACTGATCTACACAACTGACAGTTTCCAAGTGAAACGAAAAACAGCTAAAGGCAAAAAAGTCATATTAAATGTTGGCTAGTGCATCCTCCACTTATTTCTAACTGCTGATCCAGTATATTAAATAACTCTATTAATCAATTTCTTATACCACATTAAGGCACTATTACTTTACCCACAGATCCTGACTACAGCAGTATCTTTCAGATGTGACAGTATACTTGCATACTTCATCCATCTTCCGCTGCCCTTATCTATTATCTAACCCTCTTTGTAAATCCCTCTGATAATTTCTTTGCTGCATTCCAACCACAGTGTTCTCTTTTTTAAAATAGAGCATCAGATTGGATTCCAGCAGAAGTTAATCAGAAATGCTGCATGGTGCACAAAGATGACATGCTTTATAAGCAGGGTGGGAAACAACCATCAGCCTTTCAACAAAATGGCAAATTTCTCAGAAACTGGCGCGTGTATCTACCAGCTTTGTTGGCAAGTACCAAATCACCATTATGTGACACAAATTTTGTATCACTTTACTGTGAAAATTGGATAGTCAGCTTTAAAATACATCAGTGGTTAACACTGACAAAGACGCATCCCTCTCTTGCTTATGATATCTTAGTCACAACGTGTTGACTACCACAATGCCTACCAAAATAAAGTGACTTTGACAAATCTGTAGCTGAAACCAAACCCAGCTGGCTCTTTCTCTTAAGTGACTGAGTTGTACGCGTGTAATCTTTGCCAGAGTCAGACAGATGTGAACACTGAGCTGACCAGAGTTCAATCATAGTTCAGCTGCATGTGACAACAACAACTAAGGGGTCCTGTAAACTGGCCAAGCATGGTAGATCTGCTTGGAACAATTTCACAGATTCCCTGCTGGGGTCTATCCGGTCCCTAAAGTGTCACACAGCAGTGCCAGTGACGAGTGTTGGTTAAATGCCTGGAAGCATACAGTGGCTCTGCTGGATCCCATCCCTTTGATTATGCTCTGCTGCAGCTGCCAAACATTGTATTTTCATGTTTTTGCCTCCTGTCTCATGATAATGAAAATATTCAGGGAAAGAAGCAAAGACTGAAAGCTTATGTTTTGAAAAGGGAAAGTTATTCAAGCTCAAGCTTGTTGTCTGAACTACTATGAATTGCCGGTTTGTTGTGTTTATGAAAGGGAGTTCTTCCATCTGATGATACATAATTGCAAAACAACAAAAGCCAAAGCATCAACATTGCTATGATGCAGCAAACTGACGGCAGCAAATGACTGTTTAGGAGAGCTGTCATAAAAAAAAAAAATGTGTTTCATGCTTTTAAATTAACCACATTTCTTCACATGCTCAAAATCCCAAAGTGTGTGCTTGTGTTTGATGTCATCATGAAATTTAATGGAAAACAAAGCTGTGATATCACTCAGTAGCAAACATTATAACCTTTTGTATCACAGTTTCTGCTAATTTCATTCACTCAGCAGCAAACATTGCTCATTTGCAATGTGGGAAATCAATTTGTTCTGCACATTTAACAGAACCAAACATCATGTAGTTGCATGGCCAATTTTTTAAAACATTTTTTATCCTTTTCTCAACGCTTGCTTCTTCTTCCTGCTACGTAAAATGTCTGGTGAGTCCTGTGCAAAATAAATCCTTCTGCTGCTCCGTCAGACCACCATGATGAATCCCTGTTAAATTTTGTTCTATATGCTATTTTTCCGTGTAGCAGCTTTTTTATGTCGTCATTTTGGGTGCGTATCATTCCTACTGAGAAGCCGTTTCAGAATTTCTAGAGATTGTGATGAGTAATACCCCTTTATGACAATCACTGGGATGATTCCACCAAGATTAAAATGTTTTTTTATGAGATCAGGAAATTCATATTAGTTTCACCCTAGTTATAACTAAGCAATTAAGAACAAGTCAGTTGCAATTCACTTAAGCAGTTGTTAATACTGTGTTTAAGAGCTCAGTCATTTCAGTTTATTTTCACTGCCAGTTCTTAATTTATCAGCCTTCCAGCAGCTTATGACAGGACCGATAGGTGATCACCTCCCACTGATGCTCAGTAATTTCCTATTAAATCAAACAGGCTTGGTATTAGATCCGTTCATATGCATGATCATGTCTAATAACTTGAGTCGCCCTATACTGCAGGCTGCTGTAATATACGACCAGGCTTGTCAATTAAATATGAAGTGTATGCGCTCACTATGCCACACTATAGCAAGAAAGCAGTGGCAGAAAGCTGTCATGACCAGCAATCCAGTGAGTTGACACTCTGAGGATTCATTTTTCTTTTTGTTTAAGGTTAAGAACAAGTTGACACCAGACATCAAATACTACAAACTCAGAATATCCTCCACTTCACCTCCGCAATATGGAGTTTTACACATTTTCTCTGAAGCTCTGCTACTGGTTTGAAGTGCTGACACCTGAAGTAGGCTGACGTGTCCTCGCCACTCACTCCCTCTTATCGGGGACACACAGGCAGCTTCCCTCACACAGCAGACCGGACTAGCGCTGCCACGTTTAACCTGTCTCCTCAGACGAGAGCTGGGGTGTTTTCATATGCCTCACGGTGATTCAAAATAAATTAGTCCTCTCTGTGTACTACACGACTGTATTGGTACCGTGAGATGCAGTGACAGGAAAGGATTCTGAGATTAAGGAGGACAGACTACCCACAACCCATTTGCCTACTGGCAAGCATTACGTTCACAACAAGCACGTTGACAGCACATTTTCTTCTTTGATTAGATTGTTTAGGAGGTGGTGTTAGAAAATATACCCATCATGAGGACTCAGTTAACGGTCACACAAACTGCAGTGTGGCTTGTTAGGAGTCAGAATGTGACGCAATATTACCTGCAAGAATTAATCACAATTAAGCATGGGCGATCTGGACAAAAAGTCAAGTCACAATCAATTTAATCGCAAATATGTTATGTGCCCAATAACAATCTAAATGCTTGATTCTGGTTTTCCCTGGTTCAACTAAATATATTCTTTCTGTGCATGTTCACCCAACATTAGGTGAAGTGAACATGTTTCTAGGAGGACAGAAACGTGGCCTATGTATAATGTAACAGCACCACTGTAAGAACTTTCACTAATCACCAAGAGTTATGCATAAGTTCAGCATGAATCCCAAAGAAAAGCATCAAAAGGGGCGCCCCAGTAGCTCAGTTGGAAAGACATTCAACCCCTGTACAGAGGGTGTGTCCTCACCCCAATAATGAGGTGGTGTGAATTATGGAAACAGAAGTAATAGGCCATTAAATACGGCGACCTGAAATGTAGATTATGGACACCATCAAGTTTGATCACGATCTAAAATTGCCAGATCACTCACCCCTAATCACAACTCACAAGATTTTATGGCTTGGCTCAGGAATAGCGGCACCTGAAAGCCTGGAATCACCCATGCTTAGAAAGCAGATATAACAAAATTAAATGACAGAAAAACGCAGTCACAGGCTCAATTTCAAGTAGCTCTTAACTGGAATGAACAGCAGAGAAAGCACCATCTATCATGCTTGGCTTAAACATCAGGGAACAGAAATTACAATTAAAAACCTCGAAACTGGTGGGATGAAAGATTACCAGAAAACTTTTTCAGCGTGGTTCAGATGACGGAAAACAAATTGCAGTGATGGTCTCTTTTAGGTGTAACTGGAGCTCTGAACAATGGCTGGTTTCCTGCCAAAGTGCCTAGTGAGTTGACAAACCCACCACCACCTACTGGTACATGGCTGGTGGTAATTTCCAACCCAGTTAATGAGAGGAAGTACTCTGATCCCAAACTCTCACATCAGCAGCAGCAGATCTGCATAATAAAAACCTTTTTTAGGACACATAGTCCAGTTCAACAACAAGCTGATGTTGTTTCATGCTGGACAATCACTGCTAAATAATTGTTAAACTTAATCCTAAAGAATCCACAGTCTAGATTGGTTGTAAAAGATTTAAAAAAGTGCTGTGAATGGCACATCATTAAAAAACATATTTTCTAAAAATAGGTAGCAAATCCATATTTAAGGGGATATTCAGAGCCACTGTTGGTGCTGATTTCTGTCATTTAGCACTGGCATTATGACAAACTTGTTGACAGTGCCAAGTAGGTCATTGTTAAAGCCAACCTGTGTCAAATAGCATTTGCTATTTATTTTTAGCACATTTTTAATGTGACACCCAGATGGTTTCTGCACAGCACCATGCAATGACTCAGACGTGTCACTGAGTTAATCACAGGGAAGTGAAAAGAACTAGAAATCTGTATTGCCCAATTTCACTAAATCAAACGATCTGGTACTGAAAACAAACACTAATTGCAAATATGAACTTGACCCAGGTCAGCTCATATGACTGGTAGCACAGCTGGTAGAAAAGCATTACAGGTTATTATTTCTATTAGCTATTTTCCAAGTGAGCTTTTCCCTCAGCTTGCCAGGTTATGCATTATTCAAAGCAGTTCCGCTGAAATCAGAGAGATTAAAAAGATTAAAATAAATCTATTATCACTATAATTTGATGTTTGCTTGCGGGCATTAATGACCATGTTGTTGAGGATTCACAGCCACAGTGCTGCTGAGTCATACATCCACACGTGGCAGCACACTGCCATCATCTGGCTGATGGAAAGTACATCCAAACACTGCCGGTAACCAAGTACAGCCACTCAAGACAGAGTTTAAGAAGCACTGTATTGTGGATATAAAGTGAGTTGAGATGTTTTTAAAATGTTATGTTGTCAATAGTATTAATGGGTTGTGTTTTAATTTTGCCGAACTCCTTTTTGAATATATAATCGAAACAAGTTTGTATACTACCCTAAGTAAATTTTGATTTAAACAATCTTGAATAAGATGTTTAATGTTCCACACCTTTAAATACATAGAAAAAAGACACTGCTCCTGACGGGGATAGTAAAAGCAAAATAATAAAATGTCAACGTCTAACTATAAAATACATTATCAAAAATTCCACAAGTGTCTCCTGAAATAAGTCTCGCTGTTCCCTGTTTCTATCTATTCTCAGACATCTAGCCATCTATTTCTCCATCGTCATATATGTAGATTCCACTGAGATATAGCTGTTCAGGCTGGTTAAGAGTGACAATGGTGGTGGTTGTGACAAAACCTGCTCTCACTGAGAACTTCTACACACATTTCTGTCAGCTGACAAGGTTTTCCAGGAACTGCATCCGTCTTACATCAAGGATGCCGTCTGTTCATCCCGTGTACGTGTGATGCCTCTTAGTCTGAGGGCAAAGCTAATTTTGGACTGTACTGTAGACAGCAGACTGAATATCTTGATCTATTGTCCATGTTTTGTCTTGTTTATCCTCGTTACTTCATTATTAGATTTGTTAAATAATTGAATTGAGATTAACAAAAGTTCATTACAAAAGTAAATATTCTCTGTAGTAAAGCTGAATTTTATGTGTTGTATTTTAAAAAGGTATTAAAGATTGACTTTTTCTACTGGTGCTGATTTTAAATATAATATTAATATCATTACAGTTTAATGTTCCCACAGAATTGTAGTTTGCCTGTATCCCACAGCACCATTTCTCAATCTTGGCAATGGGACAGCAGAAGAGGTTGGATATGATTTTTCATATCAACAAACATAAAAACAGTTATAACAGTTATAATGCGCTCTTATTCTATTTCTATTTCATTTTCTTGTTTTCTCTTGATCATAATCTCAGTTGAGACTGACTGATTTCCCAGACAGGCACGTGACTGCAGAACATTCCTGTGGCCGGGTCTGTGTCAGTGGGCCTGTGAGACATTAATGTGCATTTCAAGTGACCTAATTGCATTATATGGCATTTTGTGTGTTTACCATGACTCTCGTAAGACATGTCTTCAGTCAATTATAGTCTGCATGTGGAACAAACTGTGATTTTACAGTCACTCTATCCTCTCATGTCTCTAATCTATCTTTATCTACATTATTAAGTTGACATTTTGAGGTTAAACTTTGAGGTTCTTGAGCTTTTTCAGTGTTTTAGTTTATGCTCCCTCAATGCATTTCAGAGGCAATGTTGCAGATTTAGATTTTAAATACAAAGAATATGAGAATCTTCTAAAATGTGATGCATATTTAACCACCAAACAGTAAAGCCTAAACCTCACTGTGACAAACTACAATAACAAAATACCAATTGATACATACATACATGTACCTGTGTAATAAATAATGGTGGAATGTAACTAGGTATATTCAATCACATATACAAATTTGAGGCATAAAAGTATGTGAACTGGCCTCACATTCTGCATAAGTAATAATACATAAGCAATAATAATCCAATATCAAAACACTGATGTTTTTTAAGACATTTTCTGATTTTCTGTTACTTGTCCACTACATTTTGGGGGCAAATATTGTACTTTTTACTCCCTAAATTGATTGACACACTTTAGTTACTAGTTACTTTTCAGATTACATGTTGCATCAGGAGGCAGCTGTAGCTCAGGAGGTAGAGCAGTTGGTTAAGTATTTGGGAAGACACTGATTCAATTCTCTGGATCTCCTGGCATGCATGTCGAAGTATCTGAACTTCCATCTTGCTTCTTGCATGGCAGCCTAGTATATAAATGTGTGTGTGAATAGATGCATGTGACAACTGTTGTAAAGCACTCGGAGCGGTCAGTAGAAAGCCCATTTACCATCAGAGCTAAATGAGGGCATGTTTAATTTAACTTGTTTTATCGACCATCAAATAAAAAAAACACTAATTGCAATAATCAGAAAAATGCGGAATATCTGATCTAATAAGTGACCAGGCCGATAATCAATTGACCCAAAGTATACAGCAGGGGTCACCAACCTTTTTGAAACTGAGAGCTACTTCATGGGTACTGAGTCATACGAAGGGCTACCAGTTTGATACATTCTTCTGAAATAACAAATTTGCTCAGTTTGCCTTTAGTTATATATGATTATTAATGATTAATGATACTCATCTATGTGAAGACACTGATCACGTTAATAATTTCTCACAATAATTATCAACACTGACTTAAGGTGGAAAAACAGATAATATCAATATTCAATTTTCATTTTTAGAACACGCCTGAGGGCGACTCATGTGGTCCTTGGGGGCTACCTGGTGCCCCTTGGTATACAGTATATATACACATATATAGATGTAAAATGTACTTTTATTTGTAATTTTGATACTGTTAATTTACTTACATGTACTTAAGTTTATTTAATACCAAATACTTTACCCAAGTAACATTATGAAATGATATCTTTACCTTTATTCTAGTATGACCTCTGGGTATTATATACATGACTGTTTTCAACCGGGTTTATAGTGCTCTTGTTGTGTTTGAGAGTTTGTGTCATTAACTCCTGATGAGACTGTATTCTGCTGAGTCCACCTGTGTTGTTCTGCTGTGCACGGTGGACACAGACATGTCCCCCCTGCATCAGGCTGACCAATGAGCGGAGGAGGGGGCGGGGCCGTCAGCTCATTCTTCACTGGTGTGCGTGCGAACCACAACAAACAGCGACGAGCCCACGGATGGCAAACGAGTCAGAATAAAATATAATAAAGGTAAGACTTAAAATTATTTTAAAAAGACAACAATATGTAACGTGAGCTTCATGCCTGTAGGTTATTTAACGGCTCTGGTGACGTAACGTTATGTGTGCACATAAGCGGCTGTTAATGCGTTCGTGTGTGTTAAATAAATACCGCGACGACATGAAATACTCTTTGTCTGATTGTGTAGAAATAATAATTTAAAGAGTAAAAATCGCCTCTGGCAGTGAGAATGGAGCGGTTCTACGCGTTTTCTCCCGGCCGGTACGTTGTGTTCCCGGCTGCGGTTCAGCAGTATGGCGGCCGGAGCAGTGTTGAAAGTGCCTGTAGACACGCAGACATCCTGGGCCGCATCTCTCCGCACCAACCCGCCGTTTAACTGTCGCATCATCTCAGTATTTACACGCTGGAATGGTCTCATGGCTGTCTGTGCTCACATAATGTAACTGAGCTGTTATCAACAGCGGCAGCTGTGGCCTCAGAACCAGTTGGTAATCTGACCAGGCTGACCACATTCACTGTGACTCACTTCAGACCAGACCTACTTCACCACAGAGGAGAGAGTAATCTATTACATGTTGCTGTATCCGGCTGCTTCAGTTACTGCTTACAATGCAGAATATAGTGATCATAACAAGGCGTCCTATCTGTTTAACATGCGTTTGTGCAGAACTCATATGGGACTGACAAACAGTATAAACTAGTTCAATCTCACCCTACTACAGCTGTATTACACATTAATGCATAGTAATACTTATCATTAATATATGATAGTAAAGTATAGTTCATTTTTTAGCATTATATGTACTCAAAGCGTGTATGTGTTTGATCCTTTCACTACATTTTGCTGAATGTATGTGCATAAGTAGGTCATATTTTCTTTTACTTGTGACCACTGTGTTCTCAGTGTGTTATGGCTACTTTTACTGTATAATTTAACATTTTTGAATTACCTACTTTCATTTATCAGTGATTAACCATAATGTAATCATACAGTAATAACCTGTGTTACATATAATAATGGTGCAGTGTTGTCATTAGTGGAAGAGGAAGTCAGACCACTGACTTATGTTAAAATAGCAATACCACAAAGCGTGGCACGATAAGGAAACATGCAACAAGTACCAAGAAACTGTTGTTATGTTCAGTATTCATGGACAGATGGCTGGTTGGTCTCTACCATTGAACATTATAGGTGATTCAAAATGCCACAGAAACATACGACAACTAAGAGATAACTTTTAAGATAGCTGACACAGACAAATAATATCTTCTTTGCTATCACATCTCGGGCATTTTGTCTTTCTTCAGTTGAATATGGGCACGCAGAAGTGTCCTTTAAAACTGTGTGTTTACTAAAAACTTGAGCCCTTTAATGAATTTTACAGTGCTGCCACAGATGTGATCATCACATTCCAGTAACTGCTACTTACTAACAGCTTATTCCCTGCAAGTGTTACTGCCTTAATGACCAAGAAATAACCTAACTGACCAGGCAGCTGCCATAGAAAACAATGTTAAGTGATACTGTATAACCCTTAATGAACTACAATAATGCTATGCACCTTGCAGAAAAATACTGCACAAGTCTAAGGACAAGAGTGGTAAACTTCTACATCTGAGAGAATGTTGAACATTAAATATTGATCAAAGTGTAGAGCATGAAAAACCACATTAACATCTGACTCCCAAGTCCCAACAGAATTATTTCATTGATTCATTTATCGTGGACGGATCAACAGTTGAAGTTTCTTCTGGGAACTGTTTTCTGGAATCTCTCCAGGTCCAATTTCACATTCAAGCGCTTGTGTGGCATGTGGTTAGTCAGCACATCCTGCTGCACCTACGTATATGGCAGTTCCTCTCTCCTCATGCCAGCTTTTGTGTTGTGTTCAGACAGCTGCAGCCATGGGCAAGTCACAGTCACTCTTGGCGAAACACAAAGACGAGAGTCAAGACGCACTGACAGCTGACGGCGAGTACAGAGACAGTCAAACAGACGAGGATGGAAAGAATGGAGACGTATCTCAGTTCCCCTACGTGGAGTTCACTGGACGGGACAGCGTCACGTGCCCCACATGTCAGGGCACCGGCAGGATCCCACGAGGTGAAACTTTGTCAATAATCACCACTCAATAACCAATATCAATATAAAGTTTTAATCTGTATGAGGAGCAGTGCCCTTAAAGCTCATGAAATCATAGTTTCTGATCACTTTATCAAATTATTCATGACCAAATAAGCTTACTTTGAACTTAAGTTTATGAGACATCAAAACATCATGCATATTGCAATGAAGATGATGGTTTCTATAATGTCATGCATTTAATATGTCCAGCACAAATACATTTTACCTACAAGCAACCTTAAACTGGAATTAAACCAGATCCAGATTTTCTGTGCATTCATATTTCCAACTGTAATACAAAAAAAGTCAAAATATAAATACATGTTTCAGGCCTTTATGTCTGCAACAAATTGAATATATAGCAGATGATACAAACAAATACTTATGTACAGGAAAAAAAGAAAGACTAAAGGGGAATTTTGCCTACCTTTGCAAGCTTTAGCCACAACATTTGCTAACTTAAAGACCTCACAATTAAATATCAATTTCCTAATTCCATGCAGTTTGTGCAATGTAGACCTGCTGTTTTTTTTACAGAGCACACAACTCAAACAGCCTGCTGCTGTACCACAGTTACAAACCAGAAATCTATTTGAAAAAATCTATAATTTTAAGTGGGAAAAAGTCGACTTAGAGATAATATTCTCAATAGTTGTACTGTATTGCATAGTGCACATGTTCGATCCAACAGTGACACGACAAAGCTTTTTTTCTCCTTTGATTTATTCAACAGGCCAAGAGAATCAACTTGTGGCTCTGATTCCATACAGTGACCAAAGGCTCAGACCAAGCAGGACGTAAGTCTGCACTTAGCACTCTTTTTAAGATGAACTGAGTTGGCTGTCTGCATGATGAAACTCAATGAACACACAGTACTGACTTTGAAGTCATGAGCTGGTTTCAGGGTCTCACTTCTCTTTTCTCTCTCATCCAGAAAACTGTATGTCACAATATCAGTGGCACTGTGCCTGCTGCTGTCTGGCCTGGCTGTCTTCTTCTTATTCCCCCGCTCTATTGATGTCTCCTATGTGGGAGTGAAGTCTGCCTACGTCTCGTACGACCTGGACAAACGAATTGTCTATCTCAACATTACAGTAAGATTGTGTGGCCATGTTCCCCTTACTTAAAATGGGCCTGTTATAATACCGTGTCGGAGAATTTGTCTCGTATTTAGGTTAAACATTTCGCTTTACTTCATGTATGCTCTGCACGGTATGATGAAACAAAGATAATGATCACTTGACTCTGCAGTTCCCTGAGCTATAGTTTACACAGCTCTTTCACCTCATGTGTTTTTTGTCTGACCTTCCTTTTTTATGGATCCTTCTGACTGCTCTCATCAGTGCTGTTTAAGGCTACAGCAGGTAGTTATTATCAGCAAAAAAGTTTCAGTGCTAGTTAAACAACAAACAGCAGATAGAAAAAGTTAGCAAATAGCAGGTGAAAACTGTGTTAAAGGATGAGACATTTCCCTCAGGGGTGGAGACCGTAACAGACACAGAAGATAGACTTACACATGCCACATTTCTATTCCAACAAGTGAAGAAGTAATAATGACAGTGATTTTTCCCTTGAAAGCCATCATTGAGGCTGTTTCATCCACGACTCTATAGCCAGAATCTCACACCTTTTATTTTCCTCCATTCAGAGCACTCTGAACATCACCAATAATAACTACTACGCCGTATCAGTGACCAACATCACAGCCCAAGTGCAGTTCTCCAAGACGGTGATAGGCAAGGCCAAGTTTAGCAACAGCTCAGTGATCATACCACTGGATGAGCGGCAGGTATGTTTAACTGCATTTTACTGTTCACACATGAAAAAAAAAAACATCACTTACTCTGCATATTATGTCTGCTCAGAAAACCCTAATTATAGGGTACCAAAAATGCACCGACATTCTGATGCATTTCAGTTTTGACTGAAACTTGCACAGCCTACACCACAGCACATTGTTACACCCACAATCAGAACACAAAGGAACCTCGCCATGTCATGTGAATGCTAAAAATTTCAGTTATGTTTCTGCAAAAATCAAGACCTCAAACAAATGTTTCAAGCACATTAAAGCCTCATTATTCTTTAGATGTTGTAGCATTACATATCTTGGTACCACTGCTCACTACTGAACCACTGGCTGCTTAATAAAACAGAATTCAGGAATAACAGTACCAAACTGCATACGTTTTTTTTTTTTTCTGTGATTAGCATTAAAGTGTCTCATATTGTTTCTTTCTTCTCTTGCAGATTGACTACACAGTTCCCACCACCATAGCTGATGACATGAGTTACATGTTGTAAGTATCTTGCTAAAAGTCATAAAAATGCACTGTTAACACTTTGATCAAACATAAATCCCTTTCTTTCTTTTTTTACAGTGACTACTGCACCTTGCCAACCATTAAAGTGCACAACATAGTGGTCATGATGCAGTAAGTATGGCTATATGTACAATAATATAAACCAATTTCTTCATTTACATCTCATTATCTCAACAACTCTCTCCTCCGTACCCACGTAGTTTTCACCACACATACTGAAGCGCTGCCCAGAAGCAACACAGCCTTCTGCTGTGGAGCCCTGCTCAGTCCACCAGGGGATACATGGGCTTTTGGGCGGCTTGTTCATTTACACGTCAACACTCACATTTAATCTGATGACTTAATCCTCTGTGGTCCAAAACAGCTTTCAAGCCAAGCGTACGTTAGACTGAATGCCAGTGGAAATGGGCAAGAAAAGAACCAGCTGAAAACACAAATCCTGTTCTTACTTTTCAGTGGTTTTACATCTATATCAAAAGTGAGTGTCTTTTGCAGGTTTAATCTTGATGCACCTAACAATAGTTGAGTGTATTAAAAAGGTAAAACCAGTCAGTGTCTAGACACTTGTAGGAGGATAAGTTGACACCTGTCTTAACCAGGAAACAGAAAACAACACAATCAGAACATAAATACAAATGAAAATGGCATTAATTTTTTTTTGTTGATAGTCAATCAACAAAAAATACTTTTGCCAAACGTGAACATTCATCGCTGCTCCAAGCCAGTCAGCTAATAGTGCTGCTCAGCTGTATAACAAACTGAGCTAGCTAACTTACGGTAGCTGGCAGCTAACATCAGAGCAGCTACAACATTGAGCACAGGGATCAGCAGTTGCCTGTTGATCTGCTGATGTGCTGCTCCCTATTTGTGTGGAGCATCCCTGAATACCTAGACAATCTTTACACATAGCACCTTTAATTCAACCAAAAAAGTTATGACCCAAAGAAATCAAATCTTGAAGAAAGGGAAGTTTCTCATCCCCCCTTTCCCACACAGATTTTCAAAACCGTTGCAGGATTCAGGACTGTCAGTCTGAGCTTCTCTCACCTTGTTGTGTGATGCACAGCGTTTCACTCTGGGGTTATTTTTCAGGGTGACGGTGACCACGGCGTACTTCGGCCACGCGGAGCAGGTCTCCCAGGAGATGTACCAGTATGTGGACTGTGGGGGGAACACCACCTCCTTGCATGAGCATATGCAGGTCTATAAGTGAAGCAAGCAAAAGAAGCAGGATATCACATGCTGCTTAGACCAAGGTTCTCACAGAGACAACTGGGCTGACCACAGGAGAGCTTTGCTCAGTGACGATGGAATAACGGACAGGGACATAACTTTTCTTTATTAGTCACACGGCTCATCCATTCATAAATTCCCAACCACTTTCTTCCTTTTGCCGGTCAAATGTGATGTCTAGAAGAGCTTTTTGGTTGGTAGCTTGTCAAACAGGCTGGTTAAGGTAGATGATCTCACCTGCCACAGACAGAATTTTGCAGGATTTGCCTCGAAGTTTGTAGTTACTTTTCACCCTGGTGCCAACAAAACAGACGGATACACTTTAATGTTCATGTCACTGGTGTGCATTCCCATCATGGTTACACCTCACTCCTCAACAGTTAAATACTGGAAGCAGTAGTTTCAGATATGATGCACTTTATCCCAGAGTACATATTAACAAGAATGTGTGACTGCAACAGAAATGCTGCAGCTACCAGCACTCCTACTATTCTGCTATTCTATACCACTTTTAATTAAAAATACTGCAAAGTGAGGTGCAGGAAGCGTTTTTTGACATTGAAAACCACTGAGCCACTCCTTATCACTTCATTCTTCCCTTTCATTCCTTCCTTCAGCAGCCTCTCTTTTTTGTTTTGTTTCATAAAAATATGATTCTTGAAATTGTATGGTACAATATAGATGATGTTTTATCTTATTTCATTTGGTTTTTTTTTGGCTTTCTATGCTTAGAGTTCTTAATTTTTAGCTTAAGTGAGGGTAGTGTAGGTCTTCTCTTTTGTTTATCATTCAGCTGAGTAATTTTAAAGCAATTGTGACTACTGTGAAGACTTTAACATCGTACAAGCAAATAATATTGTAAAAGGGATCATGTTTTTAATTCCATTGCAAATGTTGGAGCTGCACAGTGGGCTATTAATACCGAAATTTGTAAATGTAGAGTATGTCCTTCTGCTTCGAACCATTTTATATCCAGAATAATTGCTGGTGTTGGATCAACTTTCTCCTCTTAATGAGGTTGTCCCATTTTTGTGGTGTCATTCACAATAATGTGTTTGCTATTTTAATCCTCTCTCCATCAATAACTTGTCTCATGAGTTGACTGTTATTCTTGAGTTTGATATTATTATGACTTCCCTTTTGTCACTTTAATTATCACTTTGGATTGGCTGATGATTGCCATCAGCGAATAACACAACAAGCATGTGAACATTGTTACCAGCAGATCATGTAAACTACTGAACGGCTTTTGTCTGACAGAAGGCTCACGATGCAGAAACGCCCTGAATGTAAATTATTTTAAAGTTAAATTCTGATTCTTCTCCATTTGTAATTGCACAGGTCAGATAAAATGCAAAAACTTGACTTTGTCAGGCCGTTAATACAATGTCTACACAGTCATCGTAAAAAAAAATAAATTTAAAAAAAAACATCTGGTCACCCAGATCCAGCTCTTCTTCATATCTGATGACAGACAGTGTAGATGTGAAAACTTCTGTTAATTAGTGGTTTTGTGTTTTTCATGTATGAAGCTAAGACAATAAAATCAAGACTCATTTTGAAAATGTTTTCAATTTCTTGAGTATGCATGTAATGATCTTTGTACACACTGGGTGGTGCCAAGTGGTCTGCTGAACGACCCCATCACACACTGAAGACCCCCAAACTGTTACAGTTATTTAACAGTTCATTTATGACATAGTTTAATATGTATGAGATTATTAAAACGGACAGTCTGCTGCCTCAATGACTGAAGTCAGTTCACAGTATTATTCACTCTACATTTTGAGCAGTATAAATGTGATCACCAATTCTGATATCTGCATGTTCACTGTGGAACTTCGACTTACAATAAATTTCATTACTAGTTAAATTCCTGATTATATTTCCGATTAATTGATTAACTGAATATTAATCTGAGAAATATCTGAAAATAGCAGAAGTAAACATCTTCAAATGTCTTATTTAATCCCAACAGTCCAAAAAACAGATATTTAGTTTAAGATAAAATAAAAAATACAGCAAATATTTACATAAAGATTATTCCCCCAGTTTACCTGTTAAAACTATGCAAACTAAAACTTTAACATGTGTTCTAAAACATTTTTTCTTTATTTTTCCTGCGCCTTCAATACATCTTTCTCACTGTATTGTATGTCAATTACTTCTTGCTGGAGCTACGAGCACAAGCTGTCTCCAGTGTATCACGGTATGTTTACATCTGTTGAGCTCATTAAAAACCAGTTCACTTCCTCTCAGAGATCCAGGTCAGTGGTTTGGACCAGAGCTTCACTGGAATACATGTGGACCCAAAGTAACACCAGAGACGTTCTACTAAAAAAACAAAACACTGTAGGTAGACAAAGGGGCAAACTGATTTACTGCCTAGTTTTTATAATGTGTGTCACCAAAGTCCTTCTAGCTTAGAAGGACTTTAGTAACACACATTATAAAATGTGATATGTGAATGTGATAAATGTGATACACTGGAGACAAAGTCCGGTAACACACATTATAAAAACCAGGCAGTAAATCAGTTTGCCCTTTTGTTTACCTACAGTGTTTTAAGTTTCCGTATCTCATCTAGGATATTTAGATTTTTTTCTCAATCATTTCCTGGGATGGTTTTAAACTTTTTTGTAATCTTTTACTTAAACTGGTAACCACCAGCCAGCATACTGAACTCACACAGTACTTAAAAGACTTTTAAGAATTTTGGAGTACAAGCAATTTGAATCATATGGAAAGCTACTTTCCTGTCGGCTCTCACTCAACACGTTGCACTGTACAGAGGCCCACTTTCATTTGGTTGTGTTATTGCCATTACTGCAGACCTTCCCCTCACCCCACATTTCATATAGGCTGAGCACTTCCTCTCACCAGGTAAAGGGAAATGTTTTTTCCACATGTGTTTTACTTGAACTCATCTTAAAACAAGTCATGCTTTCTGAAAATAATAAGCGAGTGCAAACCTTTTTTCTGCCCGTTCAAAAATTAACTTATCGAGCAGCGAATTTTGGTTTAATTTTTACAAGGAACAAATAGCAACTGAAAACAATCAACGTAAGAAATTTCACATTAAATAAAACTAACAACTGACTTAACACAATCAGCAGCTTACATTAAGATAATGACTATATCAGTGTTCAATAACTGGACAATGTCAGCAATGATGTGCAATCAGTGGGCAAATAATCCTATTTTTATAAATTCAACCACCAATGTTTCAGAAATTTGGATTCCCATTCAAACTATGTCCCATCCCAAAGGACATAAGACACACTCCGTTAAAGTTCATAAAAAAAATGTATGTGACTTTTTACACAGTTAAGCTGCAGAGTATGGCGAGTTTATGTATTTGAATGGTTTTTTGTTGATTTTTAAAGGGTTAGCACATAATTAAAAGTAACTGCACCAGAGTTAGCTAGCAGGCGGACATTTTAATACATACACTAACGTTACTCAAAATGCGTTAGCAATAATGGGATATTTTAGTGTTTCACTTGATTGGTTATTCTGTGATATATCTTTATTTTTATTTTGTGTTTTGTCTATATATATGCCTAAGTAATTTTACAGAGAAAATCCATAGAAATAAATGTGAACATATTAATTAACTGGCATTATTCTGGGAGAGGACAATCTCAATGGTTAGCCTTACTATAAGTTAGCTAAGTCAAGGCCAATAACTGCCAACTGACGCTAAGCTAGTTAACGTTAGCTCGGTTGACTGTTAGCTTTTCAAGCAGCATCAAACGAAGTTAACTTGTTTTTAATTGTTGAGCTTTGTTTTAATGGCTGTCATTGCTAATCATATAAATTAGGTAGCCGAACTGGTTGGTGCTCCTGTTTTGGAAAAGAAAAACGGTGAATCAACTAACGTTTAACGGTTTGCTAAGCTAACGGCTAACTTTAAGAGCTAACGGCTGCTAGCTAAAACAGCGTTACCGTTACGTTAGCGTTCAGTATCGAGAAAACTGCGTCGGAAAAAAATGTTTGTCGAATATATTTTACACTTTGCCTAACTCTGAAAAATGTAGTGTGTCTGTGAACACTTCCCAGTATCTCCTGACATCCAGCCCCCACAGCAGGACACTCCCCCGCCCCGGGCACCGACCTGTTGCAGCGTCCCTCCGTGCAGCAGCAGCGGCGGGGGCGGCGTGGAGACGTCTCGGTGCTTCCCTCCTCCATCTCCGTCCCACTGCTCCTTCCTCTCACACACGTTTGAGGGGGCAGCACATCACCAAACATGGGCTTTGCGAGTCTCGGTTCGGCGGTGCTCCTGGCGGCTCTGGTCGGCGTCTGCGCCGCGCGGTCGGACGCGCCTCGCGGGGTCGCGGTCGGGTTCGTTTTCGACCCCAAAGCGAAGTGCGAACCTCCGTGCGAACACGCCGGGATCTGCATCCGAAACAACACATGCTTCTGCTCCAGAGGCTACGAGGGGGAGACCTGCCAGTATGGTGATGATACCAACCTTTAATACACCTTCACCTTTAATATGCATGAGCTAAATGTTGGAAACTACCCATTTATTTAGGTTTTTATTGTATTTATTGAGCTTTGTATTCATGTGACCCTTTAATAAAGTTTGAATTGAATTGAATTTAAAACTGTCAGTTCAGCTTAATATGTTGTTTATGTAGAATAACCACAGATACAGAGATTTGTAGATAATATGATAAAGTAATTGAGTCATAATTAAATGGTGTGCACTTCAAATTCATCTGTTTTATGACCAAAAGCTACATACAAACAAAAAAGTAAAGCATTATAAATGTTTTTTCCACCTAAAGCTGGTTTAATGTAGACTAACCTATATCAGTTTAATAATAATAGTCGGACTTTTTGTAGTTCAAGCTCAGAAATTAAATTTTTTACAATGTGAATGAGGTAATAATATGTATTTTATTCCATAACTAAATAAAAACAAGCTGCTCTCAGAGGGAAAGCACTTGTCTGAAGCTAGAAAGGTGGCAGGGTCCGCCACATGTAAACAAAGTAAAACCGTATGAAACTGTTTGTTTATTCAGTTTGTTTAGGCATTAAAATCAGACAATGCAGATCTCTCTCTGCGATTAAAATGTCTTCCCCCAAATCTACGTAGTGCACCTTTAACAGAACCAGAACATATTAGACACAGATTGTATCGGACCTGAGTTTTAAGACTGTGTGTGTTCCTGTGTGAATGCAGCCAACTGCTATCCAAAATGTAAAAATGGAGGAGCGTGTCTGCGCCCTGGAAAGTGCAGATGTCCTCCTGGGTTTGGAGGAAGATACTGTCACAAAGGTAAGATGGTTTATTTACACAGACTTGTAAATAAAATATCTGGTTGGTTTTAGTTATTGTGAACTTTTAGAAGACTGTTTTCACTTTTTTTAAGAATAGAAATCAATCTTCATGCTTTTATTTTGGATCCATCCTGTAGTATTTCCCTTCTTCGGTGTGATACAGTAGATCTGTATCCTTTTTCTCAAGACAAGCACCAGATTCCTTCTCACCTCCGGTCAGAAAAGTAGAGCAGCAGTTTTTTTTTTTTCCTCCTACAAACAAAGCTGCAGCAGCAAGCGTGCAGTAAAAACGTCTCCAGTGGCTCAACCTTTATGTGATGTCATCGTAAATGAGACTAAAGGTTAAATGACCTGTATGAGGACGGCTTTAGCAACCATTGAAGAAACTGAGGTCTGAGACAATTAACAGGACTGGGACCAGGAATAAAAACAGAGAAATTATGTTTATTTATTCCAGGTTTTCCTCTACTCCAGAACTACTTGATAATTTTATCATCATAACCTTCTAAAAATAAAATTAAAAACCCAGTAAACACTGCTAGACGTGCATAAACAGTGACTGGGGGCCCAAAGAAGTCGACATACAGAATTATTTTCAGGGCTGAAGAAGCCAAAAGGTTTAGGAGGGATTGATCCTGGGGTATTATGAACCATGACCACGTTATAGGCTAAATCAGTCCAGCTGATATGTGTGTCTTGTTTCTGTATTTCGGCAGTGACGTGTGATGCGGGATGCTGGAACGGAGGGGAATGCATCGCTGTCAACGGAGTGGCCAAGTGCATCTGCCCCTCGAGCTGGACGGGCTCAAAATGCCAAGAGGGTCTGTTTATAGCCGTGTCTAATTACCCTATTAACACCACAGGTCAGATGCACCAAATGGAGCCTTTGGTCTCTCAGCCGGGCCCACCGAAACATTTTAAATGCTTTTCCAGTTCCAAGCTACAGACATGACAGGAAGCAACACTCAGTTTACCCCCGCAGCAATTCATGTAACTTAGCGGCTGTTAAATCCACAGCCTGTGAACGATGATTGAGACGTCCTTGGCAGTGAATTGCGGTTCAAGTAAAGAATCAAAGCTGTAGAGAGAGTATGAAGCACTTGTGATTTGAAATGTAGCTTTGTCTGATGTTCTTTATTCTTCTGAAGTGTCAGTACAAGTGGTGTTAAGCTGTCTGGCTCATTAATTAACTGGCTGCCCTCCAAAATCATGAAAACCACCACTACCATGAATGAATGAAGATATATACAGTTCTTGGTTCCATCTCTAACTACTGAGATTTTGAATGAATGGTTCGCCATTTTTAAAAAATTGCTAATTTGTTTTCGTGCCCACAGTTAGATATGAAGATTGTTACCACTCAGATGTCTGTAGGATTAAACTGAATAGGAATCTTTTTTTATTTTTATAACCCCTTAACATTTTCATTAGTGTGACCTTCAGCCAACGCCAGACTAACTGTTTCCTTTGTTCCCAGTCTTTACATTAAGCTAAGCCCATCAGCTGCTGGCTGTGGCTTCACATTCAGCCGACAGAACATTCCTTTCCAAGAAAGTAAATAAATCAAATAATGTGTCGACTGTTCGTTCAACTCATCCAAATGACGTTATTTCTCAAGTCCGTAGCTGAAGCTCAGTTGTTTCCTGGCATGCTGAGAACGTCTCTGTATGGTTTGTTCCCCGTGCAGCGATCTGTCCTCAAGGCTGCAGGAACGGGGGAATCTGTGTGGCTCCAGGAATCTGCAGCTGTCCGGAGGGATGGCTGGGTGGTGCCTGCCACACTGGTGAGTAAAGACCAAGCCCTTCGTACGCATCAGTGCACTTTACAAGCATCATTTCTTTTGTCTCTCTCGTCTTCCTCTCCTGCTCCTCCAAACTTTGTTTGGTGTTTGTTGTGTGTCCCTGGATCTCACTGTGAAGATAAATGGTTCAGGAATCCGCCTGCCAAACCGCCCAGAATGATATGAATTGCATGCAAGCGTCTGCTGAAGTAAAGTTTTTAACGTAGCGCTTTTCCAGATGTGACATGGAAACACTGGTGTCGGGATTTACAAATGCCTCACAGCTGACTTGAGGTTTTTACAAATGATTAAAAACTTTCTTTCTTTCTTTTGTCTTGTTTTTGTCTCTCGGCTGTAGCTGTGTGCGCTAAGCCCTGCCTGAATGGAGGGAAATGTATTTCTCCTGATAAATGCCGCTGCCGCCCCCCTTTCTCCGGCCCTCGCTGCGAGGAGAGGAAAAAGTCCCACTAATGTGACCTGCAGAGGTCAAAGGTCACCGAGGCCCAGTACGTGACTTTGTGCTGATGAGGGCGATCCTTTTTTTTGTTGTCTTTTTTAGCTAAAACGTTGTTAGTTTTGACATTTTTTATACGTAATTCTTTTTTAAGAAACATTGTTCTCATTTTACTGTATCAACATGCTGTGTACTGTACGGATTTGTGTTATTAAATGAATAAAGTGAAGTAAATTGCATGTGTTATGAAAGCTCATTTAACAAAATAGAAGCATAGCAATAGTTCACATTTTCTTTATTTTGTCACATGGAACTTGTACTGTATTGTAATCTGGTGCTGACAAGAGTTTCTATTTTTAAAAACAAACCCTACATAAACTCAAACACGTTCTCATTACTTCAACATATATACTTAGTATCAGTGTAAATAGATAAAAGTCCATAACTTAAACAGGCCAAATCAAACAATATATTAATAAAAGCAATACAGAAAACAAATGCAATGTTTGTTAAATCGCAAAAAATCCGTATGAAAGTCTTCAGTCTAAAACAGGTTACAAACCTAATAGAGCATACTTTCTATTTTTCAGTGAACATCAGTTTGGTAAAAGGTTAACCAGGCTATGGTTTTTCTAATGTGTGAAAAACCTAAAACTAAAAGCTCGCTCATAACAACCTACTTCTTCTGAATGACTCATAACTGACACGGATTCATTTTTCATTTACTTCTTTTACATAACGCCGCGCAGCAACACGCACACATCTGCCTAAAGTCTCTGTGTGAGCTGCAGATGCACTTAACAGATGTGTGTCACTTTGAGCCTTGAGGTAGTGATATACAGGGACGCAACGGCAAGTGCAATACATCAAGTCCCTCTGGTAGCCTTCAGATGTGCACAGAGCCACACATTCAAGCACACGCCACTATCCATCAACACACACACACACACACACACACACACACCACACACACACAAACAATTTATGGTGCTCTCTTCTTGCTCTGTGCATTTTGTAGCTTCTTTCATCCCATTGTTTCATCTTTTTCCATCATGCTTGTGATGCCTGTAA
The DNA here is from genome assembly GCA_963678695.2 of Diplodus puntazzo. Taxonomy (NCBI): domain Eukaryota; kingdom Metazoa; phylum Chordata; class Actinopteri; order Spariformes; family Sparidae; genus Diplodus; species Diplodus puntazzo. The sequence goes on along the minus strand of OZ023160.1, from coordinate 4,975,699 downwards.
AGGTGCAAACATAAATTCAACAAAAGCAGATTTCACACGCCATGTTTTCAAATCTATCCAAGGTGGTCGATGCCTTTTAATCCCAAGTTTTATATAGTATGATGGAGAATTTAGACGTAACTTTTCACAGAGCTGAGCATCTTTCTTTTCCCCGCTGTTTTGAACGTATTTCCAGAATCCTAAAAGACTCCATTCACCATCTGGATGGAAAGATATTCCATTCTCTGCACTGTTGTGACGGTGTTGAACGAGCTTCTACTACTCACCGAGTATTTATTTTATAGTATTTACTCCAGTAGCAACATGCTCAAAGATCCCCTGCACAGATGTATTAAGGCATACAGAAAATCTCTTATGTTTGTCTGACATGTTTTTACTTGCACAAGTAAAAGTATAATTACCACATTAAATCCTTAAAATGGCACCAAGTGAAAACATTCCAGAAAATATGAATATGCAAGACATTTCCCTTCCAAACATTTTGTGATGTCTCAAATCGTGCTCGTAGGCCCGCCTCTTAAAATCCAATTTCCAATCAGCACAGAGAGAATTTACACTTAAGGACATTAATGTGAAAACAGCCTTCTAGTGTAAAACTCTGCACACACATCAATCTACACAGTGAAGCTCAAACATTCAGCGGTGGCAACAACAAGAGATGCATTTTTGACTAGAGGGGCTCTTAAGCTCCATCAGTCAAATGTAAGGCTAAGAGGGAGCTACTTTGATTCTGCCCCAGAGGGAACACAACCGAGATACACAGAGACAATCACTACACATGAAGAGTGACTCCAGTACCGACCTTTAATGCGCAGGTGAGGCCTTTGTAGCCTTTCCGACAGTAGCAGTAGTCGGGAAGGACACACCTCCCTCCGTTCAGGCACCGCTGTTTACAAACCGCTGAGGAGTGAATCAGTATCACAGGATTTTAAGTTGCGTTAACACTGAAGATAACATAATTCAGAAAATACATTACATGACACAAATATATTTGTCTGTTTTTCTTGACAACAAACTATACGATGTCAAAAAGAAACTTCAGGTACAGTGGCAGGTAAGTTCACTCCTGTACTCCACTGTACTGTGTCCTGGTCAGAGTCTCTATATCGCTGCATTGTTGTCTCATGATCAAACTCACGTGTTTGACACTGGAGACCTTCCCAGCCGGCGGGGCAGTGACAGGTGTTTGGTCCCAAACACTCGCCGCCATTTTTACACTTCTGCAGACAGACAGCTGCAGTGAGAGCAGAGAGAGAAAGTGTGAACACGGTCGACAGCAGAATCTGCCACTCTGCATCCTCGACCCGGACGCAGTACCAAAGATGTAAACAACAAGCCTTTGTAACAACAGGTAACAGTGTATAAATCAAAAGCATAAATACTGTACATATTCTTATTTATTACAGATAGCCATAGAATATGATCACTGCGGTCCTCACCTGCTGCTGTGCAGGAGAACGTCGGTGAAAGTGTGTTTTGTTCAAACTCTCTTTATATTACCTGGGATGTATTTGTTGGGTATGGATTAAAAAAAAAAACATCAGTCACTCACGTATGTTGCACCTCTTCCCTCTCCATCCTGACGCACAGGAGCAGGTGTTGGGTCCCACACACTTGCCTTTGTTCATGCACATTGGCTCACACACACCTGCAGCACATCGGTTTACACATTTATTAGAATTATTATGATTTGTAATAATCAGGGACAGCCATTACTGTTTTTTTTTACTCACTCTTTTGACAGCGTTTTCCCGTGTAGCCTTCGGGACAGGAGCACACGTTGTTCCTCCGACACTGACCTCCGTTCTTACAAGGAGGACTGCACACCGCTGGAAAAAAAACACAATAACAAACTGCTGAGATATCAGGAGGCAATGTGCATACCACTGCTAGAAATAAATAAATCATATAAATCAGACCCATTTTTTTTCAAAGACATATTGACAGAAACTCCAACCTCTTGTGCATAAGTATGTTTGAATAAGAGGTGAGAAAACATCACATAATCCTCATAATACAAAATACATTCTCACTACTGCAGCCTCTTCTCAAATCTTTCTAGTACATGTTGTGTTGATATCTTTGTATTAAAGTGCTGATATCTGTTTTTTGCAGCTGTGATCAGAGAGGGAGTTCAAATGAAACTCAGTATCAGAACACCAGTGAATCTTTTAAACCCTGATAGGTTCTCCTAGTAGCTGAAATGGCAACATGGTTCTGTATGATCACTCTCTGTGGTAAAACAGCAGCGCGGTAAAATGGGTGATAAGTATTTAATCACAGTGTTACCAATTTGACACTGAGAGCCGTAGAAGCCACTGGGACAGGCACAGATGTTGGGCTTCATGCAGGTTCCTCCGTTCAGACAGACGGGGTTACAGAGAGCTGTGGCAGACACAAGGAGCAAATTCAGATTTAATATTTTGTATTTCATCGTTCTTTTGGATCTACAGTAGGACGGCAGAGAAAGGATGGCATGTTTCGGTGTCTCGAGCGATGCAAGAGTTACTGTATTGTTTTGCCAACAGTTACAATTTAAGGGCTCAAATGCAAGTCAATCATTTGGAGATCCAATTCTGTGCCAGCTAGAAATTTCTCCTATACAATGTGAGATGTGTGACACATTTTGTCAGAAACACTAAGTTGGTTTCAGGCGTGATGTTGTACCTGAGTTACATGTCGGTCCGTACCAGCCAGGTTTGCATTTGCAGACATCAGGAGAGACACACTCGCCTCCATTTTCACAGTGCCTGTTACACACCACTGAAAAACACAAATGATTATCACACACACTTCCTCTTGTGTACCAACCTCAGAAACTCAGCTAAAAAGGAAGATGAGAAGATTGATATCACTTTCATGTTTGTACACTAAACCTTAAAACTACAGCTAGCAGCTGACTAGCTGAGCTAAACAGCTAAACTTGGCTCAGTATAAAAGGTAACACAATATACTTATGAGCAACTAAGCTTAGAGATTGAAACAGAATAACTTGTTTGTTCAATCTCTAATAAAAACTAAAAGCCACAACTATCGGGGATTGGTTCAGGTTTGATATAAGATTCTAATTGGTGAGTTTTCAGGTCAGTTTCAGTCCTTATGCTAAACTAAGATTATTAACTGCTGGCTGTAGCTTCATATCTTATTGTTTAGACACGAGAACCGTATCGACCTTGTCCTCGAACTCTTAACAAGAAAGAAAAATAGCATCTTCCTGAATCAAAACAACAAAAATGTGTCACTGTCGTTCTACTCACACAAAGACAAATTACAAAAAGATCGCACAAGGTTTCATCAAGCAGATAGTGAAATTATATCTCACTGATTTCACATCTGGGTCCCACGTAGCCGTAGGGACAGGTGCACAGGTTTCTGGCCAGGCACGTGCCTCCATGTTGACAAGGCGGCTCACAGCTCGCTACACACAGACACAGGGTTGTAAACAACACAAGGACACTCATCAGTATTCTGGGAGCAGTGTGTGTGTGTGTGTGTGTGTGTGCGTCCCGATGTAAGACAGGTGTGAATACGGGCTCAGGTTACCTTCCTCACAGGTGGGCCCACTGTAGCCCACGGGACATTCACACACGTTCGGTTTCACACACTTCCCCTGGTTCCTGCAGTCGGGTCGACACACGGCTGAGAGTGAAGAAAAGTGGCAACAAAATCAGACGCTGAGATAAATCAGCCAAAATCTTCAGAGGGGATTTAATAGGTAATGTGCCGTGACAGCGTGCAGAGGGCTTTTTCTTGAAAATGTGAACAAAATAAACAAGTTATGGTCTATCAGAATTCTCTCCCTCTCACCAATGTGACAGCTGTATCCGGTGTATCCTTCCTTACAGGTGCAGGTGTTGGGCAGAGTGCACTCCATGTTCCTCCCACACTGATACCTGCACACAGCTGCAAACACAAACAGAAGTCACAGGTTTACTTCAAGAAATCATCACACTCCAACACATACACTGAAACAACATACTTTGGGCTATTTTTAAAGGTGGGCCAACTAAAATATGCAGATTGAGGGGAGCATTTTGACTTTATTTAAAGTGTGCAAACATTAAAATTAGCCACCATTAGCTAAAAGTCATACCTGCTCATGTAAGCTGCAGCAGCAAAACTACTAAGAGTGTAGAGTTGAACAATGGTGCATTATTTGCCTTTGAATTCAGCTTTTAATTTGTAGGATGAAGAATGTCTTCTTTCTTTGTCTTCTTTCAAAAAGTCAAACTTTTGGGCAAACAGTATGTATTATCTTCCTTCCCATGTTCTGTATTAAGTATTTGAAAGATAACAGTTCTAGTTCTCAAACATTAACGGTCCTCAAGAAGCTGTTCAATCATGACGTCTGTACCTTTACATGTGACTCCATCTCCAGTGTAACCGTACGGGCAGCGTCCACACCTGAAGGAACCGGTAACAGTGGGCTCACAGGGAACACCTGGGAAGCAGGGAGAGTCGGCACAGGTCACATACTGAGACGTTGATCCCCATCTGACCCCGGTGGTGAGGTCTGGATCCAGCAGCACTCTGGTTGCAGTTTGATTCTGCGGCGTTGCTGTGGTCTTTCTGTCACCGGGTGAAACTCTCCTGATACTGGAGATGGTGGCGTCTGGTCTCGTCCTCCTGTCAGCGGGTCTTCTGGAGGAGGTGGGAGATGATGAAGCGGAAGAAGTAGGTGTAAAGTCCCTGCTGGAATTTGATTTGAAGATGTGAATATGACCATCTGCTCCGCTGGCGACTGTCCCCTGACCTGTAAAACACTGGAAGTTAGAGGATATGACTTAAAAAACTAACACAAATATAGCCTCAGTTTGTCAGCATCAAAACATTCAGTCTGAGTAACCACATAAAACTATTTCTCAAAACAACAGCAATAAATGAGCATTTCAATTTATTTTAGACATCTCTAACCTTCAAATTAAAGAAATAAAATCACTTAACTATTAAAAAAGTACAATTGTTGTTGACGATTGTTTTTAAATGAGAGTATTGGGTATTTTTCTAAATTCTCAAATGAGATTCTCTGTAAGACTGTTTACAAATCCAAACCACAAAGCTTGGTCACCAGTTGTGAGCTGAAAGCGTTGTTTCGCTCTCACCTGTCGTCGTGCACGTTTTTCCATTTCCATGAAGACCGGGAGGACAGGGTCCGCAGACGAAGCCCGCCGAGACGTGAACGCTCTCAAAACACTGAACCCCCGGGTGACACGGCCGCCTGGAGCACGGCGACGGGCCCGTTGCTTTGGGCCTGAGTGAAACCTGTGGTACCCTTGCTGGTGTGGTCGCTGCTTCTCTGACCGGAGAGTCTTGGTTACCTTGGAAACAAATAGAAAGATGAAGAAATTGCCAGCCCTGTGATTAAAAATAATAAATAAAATATCCCTTTTCTGATTCAGTTTGATGTAGAAGACTTACGTGCACAGTTTCTCCCGTCACCACTGTATCCTGGTGGACAGACTCCACAGATGAAGGAGCCCAGCGTGTTGTTACAGCCGACTCCATGGAAACAAGGCTGAGAGACGCACTCGTCTATATCTTCTCTACATGTACGGCCTGAAAACACATGAAATATTAGACTATGCACAAAACTTAGGAGGAGAGTTAACTTGCAATTGTACTTTTTTTAGAAGTAAATGACATGTTGATTGTTAAGAATTGCTCCAGTATTAAACGCACACAACTCCAGTAAATTTGGCTGAGCAAAGTTGGATATAATCTAAGATCTAAGAAGTGGGTGTTTTCAGTATTAAAAATGTGCTTTATTCCTGCCATTTCCCATCTCGCTCCCTCCCACATCAGTTCCTGTCATCTCTCTATTGTCAACTATCCAATAAAGGCACAAAAAACCAGAAGAAACTATTTCAAAAACAAACTTTTTTGTTAAATAAACATCTACCAGTCACATCTCACTAAAATGTTAGAAAACTAACAGGAGTGATCTCCGCAACTTAAAAATAACATCCAGTTACTAAAATAAAAATCCCCGTATTGGTGGAAGTCCGGCAGGTCATGTGGTATTCCTGTCGAAGAATGGAGTCCACACTGAATCAAAGCGTTCCCGTTCATTCGCTCTGTGTGCTTTTGTTTGGAAGGTAACAGCTCTGCAGGTTGGTCCCTACCTGTCATTCCAGCTGGGCAGATACAGGAGAAGGAGTCGGGCCCGTCAATACAGCGGCCCAGTCTGCAGGGGTTGGGCTTGCAGTCATCAATGTCCACCTCACACCTTTCACCCTTAAATCCTTGCAGACACACACACTGGTATGCCCCGCTGCCGACAGGGAGGTTGGCGTTGGTCACGCAGGAAGCTCCGTTCAGACATTCACAGGAGCCCACAGACACCTGAAAGAAACAACAGTCTGTCTAATTCCACAGCTAAATGCAGGTTTTAAATCTGAAGGTTTTCTCAGATGGTGTATCGCGTGCCACTTTAGTTGCTCATCAGAATTACTCTATTATATGTAGCTGTGACACAGAGTGGCCATGAGTTACACACTGTAGATCATCAGCACCCTCTGGTGGGAGGAAGAAACAAAGAACTGTCAATGGAGAGCCAAAAGCTGTAGTAGGCACTTTTAGACCCCCAAAGAATTTCACTTATGTGTGCAAAATGACACATTCACCCCTCCCTCAGTATTCAATGCTGAGTTGCTGCCACTGCTGTACAGGTTTAAGGCCTATGGATGCAGTCAAACCGCTCAATCTGCTTAACGTATCCCTTAGTAAACTAAATAGTCACAAGGTCTTTAAGTTATTGAAGTCCTTTAAGTGCTGCTAAAAAAAATAGACCACTAAAAAATGTCTTGTTTTCTCATTGCTGAGAGAATTGTAGTAAAAACTTTTGAAAGAAACAGAATCCACATTTGTAATGATTTGTTTATCCGCAAATGAAAATACATAAACAGAGGATTATATAAAAATAATGTACAACTTTTGTTAAAATTGACACACAACATAACAAACACATGAACAGTAAGCTAAGGATTACCTGTATGGAGGCTCTGGTCTCAGCGTTACAGTCGTCCGTCACAATAAACTGGAGAGTGTGTGTGTCTGCAGTTTCAGCTGTAGCCTTCCACATCAGCAGGCCGGCCGGAGACAGAGATGCTCCTCCAGGACCTGATTCCAGGGTGAAGAGCACCGACGAGCCCTCGGGGTCCCGAGCTTGAAGCTGGTAGATGAAATTCTCTCCCTGAAAGGACCGGAAGTGAAACGGCATCGACTGGAGCACGGGGGGCTCGTTCTCTGATAGGACACAGCGAAATAAGGAATAAGTAAGAGACTGAATAAACCAGTCAAGTGAAACAATGTGACTGACAGACAGGATGAGAAGGTGAGAAGCAGAGAAGTCGAAGGTTGCAGCATTTACACGGATGAAAATTTTGATTTGCTGAATTGTTTGAAAGACCTGAAGTTTGAAACGACAGAATCACGTAACAATAAGTCAGACTCACAAATGAAATAACCACAATATAATACAAATAGAATTGAATAGAACGTGCTCTCAGACCAAATTTGTGTTATAATAGATAGAATCAGTCTAATCAATAATCCACACTGCTATAATTGACATTTAGATCAGTGATTGAACTTAAATAAGGTCAAAGCTACATAGTCTGTCATCTCTCCTGAGTGAAGCAAAGCACCGTTTGACCTACTTTAAGTTGAAGTTGGTCAGAAAGTGTAACAGTGAGGTAAGCTCTCCTCGTATCAGCGCCGGGGGAATCAAGCAACTTCAGTGGCTCCAATCTGCACAGAGCTGCGCACAAATTATCAAAACAGCCCCGAGCAACGAGCAGGAAAACTCAGTGATGGCTATCCAACCTCAGCTCTACTGAGGAAGTGACACATCAGAAACTTTCACATCAGTCCAACAACGTGTTCAGTGTAGTCTAGATTCTTCATAATAAGAAGGAGCTGTGAGAGAAACCAGATGAGAAACAGTGTACAGCGTTTCCATGTACGTACTCTCTGCTACGGACCAGGTGTGTTTGGACGAGTCTGGGCGACATGTGAGACAGGGGCTGCTGGGATTGGACTCCCCCTCGCTGTAACACAGGCCGTCGATGTTGCATGTTTTCTCCTGGGAGGCAAAGACAACAAATAACAGAGGAAAAAATATCTTGAGTGTTTCTTTCTCTTTGAAACAAACTGCCTTTAATAGCTTCAAACATGCTGTTTGGTGGCCACTTATCCAGAAATGTAACCCTGACCTACTTTAGTCAGCTTCATTGTGTTTATGTAAAGCACAAAGCAGGAGAACAAGGACAGTTCTGTTCAAACAGGCAAAAAAATAAGAACCCTTACATTTAGTTTGATGAAAACAAGCCTAATTGTTTCCTGTTTTTAAGGAGACCTCACACATTCAGCAAAACTAAATTACATGCAGATGAGTAGCTGCACCGTTACAGTTTTATGATCATTGTACATTCTGCTTATAAAATATGTGTACATCCAAAAACAATACTTAGTTATAAAGAATAATACAAATCTAAATAATCTAAACCTAAATATCTATGCAAATTTAGAAATATTCAGCACTAACCACATTACAAACATACAGTTTTTAATAGTCTCTGAAATCAATTGCAAAATCAAATTAAATGCAATAAGTGCTGCTGATTTCTTTGTTACGTGTCTCACAGTAGAATCCCAATTTTCTGTTGGATGCTTCAAAATGAGTCAGTGAACATTTCTCTAAAACTCGGTATAACTGGTATTTCTTCAGGGCCTGTGTGCACTTTTTCAACAAGTTTCTGCTTGAAACTAACATTCACATGAAGCGTAAACATGACTGTTAAAGTCCCCCTCCAGTCAAATCTGTGTTGTTATTCTTGTTTCCTACAGTCGAATGTTTGAGCTTCACGGTCTAGAATGATGTGTGTGCAGAGTTTGATACTAAAAAGCTTTTTTCACATTCTTGCCTTAAAGTGAAAATGTTCTCTGTGCTCATTGAAAAGCTGTTTTCAAACGCCTACGAGTGTGATTTGTAACATCACATCTTGAGAAGGAGACATCTTGTGTCCAGCAGTTAAACCTGTCAAATAAAAATGGCTGGTCGAATGCTTGTGGTGGGCGCCCAGTGACCGGGGGACATCAACCTAATTTAAGCATTCACATTCAGGAGACATCTACTGAAGCTAGCATGCTAACCAGCTAGCCCTGTCGACCGATCCTGGTCCAAAGCTCCTGTGCTAGCGCTGTGAACTAACTCTCCGCTGATCCCTGAGCTCCCAGTACACACTGCTAGCTGCACTTTTAACTGAGCTAACTAGCTAGCGGCAGCGACAGACCGCAGCAGTCAGTGGTTACTCTGGTGATATGAAGCCCTTTATCCCTGCTGGAAAAAACAGCACAGACCAACACCAAAACACAACATATGCTGGTCTTGCAAGCAGAGCTCCAACACCTGATGCAGAGTTTTGGAGCAGAGCGTGAGCGAAGCTGCAACACTTAAGAGATGAAGGAAACCATGCTGAGAGGGGAAATTGATCTTTGGAGATATTTCAGCATTTTTGATCCATGCATTAAATTACTATCACTATCAGGAAAGAAGTCTTACCCTCAGGGTGCAGAGGACTTCAGTGTCGAGGCTGCAGATCTGACACGCTCCATCATACAGAGTCAGTATCTTGGCGTTACTGTAACTGTAGCCATCATTGGATACCTGCCATCAGCAGAAGCTTGGTTACTGTGGATCACTGGGAAAAGCATTGAACAAATGAACTGAGCTGTAGTTGCTCACATTTTTTAAAATCCATTCATTTAATCTCCCAAAATGTAAATATAGGACATTTTATAATCAAAGAATAATGTAATTTGACCTTGAGGTAAACCTTAGAAACAATCTAATCTCTGTGTACTGTAATGCTGGGAAGGACGTCCCCAGTGTGTTTACATGTTTACCAAATCTAACTGCTGTGAAAAAAAATATTCCCCCACTTAGATTTGTTTCATGCACTCGGCAGTTTCAGGAAGCCAATCAATTTCCACTGTTTCACGCTGCTGAGTCCATTTTCCTCCTAAACCACTTTGAAGCTGAAGAAAAACCTCCAACTGAACCCTGTCGGCAATTTTCCACGACTGCAGGCGGCAACAATAAAAACAAGCGTCACATCTGTCTGCCTTTCACTACTTCACTGCAGATTTACTGTGTAATCTCATATTGGGAGATTCTGAGATAATGAAATATTATGCAAAATAAGCTTAACGTTAATCCATGAGAGGATCTCGTCTCTGTATAAAGACAAAAGAGGAATAAAAGCTGAAAGAGAGAAAGCTGAGAGAAGGGCACCAGTATCACCAGGATGGATTTTCACGGATGCTGGAACTAATGGATTGATTTCACCAGTGTGCATTTGCAGAAATGGTTGGAGACATGACTAACTTTGATCTGCCAGCGAGCCAGTGGTCTGTTTGTCGCTGTTTCCAGATCCTGGTCTGCAGGAGCCGGGCTGTCCTCCAGAGGGAGCTGGCACTCCAGAGCTGTCACATCCAGAAAGATGGCCAGGACAAACTGGGGCTCGTCCAGAACCCAGTCCCCATCCACGAACTTCACAAGAGACCCAGCGGAAGAGAGGGAGAAGGAGATAAGAGACACAGTGGGAGAGGGAGGAAGGGACAGAATATCAGTCAGCACTTTGTAGTTCCAACAACTGAAGAAAACATGGATGCAGTGCCAGAACAGAGGATGCAGGTACAGCAGACCCACTGTGTTAATAAAACAGGAAGCAGAAAGTACCTTTTCTTTAACAAACTCACACTTGAGCTCGTAGGAGTCCTTGAAACCGTGACCGTACACCTGGACGGTGGAGCAGTCTCCCTGCCGGACGTCACACAGACCCTCCTTCTCCAGCTCAGTGATCTCTGGGATCTGGTCTTCACAACATCAACAATAAAAAACACAGACGAGCATTTATTGCACACCACAAACCATGCGTCTGCATATCATAGAGGTCCTGTGGAAAGACGCATCTAGACGCAAGTCTATCAATCTAAGACTCGTGTGTCTGTGTCAGCGTATGTTTAGTATTTTACCAGACAGCATGCTGCAGTCGTATGACCCAAATCCTGGGAAGCAGACGCAGCCCCACTCTGAGCACTGGCCGTTCCAGTTGCAGTGATTGGGGCACTTGAGGACAGCCAGAACATCCTGGTACTCTTCCTCTCTCTGCCTCTCCTCTATCAGCCTCCTTTCACACTCGTTTTCCAGCAGCGGCAATGACGCATTCAGCCATGACACCTCATCCTTCAGCTGTAGGTCGGTGACACACATAGAAACCACATGGCTGATTATTGACTCTTGTAACAGGCGCCTGCAGCCTAACGCTATGCTGGAGTTTGCCACGGTCTGCTGGCACTGAGTCCTGGCCTGCTGCTCGGTCAGTCCAGAAGGTGTAGGCCACATTAGGGAAGAGTCCGGCTGAACTGCTGCTTCATGGTCCTCTGGGAAGAAGTAGGTGAAGCCCTCCAGATCAGACTGGCTGAGGCTTTGGTGCCGAGAGTTAGAAACGTAGCGGTGATTCTGCCGCCTGCCTCTCCGTTTCTGGTGGTGAGCTGAGGCTGAAGCTCCATCCCTGGAGGCTCTTAAGGGGGACCGATCCTGGGTGTTTAGGCTGGATTGGCCTCGAGGCAGCGACTGTCTTTCATTTCCTTCACCTCGGAGTAGTTCCACTGAGCTGATGTACTCTGCGGTGACGTCCAGAGTGGGGATGACACCGGGGAGATGCACGTTGCCATGATGAGAGCAGGCGGAGTCGGAGGAGGTGGCTGGTTGAGATCGGGCTCTTGGAGATGTGAGGCGGGGCTCTGACTGACAGTTACAATACTTGCGGGGGCTCAGTGTATCCAGATGGGATGGCACGGTGTCAAACAGGCTGTTGCCTGGAGGGAGTCTGAGAGAGAGAAAAGGAGAAAATGTCAGCGAAGAGGGAACAGGGTTTGACAGGATGGTCTCTGAATTAACCTGACAGGAGGCCCAAAGAAATGGTGACAGGTGGCGATGAGATTGAATGCTGTATGAGTTACAAGTTATCTTAAAGACACTCTAACAGTCACCGACCTCCATTCAGAGATAAAAGCGTGCAGATACTGCAGCGTGGCGCCCCCTGCTGAGTGGAAGTCGTTGTCTGACTGTCCGTCGTACGTCCCACACAGACCCTCAGTGTGGCTCCAGTCTGAACTGGGGGCTCTCAGTGTCAGACTCATTCCCCAGTCAGACACGTCTGCACGAACAAACGCCCCAGACGAGAAGGTCAACTGTGGGAGACAAAGATTCAGGAGCATCACATGGAGAAAGTGAGCAGGTTATCTTCAACAAGCAGCCAGCGGGGCAAGCAGACGGGTTTGGCAAAGCATGAATCAAGATTTCCTCCAGGTATCCGTCTCAAACATTTAACTGATGTGTAAGTTTTCCGTTGACCTCAGACCAAACAGTTTAAATATTTCTGTAATTGCTTTATAAGGTGTTGTGGCTTTAAGTAGCTGTTAGAGTGTATTAAATGAAAAAACATATATTGGTTTCATGATTTATTCAAGTACTAATTCCCTCCTAAAAATGTAAAGATTCTTTGTTTTGTTGTAAAAATTGAGCCTTTAATTAACCGAATGATACATTCATGTTTTAGTCTGTTCAGAATAATGTTATGAATTATGAAATAAAATGCCTATAAAGAAAAATTAAATTACTTCGGTTTGACTCTGATATCAGATTTGTCAAGTGACTCGTCCTCACTCACCGTGACTTTGCGTCCCTGGTAGGACTCGGTGATGCGAATGCCACTTTTGCTCAGGTCTCTGTTCTTCACAGACAGGTGAGGTTTGGTTTCACCCAGTTCTCCGCTGCACATGTCAAAAGCGATAACGTCGCCGCCGTCCCTCACCACGAAGCCGCATACACAAGAGGCGGCGTGGACCAAACTGCCGCACTCCCACTGACGTACATGAACCTCAAACGGCCACAAGCTGCTCTTATAGAGCACAAAGGTGCCTATTTGGTAGTTTTCATATTGCCTGTGATCAACAAAGAAAAATATTTAGAGAATCTTTTGCCTTACAGCTCCATTGATGGGTCATTAAATAATGCAGAGCAAAACAGACAGAAAGGCCAGAAACCACAACTGCAAGTACATTAAGTACAGTTCATGATACATCTAAAGTGTTCTGATTAACTGAAGTACCTGCCATCAAATGTGATAATGTGAGGATCAGTGAAGGAGTAGCAGTAGGCTGAAAGGACGTCCTTAACTGTTATCTGAAATGAGAGATTCATTTAATTGCTTTTTAAAATGAAATACTGTGCAGGAGTGAACAGTTGGTTTCCTTTGCATATTAAAAAAAAAGGGGTCATAAAAGGAGTTAAAAACAAGCAAAAATCCTGAGAAGAAAGCTTGAAAAGACTGTTAAATAAGAATAGTACATTTGTTTACCTCAACATGCTCAGGTGTGTATCCATTCCAGAGATAATTCTGTGTGTTGATGGATTTAATGGAGATCTGAGTTGTCCTATTGTCGTCTTTGACAAAGTCTGTGATGGCGCTGAAGTGGATCAGAGCTCGACTGCAAACCCCGTCCCTGCATGGGCCGCGGGACAGATCCACCACGCAGGAGGACAGAGACACATCTGCACCTAAAAAACCCTCATCTGTAACACAGCAGGGGGTCGGGGTTCATTTGCATGATGATTAAACAGAACCACAGCTGGACTTCTGATATCTGACATCTCATCTACGGTCGACCTTTCATTTTTTATTTAACTTATGCTACATTTGGAAAGCAGTAGAAACTAAGGGGTTAGTTACTGGTTTCAATATAAACTCAGTTACCTTTGCTGTTTGTGCTGAGCTGCAGGGACAGAGTGCACTGTTCTGTAGAGGAGGAGGACTCGTCCAGACACGGGACAGGAACTGTGCTCTCAACCACCAACTCGTACAGCCTCCCATCCTCAGGTACACTGCTCACCTCTGGTCTGAGCTGCACAGAACAGTAATAAAGCCTTGTAAAACTGGTCACCCTGTTATGAGGACATTAGAGAGAGCAGCTTGGGGTTCAGTATCTCGCACAAGGACACTATGACCTGCAGACCAGGGGAATCAAACCAGCGACCTTCCAATAATGAGACGCTGGCTCTACCCCTGAGCCACAGGTAAGATGGCATTAACTAAGGAATATGATAAGCCAAACGACAGAACCACACATGCAAATACATATAACAGAAGTAATAAACGATCCGTCTGTCCTCCGAATTAGCCTTTGTAATAAATTAAACGTCAGATTACGGTGACGCACCCTAATTCCTGCAAAGAACTCCGGACTTTCCACTGAAACTCCACGGACGTCAGGCGAGTCCAAGAAGAAACTGGAGCTGGAGCAGTAAATCTGACAGAGGGAGAGAGAGATTTGTTGAATTACCCAAAAAATGTTTTAAAAAAGAGAGAGAGAGAGAGAGAGAGAGAGAGAGAAAGCAGAAGGAACAACACAGCAAATAAAAGGGAAATAATCCAGGATGTACAAAAGGTTTTATGTTTAAGGCCGGGTCACCCACACGACCAGCACACAGTAAAACAAAACGACATGTTGACAGGCTCCAATAATAGTTTCAGTCACTTGGAAAGTTCAAGAGCAAAATCTGATTTAAACCGCTGTCTTCTCCAGAATAGGAAGCCAAATGAAGAAGGCGTATTAAAGCACTCCTCATTTTCATATGATATCTAAAATGAGGTTAGAACGGTCCTGACTGTTTCATTACCACTCATCACCTCTGGACTGGATTTGTTTTGTTCTAACTCTTTTGGAAACTTTCTTTAGTCCTCTTTTTTTTTTCTCACTTTGAAACTAAAATGGACTAAACAGAGATCATGTTTAGCGACAGCAGCCCCTGCATCGGACCTTGTCCCCCAGACGGAGGTTGAAGCCGTCCAGCTCGATAAAGGCGGAGGTCTGGATGGTGGTCTCCTGTTTGAGCTCCTCCTTCCTGCCCTCAGGTGAGAGGCGGGACCAGGCCACCACGTAACCCAGTGAGCTGTTGGAGCTGCTCCCGAAGCTGCACTTCAGGTAGACGGTGTTTCCTGCAACTTCTGAGACGATCACCGGTGCAGACGGACTGGGAGGCTGCTTTGCTGACAGGAGAGAAGCAGAGATATTTGTCATTTTATACATATCTGTAGAGAAAATAAAGCCAATAGATCTGTTTTCTTTTATTCAGATATCAAATAGTAAATGTAGCATGAATTCATGTAAATATTCAGCAAGGACTGTTTTTCTGTGTAGACACGTGAGATGGAGAATCACAGAAACCTGAATTCTATTATTTAAACCAAGTTAATGAACATATTCTGTGATATTTCATGCAACTGTGATTTCTTTTCCACCTCTGCCAGCTTCCAAAAACCTGCCTGGGTGTAATTCACGACCTGGCTGAGGGCTGTCGCCATGGAGACGAGGCCCAGCGGACACCGGGACACATGCTCAGCTCATTAAGAGGAGCGGTGAGGGGGCCCGACGGTGCATTCCTGACCACATGGCAACTCCCTGACCTCCTGATTGTTTTGGTGTTTGACCTAACACGAGGAGACAAGCGTAAGCCATAAACAGAGCAGCAGGATTCTCACTTTTACATGTTCCACCGACGTTCACCTCGTCAGGGCCGCAGGGCAGCGACGTCGTGGCTGAAGTGTCTGACATCTCTGTTAGATAGATGAGGGAGAGAAATAGCAGAAGCCAATTATAAATCAACATTTATTAACGTAATAGATTATACTACATGGCTGAGAAGAGCCAACGTACACTTTGTTTCTAGGATCTTATCCAGGAACACTTTAATTTACGCAAAGCACTTGTAGTGATGTGCATCCTAACTACTTCTCTCTAGTCACGAGAATACTTCGGCTCTATAAAAACGTGAGGCATCACTGACATTGATGATGGCTGAACGCAAATGCGTGTGTGATGTGCTTTGGAGGACTGTGGGGCGACACCTTAAACTGCGTCTACAATCTGAGATTCAATCAAGCAGCAGGTCTGAAGGAGAGGAGAGGAAAGGTGCTGCCGGAGTGAAACAGACCGTAAGAAAATGATTCACATCTGTCGAGGACTTCGGTTGGTGTGTTGACATTCAAACCGCGGCGGTTTCTCTGATTCTTAAACCTAATGCCATTCTTTTCAGCTTTAAGCTCACCGATACCAACATGGGTTTTACTGAGTACTGGAGCGGAAAAGAAATCAGTGGTATCACACATCACCACTGCGTAGACAGAAGTAAAACTTCCTTACTCAACTTTTCATATAATCACAATCATTTAAACCTTAGCTGTTTGTCTTATTTCAAAAGTGATGATCATTTCAAATATGAATCCCTCTCCTCCGACTTACCCTGTGCACAGTATCCCATGCATCCCTGCGTAGGCTGGAGCAGGTAAACGTAGAAGTCTCCACAGTTGCGGACGGTGACCGGGATGCGGAACATGCAGCAGTCTTTGCTGCTGCTCGGGAAGAACTGCCAGGCAGCGCAGGCCGTCAGCTGCCGGACCTCCAGAGGCCCCGGCAAGGACTCGCCCTCACCCAGGGACAGCCACACTGGAGCCTGGGTCCCACAGTGGTTCACCTGGAAGGTTATAAAGAGATACAGGGAAGATGGAGACGATTAATGACAATGGAAGTCTTACACTTTTATTCCCAATGACAAATAAATAGCTTGCTCTTTCCCTTGAACAAATCATCCTGAGTTTTGTTTCAAGATGAATGTTTTGTTACAAAGAATAAAGAGGAATAGAAATCGGAAGTCCAATAAAGCTGATTCTGAAACGTCACAGAAGGAAAATGAACCAATTAATTTACAGACACAAAGTGTGGAAAGACCTAAAAGAAGACAACATCCAAAAACCATTCTCTGCTTCCAACAAAGATGTCACCAAAGTGCACAACTATCATTTGATAATATGACATACATTTTTAAAAATCTGGATGTTTCTTTGACAAAGCCACAGTTTGATGTCGCTAATTCCGCCTTTGAAAGAATCTTTGGCCTGACAAATCTTTGCCATTTATCTGCCATCATCATAAAGACATCGCATTATTATGTAACACATGTTCACAGCGATCCTCTCTTCCTTCCTCCGCCCACTCCTGTGGATATCCATCACCCAGGGAGAGCAGCGATGCCCTGGGAAGGCGGAGGGAGGCTGACACTTCAGATGGATCCTGCAGGCTCCTCACAGCGGGCTGTCCGCAGGAAATGAGACACATTCCAGCTCTCCTTGCACTCTCCTTCATAAATATGTACACAAACACACACACAGATAACTGTGTGTGTCCATGAGTGCATATGTTTACATGCTCGCACACATGCACATCTTATTTTGACTGAAACACTCAGGTGAAGGCAGAGAGTCTCTCAACACGAGGTCACAAGAGAGAATCCAAAGACAGATGAATCTGTATTTGTGATTAACAAACTAAACATTTCCAGCACGCCTCTGAAACACAGACAACACATACCTTAATAAATTGAGAACTGACTTAATTGACAAGGAATTTTTAGAGACCAAATGCTAAATATTGTAACTGAGGCTTTAAAAATCTGATTGTTGCCTTTTGTTAAACCAAATTTTACAAATGTTTCTGCCAAAGAAAAATACTTTAGCCAGATTTTCTTCTCAGCCAGTCAGAAAAATCTCTCTCCAAACTATTGTTCAGAGTGTATTAACATAAGTTTGTAAGCCTTCTGTGTAATAACAGTTAATTCAGGGCGATGCAATTGAGGAGCCGAAGTTGGGAGTGGAAAAGTTGACTTGTAGAAAGATTGGCAGCAAGTTGAGAGCAAAAGCCTGTTGATGAGGAAACTGTCTGGAAAGAGGCCTGTAGACTCAACAAACATCCACTTGATCCGTACATGAGGAAGAATGGTTTTCTGGTATTTTTTTTTCAAGTATTTGGCAAGATTTAGATAAGAAGATCAATACCAGACTGAAACTACGTGACCAGCGCTGGCCTGGCTCTGTTCAAACAAACAGGCTCATGCTAAATTAAGCAGATAGCATGCCAGCTATAGTTTCATTCACAGCATAGCGTACAGACATGACAGTGCTACTAATCTTTCAATGAGCACAATATCGGTCACAAATAACATTACAAACAGCGTTCAAGGGCCACAGCAGTGGTTTTACAAGCAGCTTAACATCAAATTATTTATATTACATTTTTGCTAGTAAATTTGAATGCAGGCTACGTGTGTTTTTTAAATGTTGCATGCCTCTTTCTACTGTTCTAGGCAGCTACTGACTTCAATTAATGTCTTTTAAATATGAGAAAGACTCGGCAGAGTTTAACTGCAAATTTCTGCAACAAAACAAAACTAACAAAACTTGTATTTATGTGAATGGAAGACAAGGGTTGTGTGGGAAGTTAGGAAAAATAAAACAGTTCAAATTAGCTACAAAAAAACGCACTGGAATGGTCCTTGAACATCCTAAATAATATACTTACCGTACTTTCCGGACTATAAGCCGCTACTTTTTCCCCATGCTTTGAACCCTGCGGCCTATACAACGGTGCGGCTAATTTATGGATTTTTACAGCTAACGGCCACTAGGGGACCTCCTCAATCTATGGATTGTACAGTTTGCGTCCCTCACCTTTAACGCCTGGTTTATTATTATGCTTCTGCGTCGCGGCGACAGCGTAGCTACGTCGTCGACCCTACACCGTCATTGAGCATTCGGAGTTCTGCGTCGAGGGAACGCGTTGTTCTGTCGGTGGACGTCATCAACGTCAGTGATTCAGGTTTGTTATGCTAACAACACATAGTCAGACAGGTGGCGGTGCTAACGGAGCTAACAGCTGTCTGTCAGTCTGACCGAGAAGTTTCTCACTTTACTTCGCTGTTAGTTGAATTAAATGACATTCATGTTGTCTTTAACTGTCCGTGCGAACCAGTCCGCAGCTTTGTGCGTCTGTTTGTGCGTCTCTGACTCTTGCGTGTTGACGTTTGCGTGGTCATAGGTTATGCAAATATGCAACTTGTTTGTTGAAATGTTAATAAAATGGAAGCTTCCCCAAACAGCAGTCTCTTTCCCGACAATCTCCTCTGTGCACGAGCCTTTACATATGGTAATTAAACGCTAAAACACCTGCGGCTTATAATCGGGTGCGGCTTGTATATGTACACATTTGTGTTTTTCCCTAAAATTGGCTGGTGCGGCTTATATTCAGGTGCGCCTTATAGTCCGGAAATTACGGTAATATACACGATGGACAGCATCACAGAGACACACACACTTAGATTGCCTTCTTAATCCTCCAGTGTGTCTTTAGAAGATGTTTTGTAAAAAAGAGATCACTTACCTCCACACAATGGGTGGGCATGCTCGCTGGCTTATCAAAAATCTGAAACTGGTACCATCCTGGAGCGAGGGAGTGGTCGCAGATGAAGTCCTGCAGGGAGGACTGCTGCAGCCAGCTGGAGCTGAAGGTGGTGCTGCGGTAGGGGTTCTGGAGGATGGAGTGGCCGCCCGGTGCGCACTCTGGAGGGGGAACTGCAAGTGCAGCCAGAGAGATAATATAAGCACTGGACTCAAACCAAAGACTCTCGCTACAAATGATGGAGAATATGGAACATTTTCTGCAGGACAAATAGCGAATTGTGAACATTCACCATCCAGCTGGTCTGGATTCAAGATTTTCAAATTGAATTTCAACACTGCTGGTGTTGATGTTAGCACACAGAGCATGAAATGTCCTGACATGAGAGAGAGAGCTTGATTTTATCACTTAGGTGATGAATACATTTACTGAATTAGACAGAAACTGTGTAAGCACACGAACAGGCGTAGAGCCAAACATAAAACAACACACGACTGAGCAAAACTATGAAGAATGTGCAACTCATTTCAGGAGAACATTTCATATTAATAGTATAAGCCTGTATAAATAACCAAAATGAAGAATGTTGTCTATAGAGTCGGTATAAAACCTAAAATCCCAGTCAGTTCAGTTGAGCCAAAGCCCAATGGTCCCTTTAACAGAATGAAGCCTCATCCAGTATCAAATACAAATCAGCTAAATCGAGATTATTATCTGAATCCACATGAAACTGTCCTCACTCACGTCCATTACATTCAAACAAGGATAAAGATATAAAGTTCAATTACTCCAAACATAAAACCGCATATTTGCTGTTTCCAGCTTCTGCAGTCACAGTGCAGGGAACCGGATTTAATGGGTCTACCAGGCTCCGATGCCTCCGGGTCAGAGCCCCTGTTGACAGTCGCTGTCAAATGTATGGATGTCCGGAGTCAAGCAAGAATGTGGGCGCATTGCTCAAAGGCTCACTGTCTGTCCGCACTGGTGACAGTAAAGAAAACAAAAGGAAAAAAAAGTGTGATGATAGTTGATGCTGAGGTCCAGATCCAGATCTGTCCAGAGGCACAACTCCCAGGGGAAAATGTCAGAAGAGGTCAAAACCTCAGCAACACTCGTACAAAGACAACTTCAAGAGGGTCATTCATAGTTTTCATCCATCTGATGACCTCATGGCATGTGAAATTCAACAAAGTTTAGATGATGTTCCTATTCGACAACAACTGCAATAATGAGCCTCATCTTGACTCCAAAAGAGAACAACAAATCCCCAAATCTCCCCGTTTAACATGATTGAAAAAGACTGGAGCTGAAGCCGAACCGAACAGCATAATTAATTTAAATCCCAGCAGAAGCGGAATGTTAATGTCTCTCTGGTCCATTATAAGACGTGTTTTCACATGAGTTGTAACAAAAATGGAGGAAGTTCTTGGTATTCACCAGCTTTTGGTTAAGAGCCGTTGGATTCTTGATAATCACACAACAAAAACCTCCAACAATCTCGCACTTAGGTCAAATGTGAATGTAAAGCAGGAGGGCAACTATTGTGTAAATCCTGAATGCATTTCACAAAGTGTAAGTCTAAATGATATCCTCTTCAAAGGAAGGTGGAAGGAAGTCCTAAAACTGCTACAGAGAAAGGAGAGGTCAGCAGGTTAAAGGTTAAAGGGAGGCTCTTAAAAACGCAGTTTGAGTGCTTGCGGATGATTAAAACAGCCAATGAGCCAATAAAATGAGCATAAAACATTCTTCATCTGCGTTTGAAACTGCAAGACAGGAAGATGCGAAGGCGACTTCTACACATTGTGACCATATGGACTTTCTCTATGCGTGCCCAGAACATCAACGGTGCCCATCTGCCGAGCATCAGCGGTATCTGTAAAGATGCGTTGCCATCGCAAAACTCGACAGCTATCAAAAGACAATAGCTGCTCCAGCAACGTCCGGGTCACCCTGCTGCCGTCTGCCAAGAGATACAGAAGTATCTGCAGCTGAACCACCAGAATACAGAGCAGCTTTTTTCCCTAGAAAATAGCTTTACTTCAGCTGCGCTGACAGACTACAACTTGCAATCTGTCGTGCAACTCTGTGTTGTGGATTGGCGACTACATAAACGTTGAAAACTATGAAAGGATGGAAAGAATGCGACAAACAGGGGCAAGACTCTGAGACTGACTCCCGACTCCTGAATCAACACCTCCATCTTAGATTTGTTCAGCCATTCAAACAGGTCTGTTGTTTGAAGGGGCAGAAAGTGAGACACTATCCTATTTCAAAACCTTTGAATTGCTGCTGACATCTTATATTTTTTATTCATCAAGGAAGTGAAACCGAAGTGATTCACTCAGCGGGGCGAGCAGCACAACTAATGGCTACCAGGGGTAGAAATTAGGGATGGATGTTACTTTAAACCCAAGATCTGTGAGTAAAGGCTGAGCAACAGATGTTACAATATGACCATGAAAAAGCCACAAAAGTGAGAGCAGAGAGAAAAGAAAGCGATCCAGGCTGTAACCAAGAGGTCCCGGCCTCGGCTCCTGAGGGCCCCGGCCTGAGAGCTCAAGTGAAAGGTGATAGCACGACTCAGTCCGCCACAGCAGCGACACGCAGACGAGCCGCTGAAGGAGACGACAGAAGCCGTCAAAGCTGCAGGTGGACATCCTTCATTCTCAACACCTGGTCGCTTCAGTCCTCATCAGCTGGACGGGACCAGGAGCTGAAATACTGCAGCACAACACATTACACCACTGACCGTGAGACTTGGAGGTATGTGGCCTTGGATGACAGTTACATGATGGATGAGAATGTTTCAGCTTCTTTTTGGAAGAAGGACACACAAAAAAACACAAAAAAACAGAAGCATCCCAGAACTTGGAGCTCCAGCAATAATTAAATGTTCTTTTTTTATCATATGCATGATTTGGAAATTGTGATTTTTCTTTGATTGGAAAACATCATCCTCATCATCGAGTGGTTCAACAAGATGTCTGTCCATCTAACAGCGCGCACACACTCCTGAACCGCGTTCCAACACACACACACACACACACACACACACACACACACACACACACGCTGTTTGTTCTTACCTGTCTGCGCGTGCATTGCGTGACGAAGTAAAAACACGACGCACGGAAGAAGTTTCAGAACAGTTTCGAGTCTCATCGTCCTGCAGCGACCAGCGCTCGACTTTACAACAGAAAGTCCTTCGTTGTGCTCGGAGCGACAGGAGCGCAGCCGTCCGGTCCCGATATCCGCCGCAGAGCGAGTGGGAGCGGGAGGGAGTCCTGGCTGGAGGCTGGGTTCAGGTCTCTTGTGGTGGTTTTGGAGGACTGGAGGCTGTCGGCTGATCGCAGACGCCGGACTGCAGCGGCTGACCACAGACTGCCGCAGGCTGCAGCATCACAGTGTGTTAGGAGGGGCATCAGCGGTACACCTTCTCATGACCCACACCTCCACACATCTGCACACATCTGCACACATCTGCTGCCACTGAGCTGCTGCACCAGGACTTTCACTGGAAGAGACCTCACATCAAACCCTCATTCAGAAAGTTGTATTTACATGATCATGATCTGTGAACATGTTGGTTTTCACTTTTCTAATCGAGCTTATTTGTTGGAGCTGAGAAACTATTGAAATTTGTTTTATTATATAATATTTTGAGATACTTGTAAATATAATATTTTATAATGATAAAATGCTGCAAGTGGATCCATTCTACATATGAAGTACTTTTGCATATTTAGCTAATGAAACTATGTAGTATGTATGTTTATAGTAAAGAACTTTTACACTGGTCATTTTGTTTGCTCTCACTTCTAACAGGGAATCAGAGTGTTTTACACCGAAGCCATATACAACATGACTGTGACGATCATTTCAATATTGATTATTTAGCTTATTATTTTCACAATGAATCAGTTAAACACAATGAAATGTCACAAAAAACATTACAAATATCCTTTAAGTGTCTCTAAGTCAGCTATTATTTCAGCTCTAACCAACAGGCTACTGAACAAGAAAGCAAAGTTGAAAATCTAGATTTTAATTTGAGCACTGAAGTAACAAAGAAGTCCAAATCAAACAAATATACTTGTATAAATTCTTGCCATTCAAAAGTCAAGCAAATATTGATAAAGTTGAAAATGCAAGTCATTATGCATCTACAACATCTAAACTGTAAAGCATATGATCTACATGCTGAAAGTTGAAACACCATAAACATAAATCACGTCTTTCATTTTGCTTGTTTTCTGTGTAAACTTTAATATCCAGTCATCAAGACGTCCACAATATCTGACAGAACATCATCAATCTATTCAAAGAAGCTTCGCCTCTCAATCTGTCGGCACTCAAATTAGTTTTTTCTTTCCGTTTCTAAAGGGGGAAAAACAGTCTGTTGGTCTAATCATGGGAGATTGCTGCTGGCCAGCCAGCGTTATTTCATTAGTCACCACTCCACACCACTAAAACAGATGTCCCACACATGCTGCATCTTTCAGGGAAACAGCCACAGCCAAAGAGTGGGATTTTGGATAAGCCAGATATCACATTCACCACTTTTCCAAACCGCTCGTTTTCCATTCTCACGCTTTAACTGCAGCCGTGCGACTCAGATATAAAGTTTCACTGGCAGGAGCAGAGAAGCTGGAACTGATCTCTTCAGAAGAGACGCTCAGAGAAAGAGACTGAGGAAGTGATGGCTCAATCCTCACTGTGAAAAAAACAACAAAAAGCTGATTGTGGAGGTATTTTGAAAAAAAACTGAGCTTTGGTTTTCAGTGGTTCATTCAGGGATGAAGAGTAGAAGAAGCACGGGACCAAATATTTGTCGTTTTGCTCGTTTTTATGCAACAAGGATGAGATGCTCTGATTCCTCAGTGTAGTCCTCAAGTACATCAGTATACATTCAGTCCCTCCTCTGTGGCTCTTGCTGAGGTTTCGGCCATTTATTCCCTGGTAAAATATCTTTTTTGGAGATGTTTCCCCTTGTTTGAATCACACAGATTGTAAAGCCCACAAAATCTAGATTTGAATTCCATTATCGATTAATCTGCAGATCATTTTTATTTCATTTAACTTATAAATGCCCACCATAGTTTCTCGAGCTGAAGGTAACACGTTAAATTGCCTTGTTTTGTTTGACCAACCCTTAGGTACTCAGTTTACATTCATGTCTGGCACTTTTTGCTTGAAAGTGACTTAAATGGTTAATTTATTGAGACTGTGGCCAATTAGCTTCTTCAGTTTCACAAGGAGGGATGAACTCTGCTAGAGAAGTAGAGAATCTACTGTTGCGTTATTTTTTCAAACTCAGACTGATGATTCCTCCAAGTATCAGCAGGAGGACTATTCTTTTTAAATAAAGTGGATTGTTAAAGTAAACCGTGAAGTTCCAATAAAGTCAGTGAGACAGTATTCTGTGATTGACGATGAATAAAACCTTTGGACGATTGTTTCTGCAGGTCCAGTGAGAGCCAATGGGAAGCTGACAGCTGTGCAGTCTTCTCCCAGTGCAACATGGAGGTGCCTGACTGTCTTGTTGAGACGCTCGTCTGTGGCGGAGGAGGGATATAACCCCTCCCTCGTAAATCTCCTGGACCATCAACCTGCTCACAGCCTGGAATAGCCATCAGGTAAAAACCCACTTTCTTCCCGTCAGCTTATGCTTCGTCTAACACAATCAGAAATTAAATCTCCATTGGCCTGCTGGATGGAAAACACGAATCTATGTCAAGTAAACACATGTACACAACTCGTATTAGTTTGTAGCTTTCATGTTAAATCGAGGGAGCAAAGAAGTGGTAAGCAAATGGTTATAATTGCCTTGTTTGAGGCATGAAACTGCACACGAGCTAATTTTGTGGAATTTTCTCTCATTACAATCAGCTCTGGGAGAAAGTGCAAAATTGCAGTGTCCCCTGGTAGTTGCAAGATCAGCTACATGATGCAGGGAATGCAAACTGTATATAATTACCTGACAGGAAAACGATGTTAAGTGGACTGAAGGCGAACAGAAGCCGAGCAGGAAAACACAGGAAAATGATTTGAGCGCGGAGAAATCAGTCCCGAACTTGAGTCCAAAACCATGTTCTGAAGATCCAAACACGACCGCACTTTCTGGGTTTTATCTCTCCATCACCTGCATGAAAACAACAAAAAAAAACACAAGTTAAAATGAATAATTCAGCACCTGTACACGAATCAATCAGCGCTCTTATTTACAGCCCACCTGAGGCTGCTCATATTCAGCAAAGGGTGAAAGTGCTTTTTTAGTAAACAAGCACGTTGGGATGATGGCGCTTCCCTACCGCCTTTGTTGGGCCCCTGCGGAGAAGACTTGAGCGACACCGTGTAATGATTCCTCAGCTTGTGTCGTGGCTAAAACGTGCATGATGTTTTGGCAAACAGTGGTGAAAGAAGTGCCAGTGAAACTTAATCCTAATCATTCAGGTGGCACACTGGAGAAAGTTGAAATGTGTGTTCAAATGCAGGATAGAGTTTAGGGTTAACAACAATCAAGTAAAAGGATTTAAACTAGTCATTGAGAAGAGGAACATCGGTAGTTTTGCTGTTTGGATTCACTTGCTTTCAGATCTGCTTTTTTCATATTCTTATTTTTGGGTATCTGATGTCTTTATCAGATACAGTGCGGTAAAGAGCTGCCAGGACGTATGTGGAAATGACCACCAGGATTCTCTGCTTCCAGAACAGCTGGAGAAGGAAATACATTAGAAAAGAAGACGGTGAGGAAAAAGTGAAAAGACAGAAAGCATCTGCAAGGCTGTACTTTGAGATAAATCCCATGTCAGCATATGATACGATGACAATGATGAGCTGATTTTAGCAACTGTAACGTTTCTACCATGTTTGCTAACATTTTCTCATAAACTGAAACCAAACTGAAGTATTAGACAAATTCAAACAGATGAAAAGTTAAGGGATCAACAAAGTTGTTAAAATTCATCCTGAGGGGAAAGTTGACATTTGTAACAAACGTCATGGCAAAATCATCCACTAAAAATAAACAAATGTCAACCTCATGGTGGCACCAAGCGTACCCGCCATGATGTTACTCGCTGGTTTATGGGCTGCCATTTTGAAGCCTCAAGTTTGGCATCACAGCCATCGTCATCTTGGTTTTTTGGAGCCAGAAGTGACCATATTTGGACGGGAGGGTGGAGCTGGGCAGGAGATCCTATTTGGATCTGAGTAAGAACAGGAGGACATATCGTGGTGTCAACTTGTCAATCAGGAGGTAACAAAACCTTAAAACATACTCTGCTTTATCCTTTTTTTTTACTCTAAATGGGAACATAATTTAAAAGGTGGATGACTTTAAACCAGTAGAGGACCGTTAGAAAGAACGCACCTTTAAGGTACTTCCACACTGGCTTCTCTTTTCAGACAAATCTTCTATATTTTACACAGGTAATGGGTTGCCCTAAAGGAAAAACGGGTTGGGTTGCCCTTTGAAAAACATATTCCATGTTTTGAATGTAAACTCTGATCCGCCATATATTTCAGGGTTTCCAGATACCTGGGTTGCTTTGTTTTTCCACATCTGGAGAGCAGAAACACGTCAGAACTGCTGAGTGTGGGTTTGTCTTGTGCCGCAGAAGGAACTGCTTTGTGTTTAGTTACTGTTAGAGGACGAAATGTGACCTCTGAGCAGCTGGGTCATGACACGATCTATTCCTGCTTCAACCCCCGACATCCAGCCTCCCATCACATACCCCGACCCAGACTGCCCGCTCAACACTCTGAAGCAACAATGCAAACAATGTCTATACAGTCTCTGATCCAGTAACAGACTAAGTCCCCAAATCCTGTCAGAGTGAAACAGAACCGAAGACTGAAACAACAGTCATGAAAGAAGTTACAGGTGACATCTGAGTCTTAAAAGTTGCAGAAAAGCTCATCTCTTTTTAACTGATACTCTGGAAATAGGTAATCACTTATGGAACCTTAAGTGTATATAGGAATTAAGGGAATAGGTGTACAGTTAGGGTAAACAGAAAAAGGCACATCATCATTAAACCACATCAGGATAACAAATATGAAAGTTTGTACGAGATGTACAACATTTCATGATTTATCACATTTCATTGATTTACTGTATGCCCCCTGTGAGCTGAAAAGAAAGTAAAGAGGAAATGGAAGGAAGTGCTTTTGATCTGAAAAATCTCTAAAAACCCGCTGTTGCCTCACTGACAGTGTTCAAACAACAGTAAAAACAGATGGAGGGCATTCAGACACTGGAAGGGAATATAAGAAAGTCCAAGTTGTTTCCTCAGCCAGTCTTTGATTCTCTGTTTCAGCCGGTTTCCATTTCCCTCAACAGTTACGAAGACATAACTTAATACCTCCTGTGGTACAGCCTCATTTATCTGTGGCACTTTTTTATTAGTGTTCAAACAATTAGGCTCCATCGTGCTGTCAGAGTGACATGGAGACGTCAACCTCAGCAACTCGGGCTGTCACGTCTGACAAAAGGCTCCTGTAATTGTTTCAGCTGAGCCACTGATTGCACCGTGGCTGTAAATGTCACTGGATACAATGAGAGGAGGCTTTCAGACACAGAGCTGAGGGGCCAGAGGTCGAGAGGAGCCTCTGAAGGCGGCAGCTCCTGGTTTAAACAGGGGCAGCGAGGTCAGCTCCTTCACAGGCGCTGTTTGGTCTCGGCTCGGGTTTCCTGTTGCCTTTGCCCCCTTGTGTCAGCTGTTCGAGTCGGTACGAACAAAGTGACTGCTGCAACAACTGTCTGGAAAAACTCTGCTGCACACAGATCAGTGTTTACATAAGGGGAGCTCCGCTGCTTACTGTCTGCTGGCTCCTGTAAATCACAGCTACGACCTCTGATGTTGCAGTCTTTCTACTATAAGGATCTCTGACAATACACCGAGTAAGAGTCTGTTTATATCTACATTAACAATCACAAAGTGGACAAAGACAAAGTCTGTCAGTACACACGTGGCATTAGAAAGCGTCTCAACACAGACTTCACTTCCCTGCTCTATATATGCAAATAAATACGTACATCACTGGGACAAACAGACAAGATGCGTTTAACACAACAAAGGAAAATATCCGTCTTGGCTAAATGCTCCACTGTCTTCACCAGCTTGTCACTAACTTCATCTATTTTTTGGACCTTGCTGAAGCAGTGAATGAATGACTGCTTATGAGAGAGAAGTGAGAGTCAATCACAGTCTACCTTTATGCTACAAGCTCCTTTCCAGACTGATTCCCTGACTTTGCTTGCAGGTTTAGTCAGTACAATCACTTATGTCACAATGGTAGACGTTAAACAGCTCTCTCTGGAAGAAGCATCATCTCTGCATGCCAAGTTCTGGCCTTCCTCTGGAAACTCTGTACATACTGTTCACATTTATGATGCTGGTTTAGTACCTCACACAGTCCTTTCAAATTCACAACCTCCAACCTTTATTCCTCCCAGACTACATGAGAGCCTGTTCATCTCTCAAAATGGACTGAATCCTACTTTCCTTGCCATCTCTTAATCTCCTTATAGTGTAGAGTATGGAGAAGTTACACAAATTCTTCTGCACTTCATAACATTATTGTTTGAGCTGTTCTCTGACTGCCACCTTCTGAATAATATGCTGCCATCTAGTGGAATTATTCTGACATTACAAATCCAGACACAAGTGTATCTGTGACTTGTATATGTGCAACTTTAACCGTAACTACAAATCACGTCCTAGTTTGAGATGGAAAATGAATCAATGTGACTGTGTAAAGAGGATTTCTATTGTGACTCAACACATACAATTTTCTGATTTCAGTCAGAGCTTCAGGAAAGTTCTGGCACTGCATCACGTTTAACTGATATAATACCAGATTTGTAAATATCAAACTAAATGAAGATTGAAGGACAGGTTTTAAAAGTACATTCACTGTAACTGTGAACCAGTTTTCTATCTGAAACATGTGTAGTATCAAACAGGCCGGTACAGTAAAAGGATTTTCAAGAGGGCACTTTGTTTGCTCTGTTGCTAAGTTCCTGTTTATGTTAAATGTCCTACTGAGCTCTGCCCACTTCATTCTTTTTGTTAAGAAGACTAAAGGCGCTCGTTACCAAGCAGCACTTTTTATGTGTTGTGTCGCTAATCCACCTTTGTGCCACTGTCTGCAGTTTTCTCCTAATGCTCAAACTCTGTGGATGTAAACTCTATAGAAGTGACAGGTAAGGACATATTCCCAGGAAATTCAAGGTAAGCCAGTACCTTTGTTGTCAGGATGGCTCCATATAGTTTGTCGCAGCCACTGTCCTCAGTCTGCTTTGAGGAAAAAATCAAATTCTCTGCAAGTCAGTCTCTCTCTTTAGCAAGAAGCAAATGGTTCACACTCCCACAGACTGAGAGTCAAAGCGACGTGAGGAGCATCAAGCCACCAGATTTCTCTCTGAAGCTGTACAGATCTCTGTCAGATCCTCCAAAGAAAGACAGAAATACACATTCAAATCCAGTTGTACTGCAAACTAGGGAAACAAAGAGGAGAACTGGAGTACTTCTACCAAAGATTTTACATGAGAGTTACCAAAGGGAAAATCCTCCAAAGTTCATCACATCGTTTAAGCCTCCTGATGCTCTGGAATCTGAGCTGATGTTTGTCAAGACGGGGAAGTTCCCATCTGGGTCTTACAAGAACCCCAAACCACATGACTTCAGACAGGTAAGGCTCTGTGAACAGAAAAAATACATGCTTTATACTTTCTTCTGTATGTCTGTCATGTGTATCCTCAACAAGAAAGGCGAACATCTTCACACTCATTTTACCTCGGAGAGCAGCACCCATCTGTCTGTTGTAATGTTTGATTTAACCACAAGATGGCGATAAACACAAAAGTAAAAAAAAAAAAAAACTATTGACTTTTTGTCACTTATTTCAGCTTAATGAAGACATTCCAGACATTGTTACTACATACGACAGAGATCCTGGCAACCTGAAGTTTAAATTAAAGCACTTGGATATCAGTAAGTGGAGCAACATTGACATTCCTTTCATTCTCTGAGTTATGTTTTGATGAAATTTTGTCTTAGAATTTGATATAATAAATGTTCTCATTTTGCTTCCAAACACCAAAAAAAACATTTACTGTGTTAATCTCTGTACTAAAAAGAATAAACAAGACTTGTTTCATTAAGGCAGAACGTTATATAAAAGCCTGCTCCACTACATTTTTAAATAGTGTTGTAATCACAGATGAATGACTGTATTTTCTTTTTACAGTTCGGACCTGTAGATCTGAGTCAGACTTTAGTTTGAGAGACACAAAGACAAGAATGGACACCTTTAAACCTGCAGAGCCCAGATGGGATGCGAGACTCATCCTTCCTCAGCCAACCTGGCCTCCAAAATCAGCTTCCTACACTGTCAGTGGCATTTTGCCTTCGTGCTACTTTTACTATCACAGTAAAATGTAGTCAGACATGTTAATCCTTTTTGTTAGCTGTGCAGGTGTAAATACTGACAAATGTGAATGAAACTGAATTAGAAAATATTGATCCATACGTAGCTAAATAATGACTCAGTTTGACTAAAGTTGTTGCATTTTACATGAATTAGTCGTCCTAACAGAGGGTAGTATTAAATACATTTTAATACACTGAGCTGACACTGAATGTCTCTTTCACAGAGGCACCGACGACGAAGAGGAGCGTACAGCGCATTCTTGGACCGTGTGGAGGAGAAACTCTCAAGCTCGTGGAAAAATAGATCTTGACTGTCTCTTCTTAAATTCAAATCTTTGAAAATCATTTTTTACATGTGCATGCTTGACTTTCTTTAAATGGTGTATTGTTGAAAATAAAATTGGAATAAGTGTTGAATAAGCATGAAATTCCAATGAACAAGCTGAAGATAAACAAAACAGCTTGAAAAGATATGCTTGTGATCATAGAAAGGCAAAAAAAAACGATGATTTAGAAAATAAATAATAAGTCACTGTGCACATTTGAGAACACAATATGAACTGAAAAGGACTGAACAGATCTGACGTATTCAAAGACTCTTGTCGCTCTAATCTTATGGCAGAAGACATGCAGTGACTGTGGTGTCATGAAGGTCATCACACCACTTTAAGGAACCCACCGGTCCACTGACAGCTGCTCACTCATTACTCCAGGAATGATAAACATGTGAAGCCTGCACATGTTTGAAGCATATCTGAGGGAGCTGCACACATGTGTTTCATGTGTCATCTGTGTCTCTGTGCTTAACTCGCAGACTAAATATAAAATGAAAAGAATATCTGTCAATGCACTGAGCCACATGGCCTGCAGGCAGGCTGCCATGTGTTTTTCTAACCTTATTGCAGCATGGCTAATAAATGTTCTATTTACTAGTGCCATTGTGCTTTACAGTGCTGTGCAAAAGTCTTGGGGAAAACTCTATACATTGAAAACACAAAATGTAGCCAAAGTAATACAGAAAATCCTGGGAATCTGCTCAATAAATCCTCTCTAAAGGAAGCTGACATCAGCACTTCACTTCCTAAAAAAACCATCATAGCAACCACAAAAAAATATGTTTAACATATCAGTCATAAGTTTAATTGACCTTATCAGTCTCACGTTCCAATACAACTTAAAATGGACCATAGTTCTACATAACTCGGTTTAATAGCTACATAGCATGAATATACATCACCAAAACCAACATGTCTGTCACCTCCGCACTGAGCTAGCTAAGATGCAAGACCAGCTCTATGAGGTTTCATCTTCACAGATGAACGCCACTTTTCTGATTTTTGAAACATAAATTATATCCCCCGAAGTAAAAAGCATAACTAAAGTCGGCCTGCAAAGACGGACTAGTGAGTAGATGGATCTAGGAGCTGTATTGTAAGCAACTGGACTTGTTTCAGTTTCTTGATGACGTTTCACCTCTTATCCAAGAGGCTTCTTCAGTTCTAACTAACTGGAGGGCTTTTATCAGTGTCACACAGCCTGCCTACTCCCCTCCAGTTAGTTAGAAATGACGAAGCTTCTTGCATGAGTTGAAAGGTCATCAAGAAACTGAAACATCCAGTTGCCTATGATACAGCACCTGTATCAACAATGACCTGGATGACTGAGAAACCTTCATCAACATAGTGAATAGTTGAGATGACAACTTCTGCAGTCTCATTTAGCCACTTGATAGCAACGGCCATCTTTAACTTGATGGTGCTTTAAAATTAAATAGCGGGACATTTAATGATGTATTTCATGTTGCAGAACAACAACTCATAGACCTTGACATGAGGGAACCAGATGTGCGAAACTGCTAATTGATTTCCAGATATTATGACTACAGACTTGCACCAGTCTATTAATAGATAGATAGAAATACTTTAATGATCCCAGACTGGGAAATTATTTTGTTACAGCAGTTGTGGGTCCACAAATAAAACACTTCGTACATAACATAAATAGAATCCAATATATACATAGTGTATATATACAGTGCACAGTGTGCTATAAACAATAAACTATAATAATATATACAACAAACAGTAGAGAGAGCAGAGTTGGCTGTGCATACTTCCTCTGAAATAAGGTCTGATGGTGGACGTCTGTTAGAGGAAGGACTTGTATTATTATTTGTGATTTTTATGTATTTTTGTGTAGGCCGCGAATGCTAAGAAAAGGCCTACTTTTGTCATTCTGTATTGGTAGCCATCTTTTACTACAGTAAAGTAGGTGACTGCTTCTTCCACCACTGGCCTCCGTGTGAAAATAAACAAAATTAAACAAACAACTGTGACCTAAAATACTTCCAGAAACAGACACAGGTTATGTAAGAAGACAGTAAGATAGACGGCCAGACCAGTTTGTATGTTTATCTCTCATGCATGGACGGCTGCAGTCAGCGTGGCGCTCTTCCTGCTTTCTGACCAATCAGTTCAAAGAAAAACACAAGGGTGGACGGGGCGGGGCTTCTCACACACACACACACACACACACACACACACACTCTCTCTCTTTGTGTGTCCATCTCTCTCCACAGTCCACACACACACACGGTCAGAAAAGGGAAAGCACGCTTACTCGCCGAGCTGAATCAATGGTAAGTCTAAATTTTACTTTTAACGGTTGCTAACGTTCGCTAACGGCTGCTAGCTTATTCACAGTTGCCGTTTGTGTTTCTACGCTATCAGAACGTCCGTTTATGCTTAAATTTGGGGTGAAAAACACCGATAACGACAACGAAGCCCCACATCGTAGTCCAGTCTACGTTACACGTATAACGTTAGTGCTAGAAAGCGCGTTTAAAAAATGCGTTTTGGGCGACATTTTTCTGCATCTTGATTCCAGACAGATTTCGTATGAGCGTCAATAAAACGTTAAAAAAAAGTCGCGTTACGTATTCTGGACAAAGTTTAAAACATGTTATTATCAAACTTTTAAATGAATTGTACCTTTGTTGGCACTTCAGTCGGTTTCCATAAAGTTAATTAGCTTTAAAAACGTCGTCAACAATCTGTCGCGGCTCAATAACCTTAAAATATTGATGTTTTAAGTACGACGGTGCGACGGACAGACGGAGCAACAGGTGATCCTGGTTCCCGGGCAGAGGCGTGATTGACGGCCGTGTCAGCCAATCAGCTGAGAGAGAACGGGGCGCAGGCACCAATCGCGTGCGCCCGCAGTGTTCGTGTGGGCGTTGATCCAGACTGACAGCAGTGTCATCAGCGGTAGATCCACACTGGGACACAGAGGACAGACAGGGAGGGTGTCTCCGCTCCCGGGGAAGGATTTTCCGTCGTTGTTGTTGTTGTTCTCGTCGATATTCGAGCAGGAAATACACCGTGAGCTGAATCCCAGGTAGTGTAGAAGCCGAGAAGGACCGTGTCTCTGTTAGAAGAAGATTTAAAACGAGTGTTTTTCTCCTCGAGTGGCTCAGACTGGTAGGTAGCCGATTTTGGAGTGGTCATAAAAATGCATGTGCTCACCTGCCGTGAACATTCCTGTCAGCCCTGTGTGTGGATGTCGCAACCTTATATCCACGCAAAATACAGGATCATTACAGAATACACTATGTTTTTGATTAAGGATTATACTAAAATTACAGTCAAACACAGCAAAACTAGCAACAGGCCCTTGTAGGAATGTGACAGTGATATCAAATGAGATGATTAGATTAAACATACCAGAATAAAATGGCTGTAAACTCCTTATTATGTGATTTTTAAGCATGGGATGAAGGAAATGTAAGCAGTTTTTCTGTCGCTGTAATGTGGATATTGTTTCGGCTTTGATACAGCTGAGTAATTTTAATGACATTGAGATTAAAGACTAGATGTAGTATGATGGTCGAAAGTCTTCCTGGTCATAAAGGGTTGTTTTATCATAAGCCATCCATAATTGTGGACTTTGACTGAGTAGGAAACATTCATACTCACATTTTAGGGTGGGGAAGTATATGGATATGATGTGGTTATTGCGATATGGGCGTCAAATTAGATTTTGGATTATGTTATATTGTGAAATGGAATACGTATTGTTGTTTAGAATAGAATAGAATTACTTTATTGATCCCAGACTGGGAAATTATTAAAGGCAGCATTAATGTAAAGTGATGCAATTTTCTAAACCTTTACCCACCTTGTCAATATATCCACCGTACTGCGGGTTATTTATCAAAAATCTCATTGTCAATGTTCAGTAAAGGTACCAATGTCATCCCTACAGTAGATTTAAAAATATGAAGATATATAGCCTAAAAATATTTCATCATTCATTCAAGGCCATATCACCAACCCTATCCTGTTTTCTATCAACAATAATACCTATAAACCTTTGCATGTCACCATATTTTCAATCACAGCATATTTCGTCACAGTTAAGATGCTTATTTTTTTGCATGCTGATGCAATCATCAGTGTTTCTCGCTGCTTGCTTGCCATTGCAGATTGGAGGAGAGTGACACCCATCACATTACACATAGTAATTGCTAGAATGGATACACTCAGAATCTTGATGCTACAGCCTTACTTCGGCTGGTATGACCAGCAGCTAATGGTGGCTAATGCTAGCAAACTTTAGGTAGTTATGTTACTCAGCTTGTTGACTTTGTACCCCTTCTCTACTGGATCTTCTGTTTTATGACCGTATAGAGATCAACCAGTGATAATATCTTTAAAGCAACACACTCAAGGGAATCCTGGGAAATGTAGGGAAATTTAATTTGCCATTTAGGGCTGGAAGTATCGATTAGTTTCTTAGTTTTTTACTAAAAAATAGCAAAATATATCGATCTGTGTGTCCTAAAGCCCAGGATGAAGTCTTTAAATGTCCTGTTTTGTCCACAACCCAATGATTTTCAGTTTCCTGATATAGTAGCAATCACAATGTTTGTTTGCTATAACTTCCAGGTAAAAAACCCTGCATGGTGCAGTTGCTTACATTCAATTTAATTGCCTTTTTCATGATATTATTTTAAAGAGTTTAGATATTATTCATCTAAAATACACATTTGATTCGTTCACATCTTACTAATAGCAATTGTTTTCCCCGAGTTAAGTGGGCGACCTAATTTTCCCGTTGCTTTTATTCCAAACTAGGAGCTAGTCTGAGATGTTGCTGTTGTGTTGATATCAAAGACGTTAGCAAAGCAACAAGGTTATATAAAAGAAGATTAGCAGAAAATGTCAGATAGGTCAGACCACCATGTTTAAATATATCTTAAAACATTACAGTTGCAGCCGAAAATGGCAACAGAAATGAAAAAGCAAATCTTAAGAGCCACCAGTTGTGTCCACAGGAGTGACTGTTGTTGCGAAAAAACAGAACAAAATCTATACTAAAGTGAAGAAACCACATTTAGGAAGCTGATAACAGATAATTTTGCCATCTTTTCTGCAAAAAGCTGTGGTTCCGTTATCCTGCGATTACTACTTGTGGCCACAGTGGCACTTACAGTTTCATAGTCTCACTTTAAGTGCTACTGCTTCTTAAACCTGTGTTTCACCCACAATAACGTGCAGTATGCTTTCAGGTTATTGCTGCAGTCATTCCGGAATATCAGCAGCTCTGAGGATTATTGCTGGACTATTGGATCAAATCTCTCGTGTCACCAAGCCTTCCCCATGAGGAAAGATGGGGAACGGATTGTCAGAGCAACCTAGCTTCATCTCAAGCATCCCGTTCTTCCAGTCATTCCACATCGCCATCCTTGGTCTGGACTCCGCAGGGAAGACAACCGTTCTGTACAGACTGCAGTTCAATGAGTTTGTGAACACTGTGCCCACCAAAGGTTTCAATGCAGAGAAGGTCAAACTGTCTCTGGGCGGACACAGGACGGGGACGTTCCACTTCTGGGATGTAGGTGGCCAGGAGAAGCTTCGCCCCCTGTGGAAGTCGTACACGCGATGCACGGACGGCATCATATTTGTTGTGGACTCTGTGGATGCAGAGCGCATGGAGGAGGCCAAAACGGAGCTCCATAAAATTGCCAAAACCTCTGAAAACCAGGGGGTGCCCCTGCTGGTGGTAGCCAACAAACAGGACTTGAGGCACTCTTTGGGGCTTGCCGAAATTGAGAAACTGCTGGCGCTGAAAGAACTGGGCCCCGCAACTCCATGGCACCTGCAGCCAGCCTGCGCTATCATAGGAGACGGGCTCAGGGAGGGCCTGGAGAGACTCCATGACATGATCCTGAAAAGGAGAAAGGCGCTCCGGCAGCAGAGGAAAAAGAGATAAACTTTAACACGAGAAGGACTTGTCTGCTGTTATATGTGAAGGAAACAAAGGATTTTCTCCTGGGTGGAAAGAGGCATCCACTGCAGGTCCAGGTTCAACATATACTGAGTTTTATCAGTTCAGATTTAAGATTTAGGATTCCCGGTCTTGTGATGATGCTGTTGATCAGGAAGTGACACATAAAGGAACACAGTATGAAGATAAGAAAGTTTCAGAGATGTGTGGATATAAAGAGTTTAAGTGGATTAAAAAGCACTGAGGGTCTGGGGTGTGGAAGGGTGATAGAAGTTAAGGATGCTGTATGTTTCATGGATGGCTAATGGCTGTTCCAAACGATATTACCAAAAAATAAGAAAATGGCTTTTAACTAGTTGAAGAGTTATTTGGTAAATGATGGAACATTGTTACACCAGAGGGGATATGAAATATACATCAGTTTTTATTTCACTGTTTTCTATGTTAATTTGTTAATTTTCTACACTGGATTTCCTTTGTTAAAGAAAAGTATTATCATGCATTATCGCATTATATCGATTTGTTTGCTGGCTTATATTGCTCTTTTTTTAAAAAGCACTTTAGATTATCACTTCGTATGAAGTTTACAGTTTTTAAATAGAGCGTACTGTGTTGGATTTCACAGAAATGTTTGAGCAGAATGCAACAGATGCTACTGTAGTTGGTCCACATTGGCCACATTGTTATTAGACAGGATATGCATTGTGTTTTGCTTAATAAAACATATTTAGAGCAACGTTGACTGTGGTATGGAGGGTATTATTATGTTCACTTTGTTATTCAGGAGCTTGTGTTTAAAAACCAGGTACTTAAAAGGTGTTCAGAAGTGTAACCATCAATTAATTTGGGTAATAGCAGGGTTGAGGTTTGAAGCTTGTTTGAATCCACGGAGAGGGGTGATTATTGGAAAAAGCATTATGTGGAAACATCTGCCAATGTGCCCTTTAGCAAGGCACTAAATCACCAGTTCCCCCAGTGGAGCTGCTGAATAGCCGCGTGTTATGTGATGCAGGGAAAAGCAAAATATATGCTCAGTCAGCAGACTCTCTCATTATCACTGGGGGGAAAAAAAATCCTTGGTTTTGTTTCCAGCAGCTTGCATAATGACGGTGTTGACACAGGAACACACCCAAAAACCTGAAAGTCCATTTAATGATTGTGCTACATCAATGAAGCCTTCTACGAACATCCCAAATACTTTCCACCCAAAAATGAAAACTCAGGGATTATCATTGTTGCAGCATTCACCTTAGCAACGGAAGTGGATGGGGACTTCATGTCCAGAATGATACAGATCTCTGAAAGCCCTGAGATCCCCAACTGATTTGAAAAGACGTTATTTACACCCCCTTTTTAAGCTGAAATCTTCACTGAGCTGAAAGCGTTAGTCCCTGTCTGCTTCAGTTGTTTAGGAGAATGATGCAGCACTTTTTATTCTGCGAAGCGACAAAAAGTAGACAACGACTGAATTTTCATTTTTGGCTGAACTGTTCCTTTAAATGTCTTTCAACCACCGGCAGCTGCAGAGTAAAGGGTAAAGAGATGCAGTGATGTGTGACGGAACAGACAGCCCATCCTCAGGACTTGAAAATGTTGTCAGGGCAGTCTGAGGCCAGACCCAGCACAACAGGCTGGGGCAGGAGGCTGTGCAGCCAGGGGCACGGCGGAGTATTTTTGGACTGAGCTGGGCGGATATGCAGCCCTGTGTATTAACACCATTTGCTCCCTCATTCCTTTGAAACAATTAATGACCGTAAGCCCAACAGGCCGCTGCGGCAGCTGGCTCTCTCTAAAATAACTGTGCGCTGCAGATTGGTGCTCACTGGCTGAATCACCAAACATCCCCATCATATAAATATGCGTTCCAGTTAAATGTGATAATTCTGACCTTCATGTGGGGGTTTCGGTGCTGAATCTCGGGGGGTCTGTCGCATTTAGAAATAGAAAGGCGTGTCCTTAGCACCAGTTTTCACACGTTTGTTTGACTTTCGGGCAGGAAGAGAATTCAATCAGACCAAGTTTAGTGTGTACACATACCAGAGAAATAGATATGAAGACTGGAAAAAACAGGACAAATAAGGTAAAGGACTATTTAAAAAAAAGAAAGATGAATGGTCAAGATTGGACTTTTTTTTGCAAAGAAAGTAGCCATGTGTACATGAAAGTCCACTGTTCTGTTTGTTGTGAATAATACCAATAGTGCAAGGAAGCAACATAGTTATTCCAGATAAACTAGGAAGCAAATAGCATATACTGCAGAAGTTACATTGACCAACAGTCTATTTATAGTAGTAGTACTAGTTTGATGTGACTTAAGATGAGTCAGTGAATTCCTGTGATTAATTAAAATATCTTTCTGGCTTCGTCAGATCACTTAAAAGCCGAGGAACGCAGATTACGGTAAGAGAGTTGGGGAGGAATGACGCACAAGGGTGACTGGCTGGATTTGAACTTGAAGTTTTGGCTATAGTATCCCAGAATGCTCCCAATCGTTGTCACACGGTGATGAATTCTGTTTTTGTGTCGCAGAGCCCAGGTGCCTCGTCCCTACTTGTTGTTTGCCAAGAAAGGAAGCTCGGAGGGCAGAAGGCACATTCACACTTTCCTGATCCTACTTCCTTTTCTCTGCAAGCCATGTCAGCTCTTACTGTGTGTGTGTGTGCCTGTATATACACATACATACACACACAGACAGACGTGTGTGTGTGTGTATAAATCAATACATATGTCCTGCTCTCCCTCCTTGTATGGACTTGAGGCCATTTCCTTTGATCGGCTGCAGCACTCACCGGGGGATTACTGCTCAAATGGAAAAGCTTGTTAACCTGTCCTGCGCTTTATTTTTGCTGACTCCGTTTTAATACCCTATGGAGCGACTATGAGAATCATTTTACTCGATCGTATACTGTATATAAGATAATTGCATGTAGAAAAAAGGACTGCCCTCTGCTCCATCCTACACCTCCGCCTTTATCTGTTCTTGTAAAGTCTTCAGTGAAAGGTGGATAAGCCTGAATAAATCTCTCATCCAGGGGCCATGCATTAACCTCGGCTGGTGTGCCTGGCACGAAAACGCTCCAGCACACGGTGGAATAAAAGCACACGCCGCTTCAGGAGCATGTCTTGTTTGGAGCAGCTCATCCATACAAGAATTCCTCTCCCATTATTGCCTTTATACTACACTGAGCCGTCTCAGCTGCTTCTCGCTGAGAGACGCCCAAGGCGTGATTGGGTTTGGCAGTTATTTCCAGGTTGGGCAGCACGCAGCTGAGCATTGTACAAAATGTTCTGTGTGTTTTTTTGGGGGGGAGAGGACGTGTAGAGCGGTGAGATTTTTCTACAACCGTACGATAAAGCTGCAAACTGGGAGGAGCAGCTGGCGTGAGACGGATTCGTCCACACTGTAAATTCTCGTGTCAGACTTTAATTTTAATGATAACCTCAGCGTTGCTCGGCGCAGACACACCCGTGAAACACTCAGCCTGGGAGCGCAAGTCCTCCAGGGGTCTCATGGGTAATTTAACAACACCATATATTTATGTTATGTACATCTGTCCTAATTATTCCGACTTAAATTCTGAGAGGTTACATTTTTTCTCTCTCTCTATTTTGATGCCGTAAACACTACAATACCCATGAGCCTCAGCCACTGTTGCCATGGTTGCCAGTTGCCATAAAAATTCAGAATGCATTGTTGCACCCAGGGAACAAAAACAACCACGGCACAGTCAGCGGCTCAGAATCTGTGATCTTTTCCACTCGACGACAGCAGATGCATGCAGGAGAATTTCAAGTTGTTTTTTTGATTTCATGACTTTTTCTGTCCTGTAGTTTTTAAACGGCAACATGTTTTGTAGCGGCGATCCAAGCAGGAGCGTTTCATGTTCATCCAAGCGTTTGAAGCGCCAACTACCCGATGTTGTCTGATAAAAATCAATGACAGCTTCACTTTCTGAACAACCCAGTCCACAATATGTTGCTACTTTATGTTTCAGTAAACCACGGATATGTTCAGATTTGTACTATATTGACATCCACAAAATGTTTCATATCATGTGTTCATTACATGCATTTGAGCAGATTTTCATGGGGGTGGTGGCCCTGGCATTGGTGATACAGCTAGACGAGAAGGCTGCCAAGCCAGAGACTGGTGTTTGAGACTGCGCTTCAACATTCGTAAGTGTTAAAACCACTGGATATTTATGTTTCTGGCAACAAAATTCTGTTATTTTTAAGCCAAATCATGATCTTCTCCTAAACCCAACCAAGTGTTTTTTGTGTCTAAACCTAACCAGACCATGAGCACAGCATTGTCACGACATGAAATTGAAAATTCATCCTAAAGAAATGTAAAGTTTCTGCGGTTTGCAGAGGACACATTGCCAACATGTGTTCTGGTGGCTTCTAATGAACCCTGGATGCCAGAAAATGTCTACTACCATTTCACTACTCTGTACACCAGAGGTTTTCAAGCCCTATTAAACCAAGGCACCCATTAGATAAATGCAAATACACCTCTTTCAATGGATAACAGGTAAAATTAGCTTTCATTCAAGTTTTCACACACATAAAACAGAAACCCTGTCTTTATAAGAAGCTAACACAGACGCGTTGATGGGAACAGGTAGACGCTGTGTGTCTAAAATGTAGCTAAAACTAATTTCAAGGCTGTTCAAGGCCTTTTTATGTCTGTTCCAAAAAGCTAAAGCCCCATGAGAATCTATTATATCTATTGTACTGGCAACTTTTAATGTGTCATTTCAAACAAAAGATAAAACAGCGATTCATTCAGCGTTCAGCAA
This sequence comes from Diplodus puntazzo, assembly GCA_963678695.2. Lineage (NCBI taxonomy): Eukaryota > Metazoa > Chordata > Actinopteri > Spariformes > Sparidae > Diplodus > Diplodus puntazzo. The sequence goes on along the minus strand of OZ023160.1, from coordinate 4,933,815 downwards.
CATGATTTCCAAAATGAGTCTGAGGCACAGAGGGAGTCACGGTTCAGAGCTGGAGTTGCTACAAATGTGTAGGTGCTCAGAAATGACAGAACTTAGTCTCACCATCCTTCTTCATTAAGACCTTTCGCTGGGAAATAAGGTCAAAAAACAGGTGAGAGATAAACAGGGAAACGGAACATCGGCGCATGAATGGCGCTGGATATTTTATGAGGCTGTGTGTAAAGGCACTGCACGACCTTGAACGCATCGCGAACACCGTCCTGCAGCCTCCACGCCACATGCATACTCAGACTTCTTTTGACGTGTGTGTTGATTTAAAAATGCAGACTGTCAGGCTGTTTTTTTTTTTTTCTGCACGGCTGTGACACTGTAATGTTTGTGTCAAGCTGCACGACTTCACTTTCTCCCATAAATCTCCACCTCCACAGGGCTTCTCTTATTATTCTGCTGAGTTTAGAGATTTATCCCATTGTGTACTTAAAAAGGGGACACTGCAATATATGCATACTCCTCGCCTGCTTATTATGCAAGGTTATCATGACGGGATTCATTTTTCTTCCCCCCAGTCTATTGAGAGCGAGTGGCCTATTTACATGTGAATTCCTCCCGTAGCCCTGCAGCCTCGCTCAAAGTAGCGAACGGGGCCACCTGCAAGGGGAGAGGGGGGAGGAAGAGGAGGAGGCGGAGGAGGGGGGAGACGCTGTTTGAGGAGCTAGAGAAGTGCACTCCTGTTTTCTTTGGTGCAGAGAAGAGAGGCTGGTTTCATTAATCCTCAGGATCCGTGGAGACAGAGAGTGAGCTGTGGCAGTATGAACACAGGCTAAACAGATGTTTTTTATCACCTGAATGAAAAAGTTCAAAGGGAATGCTGAGACTCCCGAGTCTGTTGGTTTGGTTTCTTCATATCCTGGCCTGAGAATGGGGAATAAACAAATAGACGAGTTGATGTTAAAATGAAGAAGTCCGTTTGCTTAGCTGTGTTTGTATTGTTTCACGAGCTAGCCTGTGTCAGCCAACGCCTCTATTTCTTTATATTAGTGTGATTTGGTTTATGCAAACTACTTCAAGGTAAAAAGTAAACAAAACAAATCACACTCACACTCACCGATAGAGTACTTTGGGTGTTTTTTAAGTTTAAGTGTTTTCTCTTATTCCATAACTTCCAGTTGGCCCCCTCCAGCAGAAAATGTAATCCAAAATGCTTTTTCAGTGCATAAATGGCAACAAAATAACAATCACAAATGCTGTTTCATGCTTTCATTCATCAAAAAATTCCACTGTTTGAAAGCAAAATGCTGTAAAAGTCCGTAAGCTGGTTGCCCACCTCTGAACCACTGATTGACACTTCATTCGACAAGTTATGCAGCTTCTATGCCCTTCCTGTGGCCTGCAACAGACAACAAGTGATTTCATAGAGTCACTCACACCAGCATCTAGATGATGACGTAGCAACAATATAGAATTTAAAAGGGTTTTAAAGCCCTGATTTTGGAAATTATGCATTCTTATGTGATTTTAATGAACTGTTTCCCTTCAGTGCATAGGCTGATTTTTTTGTTTTTGAAGTTTCAAGATCATTTTACATCCATTTCCAGGAAAGGTAACGGCTAGCTTATGTTCTTTTCTTAGCATGTTGTGCAGGAAGCACAATTAATCCTTGGATTCAAAAGAGGGGCATGTTGTATTGTTGCACAGCGTCTGAATCCCCTCCACCCCCCACATCTTTCTCACAAACTGGGAGAGGCTGTGTCCAACTTTTTTTGTAATTTTATAATCGAGATGAAGACTGCCCACATTCCATCGCAGAGGCTTTTCTCCTTCTTTTTTTGTGGCGAAGGAAATAAAATCCCTCCCCAAAATCTAATTCCATGGCAGAGGTGAAAAGTTCATGCAGGACTTTACTCTTTTCCACTGAAGTAAGTAAGTCGGCAGGATTTGAACTTGTGCGCATTCTTTTTTTCTCCAATTACTTTTGGTTGGTGTAAACCCCTGCATCACAATAGCTGCCTTTGAGGAGCGGTTACCTGAACGCGTGTGACCACATCTGAAGGTTGAAGTATTTATAGCTGTTCTCAACTGCCACGCTCGAAGGTGGGGTGAGAAGCTGGCATCAGACGGGGGAGCGAGAAGCAGTAATCAGATTGGGATTAATGGCCCACGCTTTTCACCAACTTTCCTCCGAGGTATTCACGGTAGGAAATATGATCTCCTTGAACAACACAGAAGTCACAGGGAGGAGGCTGTGATGGGTCGCCAGGTGTGCAAAATACCAAACTTTGTCACCAGATACGGCAGTTCGTGTCCTACATCTCATGTTGTCAGGCCAGGAGAAGTCTCGTGTGTCTTGTCAGCAGTAATCAGAGAAACACAGGATTGAAATGAAACATACACTGTCATCTGCGTAAAAAAAAAACGTTATCTGTGCAAAATCATGCCACAAGAATCACATCAGGTTCAAAACAGGTGTGCAGACGACCAAACAGCAGGCAGCTATATCAGCCTTTACCCTGAGGACAGAATATAAACTAAGATCAATGTTAAACCTTCCTACAACTGACTGGATGAATGCATCACTTGCTTTTGCTTCAGGTCAATCAAATCTCTGGCGGCCATAATAATTATTATGGCTGCAAAGGAGGAAGTGAGGAGAAGTATAAAGTCTGTAAAGTCTGTATAAAGAGGAGGCGAATGATGGGCCCACGGAACTGTGGTTGTAGTTTGGTCAGATCTCTGGTACTCTGGTTGCTGACAGTCAGCTTACTCAGTTGTTTTGACATGAAGATGTGTTGACTTGAAAATATTGCAGCTGTCATGAAAACACCATTTTTATAATTTCATGAAATGTTGTGTGCTTTCAGACAGTGTTGTCTAATGCACACAAAGGAAAATGAAAACCTGCACATCATCAGCAAAGTTCATTACTTCATTACTTCATGAGTTCATTAAAAATATGATGCTTTGGTCATGAAACTTCACCAGGCATTAAATTAAACTACCGTTTGGGGAAGAAGTTTTAATCAGAATAATCAGAAGAGAAAGATCTTCATTTTTAGTGCCTAAACAAAATAAATGAACAACAATATCTTGTGTTTTTATGACTGAATAAGCTGAATAAACAGCCTGACCTTAAAGAACAACACACTTTGTTTATATATGGCGGACCCTGCCACCTTTCTAGCTTCAAACAGTGTTCTGGGGACCAGAGCAGCTTGTTTTTTCACTTATGGAAATGTTATAAATAAATTAAATTTAAACTTACATTTCTTTTTCAAAACTGCATAGTGCCCCTTTAACAGATCATGTTACACATGTAAATCCCCAAAACAAAACGACTTATTGTGATGTATGTAATATGAAGTGTAACCTGCACCAGAATCTGATAAATCAAAACAAAAGTAGCCGTCACTTGTTCGGATGCGCGGCTAAATGTTATTTTATTAAAACAGGACAAAACGGTCCGGCATCATAACGGTCCGCCTCACTCGTGTGCTGCAGCAGCGTTTCTCACTCTGGACGGTGGACAGTGTTCATGCAGTGACATTCCTGAGCTCAGCCCGTGTGAAAGCCTCATTGTGGAGGTGATGATTGTTCTCTCACCTCTCAGTCTCTCTCCGAACAGACTGTCGGCAGCCGGAATGGGAATGGGAGAAATCTGTCCATGTGCGTGGGTGCGTGCGCAAAATGATGAGGGCAAATGACTTTTTCATTCTCCCGATCCATATTGACCTTGAACTCTGGGCCGCACACAGCTACACCCACTCGACATCCATAACGCGCCCATGTCCAGACACAAATCGGGTTCACAAAGCGCCGTGCCCCCTCCAGTCCGGGTATTGTGAGGCACGAACCTGTGAAATCTGTCTTTGGTCTTGTTTGGGCATGAGGGATTATGGTGGGTTTAGGCTGCAGTCTCCAAAGCTTTATGTCCGCACACTGACGGATGGGGAAATTCATGGCGGGCTGCGGCCTCAGCGGAGTTTCATCATTCGACAGATGAGAGGCCCCAAAAATAGCTGAAAGATTTAGGATCCAAGATTCAGTGCTTTGTGAAACCAGCGGGTATTATGTGGTTTGCAAGAGCTCGACACTTAAAAACACACAATTTACAGGAAAGAAACGTGTAGAAATTTTGAAAGGAAACATTGTACGGAAAGGGAAAAGATGACTCTGCATATTAACACATCTCATAAATAAATAAATAAACCCCAGTTGAGATTTGAAGTCAAAATGTCACTGTCCTCTGTTGTTCCTGCCTCCTAAATTATTCAGTTCATCTGTTGCAGGTTGATAGACCTGTCAGAAGCCTTTTAGTGACGGAGGACACAGGACAGTTGTTTTGTCTAGACACTCTGCCCTCTGTGCCATAATTGAAATTCAAATCAGATTCCGTCTGCGATTCACCTCGACGCCTCTGAGCAGCGTCAGCCCTGAAATGAATTTCCCAGACCCGGAGAGAGAAGAAGTCTCCGCTCAGGTTCACACGGAGGTCGCGCGCATATTTTCTTCCTTATATTTTTTTATTGCATGTCTGGCTCATGAGATAGTGTACAGGACAGTCAGGACGGGGAGAGATATGAAATGCAGTCGAGGTCATATGTGGAATTCTAGCATTTCTTAAGCACATAACTTGAGCCTGATAGCCTGCTGAGTCCATTGATTGCTCCAGGATTGGGTTGCACAAGAAATTCCTGCTTCCATCACTGGCGAGGTGCTGCTAACTACAGTAGCTTCAAACTGGAGCATCACTAAATGTAGTCCCCCCCTGCAAAACTTGAGAAATTTCTTCGCTAATGGAGATTTCTAGCACTACAAGCAGGAACATAACCTTTATAAGCAGATATCTGGATATAAACGCTGGATCTGTAGGTAAGGTACAAGATCTTTTGGTGTAGCATGCAGGTAAATAGTTTGTATGGAGAATCTCTCAGCTCCAGCTCCATCCTCGCCTCTGCAGTTACTAATTGGACCGTAGACAATGAATCAGAAGCGGAAGACTCGACCCTGGCTACACAGAAAGCCTTGAACCATCGGCCGTGTCCCCCAAGAGACTAAATGATCTCAGATGATAGCTGATAAGTTCCAAAAATAATGTTTTACGAGGCCAAACATTGTGTCAGGACCCAGACGCACCAAACCAACGTCAAAGAATTAGCTGCACTTGAACACACCGCAAAGTCTACAGCTGACACGCCAACTAGCTTCATTCTGTAGCTACGTGAGAGGAAACAACTCATTTTGTTATCGCTCTAGGTTATATACAAATCAAGAATATGTCGGACCAAAAATCTGCCAGTGGCCGCCTGGCGCTGTCAGCTTTGGTCTTGTTGCTGTTGAATTCGTAGACACGTCAGCGACAGGCTCAAGGGGATTTCCGCTTCTTTCTCTGTTACTTTTCTCGTGCACTGATCCACTAAGCTGAACAGCCAATTAGAGTGATCTGATTGGACCCGCTCGACGGTGCCAACAGTGTGGGACACCCTGCAAAAACCCCGGACCGCAGGTCCTCAACGATGGCCTGACATGGTGTGTCATGGCTCTAACTAACCTGTAATTAAGTTAACTTTGTTTGTGATATTTAGAGAAATGTATGTCTTAATGAGTGAGAAGGATTCATGTAGTTTAGACAGAGTAGGAAACATCCAGTTATTCCAGCCCAACTTTTATCTATTCACATCTGAACAAGTAATTTCCTGCTTACAGTCGAGCTAACGACATGATGTCAGTCGGTTCTGTGAGACCAGCGGCTGTTCAGATAACCACATTAGCTTAAATAACAGTCAGACCTGACAGTTGAGTCTCAGCTAATTTGTGTGGCGGAATCTAAACGCACTAATGTGTAAATCTCCAATTAGTGACACGTCTACGCTTGAACCAGCACTCAGATTTAATCTAATGCCGAAGTCGATAGGATGTCTCGTCCTCTCCTCCTCGAGTCTGTGACGCCAAATTTAGCAGCTCTCAGTGACCCACATCACATCACGTCAAAAATCAAATTGTGCTTATTGGAATCACACTGGACTGTAATCTAATCGGCAGCGAAAACCTCAACAACGGCGTTTCAGTCCACCTCTGAACGGGAGCTGATGTCTCAGCCAGCGTGTTGTTTTCCTCTCTCTGTCTCCACGTGGAGCGACGCTGACCTCCTCTCGGTATAAACAGCACGACTCCGCCTGACATTGGCAACACCACTGACGGAGGTATTCACACAGCCGCACCGGGAGGAGTCTCAACTAGGAGTTCATTAACGGCAAAGAAAGGCTGAATAATGAACTGGCCCCTTTTTTTTAGCCGGGATGAGGACGGGGCGGGCGGGCGGGTGGGGGATGTTATATTGATGTTCCTCCATGATTAACACTCGCGACTCGCCGGGCCAGAACCTCTCAATCTGCCCAGATTTCCATGGCAATCGGAGCGGGCCCTTCACTGCAGGAGCCTGTGGCTTAATAAAACTGAAGTTTTCTGCCTGGTTACACTGATCAGAGATATTTGGAGGGGTTGGTTCACTTGAGGACCATCTGCCCCACAGCTGAGCAGAAGCAGCAGATAAGAAAGGATTGATTTTTACGGAGTCTGGGGTTTTTTTCTGCGGCTTTCTGCGCGCAGGCATGCCTCTAATCTACTTCACAGTCTCTGCGATGCCTCGAGGTACCCGTCGCACCTCAGAAGATGGAGAAGGCTTCACTTTGTCTTGTCAACAACACGGTGTCAGAACTCGTGACCCAGATTGCTCCATTATCTCGAAGAAGAGCTAAAAACCAACGTCTGAGTCCATCAGAAATCTTATCAGCTGTCCCCCCCCTGCTGCTGTACCAGAGGCCGGGCTGCAACGTGGAGTGGAACAATCAGGTTGCAGGTTTTCTGTGAGAACCAGACTCCCAACTCCTACATGGTGTAAAACCTTCAGGACTGGGGGAGGGGAAAAGGGGGTGGAAGGGTGGGCTGGGTTACGTCCCCTGGCCCTCAGAGCCATAAATCAAAATAAATTAAAGTCAGGCTCCCCCAGCACATCTGGTGCTCTCAGTAACAGGACTCTTCTGAACCAGGACTAACTTGAACCGGCTTGTTAATCCATTACTTAGTTTGTGCGTAAAGTCATTCCTGAGCTCTGAGCAGCTTTTAAACCAGTGATTTACTAAACCAGGTCGATCCATTAGAACTTGTTTTAGCTGGAAACCTTTTGCAAAGACTTTCCTAACATGTTAATCAGTGCAAAGAAATAATGATACTCAATCCAGTCGGACAGTTTGACACTTAATTTAATGTAATAGCGAACATTTCTGCTTTAAAATAGGGAGACCTTTGTTGAGATGTTTAGTGACATTATCCCAAAATATTCCCAACAATGCTTGAACCCAGAGAAATCTAAAAAAGTATGTTCAAAGTAAAGGAGCATTTCATGAACCTTTTTAACTTTTGGGAAAACATCAGTAAGCGAAGAAACAAGTTGGTGAACGTGACTAAATTTAACGTGAATGAGGGTTTAATACGTTAGCAGGTGCGTAAACATTTCTTTTTTTCATTTATTTGCGGATTAAACGCTACATCAGAGCCAAATTAGTGCTTCTTTAAAGTTGTTTATTTCGTTAGCACTGGGATGAGAAACATACTGATAACTGCTCATCTCTCAACATGTAGTACAAACATTTATATATAAATACATGTTGCATTTACTGTACTTTAACTTAAAGTACATTTAAAATCAGATAGACTTCTGTACTATTCTCATGGGTGATTTTCACTTTCCCCAAAAGAAGAAATAAATTTGATAGAAATTTAATCAAGTACGGTTCTTTTTACAACACTGCTGAAAAGCTTAATCTGTATGTAACGGAGATTTAATCTAATTCTGTGAAGCTAAAATGCAATTAGCACCTTCAAGTTACCTAAATGATCTAACTCTCATTCATTTATGGTCTTAACTGTCATTCTCTGAACGCTCTAACTCGATATATCTCCAGTTCTGAGAAATGCGTTACGTCTGCTGACTGTATGCTGGAGGAAATCAGAGCACATGTATATTATGTTCCCCCAATAAAACCTATCCTTCAGACAGCCTGCCCTGGAACAGTTTACAGCACCTGATGATTATCAGGTTAAAGTACAGAGAGAGAGAGAGAGCTGCAGCACCTCCACCTCCACCTCCACCTCCACCTCCCTCCTCTTCTCCCACTCTCTCCGTCCCATATGGCAGTAAACTCACTGTACACAGCACGCACCGTCACTGAGCCAGCGTTAAGCCTCTTATCACCTTTTCTCCCACAGTCTCTTTTGTTCCTGCGCCTTTTTACTCCCAGTTAAACCTCGCATGTCAGATTCTCCTCTGAATAATCTCCTCCGCTTGGAGCGAATACAGTGTTAACACGTGAAAGGCCGATCTATCTACAAAGCATGAGAAACACTGTCAGACATGTGTTTTTTTTTAACTTCTTACATTCATGTAATACATTGTCATTAATTGATCTGTCAGAGTACTTTAACCGCAGCGCTGCAGTAAAGCATGTAAATTCCTGATTGTACTTCCGCTGTGACCACTGTGTGAAGTCTGTGGCTCCGTCAGCTGAAGGGTCGTCCTTGTAGATTCATCTGATCTCCTTAGAAAGAGACACACAGCCAGTTTAAAGCAGAGTAATCTTCTATCCTTGCATGTAATTAGCGCCGTCCTTCACACAACGTGACCCACATGCGTCTGTCGCTGCCGTAATGAATTCATTTTCACAGTCTGTGTGTGTGTGTGTTCGCTCCGCGGAGCCGAGGAATACAACACTTTGTGACCAAAATACTCCTCTGGTGACAAATAGTTAAAAAGGCGGTTGTTGTGTGCAGATAAATGTCAGTAACGCAGCCGCAGGGTCGAGTATCAACAACCTGCTCTGCTCCACATTTGGAACTGACTCCCACATAATCTCAAAATCTGGGAATTTACCAAGAGATGATTTTTGTTTCTGCATAGAAACTCCAGAGTTTCACAATTTCATGTTTGGACCTGCTGTCGCCATCATCGCCAGATACAGACGTATCAACGCGTTCTTTAATGCAAAAAAATGTATCTTAGCTTCAGGAATGACACGTTTCTCTTCCTAAGGTCAAGGATTACTTGTTTTTAAAAACATCTTTGCGTATGCCTGATGGCTGACCTCGTATCCTGCGTCGCTTGGAGCGTCAAGCCAGCGATCAGAGCAGTGTTGTAGGCAGACTGACAAAACAAAGGAGACTTTACAGTTTCTTGAGAAACAAACACACATGGAATGAAACTCGTCCTTCCTCCTGCTGCGTTCTCTTCCTCTTATACTCCTGCTGTTAATACATACACTCACCGTCTATACAGACTTTTACGAAAGTTCCCAGATGTCCAACAGCTACAGGTATATATATATATATATATATATATATACCTGTATCACACTGTCTGTGGTTCAGATTGTTTCACATGACATTATAGGGTTAGTATTTCCTGCAGTGCTGTTGTATCGATTGTGTTTTATTGCTCAGGTATTCACTTTGTTCGGCTCACGTACACTTTTCTGTGAGAGAAAGTCTTTGTGATGGAACCGGTTTCTGACCTGTGAGCGTTTACAGACACGTTTCCTCTGAGATTAAATCCTTTGTTCATTCTTACAAACAGGTTACTCAAGTAGACTTTTTTTTCCCGGCTTGTTTCTACATTTGAATTTGCCAACAAACATGTTTAGAAAATAGATTTTTTTTCTGAACTATGAAACAAAATGGAAACTGAAACACCAGCAGCCATCTTTGATAAAAGAAAGATTAACTCCATAACTAATTAAAGCCGGCTCATCAATATTCAGAGCCCAGATTTGACTTCCAATAAAGAAATTAACATTCCTTCTCCAACATGATGGAAAAAAGGATCATTTTAAACAATCAAAAAAGATCTAATTCCACACTGATGCGGTTTGTCTCTTTAAATATATTCTGAGAAACCTTAAACCACCCCCCAAAAAAAAGAGGTTTCAAAATCCCTTTGAGCCGTCCTCGCGTTGCAGAAACGAGAGCAGACTGATAAAGTCTCTGCAGTGCGAGCTGAAACCCGACACAAGAGTCCCAAAGTCAGATCTGAGCTCGGAGACTGGAGCCTCATTAGCAATCTATCTTTGTGGCAATGAAAAAAAAAACACAAAGTAGCTTTGTCTCAGAGGAGCGTTTGATATGCTGCAGCGGGGCCCCTGAGCTCAGAGACACGGCGACGACTGAAAGCAGAGACTTCAAAAGTAGCCAGTGTCCACCTCCACCTGCCTCTGAGGCCGCCGAGGGGACAGACGAGGCCTTGTTCAGCGCGAGGAGCCATCAGTGCGTTTCAGTGGTGCCTGCAAATCACCATTACTCTGAGCATCTGAGGCCACTACATGCTTTATTTGGAAAAAAAAAAAGTTTTATGTAATGACTGGCACGAGACCAAGTTCCGAAAGTTTTTTATCTGCTTGTCAAACACGCTACAGGAACTTCAGTCTGGGGATTTCAGGGGAAGTTTTTCTTTCTTCCAGCTGCGGCTACAGCGCATGTCGTGCATGTTGACTTTAAAACCAAACTTGAATGGAAGGAAAAGTGAATGACGCAGAAACAGGAAGTGGAGAGAAGGGGGGAAGAAGCGATAAAGATAGATTGCAGATATGTGTTGCTGTACTGTTGCTAATTAACAGAACATTCATCATTTGCTTGTTGCCGTACACCAAAGATACTGCAAGTGAGTTTGTCAGGATATCCCACAAACCCTGCGAGAGAATCACCTGATTGGTGACTTTAAAAAATAGTCTGGTGTCGTGTCCACCAGCTGAAGAAACAATGAAACAGTCAGAGCCTTATTGGAAGGACCACAAATGAGTTCAAAACTAATGTTTGTTAATGTCGCACCTTTACGTTCGTTTAGGTTAAGTTTTCTATTGCTCTCTTGTCATAAACCGCTTGGTCAAGGTGAGGAAAACGTCATTGTTTGTCTTAAAATACCTGTTTTGGTCGCCGCTTAAACGGCTGGAGATTTCCCAACAGATTCAAAAAACGTGGTCTGCTGTCTGGCAGTCTCAGTTATAACAGCACCACTATCCCCTCAAGGTCCTGATTTGAAAGTCAGCTAAATCTCGCTGACTGGGCTGACTAGCATCGTTTTTGTTTGCGCCCATTGAGTGCAAGACCAAGAAAAGTCCAGGGATGGTGAGGGCGGTTGGATGTGTCCCGTGTTTTTACATGACAAGGTTGACTTGCTTTTAAATGACATAATCTACTTTCCGTAACGTGAACTAACGTAAAGTAGCTCGTGCTTTTTGTGCCTACACCTAACAAACGATGTTGATTTCACAACGTTACTAACAGTCCTAAAGTCGTGATATGAAAGCACACGCAAACCTCCACACACAGTTGAGCTCGTGCACCCTCTTCAGACGGGGGTGTGTGCTAACGCTTTAGCTTAGCAACAGAGAAGAATTCTGTTGTATAAATAAGGTTGCAAATAACATCTGTTCAAATAAATTTGGGATCTTAGGGCTTCCCAAGTCCTGATCGATCTACTTCAATTGTTCAGCTGTATGCTGCAAATTTCTTTTGCTGTCAAGCCCCAGAAATGTTTTGTGGACTACAACATCTCACATGACGTTCCATCAGCATGTACGTGAGCAGATAATGACTGAAATGTTCTTTTTTTGGGTGAATTGTTCCTTTAACCTATGACCCATTTAGGTTTTAAATTATAATGCACATTGTACCTTTACTGAAAAGCTGTGTTAACTGTGTAGGAGACGCACGCTTGGATTCAATCACTGCCATGTTTTCTCAGATTCAGCAATCATTTCAGAATGAGGACTTTCTGTGAAACACCACACGTTCAGACTGTTTTGCAGCAGCGATCTGAACTTTGTGACTTTTACACAGCGAGAAGAACAAACATTGCACCAATCAGAGCAGCATGTGACTTTGTTTCTTGATAACTCTGCTAATGTTCTACAAGTTCAGCAGCTTTTAGCACAATAGGCTCCCCCCCCCACAGGGAACGGCCCGCGACGTGTCTGGCACAGCGAGGACCTGTTTAACCACAGCAGGTGTATCCTCGTCCTGCAGGAAGTCTTCTCTGCAGGCCCCTCGCGCTCTCTGACGGACAAACACGTGGGCAGCAGCAGTTCTGGGAAGGAAAAACCTTGTGATGTACGATCCTTCAACAGCTATTGTCAACATCTGCATTTCAGCGATTTTTTTTTCACCCCCCCTCTAACCCTCAACTGAGTGATGCTGCCTGGAGGATTTCACACAACATGTAGTGGCATGACACAGAATGTGACATTTTTAGGGCTTTCTCTGTATTCCCAGCGCGCTTTAAACCCCAATCTGGGAATGCTGACAGAATATCTCCACTGTTTTGATTCCTTTTGTCCCGTTTGCATGTAGGCGTTTTTCTTCTGTGAGTGGTGGGGCTGATAAGGCCTCTGCTATTTTCGTAGTCAGGATTTATTTGACATCTACATTTGGGAGCGAAAGCACCCCCAGAGGACGACTCGTGGACCGACATGAAAACCCTGAAATATGATGAGATGAACTTAATGGAACCCCAGGAGGAAGTCGCCGGCAGCACAGAGGAGAGGAAAGAGGTTATAAAACACAGAGATAAAAAGGTAATCGAGGCTGTAAATGACTCCAGGATGTCAACATATCGCTTCCTGATGGCGACGGCGAAACGAGGGCACGAGGATGACAAACAACAAGCATCATGTGTGCTCACAGCCTCCAATGTTTACAGATCTCGACAGTGACGGGAAGGGACGGACTCCAGTCAGTGTTTCCATTTCGCTTTTGATTCTTCTGCCCACTACACATGTTAGTTTAATAGCAGGCATCATTCAACATGAGTTAAGTCTTATGTCAACACGTTTTGGTACACAGCCCATCGCGGCCTGTCTGCATCAGACAGAAGAGCATATAGGCTGTTGTTATTACACTGAAAGGGACCATTCCTCATCTTCTGCACAATACAGGAGTACATTTTACCTCCAATAAATACAGTTCTGCTACTTTTAGCTAGAGCTGCTTTAATGTGTGGCTTCTAGGAGCACAAGCCATCAAAATCTGACAGCCTGACAGACACACAACCAACACATATGACCACCGTGCACAGTTGTTATAGCTCGCGTGTTAGCAAAACAGCAGCAAGCATAGAGCAACATTAGCAATTGTGTGCAGTCGAGCTTTTGGTCCCTCATATTCACCCTCTGTTTCGGACCCTGAAGTACATCATAATATCACCCAAAATATCATATGTTTTTCTCTGGCGTGCATGGATGCATAAAAAGAAAAAGAAAGGATACAGAAATCCTGATTCCAGGAGCTCCATATTTTCCACTTTGCTCAGCAGCTAGTCGTTAATGTTGTCCGGATCACACTGGGCAGGAAGTGCGCTGTACGTTTATCAGAGCTTTCCTCTTTACATAAAAACAGCTGGAAACACGGTTTATGAGAGGAAGCAGAAACTGAAATAATGAGCTGAAACAGGCGAGAAAAAAGCTCAGTAGAGATTCAGAGCCGGGTTGTAATTCAGATTTAAGATAGTGATTAATTAATCTTTAAACACATGTTTTAGGTGCTTTTCCCTGCAGATGAATGTCGCCAATATCTCCTTTATTATTCAGGTCAACATATAGTAGGCAAACAAGTTATTCTCACATTTCTTGTACGACTCTTTTAAAAGTTATTGCTTGTAAAGTGAGAAGCGTTGCAGCAGCATCTCTGCCCGGTGGCTTCGGTTGCTGCACATGCCTTCATGGATGCTGCCGTTCTATTTTCTGCAGCGAGCGCGCTGAGAGTATGTGGGTTTGTTTAGCTGCCATGCAGTTGCCCTCAGCTGTCCCATCACTCAGCAGGGGAGACGAGCATACCCCAGTTCCTCCCTCTTTTTTTCTCTCTACTCTACCCCCAATTTTCTCTTTCACTGGCAGTCGCTCTCAGAGACAAACGCAGGCTAGACAAGGCAACTAGGTCAACCTCCAGCTATTAAACTACTGTGTCCCTGTTGAGACAGCGGGACAAATGGGTCCTGCTTCAACTCAGACGCAAACAAAAGGCCTTCACATCCATCGGAGACCTCAGCCCCACTTGCATCCTAATGAGGCGAGAGTGGAGGGAAATCCACTCTGGGTCTTAGTCAGTCCGCCTGCTGACCAGGAAACACGACGGCTCGCACCATCACATAAAAGAGAATCCTGGTTGTGATGAGGACGGAAAGACATTTTAATCACCGCCGTCTCTGTTTTTGTGCGTTAGGTGCTCCCGGTAAGCCTGTTGGCAGACACGTTCACGGCACACATCAACGTCGGATCAAATGAAGTTTCCAAGAATTTGCATTTCATAATAGGGATGTCCCTCCTCTCCTGCCGCTGATTGATCGCGAGTGGTCTCCCTAAATGAAAGCCTGAATTATTCAGGCCGCTCGGACTGTATTCATTTCCTGTTCAATCAGAGCGTTTGATGGGTATTTAAGGAAACCACTGAATATCTCAGTGAAGACTAATGGGAAACTATCTTCGAGAAGTAGCCCACTAAAAATAGACAGCTATCTTTAAGAGAAGAGGGCGACGTAAGACTTCAACTGTTTCTTTATATAATTCAAGTTTCTGTTCTTGAAATTGGAAAGACTAAAAGCCGAGGAGATCGTCACACTAGCAATTTAGCGAGGCTGTAATCTCAATGCTAAACATGCCGATATATAGCGAGTGTAATGTTTACCTTGTTCACCATCTCAAACCCTTTCACACTGAATAGAGATCACATCTGGCTTCAGTCTGCAGTGGGGAAGAGTTCCGGTGATCAGCAGTGATGGAAACACCAGAGTGGACACGCTAATTTACACCCTCTTTTTTTTCTGGCTCGACGCTACGACGCACATTGAAGTTCCAGATGAAGGCGTGTAAATACTTTTCCATCCGTCTGAGTTCCCGACGTTCAAACTGGAAAGCGAGTTTGAAAAGAGAGACCGAGGTGAAGACGTCAAACGGTGACAACCGCGACACGCTGATTTCAACTGTTCCCTGTTTTCCGCCGTGTTCGCGACGGACAGAGAGGCAAACGCGTCTAACCAAGTGCATTTACTCAAGTACTGCACTGAAGTATTTAGTTATTTCCATGTTTTGCTGTTTTATTCTTCTACTCTGCAACACATTAGGGTCAAGTATTGAGTATTTTCTACTACTTTCATAGATTGCATCCTGCATCAGAGAGAAATTCACAATTAATTTGATTTCATCGGCAATATATCAAAAATAGCCAAATTTCAGATAATCAGTAAAATGCTGAACATCATATCTGATAATGGGTCAACCCACAGTATAATATACAGTATATATACAAGTAAACATTGTGTTTAAAATGTACTTTTATTTGTTCTTGTGATACTACTTCAATATAAGATTACTTTTCACTCAAGTACTATTTACACGAGTGACTTTCACCTTACCAAAGTCATATTTTAACATTATATCATTACATTTGACTTCTGTGTACATGTTTACAAACGCTGACTTTTATTAAGTCTAACTAAAAGATCTGAGTAGTTCTTCCACCGCTGCTAATATCCGGATCTGATGTTCATGTCATTAGATTTGAAGGTATTTGGTCGTGGAGTATTGGAAAAATGTCAATTCTGACCCGATTGCATCAGGGGAAAAATGAAGGTATCAAATGTATTAAAGTCATCCTGAAGCGGAGTGTGTGTACCACATTTAATTCATTTACTACGTGTAGAAAGAAACAAACCCAGAGGATCACCAGCGCCAGTCAGATTCATCCCCTGTGGACCAGAAAGAAAGCTTCAATCCATGAAAGCCAAACCTTCTTCTTTCTGCTGACGTGCCTGGAACACCCTCTCTGCAAACAAACCTCCATTACTCACTCAATAGTCTCCCGTGATGTCACTGAGCAAACAACACAAAAGCCAGCGGGTTAATAATAAAGCACTTCCTGCACTGCAGCGTGTTGATGCTCTCCGTGGCAGGTGCCGTGAGCTCACCGCTGCAGGGACAAAAGTGTAACTCTAAACCCAAAATTACAGGCTGCGAAGCGAAGCAACAACAAGCATCGGCGCTCTGTTTGTGTTGCCGGGCGGTCGCACGGGTTTGTCAGAAAGAGGGAAATGCATTGTGTGTGTTCTCATTTCAGGGCTGTGACCACAAGTGAAAATGATGAAGCTCAAACACACGGAGGTAAACAGAGAGGTCAGTGAAATGTTCAGACTATTAGAGTCTTTATCTCTGTTTCCACTTTCTGGTTGATCCAGACAAAATGTCGACTGAAATCTCATGTTTCAATTCATTTTTTTTTTTACTTTATTTCTCTTTTTTTAACCTAACATCTGCTACACAGTAAGATATGATCTTGATCGTGTGTAGTTAAATTCTTTTGGTTTGATATCATGTATGAGAAAAGAAGAAAGAAACAAACAGACATTTCTTGTATTAAAATCACACAATTTGTTGATCTGACCCTCCGTTTCAGCGTCACAGTAACATGGTTGTGCGGCTCCAAACCAACATCTTGCAACAGTAATAATTCCCAAACCCACCTGAGGTCTCTGTCAGGGTGACCACAGGTCGTTTTGACTCCAGTGTTGACCACGTCTCTGATGTCATGAACTTGAACTGGTCACATGCAGGTTTGAGTCATCAGCTTTGAGTCTTTATCGACAGAACTGTAGGTTAAAGGGGAGTTGCGGGATTTTTAAACCAGGGCCTTATGTTAACATATGTGCTAACGACTAATAAGTGCAACCAGAATATCTTTAAATCTAACGGGGTGAATTTAGGATTCATTTCCAGATCAGAGTTAGTGGTTGTTTTGGTGAGTTTTAATCTGTTTTGTAATGTGTTTTATGAGGTTAAAATGACTGTTTCTGTAAATGGAGTTTGGTGGATTTGGGCGACAGCAACGCAGACACTGTTTAGGGCCAAACAAAAAGGATTTATTTCCCAGAACAGTCACAAGAATTAAATGTTCCAACAATCAGTCGATTAGCGGATGAGTCACTGGTTTGCACACAACCACACTTTTATTCTGCTGGTTTGGTTGGAATGTCATGCGAACAAAAAGCTTTATCTTTGTCGGGATCTTTTCCTTAATGCTGTCTGACACTGACAGTAACAATCTGAGCCTGTCTGTGGCTAAAACAAACACATTTTTTATTCTATCTATGTGTACTTTAACACTCAAAGTCTGTTCTTCCACGACACATATTTAGCAAACATCTGACTACGTTTATGGTCCTCACGGATCTACTCGACCAGTTCCAATACTTTTTGTACCTTTGCGCCAGCTTAGCACCAAAGCACCAATTTAAATTCCACTTTAAGTGACAGGAAATGTGGAGAGGAAGAGAGAATGGCTGATGGCAACAAAAGGTATCTTGTCAAAATAAAAGCAGGGATGTTTAGATTGGGTGACACAGATTGCATCTTATCCCCCCCGAGGCCACAGAAATGGCCCAGATTACACTTGTTTATTGTAGCTGACACCGCTCTTCAGAGAACTGTCATTATCTACCTTACAATGGACTCGTTTAGTGTAAAAGCACAAAGCCTCCGGGTAGATTCACTGTACTTCCTTATCTCTTTATTCTTTGTAAGACATCTCAGTACTATATGACCTGTTTTGAGTCTTGAACAGAATCCGGTGCACCTGATTTTAGAAGTGACTTTGTGACCAAAATAACGAGGCCTGAGGATGAACTGCTCCACACGGTTAATGATCCCTCTGTGGTTTGTGTCCCCGCTGAAAAAGAAAAGATCTCTCCCTGCTCAGCAAACCTCCCTCTGAATGATTAACCTGAGAAACAAAACGTATTGTCTGTTGAACGTTAATGTGTCGGGAATGAAACCAGCGTCACCTCTAAATATACCTTTAAACACCGCTATTGTCACACCTGCCAAAACAGTCATTGTGCGTCATTACACCCGACCGTGCAACAACATAATGACAGCAATTTGTGTCTTTTTTCTATAAATGACGGTGCTGCAGGGTCAGTGTGGGAAATGGCTCAGATGCTGTTTTCTCCCCAGACTCACTTGTGAATTTGCAAATTCGTATAAAAAAAATAAATAAATACAGATAAGTCTTCCAGGGGGTTTATAAAAATATCTAACCCAAAACTGCAAGAACCTCTAATCCTCCCGCTGGGGTAGTTAGAAACATGGCGACAGCTGTTTCTGGGTTCATGAGACACTGTTGAAAACGCTCATAATTAACTTTATTGGTTGTGTTAATTATGCTAAAACAATAACAATGATGAAGACAAATGTAAAATACAAATCACAAACATTGGTACGTTTTTATGTATCGTATTACACAAGCTGCCGTTAGCTCAGGTAGCCGTGCAGATAGCATTGCGGACTGGGAGCTTGGAGCACCGGGGAGGGATGGGACTGTTGTTACTGCTTGTAAACGAGCTTTGGAGCTTCAGGAGGAGGAAACTTTAAGGCCCGGGATGAGAAGGAGGTCAGCAGGGAATACTGGCAGGGAGCGACGAAGGAGTGGAACAGTCAGCGCACGACTCTGGAGACCTGAGCCGTGCCATCAAACTATCGTCTCTGGAGGTACAAAGTTATATAACGAGACAGGACGGGCGAGGCTGTTCACATTCATGCTAACACCAACATGCTAACACTCCCACAAAGACGTTGTTTGAACATGTTTAGTCCTCTGTGTTGCAGGTCATAATAATATTATTATCATACGCCTAATAATGCAGATTTATAAACGAAAACTACAGATAAAGCTGCTGTGAGTCTCATTTCTGTTGAGGATACTTGTCCATAAACGACGGACCAATTAAAAATTTGACCCGATGATGGCACCAGATGAAAAGTTCAGAAATGAAGTTATCAACATGGGACCAAAGTGTTCCTTTAATCTTCTATCTTCTAAAGCTTCAGACCTCTGTGAAGATTATGTAACTGGGGTATGCGAGTGTGTGTGTCCGGTGTGTGTGTGTGTCTGATGTGTGTGTGTGTGTGTGTGTGTGTGTGTGTGTGTATGGGTCAATCCAAATCATGTGAGTGTCACACCACGCAGCGCAGCGCTCACACTGTAACTCACAGAGCTAAACACGACCGCTCTGATCTAAACGAGGCAAATCCTGAATATAACATGATTTGCTTTGTGCCATTAAACAAAAAAAACACTCTCTGATTTCTGGTTCTCTTAGTTCATGTACTTTATCACCATGGAAACACGCTAACCTAAACTGCATGTCTCGTCTTCCTCTCTGACTGCGCTAACCTTCCCCACAGAGTAACTTTCTCTTCCTCCCTGTGCTACTCAGAGGCTGATGAACTTATCAGTGATCGGTCAAACGTGAGGACTTCCCGTGACCTCGTGAGTAATTGGTTTAAACCGTAAATCCGAAAGCGGTGGCGTGCTCATCTGTAACGACATCCCCCACATTCACTGGTAGACGGAGAGAAAGAGGACGGGAGTGTGAAGTGTAACACACCGAGGCTGGCACGGTGCAGTTTAAGTCAGGTGAGACTCTCGCCGTGAAAAGGGAGCTCTGAGAAAACTGTGACCTTTATATTAACAAGTCTTTTTTCCCCTTTTCTTTGCTGGAATGTGTCTGAATATTCTCGCTGAAAATGCCAGTGAAGGCAGAGCGTGTGTGTGACCGGAGATTAGGTATGAATGAGTGAGTTACTGACACTGATCGGTAACTATTAACCTCCCGTTGATTCTCTCAGGCTCGTTATTTAGCCGCTAATCTCACCTACTGTCCTGTAATGACAGGACACTTTGATCAGAACATTCACCCCTACATGTCAACACTAATACTTCCCTATAATTTGTTCCTCTTGATAAACATTATCAACAGTGTTACAGAGAGTTTGCAGTAGTTTACACATTAGGCTTATTCACACAACACAGAAGACCAGTAAGTTCATCTGATGCTGAAAACCATCACAGCTGATGTTTTATTAAGTATTTTCACTTTCAGCCAAAGGATAACGTTTATAGCCATCAATTTGAGCGTATCAAGGAAATATCTGGCTGTTTTGATGCTAAATGCGTCGCTTCTGTCTGCCATTGGGTGCTGGACTTGAAGCAAACAATACATTTTAAGCACATTTTTAAAATTATGTGGAGTTACGAGCCATTAAAACCAAAATAAATGTGGTGAAAGATGCTAAAACCAGCGGCTGTGGCTCACCGCCATCAGTGTGTCAGTGTTTGTATGAATTACTGTAAGTCGATTTGATCCACTGTTAATATGAAAATATTGATTTGGATCAGCAGCTTTAACGGATACTTCTCGTTGTTCCAACAAAGAAGGCCTCCTACTGTTAGTTTGTGTATCCGAACAATCCTTTTAAAACACCGAAGTCACACATAAACACAAACTAACAGATTAAATCGGAGGTAAAATCGCTGTTTTTGTTAAAGGAGTCTGGTGGATGTGGAGGGTGGTGATACAGTGTCGTGGCTTCAGGCTCCTGCTGGGAAAAAAGGTAAAGCAGTGAAAATATATTTAAACATTTAGTTAGGTACCTTTCTTCTTTAAAATGTCCAAATAAACAAGGCGTAAACTAGAGAAATCTACAGGTTGACTCAAAGTGACGGTGCATTTCATTCGGTTGCCAGTCATCAAGTGGGGAAGGAAGACGCTAATGAGACTAAACTTAACTTGAGTAAAACTTTAAAACATTACCTCATCCGTGAACAGTGAACATGAGTCATGCCAGAGAGGTTTTCATCAGTAATTGCACAAAGAAGAAACTCCCATGATCCCGCGCTGCTCTCATCTTTTGTTTTGTTTTGATTGAAAGAAAAGTAGCAGAAAATACCTACAGTGAGTAGTTATTTATAGTAAAAAAACCTTCTAAATAGAGTTTTCTGTCCAGCTTTGGGGCAGCTGTTGGTTCAAAAACAACGCTTTTGGAGACACGGAGCCATCTGTGTCACTGGTGTGATTCCAGAGACAATCCAAAAAACAAACGAGGAAAAGGAAATATTAAAAAGCCTCTCATGGTGTGGCCCAGTCAATAAAAGGACAATCATTAAAACATGTTTCAACCACCAGGTTGTCTGCAACAGGACTCCAAACAAAGAGCACCATTATCTATATAGTGGAGGCCTTCGCATGACCCAGATAATGACATGAACCAGGTAGTCTTGCTTACAAAATACTCAGGTAATTGGTAATCGGTTTATGCTCGGCTGGGAGATCCACTCGTGTTCAAATCCTTAAATATCCAGGTGTATATTCTGATTTATTTCTGGTACAAGAAGACAGTTTTCTGCTCTTTAATCCACCAGAGAAAGACAAAACTCCCTTAAACTTATTTGTTGTAAGACTCTTTGACGTTCAATGCCAAACTTATCTTATCGGATGAATTATTAACATTTATTCACTCGTGCGCAGCAGCATAAAAATCAATCAGTAACAAAAATGTGTTCTTCAAACAGACGGCACGGCCGGCGTGTGAATCAGTGACAGCGAACACACCTTCTCACCGCTGTGTGTTTACGTCAGGCCCTGGATCAGTTTAATCTGCACTTTAACCGCAACTGGGACACTCATGATACCACCCACACTGACAGTGTAAGCACACGGTGAGCGGGTCAAACTGTTTGAAATGAATGATGGATTATGGAGCAGGTATGATATGCAAATGCAGATCTGTGTGTGTTTTTTCCCAGTTTAGACCCTTTAAACATGACCAGATTTTTCAACTGGAAATTCAAAAAAAATGCAGCTCTTTACCAGCCAAATGTAATCTTTTACTGTTTAATATAGCGTCAAAGTAATCATTGGTTTCCTGCCAGTTGCGGCTGGCGAAGCAGAACAACTTGTCCCAACCGATATTTAACGTCATTTAGCTGGTGGTTATTTCTCCACCCGGCCTGCGGCTCTAAAACTGTATTCCAATCGTGTGTTTGAGGCGCCAGGCGTGTTTCTACATGTCAGGGAATTTGTTGTTTCTTTTTTTTTCCTACCAATTCTTAAAGACTTAGTGGTTCTAACTGCTGACGTCAGCGCTGTGACTGCTGTCTGGGCTGGATGAAGGTTTCGTTTTTATCTTAACGACTCTGAAATGAAACTCTGTTTTGATCAGAAACAGCACGACTTCATTTTACGAGCGCAGCGAACGTGTTAAAAACTTCACATGTGCGGGAACGCGTCATCCTCAGGCACACATGAAACATATCACGCTGATCGTGAGGGAACGGCCCCCACAAATGATTTTAATGACTATATGCAGACCTAATGTATATATGTGTTTATGTGATATGTGTTTCTTCTGATTCCCTGCAGAGTTTTCAATCCCTCGCAGTTTCCATATCAGCAGGGGCCACAAACCCCCGACCATTAACTTCATGCATAATTTATCGCTGTGTTAAAGGGACCCAATTATAACGTGTGTGTGTGTGTGTTTCACGTCTGGGCTGCAGGACTCGCATTAAACTGCATTTTCTTCCACCAAAAGGATACAAATAGAGGCCTTTGAAAGGAATACACTCGGGGATCAGAGATGGCAAAGTCAACAGTGCCACAGTGTGTGGGAATTTATAATCCGCCAATTACAGCCCATGCATACATTCAGCTAACCGGTTGTTTAATACATGAGTGTCTGCAGGGAATTCTCATAATGTGGGAAAAACGAGAAGAGCACGATAAGGAGAGCCAGAGTGTGTGTGTGTGTGTGTGTGTGTGTGTGTTTACGTGTGTGTGTGGGGGAGGTGAAGTGAAGAGTAGTAGCTGAGCCTCCTGATCCACAGGGGGTTAACAGCATTGTGCACTGGGGGGATGTTGATAGTCGAGACATTTGTTTTGGTGAGTGCCGGAGTGAGAAGCCGCTCCCTCCAACGCTTCACTGAGTCTCAGCGCTCTCGTCCTCCGAGCGCACCGTGTGGAGAGAAGAAGAAGAAGAAGAAGAAGAAGAAGAAGAAGAAGAGGAAGAAAAACTGAGCATAAACTGCGTCATTAAATGGCAAAATGTAATTGTCTGGAACCTTTCTGGTTCTGCTGGCTGCATAAGGAATAACAACCAGGATGGTTTACTTTAAAGGAATAGTTCAGCCCAAAATAAACTCTTATCTGCCGTGCTTTTTATCCATCTAGACTGTTTTGGTGTGAGTCACTGATTTTTGGTGATATCAGCTGAAGATTTGTCGGCCTTCTGTCTGAGATAATGACAATAGATGGCACAAACAACACATCCAACAGCAGTGTCCTGACCTGTTTACCAAAGATAATCCACAGACCTTCCTGTGAGCAGTTTCATGTAGGATCTGTTTTCTTTCTTCTGAACTACACCCACCAGAAGACTTATTTGTTTTTACAACGTGACACGGGGCTGTGTGGCAATCCTGTGCCAGTTGAAACAGAGGTTGTGCGCTTCCTCAGAAATAAGCGCTTAAAGCACCAGCAAGAAGCAACATGCATGTGAAAGGCAGGAGCGTTGCAGGGTCAGTGTGGGGGTGCGACGGGGTCAGAGGTCTGCAGGCATGTCAGCAGCAGCGGGGGCAACAATGAGACAATTCGCTAATGAGTGCCATCCAGTGGCGTCCTCCCCCAACACGCGTAGTGTACAGTAAGTAACGTTCACGACACCGATAATTGTCTACGCACACATGTTCAAAAGTACAGACCGACTCTATCACTGTGCGGCTAGCTAACTAAGCTCGCTAACGTTACAGCTCAGCCGAGGAAGACGCCATTATTGTTTACTTTTCCACATCTCTGCTACATTTTAGAAAGAAATATTGTACTTTTTAGTCCAGCCGCAGTCACAACCTACCTTCTTTTATTCTACATGGAAAAGCACATTAAGTATATAAGATACAAATAAACCCCGTTAAAGATCACACCCCTGGTTCCTGAGCTTTTCTTGTGCTTTCGATCCCTTTTTTTAAAAAAAATCAATGTGTGGTTTTGGTCCTTTGTCACGTGTTTCAGATGTCTTTTTCTTTCTTTAAAGATATTTATGGGCTTTTTAGCCTTTAATGGAGAAAACAGCTGTAGATAAAACAGGAGAGAGAGGAAAGGACGAGGGCAGCAAACGGCAACTTGGCCTGGAATTGATATCAGTTCCTCCGAAGAGACAGTTCACCTCTAAACTTTGTTTCTAAAGTTTGTTGTTGCTCACATAGTTTCATTTTGATATCTGCTGGAGGCTTAAAGAGGCGAAAACATTGAATAATTTCCAAAAATCTAAAGGTTGTGTAGCAGAGGTTTGTTTTTCATTTACTCAGCACCATTAAATCATCTCACAGTCCTCCTTTCAACCAGCTGCAACAGTGTTACCCTGCTTACATACTGTTGCATCAGTATGAACATTAATGTAATATAGAATGATGTATCAGTCCCACTAGAGGATTTCTCTGCAGAGCGAGTACTTTTTACTAGCTTCCTGCCTCGTGTGCGCTGGATGATGTTTTCCCACACTGACCACATCAGATTTAGTGAAGAAGAATACAGGACTGTGCTCATGGAGACGTGCCGGACTCTCCTGACAGGCCGCTGATAGTTCGGCTTCGTGGCAGCAGGGTGTGAACGGCGTTGTCGGTGCTGTGTGTGAATTGATTGGTTTGTTTAAGCCTGTGTCAACAAGCTGCTGCCTTTGCCGAGGCGTCCTTGGAGCGAAACAATGAATCTTAGCACCTACACGAGTGCCCCTGACCTTTGACCTTCCTGCGAAGAGAAGTTTCCCCTCACACTCGCTCTCCTTAGCTCGTACTTCTGTATTACAAGTGTTGCAAAACCACCTTTCTGATGCCAATATGTCTGTGATTTTAGTTTAAGAAGATTACACAGTGTTAGTGTTGTCATGATTTGTTCTGTTATGATAGGAAAGTGGCGAGTAGCCAGCCGAGGCTAATGGTTAATTACTATTTATCCACTTCGTGAGTCTCAGTCAAAATAGTATTTTCAAGCAGTGCAATCATCTCAAGAGTTGTTAAATGTTAATGACAACACCTGTAGGATGATTATTATAATGACGGGTTAGAGGAAATCGTGAAAAGATGAATGTAATGTGATATTCTGTAACTGTGGTCGTCATTATTTCACTACACTGAATGGAATTTTTGTAGATAGGATGTATTTAGAGAAGGATGACTGCAATATGTTGTATACGTGGTACCACTGGTGCTTCGGTTGTCACATGACAGATTGATTAACTGTATAAAGGAGAAACAGGAAGCAGACAAAGACATCCTGATGAAGATGGAAGATGGTTGGTGAAGCGGGGCGCCTTCTTTGTTTGAGGCTTTCAAACCCGAACCAAAAGGTAATTTTCTGTCACTATGTGAAAGACAATCACGTTTCTTAAATCTTGAATAAAGCCTGGCGATGTGTTTTAAAGTAATAATCTCGTAGATTTGCATTTACATAAACGTATCTTGGAGAAACAGAACAGTGAATCCACAGCCCACTGATGAAAAGCCTAAAACTCTGTCTGTGGGCGAAACTACCGAGAAAAGTCACAAGCATCGCAGAGTTATTGACACAGTTTCCATCACCCGGCAGTGTTTGGATCGCCGCTGACTCACACACAGTGCTGGTGTGGCGAGTAAACGTTACCATGGCTGAACAAACAAAGAAGAGATTGACGATGTTATGGAGGTGTGGCCCAGGTGACAACTGACCCACGTCACACCGGTGACTCTGTTCTGCTCTCTGGGAGGAGCTGATGTTAGCACTTATTAGCTCAGGTGCTGCCAAAGAGAACAACGTTGGATCTTTAAGATTGTTATTTACATTCGTTTAGATGTTTACAGAGACGTATCAGGTAGCAATTATCAAGGGAAGAGACTGAGAGAACCATTAAAGGTACAACATGTAAAAGCTGGCCATTTCTTAAACTCCAGACACATAGGAGGCTGCATAGTAACCGCTAGATGCACAGCTAACTGAGCCAATTAGCTAACAGCACTTACAAGCAGTTAGTAGTCCAGACGGGCGCTAGCTGGTTAGCAAAATAATTTAAGTAGAAAAAACATCAAAACTCTTATTTCTTCGCATTCTGTTGATAATTTCGAGTTGTTTCATTAATTTTCCTTAAACTAAAATGCCTACATAATGCTCCTTTAACCGAGCGTGGCATCGATACATTGACTATTTCTGTGAAAAAGGGTCATTGCAACATTTTCTCCTTATATAAAATCAAGGCTTTAAGAAAAGATAGAGTTGGACAGACAGATTTAAAGCCCCTGGAAGAAAATGTGTGATATGTAAATAAAACCGACCTCATCTCACTTCACTCAATGTTCCCACTGAGGTGCGATATTTGGTGTTGGGGGAAACCAAATGGAGACACAGTTAGCAACCAGAATTCACTTTTTTTATACTCCAAAGAGGTAAAACTGACGATGATATACTCAAGTTGTGCATGAAAAGTAATAATGGATGAATTCATCGTGGGTGTATCATGAATTCCTGTTCTCACCATTAAAACACATAAATAAATCAATATGCATCAATCATTAATATGTATAAAAGATGTATTTATGTTTATTATGAATGTGTTTACATGTGACGAACAATTTGAATAAAAAAATATCTACAGATATGGTTCTGCTTCCAGAGAGGTCGAGGAAATACACGATCTGAAATACAGTTTTATATAAACTTAACTTAATATAAATCCAGCTGGTTGCATTTGTATCAATCAATTAAGTAACAGTGAATTAACGTTCCTTTACTGGTGATCTATTAAGTGTGAACTCATCATATGTGAAGCATTACTAAAGTGTATCATTTGCACACTTATTATAAGTGTTTTTTATGTACTTACATGATAAGCAGGTTTGCAACTTTTAATATTGCTGTTGTTTTTTCAGCATTACATGAAAAGGTCTCAGTTGTTGTAGCATCACAAGCAGGAGCAGATAGTAGCTGTAACATTAATAATATCAGTAGACAACTTGTTCTTGTCGTATTTGCAGCAGGAGCTTTATTCTTAGCAGCAACTGCACCTGAAATCTAAAAAGGAAGCTCTTGTGTTACCGTGTTTACTTTGTATATCACAATGAAATGTCACAGCAACCAGACCGACACAAACTAACATGCTGTTATTTGCTGCCATCTGGTGTACGAGTGTGACGAGCTGCTCTGTTCAGGGTTCAGACTCGCTGAGAGCTGCAGGACGAGTCTGAACAACGTTTTATCTGCTGCACCCTGGTGAGTAATAACAGACGAATCTATATGACACTAATATCTGCTCATTTTACTGCTAATGCTGGTTTTACACACAGACAAAGAAACAGAAATACACACACACACACACACACACACATCACTGCTGGCCTCCCACACACACATCCATCTTATTGTCATGTGATCAACAATGCAGCTGGCTGATGCTTCATTTCAGTCAAGACACTGTGGTGTTAATGAGGGCTCCAGGGACAGTGAGGCACACACACACACACACACACACACACACACACACACACACGGTTATATTTGCACTACAAGTGTTCACAGTGGATATAAAGACACCAGTGCCCCGTACGCAGTACTATACATTTACTTCCACTTATCAGATACTTTACTTTTCCCTCTTCTAATCAGATTGAAACTGTGACGTTAGGATTAACTCTGTATGTGTTTTACTCTGAATAACACAATTTACAGATGAGGTTTTAATCCAAATATTCACCAAATGAACAGACAAAGACGGACTCAACATGAAAATGCAGAAACATTAAAATGAAATAAACGTTAAAGCAACAAATAAAATGTCAGATTCAGACCTTTCAAATCTGATTTTGTCCTTTACAGATGACAAAACATTCAAACTCCATCTTTTGTAGGACACATTAAAAATCATGAAGCCATGATATTAAGAGGACCGCTTTAGATAAAAGAAGGGCGTTAAATATCCAGGAAGCTCTGATTGAGACAAAAGATAAGATAAAAACCAATTAAATAATCAATTTCACATCTTGGGAGACATTCAGTGAATAAAAGGATTGTTCGTCTTAATCGTCTCCTCATCAAACCCTCCAGAGGGAGCCATTGTAGCTCTGATGAGCACACTCAGCTCCTCGCTGTCCGTCAGTCAACTTCCTCAACTTCTGGTTTATCTTTTACAAAGTTTACCGTGTCTTCATTCTGTCATGTGAACTGACTTCTTGTTTTTTTCAACCTCGTTTCAACTCCACGCTATTTCTCATTACATTACATTTAAAACACTCACACAGAAGTGACATTTGAAGGAGATATAGGGATTATTTTTGCTTGTTCAACTGGTTTGGAAATGCATTATTTTTTTATTACAAGCAGGAAACCCCTTGTAGTAATTCTTATTTTTAAAAACGTATTCCTGAAGGGCCGCTCCTGAAACCAGATACCTACGTCAGGAGTTGCTGAAGACAAAAAACGACCTTATATTATTATTATTATATTGGATTTTTCTTCCTCAGTTGGACCAAAAAGAAGAAATGAAGAATGAAAAAAGACCCAACAGTCCACTTTATCTGCACCAAATTGTGCTCACTCATACATACCAGACACCTAAATATGCCTCATTTTAAAAATCAGGATCCATTATTCCCTGAGAAAATGTCTAAAAACACTTTATCTCACGATGTTGAAGAATTGAGAACAAATTCCTGGATTCCGATTGGCACCAAAAGCTAGAAGGGTCTATTCTGGGCCAAGAGTCATCCGCCATCCAAATTTTGTTTTAATCCTTTTAGTAGTTTTTGTGTAATCCGGGTCACAAACCAACAAATTGACACAGGCGACAACAAAGCCTCCTCGGTGGAGGTAAAAAATCAGTTAATATTGCTTTAAAATAAACATAAAACAAACCTTCTTAAACTGGAAATAATTTAGCTTTTGTAGTAATAAAACCATCCAACACTAAATGTAACAGAAAAACTACACGTGTCAAACTTTTATAAATAAAATCAAGTTATTCCAGTGAATCAAGAATAATGAAATATGGAGCTAGCTGCATTTAGCTAATCTTAGCGTGTCCAACATTATAAAAGCATAATGTTTGTTGTACAGCTGATACTCCACCACAGCTTCCTGTATATAACCATCAATTGTTCTGTATTTATCAGTGGACTAATCAATTATTTTATGGTATGATGGGAACAAAACACATCCACCAGATCCACCAGAAAACAAACTGTAACTTCATCTTTTTCAGTGGCTCATTTCACAACTGTACATTGTCTTCAGGACTAATTAAAGCCTTCAATCACACCTTCTAAAGCTCGTTTGTCTATAAGCTCCCTGTGATCTCACCATCGTTCTCCTGCCTTCTTTTAACCGTTCATCATTCCGTCCTCGGTACGTAAAGTAACCCGTGTTGTGCCGCGCTCACCCACCACCAGCAGCACTTGAGAGCAGCGCCTACATGGCAGCAGCGCTCACTGCCGCTTTGTCTGCAGAAGCACGCCAGGTCGCCTCAGCCTGTGATTAATTAGCATCGAGTTCGTAACCCCCCTGAATTAGCAGCAGAGCACTCGGGCTAATGAGCTGACTGTGAACCTGGAGGTTACAGTAACCAGCGCAACTCATCTGTCAGGACCCGACGACTGGTGGACTCACACGGGCCTCGGATCAGCTGGACAACGTGTGAGTGTGTGATGTCAGCAAGTCCTGACTGAACTACCTGTACGTGTCTGATCGCCTCATTAACTGGTTCGTTATCAGGCTGAGGTGTCCAAACAAGGTGGTGCAGTGAAACCGATGGAAGTGAGTTTACTGGCTTCAATATTCAAGTCTGAGCCTATTAGTAAAGAAGTAAGATCACTTTACATGACACAGATCTTGATGGATTTTAAAATGTGAAACGTGCTGTTCGAGTGGATTAAGGATTATTTAACGGTTTAGTTCACAGAATGTTGTTTTCTTTTTTGTGATTTTGGCTAATTCATTCTTGATCATGGGACCAGGAAAACATCCTCCCCACAGTAGTTGTTCTTGAGGATGACATTATTTTTTAACAACAGTTGTTTTTAAGGTCAATTTTAAACCAACAAGTTCTTTAAGTTCTCAGAATTATTCACAATTCAATGACAGCTGAGAGAACTCCTACTGCTGATGAAGATGATTTAATGATATGATCCAAAGCTCCACCTGGAGAATTGACACTGGAACTGACTTTTGATGACATTTAAAATATATTTCATGCTCAGGAAAATGTTTCTCAAGTTTTGTCTACGGCCACACAGCCAGTTCAGATAAGCAGCTCACGTTCTGCTGGTAAAATTACAAAAAAACAACATGTGGCAGGTAAACATCCATGAATCCACAGTGTTTTAAAACCTGCTGCCAGTCGTTTGCTGTTGATATCAAATGAAAGACGGTCACCATGTTGGATGCAGGTGTTCACAAACGTTCAGCAGGTGAAGGTTTATTAAGTGGACAGAACCGCTTCACTGGTCATTAACAGATTTACACGCAAACCTTTTCTACACCCTCAGTGTGAAGAGCACAGTCCTCCCACAATGCACCACGCCCGGCTAACACAACAACGGGCCTTCTGGTCGACTGCCTCCGCGCTCTCAGTGAGGTCTGACCCACTTGGCCCGCGTCGGCCTCGCGGGTCCGGTCCAGAGCCGCCAGCTGCTGTTGCCGCGGGTGATGATGAAGATGTTGGCACGGGGCATCGACTCAGGTGCCGTCTCCAAGGGAACCAGCGGGACTGTGACAATCTGATCATCACCACGGCGACTGACACCTGACTGCACCCCCAACCTGGAGCGGCTAACACCGTCAGCTGTCCCCAACAGGCCCGAGTGACGGAGACGCGGGAGGCTCGCGGACGACACGTTGACCTGATGTGACACATTCAGAGGACGGAGATGAAACCAATAGAGAGATAACTGATAAATAATCAATATTTAACATCAGATGAAAATTGTTTTTTTTTCCCCTTCCCTCAACTGTTGGATGAAGATGTGTCACAAAGTTTTTTCCAGGTCAGAACAGAAAATATATTTGCTGTTTAGCTCTCGGGTAGCTCAATCAAGCTAATTAGACTGCAATCAAGGCTTTATCATTATTTAACATTTTGCCTCTTTGATGTTGATGTTTTGGGTTCATCGCTCTGAGCATGACACACACACACACACACACACACACACACACACACACACACACACACACACACACACACTCCGTCTAAGCTGTGAGTGTTGAGGTGACGTTGCCTCACAGGATCTGCTCCACACAACTCGTGTAAACACAATAAACTTTTTGTTTGTTAATCCACTTATTTTTATGGATAATTGATTTCGTATTGTGATTAAAAAAAAAAAAGAGTCACAGAAGAAAGCCTCCCTGTGTGAACTAGAGCGCCGTCCAAAGTGAAATGAATCAGAATGTCAAAAGTTCAACTGTGTGGTCACCTCACCTCTCGCTCTCCGTTTGTAAGCGTGCCCACTTTGATTTGTCATTGGCTTCTGTGATAACTGGGCTAATTTTAATTGGACGGGGCGCCCATCAGGGCCGCTGCTCATTGGTTTGCCGGCCAGTCGGCGCTCCCCTCCCTTTGACCCCCTTTACTTCCTGTCCCCCAGGACACCATTAGGCGCTGCCAGGTCCGAGCCCGTTCGTTAAAGCTTGTCACGCTGCGCCGCTGCCACGCATAACAACAGCCGAGCGAGGGAGAAAATGATTCAAAGCTCCCTCCTTAAAAACTGTAATGCTATATTTATAAGCCAGTATTTATAAACACATTTGCATATATCAAGATGAAAAAGTTGTTTGAATTGGGGGCAATTTGCATTTGGTGAAACATATGGCAGAGCCACGGAAGCCATGGGCCATGCCTTCATTACCCGATCTTCGTTTCATCAGCCCCTTGCTCCCCTGCTGAGCCTCCCCACGGCGGAGCCTTCTGTCCCCGAGGTTTCAGTGACAGGGGACAATATGTCCCCAAGGTGAGGAGCAGGGGGAAAGCCGCACGCACACCGCTCCTCCAATGATTATTTAATCAGACTCTTCACTCTGGATCTGAAAGAGGAGAGAGGTACAAAGTGGCGCTTATTACCCATTTGTTCAACGCAGGGAAAGGAGAGCAGAGAGAGAGAGAGAGAGAGAGAGGAGAGAGGGTTAGAAATGGCAGATCAGTTAACAGAGGGATGATACGCAGGAGAGGGAAAAAAAGAGGAGTAAAAAAAAAGAAAAAGGAGGTGGGGAGAAAAAAAGGTTGGACACAAAGGGACAGAGAAGAGAGGATGAGAGATCTGAGGACAGACAATGAAAAGATCCAGTGATGGAACAAATGACTGAATGAAAAGAGGTGCTGTCAGAGTCAGAGAGGAAACATCACACGGATAAAAAAAAACACCTTTTTGTAGGAACACAGGAAGGTAAATGATAATATTTCAACTTCTTGTCTTAGAAAAACATCCCAGATATCAAATTAATCACTTGGAACTTTTAAATATCTTCATTTTATCCTTCTTTATACTTTTTAACGTCACTACAGTTCAGAGGGAAACACTGTTTACACTTTTAAACAGCTTCACATTTATAAATCAGTACAAAAGATATAACCAGCTTCATTAATAACATGGATTTTTAAAGACTAACAGAAAATTAAAAAGCTGTGTGCACATTAAAACATCAGTGTAGAGCTCAACAGCGATCAGTTCTGACATTTCAGAATCGAGTTTTATGAGTCGAGTCAAGTCGACCGACTACGTGATGAAACCTGATCATGAAACATTTGATTCAAAAGAAAAAAAACAATATTATTTAATCAAACTACATGCTTTTTCTCGTCCCACAGTCGGAGGAAAGAAGCTCCTCTGAAAGTTTATTTTGTTTCACCTTCTTCACCTTTTGTCCACAGGGGGCGCCAGAATCAACAACAATGAAAGTTCCTTGTAGCAGCTTATGAAAATATAATTTTACATGAAAATGTTAGGGAATTTTTTAGATCCACAGAATATAAAGCTGTTGGAATTAACTATCCAACATTAAAGTGATATATCCACATAAAAACATATAAACATCACTCTTATAGTTCTGAATAACAAATATTTATCTTATTAAGTATACTTATCTACTGCTTTACTTCATTTTTCTACACTTGTACTTGAGTTAAAATATTAAATATAAGACTTTTGCTTATTTTTTTTTTAACACTGTGTCACATATAGTGTCAAACAAAAGGTCTGGAGACGTCTGCCGCGGATGTTTGGTGAAATTATCCCTCCCCACTTCCCCTCAAACTGTAAACCAAATACGGAGCAACAAAAGAGCGGAAAGGAGAATAAAAGCAGGACGGAGTGGATGTGTGTTGAGGTTTGTTTGGGTGGAGGTCCTGCAGGTGAGGGTTCAGCCCGTCTCTCTCTCTCTGTCTCTCTCTGGCTGCAGCTTGGCGTGCCACTCACACCAGCTCCACATTTGCATGTGCAAAAAAGCCCAGTGTTGAAGTGCCGCGGTGTCTCTCCCCGCCGCCAGCGTGTGTGGTCGACCAGTGTGCGATTTGTTTAAGTGCTTATGAAAGCGCCTCGTCCTCAGGACTGATATGTTGTTTTGACGTGTAACGCGGGGGCTTTTTCCAGCCTCCTGGGTTATTTCCAGGAGAGATCTCTGTGCAGGGAGGGGTCAGAAAATGGCACGCAGGTCACAGTTGTCTGTCACGGTTTCTGCCCTCAATGTTTGTCTTTCTATTTCCATACCCTGATTCCATTTGGATGGAGCTGAATTTAGAGCCAGGTGGTTGGTTTTGAAGGTCATTTTTGGGAGTACCTGTCCACAAACGTTCACCTGAGAGACTAAAATTAGGCGAAGGCTTAAAGACCCGTTCTGTGGCCGTCTGTTTTTCGTCCGTTTCGCGTGTTGTAAACGCGACATGAATCACTCGATCACACGGCGTTCGAGAGGGGAGCTTATGTGTCATCAAATTAAGAGTAGGTGTTTATGAAAAATGTATTTTTACCCCGCAGCTTTTACAAGTCTGTATTCAACCCTGAGGTGATTACATGTGGACAAAATAAGAGCAGCGGGAAAGTCTGCGGTCCTGTTTGTTTTCACTGACGTGGCTTTCTTTAATATTTTCACAGTGGAGAGCACACTGCTGGTGACCTTTAGCACGTGCTGTAGGTAAAATACAATGTCGTCCTTCAGGTTTTACTTTACGTCTTAACTATTCAGACTTCCTCATGTATCATGTAGCTTACAGAACACCGAAACAATGCAACAACACACTCTACATCCTTAACCAACACCACTCGGCGTGTTTCTTCAAATTGGTCTGAACAAGATATTATTTAACTATTAATGGCTTGATTTTTGTCAATGTTTAGATCAGTTTGGCAGCCATGATCTGATTCCCCTGGCAACACCTGAAGTGTTGACTAATAACTGGAGCGATCGTTTCAATCCCATCAGGTTCTTGCGATGGAAACGTCAACTACACCAGCAAATAGAGCGGACCTTAAATAAAACTCAGTCCGCTCAGCTCATCGAAACCTTTGGCTGAAGTAGTTAAGTTTAGCAGTGATTGGGATACAAGATGATCACTTCCTAGATATTAAAGATCAGACGGGTGGTGTAGGCTACTTTTTGCAACTTCTGAGTCACAGCCGATGTCCTGCAGTTTACAGAACAGTGGACAGTTTCACTAGAACTACTGCCAGCACATCAGCATCGAGTACACTTGGTATAAAATTATTTATTCTCCATTTAAACTCTTTATCCAAAACATTTAGCTGTTATTCATTGATGAAACCCGTTTTATACAAGCAGTCCATCCCTGACATGTTCATCTTTATGAAAAGGAGCAGAGATTTATTATTACCGCCAATGTCCCACCTCACCTTCTTTGTCCCGACTCTTACCTGTATACATATTTATTTCTTACTCCATGCTTGTACTTACTTAATTACTTTATTTTTTATTCATCCAGTTTTATCACTTTTGTAATTATTGTTATTTCCATGCCTTTGTATTTATTGATCTGTCTGTTTTTTACTCATTGATCTATTGTTGTCTATTGTTTTTCATTTTGCTCTGTGAAGCATTTTGGGCTGCATTCATGTATGAAAGGTGCTATATAAATAAATAAAGTTGAAGTTGAAGACCTAGAGAGACATTTCAGGGAGAATGGCAGTATGGCTGCGTGAGGAATGAAAGCAGCAACATTGATAAGTAGTCGTAAATAGTCGTGTCCATCTGATGAAAGGCACTTTTAGATCGAGTGCAGGAACCAATTGCAAGAATCCGGTGGCCTTTACTAGATTCAAGTTTCTCGTTGAATATTAAATAAATCACAAGAACACTGGCACTGAAATAAAAACATGCTCCAAAATATAATAGACATCTTCTGCCGTGTACCGAATTACTTTTGCTGCTCCGGAATCTTTCCACCCTGCAATAAATAAAACTCCTAAAATCAACTTGATGAACTCAAAAAACATCAAACCGTACCAAATCTGTCTCAGTGATCACTTTCCGGAGACGGTTGTCACCTGGCAGCGGTCTGTACCGTCTGTAATCGGGCATCTCCCTGAAGAAATGGCGCCATTTGATCTCAGCCGGGGCCGAGACAAAAAACCACTCGTCGGCTGTGTAAACAGATGATTCAAAATACTGGTTTAATTAATCTCCCTTTATGATAATGATTTCATGGGCCAATAAATAGTCATTTTTTGCTATGTTTTTTTTCCCTCAGTGTAACCCCAATATTATTTCATGCCGTTTAGCTGCAGCTCAAACGGGGGGGCAAACAGGATGAGCGCGTCATTAACGGCGTGCGTCGACACGCGGCGACTGGGGGAAAAGTATCCAGTGTGTTAATAAGTAATGACTGCCCGAGATCACAGGAACCGTACACTACAACAAAACAAGTAAAGCACAAGCTTTGATAATGACTGTTAATAATTCAATGTGTGTAATTATCGCTTTACAGGAAAGCACAATGGCGGCGGCTCGCTGTAGGGATGGCGGCGTGGCAATTAAAATGAGAGAGATCGAGGTCAGCGGATCGAGGGAAGGAGTCGACAAACGCTGACCTCACAGGTGTTGGAACATGAAGGAGGGAAAAAAAAACTTTGGAGCATCCTCGCAAAAAAAAAAAAAAATACTTCTTCATTAAAGGGAAACCCACAGCCTGGTGTGTGTGTGTGTGTGTGTGTGTGTGTGTGTGTGTGTGTGTGTGTGTGTGTGTGTGTGTGTGTGGTATCTGCGACCTGCTACTTCCTCGAATTTGCTTCCCCATTGTCCCCGAGACCTTGATTCGCACTAGCCAAATGCAGAGGTTGCACATTTGCAACTCAAAACTAGCCAGATCAATGGTAAATGTAATCACTCTGTTTGTCATCCCCAGATTTGAATTTCACAATGAGTGTGTGGAGAAGAGGTGGGAGGGAGGGAGAGAGGGGAGAGAGGGAGGAGGGGGGGAAAAGGAAACATGTCTGACTTCTCTCAAAATCAATGTCTTTCAACAGCCCTCCGCTCCTCTTTGACTGGAAAGGGCATTCACGCACATTTGGCGGCCATTGTCGGCAGCAAAATGACTAATCATAACATCATTGATGTGCTTAAAGAAAAAAAAAAAAAAAGCGACTACAGACGACAGAACCATTGACAACCTTTGCTCCCATCCAGAGAGAAAGAGTTAATTTGATCATGATGACACCAGTCTCTTTCAAGCCCCTTTTCAGGCCAGAAGCAGCTGGGGCTGGAAGAGCAAGAGATGGGATGAATCCTCCGCGGTGAGGTGGGGGGGGGGGGGGGGGGGGGGAGGAGGTGGGGGAGAAAAAATAAATAAAAATGACAAGAAGAGTCGTTATTATGTCTCCATTTTGGGACTGAGAGGGGTTTCTGAATTGCCCTGGATTGCGATCCCGCGCTCGTTCATTCCTATATAGGCTCTCGGTGCGGCAAATGGGCCTTGGGCCAGTGCGAGGCGCTGGAGCTGGAACAAGAATAAGATCACAATTGCATTTAAAGCCCAGAGAGGGAAAGAAGAGGAGGAGAGACAGAAAGAGGGAGCCTATGAGCTCTAATTGCCAGATGGTGAATATTTTCGCTCCCTTTCAACGGCGCATTAATTGCAGGGCTGCCCGGGGGTTGAGACGTACTGATCAGTGTGGCAGAGGATCCTGACCCTGATTATCCCCCCTCAGACTCCCCCCACTGGAGAGACAGTGAGCAGTAAGGGGGGGGAGTGAGGAGCGGGAGGTGAGGGGCTTTGCAACAGTTTACTCACCCAATCATTTGCCTATCAAGCCACCTGGGCCTCGACACTTTTAGGGTCTCAAGTTGGAAAGCAGGCGATGGTGAGGAGGGTCTTTTTTTGCGGGGTCGGGGGGATGTGATGAGGATAGGTAGGGTGGCGAAGGGAGGGGAGGTTGGACCACCCCCTGTCCTCCTCTTCTCTCCTCCCCGTCACCCACCTTTACCCCCCTCCTCCTCCTCCTCCTCCCCCTCCTCCTCTCCCAGCTCCTCAGCTCCTCGTTTACATATCTCCAAAAGATGTAATTGAATTAAATAAAGCTTTCCTTCGGGGCAGCTGCCACAGCTGCTGTTTGTGGCATGTCAAAAGGCCCGCCACTTTAAGAGCACTTACATATGCTCCAAATTAGCAGGTCAGATAGGCGGACGCACGATGACAGGGCCGAGGCTGCCAGCGCGACAAGGGGCCCACAGCTGTGAGCAATTCACTGGCAGAGTGGAGGCTTCTTTCAGACCCCCTGATTATGAAGGGCAGCGGTGCACGTGCTCATACACACACAGATACACGCCGCTAAACAGGCGCGGCGCTGCACGCACATACGCACGCGTGTGCACCGACTCACACGGGGGTCACTGTGGTGTTTAGACGGAACGACTCGTTTATGAGAGGATGATAGACGCCCATCAGCCGCAACATTAGCACCGCTGACAGGTGAGGAGAAGGATGCTGATCATCGCTGTCGGGTGTCATGATCTGCTGGGAAACTCTGGATCAAGGGCGCCATTCATAAACATGGTCTTAGGTTTATAATTTCCAATGTTGCACTTATGTTCGAATGATAAAAAGAGTGATTTTTTTAATCTCAAATCAACTTAAAAGTGACAGCACCTGCCTTGTGACCCAGCTGAGGGTTTAACCCGGAGCAGCCATGGACCGAAAGAGAAAATCGACCTTTTTTGGAAGATGAGATTATGTATCATTCAGTCAGACTGGCAGAGTGTCGCTGCTGCACGTTGTTCATAAAGCTCATACAAATCTCACCACGGACTTGTACGCGTCCCACGCTGCAGTACTCCTCCATGACCAGCAGGATGATCACTGACACCAAGTCTAAACTTTTGGCTGAGAGTTAAGATCATTTCCACATCAAAGAAAAGGTTTTTACAAATATCCACTTAAACCTGGTTTTCTGCTTCAGGACGTTTCATGAATGAGGCCTCTGGCATCCATGTGTTATATTACCTTAACACAAACCACCCACCTAAACATCGCTGCAGATGAACTACACCACCTTTCAGCAGAAACACTGTAAAAATGGTTCAGGAACAGTTTGGAGCACATAAGAAGTTTCACGGTGTTGAAATGTTTAGAGTGGTGTCAGCTACACTTGTTCTATTATCGCTATAGTCTCAATGTCATAGATCATAGGTAGGTGTAGTGTGCAGGCCCCTTCTTAGGGAAAAAAAAACCTAAAACATGATGATGGCTGAGTTCCATTTAGCTGCTTCAGTTTCAGGGGTCCTGGTCTTGTACACGCTGGTTCAGACGCAGCCTGCCGAGTCCAGTTGCAGATCTGCTTCATGTCACACACACAAAAACATGTTTGAAGCTTCTGGGTTTACTTGCTGAAGTTCAACAATCACACATCTTTTAAATAGCGTCATAATTTACAGACATCATTTCTGGGAAATGGCCACTGGATGCATTCAAAAGCGAGGCTGAGCCGTAGAGTACATCCACGAAACAGAGACATCTTTATTGTTACTAATTAAGTGCTTTTTTAAAGATTACAAAGAGTAAAATGTGAGTTTTTTGGAGGAGTTTTCGGGTGTTTACTTTCACAATGATTGTTGCAGGACCGGTCCAGTTTGTCGTACACAGGTTGAAACTGCACAAGTTCAATGAAGTCGAGGTATTTATTATTCAAAAGTCTGAATTCTGCGACCCTGCAGACACTCGTTATCTTCCCCAGGGATGCCGTCATCTTTGGTTCCACACTTTTTGCCTTAAATACACATTCTTGGTTATAAACTGATCCTCGAGTCCTCGACGACAGCTGTGATCAGACGTTTAACCTCGTCCTCAATGTTTCATTTTAAAT
Source organism: Diplodus puntazzo (assembly GCA_963678695.2). Taxonomy (NCBI): domain Eukaryota; kingdom Metazoa; phylum Chordata; class Actinopteri; order Spariformes; family Sparidae; genus Diplodus; species Diplodus puntazzo. The sequence goes on along the minus strand of OZ023160.1, from coordinate 4,894,581 downwards.
CCAATGTCTTAAAGCCGAACTGTAAATCAGACCGCTGCAAGAATATGTTGCAAAAATAATAAAACAAAAACAGAAAATATTTGTTGTGTAGCGTTTCTGTTTATTGAGGGCGAGCACGAGACGAGCAGAGGCCTCTTAAAAAATGAAGTCAACACTTTACTTCAGTTATGGCTCCGGCGAGACACGCCTGTCATATCGTAATCAACCGTTGTGAACAATCATCTAATGACTTGTCACTCAAGGTCTGCTGGGCAATTATGTTGCATTTGCATGGCAGCGAATGGTGTTTATGACAAATAATCCCTGTCCTAATTGCTTGTCTGTTTTCCTTAAGACGTGTGCTGCTGATAGGATGTGATTAGCTGGAGACTGAAAGCAAAGTTGACACTGATCATACAGGTTATGTTTAGCAGCAGAGGGCGGCCCTTTGTGATCATCTCTCAGCAATGTCTGGCTTCACGTCTTATCATTTTACAGGAGCTTTCAGAGTCCCTCAAATCTTATAAAAGTCCAGAACCAGATCGTATTAATCTGCCCGCTGCTCCACGACAGTAGAAACCAGCAGCAATGTGTTTCAAAGGCTGTACAGTCTCACGTGATGTCAGCTAGTGAAGCTGGTTCAAACATAAATAAATAAATCAACAGTGCAGTATTCAAAATGGGATGGTATGGAAGACCTCGGAGGACGTGTGTGTAATTATTGTACCGTAATATTAAAACTTGGAAGCTGGAAAAAAAGATTCAGTGATCGCTGAGAAGGTTTTGACCATTTTCTACTTTAATTTCTTGAGCTCAAGTTAAAAAACAAAAACAAGATTTTTTCATGATTTAAAAAAAACAAAAAACTTAAGCAACTCACGATAATGACAAAATAATTCATATGTATCCATTTCTTTGCATTAGTTAGAGCCTGATTTTGTTTCATTGAAAGATGAGCAACAAGGCAAACGGACAAAACAGAGACTGTGTTAAGTTAGTTAATTTCAGCAACAAACAAATGTACATATACTCCACGTTAATCTCCACTAATTCATCACACATGAATCCTGTCCTATCTTTTAGTCTTGTTACTACACTCAAAATCCACCTAAAAAAAACATCCGACATTGTAAAAACCAATAACCAAAATATTATCGTAAGTTACAAGACTTCGATTCCACAATTTAAGCAACAGGAACAAATAATCATATTTTTTGTGTAGTTTTTGTTTTGATTGATTTGAGGAAGCATGATTCTTCGACCTGACAGAAAAAAAAATAAAATAAATCATGCTTTCAGGTGAAAAACTGAGTTTGTCCAAAACAGTTTGTAAGTTGATGATCTGCTTTGATCGTCTTTAAATCCAGCTGTTTTGTTAACACGCTGATGGACCTTGATTTATTTTCCTTCGAGCCATAATATAAAATGAATTACAGTTTTAGCGATAACCGCTTTTACTTCCACCAACTCGTATAATGGACGAATAAACAGCTTGATTGTGTAGAAAAAAGGTTTACAACCACATTTTATGAAGTCAAGACACACAGGGCATTGAAACATGAGTCACTGAATAAAGTTTGTTGCCTGAATCTGTGTGCTCCAGTTTTATTCCTGAATGGTTTCCCTGGTACTTGAACGCCTCGCTCGCTATGAAAGCACCGGATATGTGAAGAGGTTAGACTCGGTCCTTCATCACAACCCCCCAAGAAAAACCTTTTAAAAAGAGGGGGAAAAAAATGGACAAAATCCAGGAAGTCTGCTAATTTCATTTGTACCGTCCAATTTTAAATTTGGACGGTGCAAATGCTCGAGTTCTACACACAGAGGAGTACCGGTCCACTTCATTGCCTTAATAATCTACGTCTATGCACAGAGAGTTACCACTGGAGAGGTGGGTTACTCATTCAGGTCCGTTCTGTGTCAATTCAAACACATTATTTGACTTCACCTGCAGACGCCAGCAGGAACACCGCACGTCAAACACACTCTGGAATAAATAAATCCTCCGTGACTGTACATCTGCGGACACCTTTCGCACCGGGCGCTCCCAAGTTTTCGGATTCGAGGTGCTTTATTGTTTCACGTTGTCCTGTGGCGGCCAGAAAGGCTGTGACTCAGCTGTTTGCACGCAACGTTAGAGAATAATGGATGTGAAGGCACCACCAAAACACGGCCGTTAAAAAATGCATGAGCGCCCCCCACCCCCCCCAAAAAAACCTCCCTCTCCCTCCACAGAATAGAGCTATCACTGGTGCCTGTTATCTCCCCGAACCCCCAGGTAGAAAATGGTAATGATACCACTTAACATCGCTGCACATATGGAGGGAAAATGGAAATGCCAACAGCACCTCAACTATAAAGCAAATCAAATTGAAATATTAATCCGCTGATTAATATAACATTATGAGAGCCCATTCTCTTTGTTGTTAAACAACAAAGGGTTGCAAAATAAGCAACTGCCTAAGAGGTAAGGGGTTTAAAAGAGTCCCACAGAGGTGCTAAAGCCCCTTTCAAACATCATTACTCTGCATAATGTATTCCCTTCCACAGTGCTGAGATTTGATATTGATGTTTACTCATTTATTTTTTAATTAACGTTCGTTGTTAATGAATTCTTTGATGAGAGGCATTTTGTAAATCATTATCCTTGGAAGAGGAAAAAAAGGGGATGCATCGCTCTTGCCCCTTTATACTCGTGACAGAAGAGAAAATGCTAGGTGTAAGGGGAAAAAAAGTTGCGCACGAGAAGTGGGGTCATTGTTTAAAGTTTGTTTTTTGATGCGTTGATTTTTTTTCTCCTTCTTCCTCCTCCTCCTCCTCCCCCTCCCCGCGCTCCCCTCGCCTCCCTTGTTGCTGTTTTTCTGATTGCGTCTTGTATCTACAGGGATGAGCGCGCCGAGCTGACAGGGAGGCTTCTGTGTGTGCGAGAGGGAGCCGGTGTGGATACTTAGCTAATTACGGGAATATAACTCAGGGCTTTCAGAAGAGTCGCTCCAGTGGGGAGGAGGGGTGCGCCGATATCTGCGGAGCCCTTGGTGGAACTCTGTCCTTCCCCTCTTTAATATTGATCGCTGGGGGATCTCTTGGAGGACGCGGAGTGGGCTCAGAGGCTGGGAAAGTTTGTTGGACCGACAGTTTTACTCTCTCGCACACGGAGAATACTTTCTCAACCACACAAAGTCCTCCTGAGTGATCTGCTGTCCCTCGTCCGTCGGCAGGGTGAACAACATCCAGTCTTACTGTCAGAGTGTCTCCTTTCTTTGTTTACATGCATTTAATGTTGAAGTGATTTAAATATGTTAATTTTTTAAAGGAAATATTAACTATATTAAAGTCCTGTCACAGTTTATTTTAACTGCCTGTCAAAAATGTCATTATATTGACATGATTATTATATTTTTGACATCATTCATGGCCTACGTAAAGCCATTTTAAATATACAGGTATCAGTAATTGTCATTTTTACAGACTGAGTGCCCCAAGCTAGCTTACTAAGCTAACTAAGACAGCTAACGTTACGGCTCAGCTAAGGAGGACGCTTCCTTTGGCAAGCGTGCTCTGACTTTGGTAGAGAAAGAAAATAGTTCCTACATGAACCTGTGGACTATTTTAACTGGGTCACAACTTCTAAACAGAGACATTGCTGTTCATTTTTTTGTTCATGTTTTAATTTTTTATTTATTTTTGGAGTTGCCATCTTGTTCCATTATGTTCTGGTGAAGGCAGACATCTTTACAGCAGATATTTCCCAAACTTTATAATTGATAATACTATTTAAAAACAGAACCTTGTGGAGTTTTTGCCCACTTAAAGTCATTTTCCCATCAGTGTGAAATGTGAAAATGTGGTGCAGCAATACGGAGAATCTGTTGCTAACTGTGCACACTGAGTCTGGAGTGATTTATCAGCGATGGTCCATTTTTATCCACGTCCAGCCTCTTTGTGGAAATAGCAGTAACTACATGATCACATTTGGTCATATTGGTTTCGTGATTGAGGCCCGATAAGTTCCCCCTGGACCCCAAAATCGAGTGTATATCAGCGACATGACCATCGTCACCGCATCCCAGCTGTTGGGAAATGATCTCAAGCCATAAATTGTCCTCTACTTGGTTGTTGAGGTAGTCGTGGCGTACCAAGTATCCAAGTACTGGATGTTTTGAGACCAAACGGATAAGATTTTTTCCAATTTTGACCTGGACATCAGCTGAAACAAAAGATTTAATTGGCATAAACATATTTGCGCTGACATTGAGGTCCACCAAAATATTTTTTTACAAAAAACATAGAATCTGTTTTTATTCCTTTCCCGTGTGCTCGGTTTGAAAAAGCTTCAACGCTGCTGTGGAGCGATGTTTTGAACAGATTCCTTTTCTTTAACAGTGGACATGTTCATACCTGTCACCAAAGAATCACACGGTCGCAGCGATCAGCAACTGGTGGCACCGAAACATAACGACGTGCCAGAGAAAGAAAGAAAAAAAAACCCTGGTTTTCGAACATGAATAAAATATCTTTGCAAATGTTTAATGCGGAGGGAGATGCATTCCACGTGTTTGTTGGAGCTCGAGGACACACACAGTGTGTTTTGGTGAGAAACACCAACTGTTTGTTTACAAGAAAACTCCATAGGGTTCCTTTAGAGCTCAGAGAGGAGAGAGAGAGGTCAGCAGGGAAATGCATCATTTAATAATCATTCCCCAATATTGAGAACAAGACGCAGGGATATGTTGCGGCGCAGTGCTCGGGGACCGCCGGTCTGTGATACTGTAGGCTACTCTCAGTGTGAGGTTTGGACCAGTTGGCCACGGATGAATCTCAAGCCCCCAACCCATCTGGAGCCATCTTGGAGATGAAGCGAAAACCTGGAGCCTGTCCATCTCTTGGCAGGGCCGGTCTCGTCTCTACACATACGAGGCTGATCGTCTCTAATCCCACCAAAGAATTAATTGCTTAATTGGATCAATTAGACGTCCCAATAGGACTCGACGACGTGCGGTAGGTGCATCAAATAATTATGAATCAATATTTAAAAAAGGAGCCTGTGCTTGTTGGATCCAGGTTTCTCGAGTGCGTCTCCTTCACGCGATATTAAAAACAATCCGAGACTAGTTTCGCATCTTACTTAATATCCATGTGCTCGTGTCACAATCTCATTTCAATCATGCAAGCACTTTTTCCAAGTTTTTTTTTTTTTGCGTCACTCGCCGACATTATGCAGTGCTTGTTTTTGAGACAGAAGAACTATTTTCATGACTTATGGCATTTGCAGTATCTCAAAGATCGCACTGCTGTTTTTCTTCCTTCAAGCCAGTTTTAAATGGAGCCAAACTGCACAGCTTTAAAGGCACATTCATCAAAAAGCGAGTGCGAGTGCGCTGCAGATGCTGCCACTTTTTCTTAAAAAAAAAAAAAAAAAAAAGAAGAAAAAAAAAAAAGATTGCAAGTAGAATTATGGCTTTTCATCAGCCGATAAATTTCACTTGTGATTAATTGCAACACTCACTTTTGGGATCACTTCTGCACAAAAGAGCATTTCTGCTTTGTAAAATTCATATAAAAGAAATGCAAATCAATGGTGTTCTTGGCACCAAACATATGCTGCCACAATGCCAACAAGCCTGCCCCTGACAACCCCAGCTGGGGGCTTGTAAGACTTGCTCTTGGCAAAAGACGTTTTTTCCACCCGCTTTGCAAATGATCACCAATTAATACGAACAGCATCCAATTCTAATTTTGCACCTGGTAAGATTGTGAGCATCTTGTAAAGCTCTTCTAAGCTATGGATCCAAATTACTGGATGTTTTCTCCCCTCCCGTTTTGGGATCACGGCAGAACAAAAAAGCCATGGCAAAAGTCCACAACCCACCGAGACCAACGTCGGTGGGAGAACCGTGAAAACGACAGATTAGCGAGAAAGGTGTCGCGATTCAAAACGGAGAGGATTCAGAGGCAAGAAATGCAAAAACAATGTGATCGTAATACAGAAATAAATCTGTAAATATGCCACAGAGAGAAAAAAAAACTCCAGCTTCTTATAAAAATAATTGAAAATGTATTTTGTTTTCTTCGATCCACACAAGTTTCTCTTTAATCGTCTGAAAAGAAGACCCGCTTTTCATGTTCCCTTCACTCTCAAACTTTCAGAGGTGCAGAAGAAAGAAATTAAGGATGTGTTTATCGCTTTGTAACACAGCAGCATCCATCCATGTGATGAATTCCACATATTTCCCAAAGAAAATGAAACTACAACAATTCAGCGGCGTTTCACGTCACTAATTGCTCATCAGAGTTCTTAGCGTCTCTCCCTCTCTCACTCGGAAAATTGATACTCGCCATACGACTTATGATGGATAGGAAGCTTTAATGAGCTCTTACAAGCAATTAAGTAATCAGGGAACCCTGCTGCTCGGCGCTGGAGCTAGCAAGAGCAGTGACAAACGGAGGCCCATCAGTACCGTAATCAGCACAGGACACAGTCACCGCTGCTCACCACTCCCTAACCAAGGGCAGCAATGGGCAGAGCAGCAGGCTCCCATCCCGTGTTATTGTTTTGTCTGCAAATAGTCTCTGAACTTTGTGACTCTGAGACGTGCTCCAGTTGGAGTCTCAGCAGCGTGTACGCTTCTGCTGCGGAGTTACACAGTCGCCTTCTCTTTGCATGTGACTTTGAAAGCGACGATTATAAAAAAACGTAGAAATCAAGTCAGAGAAAAAGCCCCAAACACGGCTAAGGTGAGTGACATGCACCTCTCAAGGTCTTAAGTGTCAAACTGAGCGCCGAGTGACCGACACGCCTTTAAACCAGAGGAGCAGTAACGGGCAGCAACTCACCTGCCTTAATGTTAAAAAAACATTCGTGAGGTGAAATGCTGGGTCACACAGCATTCTCCATAACTCCTTTAAAATCTCAGAGGTTTTTGAAGTATATTAGTGCAGAAGGAAATAAAAGTCCTTCAAAAAGAAATAAATACAAAGTGAGGAAATCACTTCAAATTCAAGTAACATTTCCATTTTTTCCAGTATTTTTCATCTCAATGAATCGTTCCGTAACATCCTGAACTACTTCTGTACACTTTTCATTTATTTCTTTGTTTGTGTGGTATTGTAACATTATTAAAGCTTTTACAAATCCACCCTCCCAAATCTAAAAATAAAAACGCTTTTAGCTTCTTTATGCTCATTGGTTTGGTTTCCTACATAAAAAATAGACTGTGGGCAGCTTGGTGAGCATCAATATAGTCATTATTGATTTCTTTATCATAGTCAAACATACAAAATCAGTGGTCTGCATATGTTTTGAGACATTTCTTCTCCTACATGTGGTGGGTTGTAGTTTTCTTTGCTTTAAAGGTGTGATTTGTAGAAAATGGCCAGAATTCAAATGTAGCTCCAAAAACACGGTTGGCAGCAAATCACCAGAGTAACCGACAACTGTAGCAAGCTACTGTTAGCTAATAAGCTCATAGCTGAGTTAGCTGTGGCACCAGTGGCCCAGGAGTTTGTCTGGGACCTCGGATCACAGGAGGAGTCACCATGGGCATCGGGGCTCAGCTTAGCTGGATCTGGCCGCCTGACAGGAGTTTGAACACCATCGCCAAAATGGAGGTCAGTTTGAAGGCAGGGGATACATAACAGAGGCGATTTACAAGCAGCTCAGACCAAAACTAAAACTTCGGGAACAAGAGGACGGGGGGAGAGAAAGTGTACAGTTGAATATATTCAGTGTAATAAGGAAAGAAGAGTTTTGAGAGGGTTGATATACGACGTTTGTTTTGGGAATCGCTGGTAATTTGGATGTTTTGGTTTGTGTACGACGTTGACGTGCAAGAACACAACATGTTGTGATTCTGCGCCTCAGAAGTGGTGAATTATTAAACGGCTGCGACAGACGAAGCTTGTTTCGATCTCTTTCATCAGGTTTATTTTAGAACCGTTGCGTACGTCCATCGGTTGCAGTTTGAGCTTCTGTTGTGTTTTTTTTTATGTGGTAAACAATTCATGTTGTGACGAGGAAAATGAAACCTGACGGCGGGATTCGGCGTTCGCAGCTTCCCCGCTCACCTGGGGCGTCTGAGTTGGTGAGCTCCGTGTTCTCGGCGCCACGTTCTCACCCACCCGAAGCATGTTGGGCGCCCCAGGGCGGCGTGACACGTCTCCCACACTCCCCGACTCCTCTGAATAATTCTGCCCCGACCATACAGGCTCACATCTCGTGCCTTTTTTGTGTGTGTGTGTGTTGGGGGGCCTGAGACAAACGCGTTTCACATTGAAAATCAAATATGTTGCTTATTAATAGGACGACTTTGGCGAACGCTACCTGGAGAAATGCCGAAGGGGGGAGCTAGCAGAGAGGGACGCCTACAGTGTGGTGCGCCTTCCCCTCTCTCTTCTGTGCAAAGGGGGAAAACAGCTGAGGGTGCAGATTTCTCATCGCTAAACTGGCACAGTCGACGTAGGTGCACACAAACACACGAGCGTGCACACACACTTTATGGAAATCGAGAGAGCCAGGGTGTGTTAGGCAGCCATGCATGAAAAGCACAGAGCTTCGTGTGTTTATTGAATGTGTGGGAAGCCGGAGAAAATGAAGGAGAAAGAAAAAAAAGAGGACAAAAAGGACTTTTGTTGTTTTCATGGCAACAACGTACACAAACACACACACACGTCATGTCAGTCAGAGCGAGGGCCTGATGTTTGGTGTCATTAATACAGTGCCAGTTATTTTCATTAGCTGCCATCTGGTGCATTATACTCAAACATGGCCTCCTCGGCTGTACAGTTAGCTCGCGTCGTGAGGCTGACTGAAAAAAAAAAAGGCTGCCGACGTCTGCATGTCTCTCTCGGGCTGAGCGGGGAGCGAGCTGCGCCGCCGCGCCGCTAACTTGGCGTCATTTCCTCGGATTCCGTACAGATTGCACCAGCTAATTATGATCTAATAACTGGCAGACTGTCTGTTTCAATATTATTACAGGAAGAGTAGGTTAAATGAATAGCTCATCATCTGCCCCCTGTATCAGTCATGTTGTTTTAATGATCATAATTCCACCATTAAATCTTAATAATATGTCAAGATCATAAGGGAGACATGTCAATTTGGGGCTTCAATGAGAATTAAGCCAAGGATCGCTGAAGTTGAGCCTGTTTTTTTTTTTCTTTCCTGGGAAGACTTGATCTCGTTAGCCGTGTCCTCACACACACACACACACACACACACAGCAGAACAGACACAGAGCTGTTTCTGACTCAATCTGATATTCAAGAAATTAATTTCTATTTCCTGATTGATGTGTTGATGTTTAACAGGAAAGAAGCTGCTGTTAATGTTTTCTAGCTTTGGTATTCTGCACATTATGTTTAATATCTAAACATGTTCTGTCTCATTTAGTCACAAGCTCATTTTTTTTTCTCTCCTTTTCCTTTAAGATGATTTAAAAGACAATCCAATCTGCAGAACAAATGCTGGCTGTGAACATTTCTGTAAACCAGGGATATGTCATATGTGAACTGTTGACATTTTAAGTTTCTATAGGTTAGAACTTTACAATTAATATTAATTTTATGCAATGATAATGCTGTGCTTATGGTCTGGTTGGGTTTAGACAAGACGACTAACCTGGTTATCTGTGAAAAAAAGGTCATTTTTGTTTCTGAGACCACAAACACGGCGAGAAAATATTCTCCCCTCTCTAAAAATATCCAGTGGTTTCACACTAACAACTTTATGAAAACAGTGTCTTGAGTAGTGACAGTGATCTCTCTCTCAGTAGCTGTCACACCACCACTAACCTGCTCCTCTCAACATTAAAGTCTGCTCTAAAAAATTTAATGTGAACGTGATATGACAACATATTGATACGATGCAGAAACGTACAAGGCCAACATCTAAATTAGTGACTCGACTGCCTTGGAAACAGCCGCTGACAAAATATTTGCGCCTCCAGTTTCATGTAGCAGTTCGTCTGGAGCCTATTATTATATTCGCCCGGTTGACATGAAAGTGCCAATATTTAAATGACTTTTGTGTAATTTAAATCTTAAATTTGTAAAAATGTCTGCATTAAAGTATCTGAAAACATTTTGTCTATTTGTATTCTGACATTTTCCCAAATGTTTCCAACGATGTTCAAACCGACAGGAAACCAAGCGGATGATGCATTTCATTTGGTCGTCTACCACTTTAACATCCAGGAGAGAAGTCAGAGAGTGAGAAGGGAAGTTGGTGGACGAGCCTAAACCGTGTGTTAATACAATTTTAGCACATTATCTGATCTGTGAACAGTTCTGCCTCGACTCGTCAGATTTTCAGAGGTAACTGCAGCAGGTGCGCTGGACCTTCATCGTACGGTCTTGGAGAGATCGTTGTGTTGGGTTACAACAACTGTTTCCTATGTAGCTTAACTCCCATATGCGCATACGTCACGTACGTATAATAAGTTGTCTTAAAAATGTGTCGTGTACTTCAACAGTCGACCTATATGTTGTTGTTTTTGGATGAAGACGGGCTGGTTTAAAGATTATCACATCATGTTAGAATTTCACAACCTTGACCTTGTAAACAGACAGAAGCTCAACTCAAGGTACATTTGGTATATTTCATAATTTAAAAAGTCTTTCCCAAAATCCTTTTAATAAACAAGGAATCTTTTTTTTGTGTTTAAAATGACGCTTTTGAAATGAATTCCAACAGAATCCCTTTGAAAGTTTTGGAATAACAAAGGCTATTATTTGAAGAACGTATCTTGTCAAGTCACTCCTAAAATGGCGGCGCATTTGATGCTGCAGGTTCATTTCTTGGAAGACTCTTTGGATCCTCAGTTGAGTCTCAATTACAGCACATTAAACTCTGAAAGGCCTCCAAGGACCCGGAGAACAGGCACTTTTTTGGACGGACTTCTAGAGTCTCCGCAAACCGAAAAAAAAAAAAAAAAATTCAGCGCTTTGAGCTACGAACCTGTATTCTAATCACTCTTCCCTCAAGGCTTTTTGTTTGTGAGGTAGAGACAGTGACTGCACACAGCTCCCAGCTAAGAATAGCTGCAGGAGAAGGGGAGAAGGCAGCAAAGTGAGGAAAGTGAGGCAACACGAAAGGCAGAGAGGGGGAGAGCGGAGGGGGAGAAACAAGAGGAAGTGGGCGACGGAGGAAAAAAAAAGCTCAGGAGGGGAGTGCGACTGAGACAATGGCTCTGTCAAGGAGTCAAACGAAGTAAACATCATCAGCGCGATCCGGCGGTGACTCGGTTTGGCTCGGGACTAAACACGACACTGAGACGATCAATCTAAATCAATCAAGTGTGTGAGGGGGTGGCGTGAGTGTGTGTGTGGACAGGCGTGGGTGGCGTGAGTGTGTGTGTGGACAGGCGTGGGTGGCATCGTGGCGGTGACGGGGTGTACCCTGTCCCGAGGTCACTGCCCTCGTCAGAGAGAATGGAAATAGATGTGTATATCTGTGTGTGTGTGTGTGTGTGTGTGAATGAGTCTATTGAAGGAAACATGCTGCAGAGTTAATAAGAGAGCATTGTGTGTGTGTGTGTGTGTGTGTGTGTGTGTGTGTGTGTGCAGTGTATTGAACAGAGGAAGCTCACACAGGAAGTTCTCTCTACATCGTTACAGATTGTCAGTTCATTCTTGGTGTCGGGTGTCTGCATCCAGTCCAACATCCGTATGAATTACATCCATAGCGGGATCATCGGGCGCCTCACGATTTATGTGCCATGCCAACGTCCAGTGCCAACGCAGGAAGTTGTGTGTCCTTTATGTCGAAACGGTTCTGGAGGTCACGGGTGGTGGCATGTTGTGTGTCTGAATCATGCCAGAGACCTGAGCGTGCATCTTTTTTCTGTTTTAGTTGACTGAACGTAACTGTGCAACACAACTGATTTACATGTATAAAATATAACAGGTTTCTGTAACAGCTTGTCAGATGTAGCGTAACGTTTGGGGCTAACTACAAGCAAAACTTATCTGTTGACGTTAACATGCATCCTCCAGTATTTTTGCAAAATGGCGGTTGACGTTTGAACAAGCTGCTGCACACGACTCAGAATGGTAACAGCTAACGTGGCGCGAACCGGAGACACTTGGCTGTAAAATACTACCGGCTAACCTTCGTCCAAGTTAACAACTTTGCTAACGTGGGCAAACATCGAGCAAGTGCATAAAAACAGGACGTATAACTTGATAAGTCCACTAATATTACTCACTCGCCTCTTTTCTCTCCTCTCCTCCGCCGACGTCCACTTCAGTCTTTCCACCCGTGTCATAGTGGCTGAAGAAGCTGCTGATCACGGTTCTGTGGCCTGCTGACAAAGCTCTGGTTCTGTTGCTCGCTCCAGTCCAGAACCCCAATCTCCCGGGAGGGAGAGGACGACATATGACAGACGCTGTACAAACGACACCACTTTACCTTTCAAATGTTGTGCAGTGCAGATGCCAATGTCCAGCTTTGCTTGCAGGTGATTTGGCAGTCCTTCTCATTAACCTCTGTGGGGAGCTGATCCGTAGTCAGCCGACCTTCACTGTTGTGGTGACAAAATCAAACATGTCGTTAACGTGAAACAGGTAGAGTTTGGTCAGGTTGAGGAAAAGATTGCGGTTTAATAGGGCCCCATGAATTGGCCGATTAAAACGGAATGTATTTTTTAACGCGGAATATTGCGGAACATAATTTCACTGAAATGCTGTTTTCGTGTGGAAAAGGAACGTATGTCTGAGGAAAACTGCAGGGAGGGAAGCAAATCTGGGTGGCACAACAAGCCCCCTCCACAGACTGAGCCCCTCCCCCTTCAAAACAATGTAAGCATGGCGAAGCGGCTTCCCACGGCTCCGTCTTCATCGGCGAAAAAACGGAGAAACTCGACATTTACCCCTCAGTACAGAGCCGAGCAGTTCCCGCACGACTTGTGTCTGTCAGGTGAACTTTTGTTTTGCAAATTCTGCCAACACTGCAATGACCACATATTGTCCAAAAGCCATGTGAGAAACAAGGAAAAGTACAATGATAATGCTAGCAAGGCTACGTCCCTACAGACTGCTGCTACATTCAAGTCATCAGACTCCAGAAAAGAGTTTGTTGAAGATTTTGTGTCCGGTACGGTATTGAGGAAATGTGTAGTTTGTTTGTCACCTCAATTTCATTACTTGCTGCTTGTTTTTAATGCACTTTAATGGACTGTATGGTATGGTGGATACTTTCAGTGGCATCAAAACCAGATGTTTCTGTAAGGAGAGCTGCGGACATTTCCAGCCGTTTCTGTGGCAACCAAACCTGACTATTTTTCATGGTAAGTCGAACCATCTCCATCCGTGATCGTTGTGAACAGAACAGGTATTTTACGCCAAACTGGGATGTTTCTCTAACTCTAACCAGGTGGTTTCTGCACCTGTACCTGAGGCAGAGCGTTGTGACAAGAGAGAAAAATAATATTCAACCTAAACAAACGTAAAGTTGCATTTCATGTGGTGTTTGGGTTGTGTGAAAGTCGGGACAAAGACAACAATGAAGCAACCTAATATGAAATCACATTTGTTTCAGTGTTTCTTCACTGTTACGGCACTACAGGCTGTATTAACGACCTCAGGTGAAACTTGGTGGATCTCCTGCATTTGGGATTCTTTGTTGCGTTTTCCCCGTCGTACTCTCCAGAACTGTCTGTCTGTCTGTAGCCTTGTTTCTAGCAGCGACCGAGCCTCCCTGCTGCTGCATCGGACACCTAAAATAGAGAGCTGGTAAAAATAACAATGTCTCTTCACATGCTCTAATGCCCGTTGATCAATAGTAATTACCTACCTGTGGACCTGGCTAGCGGAGCTCCTTAGGCCCCTGGGGGTTTCACCACAGACGGCTCACTATCCAGTCGCAGGTAACTCCATAGGACAGACCTTTTAATTGCTTTGTTCACTGCGAGTAATTGAGGGTTGGAGCGCGTTTGCCACGAGGAGTGTGACTTCACTTGGCCTCCTTTTAATTATTCCCGTAACACGAGCCTTCTGCCTTTAATTTTCACTTTGCCGCGCGGCGTCGCGAGGTGCGAATACAACTGGAAGATGTAGGTTGGTAACTGTATACGGCGCGCCGAGCCAGATGCACTACAAACTCAGCCATATGGACAGACAGAGACGTGTTTTGCGAGTGTTTATTCCTCCGTGTGGAGGAAAACACGTGTGCCAGACATTCGCCGCATCTTTTTAGCACAGCAACTGTCCGCGGCGCCACGCTCTGATTTCATCTCGTCGCTCGCCAGGCCCCCGAACCAGATACATAGAGCTGTATCAATATAGTTTAATTAGCATACTGATTAATCAACTGGTTAATTAGACAAATTTCCTATAGGCTGATTACGCCTCCCGGACCTCTTGGTGTGAAGACATATAGAGTGCATCAGTAATGTAATTATTCTGACTGCCAGACGAGGCAAGGTAAGCATTTTTTTTTTTCTTTTTTTTGTATAACACAAATGTAAAGATGTATCAAAACAACATATGATACATATAAATATATGAGGTTGACTTCAGTAGGAACAGACATACAGAGCTTCTGTTTGGTTCAGGAAAATATACAACACAGTGCTGCGAGTCTGCTGGATGTACACACTAAATATCATCTTGAATTCGTGGCGGTTGAACAAGAATCCGTCCTTTGTTCAGAAACTATAAGATAAATGTTTTTATGTGTGTTGCAAAGCTTGAATGTTCTTCAAAATCCAGAATTTTGATCAATCACAACATTTTCCTGCAAAGGTTTCTTGCTTTTTGCAGTATCTTCGTTCTGCAGCTCACAGGAGAATTAAACATGAGCCCATCAGTCGGGATATGATGCAGAAAATGTTTCTGCAGACCACAGATCCATCCCAGTCGTACTTTATTCTGATGCTACTCACATGGGGAGATTTCGAGAATCTGACAGGATTTCCGTCCGTGTTTGTGGCAACAAAAGCGGGTGATTTTAAGGAGACCTCGTAAAATTTCCTGCTGTTTTGTGGTTACCAAAATTGATATTTTAAGCCAAACCACGGTCCTTTCCTAACCCCAACCAAGAGGTGTTTGTGCCTAAACCTAACTGGAGTAAAGCCGCATCATGTCGACAGAGAAACAGAAAATTCAACCTCAACAAACGTAACTTTTACTTATTTACTTTACATGTTTATTCTGATGATTTGGTAGCAAACATCCCACCAGACATGTTTTAATTCATCTCTTCGTCTCCACAGAATCTTAATATTACATCTGCTCATTTCTAAAGATTTACTGTTGGACACAAGATGTCTCCCACTTCACTGACACATCCATCATCAGTGTTTCTGTCCTTCCGTCTTTGAATATCTTTAACAAACTATCACAAACTGCCTGAAGGAAACATGTTGCAGTTTTACATAATCATTGACTTGAGGTGGCCGGTGTGTTTCTCGTGTTTTGATATTTCCCTTGAGTTGTTTTTATGTATTCCTCCCTGCACTCCCTGGTGGAGTAATCTTCTATCTCTGGGACCTTCCTGACAAAATAAAGGATTGGAAAAAAAAACATCAACTTTTTTTTAACTCTAAATCGAACCAAAATTTACAAACTGAACATCAAGCTGTATGAAGAAGACTTGGAAATAGAGATTGAGACCATAAACTCATTAGGAAACTGTTTACTGGGGTAATAAATCAAGTGAGAAGTCTGGTCATTTCCTCATAAGCTTACATACAACCTGATAATCGTTCTGCAACCAGTGGAAACGTCAGCCTTTGCTTCACTCTTCAGCCTCGGAAGTTTTAGACTGCACTTTTGGCATCGATGTGCAATGTCGTCATGAGATAGAAGTCATGACGTGCAGATACGTACGGAATTGAAATCATTTATTGGGATATCATGTTTCGTTATGTTGACAAGCATCATGCAAAAAACTTGACTGAGGAGCAAATATGGAAGTAGCACAAAGCTGAACACTGGGTATACTACGAGGAGGACGTCTTTAAAACGTTATGGCAAAATCAGTTTGAAATAAAATAAATGTTTTGTGCTCATTTCCCAAACTGTTGATTTTGATATCAGCCTTATAAAACCTCTCTAATCCTCTTGAGACATCGTTGAACTTCCACTTCTCCTCTTCTTCTACTGCTAAACCTCGAAGCTGGAGATGTCTGCAGTAGGACGGCCAACAAGGGAAAGACTTCCTCTAGATCTCTACATGGTCGTAGGGAATGTAATGTTTCATTTGGACCAGTGAAACGAGCAACACTAAACTAAAAATGCAGCCCTCCAGGTATTATCCTGATCCACAACCTGTAAAACTGCCTCATTGTTCAACCACTTGATCTCGTCCCCGTGCTCTCGGCCTCTGCTCGTCCTGTAACCCAGCGCCCGCTGCAGCGAGGCGGAGCGGGGTGCTGCCGTGAGGTGCGATGGGTGCCGGCGCTGGCACCGCCGGGCTCGGGCGGCCGTGCAACAGTATCTGCAGGCTGCCATCCTTCTGTTCGCAGAGCATCTGAAGAAAGCAAACTGCACTGTTGCTCACACTCCCCGATCCCGTTGTTGTCATTGGCCGGCAGCCACCAATAGTGAGCCAACTGAGTTAACAGACACTTCCGCTCGGCACATAAGGAACCATCTGTTTTAAAAAGCCAGAAAGAAATAAATAAAGGGCCCTCTCTCTCCCGCTCGCTCTCCTGCTTCCTCTCTCCCTCACTTCTACAGTATGCAGAGCCGAGCCTTCATCCTGCGCCGCGCTCTTCATCGTTTTCAATCTACAGCCGGCCACCAAAATCACCGCTGCGCCTTCACTGACTCTCTTCTGGCCTCTCAAATTGTGCCGGCGACGAGACATTTTCTTATTTGAGAAAACTATTTTATTCCATATTTTTTTTCCTCTAAATGACTAAAATTGTCAATTTGTTTTTGTTTTTTCCCCCTCGCCCTCACCGCCGGCTCATCACCAGACGTGCCGTCGCAGCAGCTACCGCGCGCAAAACTCATTTGTAATTTATTGGACATTAGCAGGGTCAGAATTATATTGAAGCCTGATGTTTGTAACATCTTGAAAATCACGGTTGTGTGCCTCGTCTTGGCTGCTCGCTGCTCCTCAGACGTGCCAGCTTGTAGCTAAATAAATATTGGCTGAGGGGCATTTGAAAAAACATATTGTCCTGGCTCGGCGCTCGCTCCCCCTGCCCTCTGTTGCCAAAACAAGACGACGGGGGTCCAGAGCAGAATCTCTTCTCACATGAGCGGTTTGGTAATGGTCAGCTCGCTGCCTCGGCCCGGCTCGTGCAAGCCTTTGTGTCCGTCTGCGCTCGCAGGTCCTCGAGTCTAATGTATTTACTCGGCTCTTCACCGTGCGGCTTTGCGGAGAGGGGATCCTGGAAGCGTGCCCACTCCGCGCTATCACACTACGCCTTTGTTTCTCGTGCGGGTTTTTTTTCTTTTTACGAGAAGAAGGGTGTGCTTGTTCTGTGTGTTTTGCAGGTTTTTTTTTTTGTGATAACCAGAGATATCTTTGTCACTTCTATTTATGACGTGTGTTTTTAGATAGGGGGCCTTAAATACGACCGCTCACCGCAGCGGGGTTTGTTTTTCAGCCGTTTTTAGCGACTGAACTTCGTCTGCATGTTGACGATTGTTTGCTTATTTCAGTTTTGTATGACTTTAACTGCACCTCAGGGCCAAGACGTGACGCTTCTATGCAATATTGAGCTGAGAAAAAAGGAGTTATGATATTGCAATAATTGTTTGACATTGCTACGTTGAGATTTATACATTTGATGAACCCCACAATCTCATAAATCTTCCTTTTTTACTCGTTTACATTTCATTTTTTACTACTTTTCCCAGCTTTCCTCACATTACTCTTCACTTCTCTTCGTGTGAAGGGAAAGAAAAGATGAGAAAGAACTTCTCGAAGAAATAAATCAACCTCCCGCTCCACCAGAAATCAAGAAAGAGCGAGTCAAAATACAGAAAAACTGGAAAAAAATGATTGAAAGACGGGACGGCACCAGAGTTAGAGTAACTTCGAGGAAAAAACACGAGTAAAAAACGTGAACGCCTGCTTTCAGTTTAATCGTCGAAACACCCCGTGAACTTCCTCTCCTGGAAGAAAATTGAGGTGTATCGTAACAAGTGCATTATTTAGTAGATTTGACACGGCTGCCACATATTTGCAGAGAAAGAATTAATACGCCTGTGGAAACGAAAGCAAGAAGGAGAAGAAGAAATCCAGTGAAAATAATTAATTATCAGAGCCTATTTCTAGTCGTCTTCTTAAGCCTATTTAAAGGGCATTAGGTATTATGAATGTGAGGTGGTCTAAATTTACCCCCTGTGAGATCCGTCTTCATCGTGACTACATTAGTATACTTTTCCAGGCTCTGCAGACTCCTCGCTCGCTATTTAAATCACATTGCATGACTCTGAAATCCAGAGACTCGTCCGCTTTTTCCCCCTTTTTTTTTCTCCCCATTTTCCCTCCGCTCGTCATCATTTCACACACAGGCTAATCTGTTCGTCAGGTTTACGGCAGCTGCAATCAGATTTACACACCTGAAACACAGACGCAGAAAGAAAAAAAAAAAAAAAAGATAAACCCGACAGAAGTATTTGCTAAACGGGGCGGCGAAAACGGCGTAAGTGACTCCGAGGAATGAATTATGTATACGCTAAAGAGAACTCATTTGGGAATTAAGGAGGATAAGTAGCAGTCCATTTTGTGCCTGTTAGGGACCCTCTCGGTGCTACAGCGGCTGCATTAGGGAGAGCTAATGGGCCCAGGGAGGGGGCGAGGAGTGCAGGGTGGAGAGAGGTGGAGGGGGTGGAGAGGTTGGAGAGAGGGGGGAGGTAGTTGGGCCCCTTCGCCGCCCAAGGTCTCCGGGCCCCGGTTGACAGATGGTCGGCCACCTCACTGGGTGGCTGTGGCTACAAGGTCTGTCGTGAGGCTGATCCGCGGCGTTGACAGCGCCGCAAAGATCAAACGACATTGTGGAAGGTGAGGAGACGGGTGGCGTGCCAGGCCGGAGCGGGAGACACGGGGTTAGGGCTCCAACGATTTCGGGGAGTTTTTTGGGAGGAAGTTGCCAGAACTGATATTTTTAGACTTAAGTCACTGATAGAAGAGATCCTCCGCTCGCTGTTCAGTCGCTGGAAAATCCCCCAAGAGACGACAAAATGTCAGAGGTCTCTGTTTGTTACTGGTTGGTAAAATGAAATTACAATTTAAAACTAAAGAATGAATAATCGTCTGTAACACGTCGAGAGTCTCACACAACATCAATCTGGTCTAATCTGACTGATTTCTCTTTTCCGGTCTTTATTTACACGTATCAGGTATTCAAACAAAAGTAACGCAAAGTAATCAAGCTGCATCACCTTTATATTGTGATACCTGGATTATGTAACCTTGGATTAAGTCACCCTCCCAACTCTTCTGATAATCTGTGTATATCACACAGACACTGTTTATGTGCAGTGTTGTAAAAAGTCATACTTAAGTAAAAGTAAAAGATATCGTGCTCGAATATTTCTTTGGCAAGAGTGAAGTCATCCGTGCAACCATCTGAAATTAAATGTACTTAAATAGAAAAACTACTTGAGAATATAAAAGTACAAGTAGAAGTAAACGATACCGAACAGATTATCAGATCTTTAAAAAAAAAAATCTTTTATCTGATTGCTGATAAATTAATTTAAAGACAAGCTGCTTCGACTCTTGATTCAGAATGTAATCCGCAAAGTAACTAGTAACTAGTGAGGTCAAGTAAAGTATCCGGAAGTTTCACTTGAGTAAAAGTGTTTGATGTTAAATGTACGTAAGTATCAAAAGTACAAGTTAAAGTAAATCAAACATATTTCAACATGTGTTAATAAACTGTACATGATGGTTCGATCAATTATCAGATCTGATATTCAGCATTTTTCTGATTGGACAGTGAAATTAAACATGAACTCATGTGGCTCTGATGCAAAGTACCTCAAAATGATACTTAACTGAACTGAATCACTTGAATCAGAGTTCTTAGTTCCATCACATCGCTGTGTTTTTGTACCTCTGCTGTTAAAAATCTCCACAAAGATCCAGATTGTAGTGAAACGAGTTGAAAGGTTTTTATATGAAGCGTCTGATACGTCATCATGTTTATCACTGTGTGTATAAATCTGGTTTGTTGAACCTCCTCTAAGACTTAATGTCCTTTGTAAGATTTTATTTATTCATCAGTGAGGTTTTTTTGTTGATTAATTCCTGATTTAAAGACCATTCTCCTCCTCTGAGTACCTGTTGTGGGTCAAAAAGCAGCTGAACTGAACAGATTTGTGTCTTTTATGAGCTTTTTAGTGTCTCGTGATGTAAATACATCTTCAGAAAACAGTTTGCAGCAGAAAAACACATATTCAAAATATTTGCTAATGCAAGCTGTCTGGGATTTATGTGCTGTAATAACATCCTTTAAAAATCATTGTCTCAGTGTTGCATCAGATACAAACAAAGCACGACGGGTGTGTGTTTCAAATCCTAAAAACAAAGTTGCATTACATGAGATTAGGACTGCACATAACGATTCGTTTCATTGTGGAATAATCCACGGATCGTTTTCTCCAATAATCAATAACTTGTTTGGTCTGTAAAGTGTGTCAAAGCCAAAGATGACGTCCTCAAATGTCCGCAACCCAAAGATATTCAATTTACTGTCATGAAGGAGGAAAGAAACCAGAATATTCACATTTATGAAGTTGTAGTTAAGAAAGAATTAATCAAACTTAATAATCGATTATCAAAATAGTTGCCGCTTCATTTCGTAGTTGATGAATCGAGTGATCGTTGCAGCGAGATGCACATACACGGCATCTGAAAAAGTGTTGTTGGCTGTTAGTAAAATGCTCAGAAAACTCAAATTGCTGTTTATAAATGTGAATTTAATGAAGCCAAAGAATGAGATATTAACTGTAACTGAACACCATCAGCGGCCGGCGTCCAGTTTTCCATCAGGGTGAAGTCGACGCTCACGTTTTAAACCGTTTATCAAGATCACAGCTTTCATCAAACGGTGATGAAACCTGATGAAAGTTGTCTGCACAAACGTCGCTGCCTTTATAAAGTCACCGAAATACTTAAAATAAATAATGTTCTTGCCCACGTGAATATGGAACAAAATCAGCTGCCTGAGGTGAGTGTGTACGTACAGATCCACAGCAGACAGGTGAGTTCTGTCCTCGTACCTGCAGTTTCATTTATTGAAGTTCACTAAATGTGTGTAAATGTCCCAGAACCAGCCGGATGTGATCGTATGACTCCGCTCAGTGAAACGCTCGTCTCTGCTCCTCCAGACGGCCTCACACAACAACATCTCATCGCTCGTCTAACGTCCCAACATTGTGACAAGCCGAAGACGTAAAAGTGTTTTTCACGAGTGTCTGTGAAACTAAAGACTTGATAAATCCCCATTCAGAAACGAGCACGGCATCAATTCCCCACCACCAAGTGCCCCGTGGGCACGAGAGCCCGGGCCCGTCGGGCGATTAGCCCCGTCTTACATTCCCGGTGATCGGATTAGACGATTCCCACAGTCTAGTCTGAAACTACTCCCGACCCGCAGCTCCGGAGAGCATCTCAATATCCAATTTCACAGCTTTCTAAACCTGGATCACGGAGGCTATTTATTACTGTCACAGGCTTTTGTGTTGGGGGGTGGGGGTGGTGTTTGGGTGTAAGGGGGGGCTTTTGTGTTTCATCTGCTCCGGAGCAGGAAGATGATCAACAAGAGAGCAAGAAGTGTAATGAGTGAGGAACCAGTGGCGTTGCCTGAAACCGCCTGAACAGAAACGCGGCAGACCGGTTAAATTAGAGCGCGG
Source organism: Diplodus puntazzo (assembly GCA_963678695.2). Classification (NCBI taxonomy): domain Eukaryota; kingdom Metazoa; phylum Chordata; class Actinopteri; order Spariformes; family Sparidae; genus Diplodus; species Diplodus puntazzo. Next base: position 4,872,783 of record OZ023160.1, on the reverse strand, counting down.
CGACGCTTCTCCCAGCAGTCAGCAGCTTCTCCGAGACCTTTGATCCGGACCGAGACACAATTATGACCCGGGTGTGTCCTACAGCGCCGCGTGGTGTGTTCTGTAATTGATAAGAAAGAAATGAAAAACAAAAAAAAAACATGTTGGCTTGTGTCTGGATTTGGGAACTTCTGAAGAAAATGGGGATGTTCTGGGAAGTTTTTTTTTTTTGATTATAGCTCAGAATTGTGCTCAGGAGCTACAGTAAAATAGAGTCCACTAAGTGATTTTGGACAGATGCAGGCTTTGTGCCGGTTGGCTGGTCAAAATAGAGCCTCCTGGATAATAAAACCATTTATAAGGCAGTCTTAAACCGGACCAGGAGCTGTAATAGGGGCCTCCATTATAGAGGCTTTATAATTTCCCTGCTTTTTCCTTTTAGAGCCTCTGTTGTTCCTCTGAATTACCCCTGAATGATTTATGCCCACTGGTCTGGCCACTGATAGACCCTGGCAACACAGATAGAAACACACTTAGGGCTTTTTGGTGTGTAAACACACTGTATTAAAAGCCAACTTGTTTCAAACAGCCAAACACATTTGCCGCGGCGGGGGCCGCTCGGTGTCATTTCGCTCGTCAAACACCGCAGTGTCACAGCCAATCAGGGGACTCCACGGGCAACACAAGCCATTTAACCTGAGCAAACACCGAGTGTCACAAAGCCCGAGGATGACTTAAGAGCCTGAGCAAACACGGGCGAGAGCCATCGGGCACGAATCAAGGCGGCCCGGCTGAGGACAAGTCACTCTCGTAATGGGTTTGTGATGACTCAAGATCGAGCGGCCATCTGTTTGTTACAGTGGGGGAGGACCACAATTCACAGTTCAGATACACAGAATATTAGCCGGCGGTGCAGCAGAGGAGGGGAGCATTTGGCCCGGTGGCGCAGGAAGTAAAGCATATGTCCATAAATGGAGAATATGCTGATAGCTGAGGCCCTGATCCCCTGAACCGGGGCCAGATAACAGGATTTGCATGGTGATTTTCAGCCTCAGTGACATCAACATCTTCAAAAAGGTGTAAGACGAGTAATCCTGCGAGTGACCCAGAGACGCTGTCCAACAAACAGGTGTAAAAAGGAAAAAAAAAAAAAACTCACCGCTGACGCGAGAAAAATGCTCACCACATATTTAAAGCGCCCGAGGCGTTTGCATGGGATTTCAATGATGAGAGTTTGAATAAGCCGCAGCCATTTGTGTCCGGTCTGTAACCGTGAAGTTCATTTGAACAGCAAAAGTCAAACCACATGCAGCCTCGGAGGCCAGAACTGGTTCGTCTGGCACACGGCCGTGAAACTGTGAAGTCTCACCAACGAACACCCCAAACCCCCCCGACCACACCTGACCAGGACCGGAGAGCAGAGAGGAGGAGTGGAAGTAAAAGTAAAAGTCCTCAGTGTGCAGCCAGAACATCGTCTGTCTTACATCTTCATATTATCAGATTATTATTTCTGATGCCGGAAGAATATTAAAGCTGCCTGCTGTGGAGCTCGTTGACTCAGTTTACACGCTGCTGGGCGGCTTCATTTACTGTCACACTGTTTTTTTATACGCTTGTTAAAAGATCTTCTCAAGTCTTAATCTGCAAAGTAACAAACAACGCAGCTGTTAAATAAATGTAGTGGAGTCAAAGTGTGAATTAAGAAAGTCATTTTAGGGGTTTCTGTGTCGTGTCTTCCTTCAGACTAGTGGAGGGGAAAAGGTCCAAAATACACATTTTGGTTTTATTTTTAGTTCTGATTTGTGTTTTGGGAAAATATATATGCAAATTAGTCAGTATTAATTAGATTCCTGAAAACGTGTTAATGTAAGTAATCATCTGGAGATGTTTCACGGTGATGTATATTTTTTTACATTCATCATTTTTTGTAAAAATATCTGAAATTGACGGTCGTTTTTTCTCACTTTCAGCAGCACGTGTCAAACTTTAAAATGTTTCCCCGTCTCTATTTTAAAGGTTTGTACTGAGGAATAGTTCACACATCATCCACAACCTGATTTAGAGAATAATTCACTCCTTAAAACATGGCGAAAATTGATTATTTTCGTACGCCTGCTGACATTAAGTTCATATTTATAGATTGATGGAAAGAGATATCATAAATTCCATCTTTAGAAACCTTTAACTAAACAAGATTTGTGAACCTGGTGCTGAGATGTTTGTATTTAAACATGTCAGAAAGCTTGTAATACAAAAAAGTATTGTCTTCATATAAGAAATCAACTGGGGAAGGTTCACTTATAGTATCTTCCCTTATGTTCAGTTACTTTCCATCACTTCCTGAGAGTCTGTAAAATGTTCTGATTACTTTGATTCCTCCTTTCAAAAAACCTTCATCCGACCACATCCTGATCACAAACCTGCTGTTTCACGAGCTTAAATCGACTGAAATCTAAATGTAATTTGGTGTAAAAAAGCTCAATTTCAAATCCTTAAAATCACCTCAATTAGTCCTCAAACATTCAGAAGAGGAAAAAAAGCTCCATTCTTTCAAATGTTTCTCAGATTAGATGTGATTTAACAAATTGAATATATATATATGTATATATATATATATATATATATATATATATATATATATATATATAAAAGGACGTCCTCTCGCTGATACAATCTGATTATGTCGTCTCTTACGGTCGTCTACGCGCTCGGCAGCTTCTCACAACACACTCAGAGGAACATTATGTGTGTGAACAGGCAGGTTATTAATACAGATTATTGCCATTTCGGAGGGAAAACCCAAATGAGAAATGTCGTTCATCACGGCTGTTTTCAGGGGTTTCGCACACGTCGGATTAGATGTTGTTAAATAACCTCGGGGAAGCAATCAGGTGTTTAAAGTTAAGGGCAATTCCGCGCACTACAGACGATCAATAAAAAAATCTGAGCGAGGGGGACTGTAATGGGGTCGGCTTTGGAACCTGCTCTGACAAATTAAGGCAAGTGGTGTTTTTTCATTACTTACACATCCGTTTTCATTTTTCCCATCAGTGGAACCAATTAAACAATGCTCCTTTAAATTAGTCATTGATTTTTTAACACTAGTGACACTTTACAGAAGGAAATAATAACTTTACGGGAGTGTGTTCCTGTTTGTTTGTTTTTTTTCATTACTGCCAGTCTTGTTAAGGACAGAAGTAATTCACCTACATGGAAAAAAAAAAAAAAGTGGTGTCTTAAATTAGCCATTGATTTTTTCCTCAGGTGTCACTTTGGTTAAATGCTTTGTGGTTGGGAGATTTTCTCTCTCCAACCTGGAAATTGACAACAGTCCATAATCTATTAGCCTTCACACACACACACAGACAGAATAATGCTTCTTTTTCACTTCTAGTATGTAAATTTATGACCTAAAACTCTTGACCTAAGTGATAAATGTCGAGTTCGAGTGGGAAAATCAACATAGAATTGCATTTTGATATCATATGCAGACAGCAGACGACACCGCCAAGAGAAGAGAAACTGCAGCTCGTAGCAACAAAACGCTTTTTATCTCTTGATTAATCATTTAAAAACATCTGGAAAGTGGTGATAGCTTTTTGTTTTTCAGAACTATTTTATTATCACAGAACTGTTGCTATTGCCGATCCCATCCCACACACACGTGAACCTCGACAAACAAAACTCAGACTGACCAGATTCTTTTTTTAATGCTCAAATCGAACAAAAACAAAATAAAAACAAACGTCAAAAATAATAAAAAAAACAGAGAAAGAGAGAGAGAGAGAGAGAGAGAGAAATCCAGGACAGCAGGCCATATCTGACGCACTTCATTTTCTTTTTTTCTTGAGACTAGAAAATACACGTACAGTTTGAAGCAGCAACAGAAATGAGCCTGATTATACAATGGAACACTATTCGTTTGTCATAACATGGAATTTTTTTTTTTTATCTTCATCACATTATAAAACTCTAAATATTTCTTATACCTTTTCTTCATTTTTTTTCTTTTTTTGTCCAAAAACAAAAAAAATGGCAAAGCAACGACTCTTAAAAAGCAAAAAAATAAAAGAAATATACACCTCATGTTCACCTGGAACAGAACAGAAAAAATCAGGGAAATATTTGACTTAATGTTTGATTTTTTTTTTGTTTTTTTTAAGCTTTTTATTGTTTAAGCCAATAAAATCACTTCTATTTTTTTTATTATTATTATTATGTTGATTGATTGGTTGCTGTGTCCACTGAAACTGTACATGAACTGAACACCTGAATGACAAAAATGAATGACTGCTGCTTTCAGAATACAAAGAAAGAAACTGCTGTTTTACAGTGGATGAGTTATTTTACAGCGGCCTGCAGCTTTATTGATTATCCTAAAAACACAACCGGCCGTTCACATGTGATGCAGAGAGAAGAGGATCCGTCGAGTGCATCCCCGCGGAGTGCCGGACGATTCCAGTTTATGTCGTTACAGCCAAAAAAAAAAAAACACACCTACATGATGAGATCTACAGTGTGATTGGACGAGGGGCGGAGGTCGCTGACAGACGGGAGGTGCTGTGCATCAAACTGGTGGCGAGGCGGTTTCTCACCGACGGGAGCTAAACGTCTCTTCTGCCGTCACGTTACTTCTTCAAGTCTATAATCATGTCACTTCATCGTTAAAGTATCGTCACAATACGTTGCCATTATTCGCTTAGATGAGCGTGAAGGTACAAGTAATGGCTGTTCGAGGACAAACTAAAAAAAAAAAGGACAAAAGTGATCATCCTTCGATTTTTGCAGGAAATCTAAAGATTCAGTCTGTGTGTGACGGCGTGAATTAGCCGCTGAGTCCTGTCTCGCCGGGGAGGGGAGGAAGGGGGAGGAGGGGGGAGGGGAGGGCGCCACATGCTCCAAATCATAACGAAAACAGAATGATCTCCACATTAATGTACAAACATAAACAGCGGTTAAACAGCCAGCCACATAGCGAGCCCCTGGCAGGTCAACGCCGCGCCGTTCCTGTCCATAAAGTGCACTCTCCATCCTGCTGTGGACGTCAGAAAGAGCGAAAAAGGAGGATGTGTTTATGTGAGAGAGCCGGAGAGAGAAGGGAAGCTCCGCTGCATGTGTGTGTGTGTTCAGTCTTATCCCCGGAGCGACTGTGAATTAGAGGACACGACAGTCTCAGGTGTATCGATGGAGGTGGCGGGGGAGGAGTGGAGGTGTGTGTGTGTGTGTGTGAGAGTGTGTGTGTGTGTGTGTGGTTGTGGGGCTGACGTTAATAAACATAGCCCTCGCTGTAGGGGTGCGGCTGGCAGTACGGCCCCTCCTGTACGTAGGTCATGTTTTCGTCAAAGTGCGACAGCGGCACCGTGTCCTCCTCGTTGATCTGCCGCTCCATGTCCGTCTTCAGCACCGGCCGCTGATTGTCGGGGAACGCCATGGAGAACAAGGCCTCGGGGTCGCACACAAACTTGTAGACGTATCTCTCGCCGGCCACCTGTGATGGAGACGAGACAGGACGAGGCAGGAGAGAGGAGGGGAAAGTAAACGGGTCAGACATTTTGGTGGAGACGATTCCTTACGCAGGGAGGTACAGAGCTGTGTGAGTCCGTGAAGATTAAAACACATAAAGTACACAAAGTATAATCATGTCTACTTACACAAGACTTTTACTCTAAGTGGATACAAACATTTGAGATTATAATCATACTTCTACAATCGTTCATCTTGACCAATCAGTGGCTGAAAAGGTTGAATATCCGTTTGTCATCACAGGACGGCGACATTTTTCCAAACAAATCTCTGCAATCTTATGGACAACATGGCAACATAGACAACGTCAAGCTGTGTGTCAAAGGATGGAAATATATATTTTAAAAAAAACATATTTTGAGCACTCGGTCTTCATCAGGGAGTCAAACAACACCATGTGGCCTCATCTATATACCAGCTGCAATCACATGACCCAGATAATGACGTGCCAGGTGAATCAAATACCAGTAATTAAGACCGATGAAACGACACAAAACAGAATAACGACTGCAAAACACTGTAAAAAAAAAAAGGAGGGAGTTAAATATCCTCTGATCTGAAACACACACCTGATGAAGATGAGGCAGCACAAACAAACAGTTGTGCAAGGAGATTTTAAATGTGTTGGATTTCTAGTTACACAAAGATTTTTTGTTCTTCTTTTGCGAAACCTTTTTCTAGTTTACTAACTTTCCCTCCTGAATACTGCAATTCTTCAGCTCCACACACTGAGTTTAACCACACTGCATTGTAACTCCGAGCAGGTGTTCTGTGTGTAAAGGCAGGCAAAATAAGGATGATTTAAAAAAAGAAGGATGGATACATGGACTTAATTTGTTGATGTTGTGTTGTCGGTGCACACTATTCACTTCACAATGCATTTGACAAAGGAAACGGAGGAGCTGCTCACAGCTGGGAAAAAATAAATTGTAGATGGCGGCCAAACAGCTTCAGCAACATCTCTACAAATGTTCCTTTTGTTGCCGGACTGAAGTATTGTATCGTTTCCAGTTGGTGTAAAACAGATCAATATGCTGAGCTGTTGTACAGTAACTGCAAAATAATTATATAAAACGTAGGATCAAGAAGGGCCTCAGAAAACACGATTGTCACTGCTGTTATCTTCATCAGGTTCACCATGTTTGAGACGCTCTTCAGGGAGGGGAGAGGAAGCCCCTCCTCTAACACAGCTGCTGTCAATCAAGCATTGTGCAAATGAGCTCTAAACTTTTCACCTTAAAATGTTGAGTTGTTTTTCCTCATATGTGAATGTAAGTAAAGATGCATTTGGATCTCATTTAACGCCGTACATGTTCTTTATTTTCTGTTTTCCTTTTTTACCTTCTGCATGATTCCCTTCTCGTAGTAGTAGCGCAACGATCGGCTGAGCTTGTCGTAATTCATCGCCGGTCGATTCTTCTGTATCCCCCATCGACGCGCCACCTTGGTACGGCACACACAAACAACACAAAGGCAGTCAGTAAACACACACGGAGAGCAGGATGCCAAAACACAAACACACACACACACACACACGCTCGACCTGATTTCCTGACAAGACGGTGGCGGCAGCTGAAATGTTAAACAAACTTATTAATCCATATTTTCCTAATAACCGTAATTAGAGTGCGTCCAGCCTGAGCAGACCTGACCAGGAATGTGTTCATTAGGCGCTTGTCACACACCCAGCGGAGGAGGCAGCAGATGTTACAGCACCTGTCTACCAGACCACCCACCACCGGGCCTCGCGGTCCAAACCCACAGCGCTCTGCTCAGCTTCTCCTCTGCTGAGTTTTAGTCCGTATCTCATTTTTTCCCCTCTTTTGTTTCATCTATCCATTTTTCTGGGACACCTTCACCCCCCCCCCACCCACCCAAAAAAAAAAGAGAAAATCTCTGTGACCTTCTTTCCTTTCTCTCTGACGTGCTACACCTGCCCAGTGAGAAGGCAGAAAGCCGCTAGCTAACGTGTGTCCGCGGCGTCCCAAAGAGAGCTCGTTTGGTCACCTGATGGCATGAATGGGCCCCCCTGTTAGCTGCAGCTGGCCCGTGCCTCCACACACCGTCGGGCAGCGTGGACCTCTGCCAGATACCCCTCTGTCTCCTCCCCCCCCTCCCGCCTGCCTGCACCCTGCATCCTCCTCCATCCCCCAACAGTGAGCAACAGTGACTGAGCCCCACTGTGTGTGATGTGGGCGCACACACAGACGCAGCCTCTGTTTCCATTTCAAAAGGCCCAACCGTCAACATGGGTTATATTTTTAGGAGTCTGTCTTGTAAAATATTTAGCGGGGGGGGGCCTAAAGGGTCAAGCTGGATGGATGTGGCTGAGTACAGAATAATTATAAAAAACTATTGAACAAACTCAGCCTCACTGTCTGATCAGAGAATATTACATTTTTCCGCTTTAAATGTTGACCTTTGACATCTTCCAACTGTTGCAGCCATTTTATTTTTGCTCACGACCTCCTTAGAATAATCCCACATGTCCTCCAGGTACAGATACAATTGTTACACCCTGCTGCGATTATTTTCATTATCTATTAATCCTGTTGATTATTTTAAACTAGACTGATATTTCACCCAAAAATGTGAAAACTGTGAAAAATGTCTGTCATTAGTTCCCAGAGTTCTTCGAGTTAACACCCTCAGATCTGTTGTTTCATTAAATCAGCAGCTCAGTGAGATTTTCAGTTTTCACACGTATGAAACTAAGAAGAGCAGAAATAAAACCCTGACATTTGAGAAACTGGAATCTGTAATGTTTTGGCATTTATCCTCAAAATTGAAGAAGAATTATTGATTAATCAACTAATAATTTAGGCAGCACAGTGAAGGATTCAAGGATTTAGACGCACATTCATGAGTAAATTGTGGCATGAAATACAAGGAAATATAAAGGACAATCGTTTTATGAATCTGAAGCTCTTTTTCCTGCTCACCTCTTCGGGCTCGATGAGTTTGAACTCCATGCCACGGCCGGTCCAGGCGATGAAGTGGGAGTTGGACGGGTCGTCCAGCAGAGCCACCAGGAACTGCCAGAGCTGCAGCGAGCCTCTGCGCTGGTACGACGGGCCCTCGCGGTACAGGCCTGACTCCTGCTTGATGTCACCTACGGGACACGTAACGGACCGTTAATGCACGGTGTTTCAACATGACTGCACGTGGAGCAGGTTTCAAGGTGATGCTTTAACAGGATTCGTTGGGAAGACTCACCTTCAACCTTCTCCGGCACCACGCAGGTGTCATCGTAGAAATGCCTCACCACTTTGTCAAACATACAACCTGCCAAAAAAAAAGGAGAATTGTTAGAATATTGAGTGAAAATTCAAAGTGCACCATCACAACATTCACGCGAATCATCGCTGGTACCTTCAGTCCTGTTAGTGTGAGCCAGATAGCCGTCTTGCCGTAAGTAGACAGAATGGCAGCTAGGCACTTCTGCTGAAAGCCAGGCAAGAATGGGAGAGTGGGTGTTAAAGGGCCCGAAGGCAGCATTAAAGAACACTATCTCAGTTATCTGAGAGCAGTCAAAGCCTGTTCACTCAATGCACCACTGGCTCTGATTAAAGAATATGCCCTCCGGTGTCGGCATCGCGATGGCTCCCAGCCACAGGCGAGCTCGCTACATCACACTGCTAACACAGGCTGCGAGCGTCTTCACTCAGAGGAAGATTTACTACCAAATGAAAACACGTCTCTCGCGTGAAAGCACGAGCTGACATGGTGTAAATTTCGTCATAATATGAAGGGCTCAAGACGAAACGGTTCAGATCACAACCACGCGGACCTGAAGGTGTTCAAGGTTCAGAGACTTTTTACTCAATCAAGTCGGAAAAAGGTGATGTCACAATTATCCACCAAGATTTAGCGTCATTTAAATAAAAATGTGATGCCAGTTGTTTATGTTTCATAGCTTCTGTCAATCGAATCGGGTCAATGTAGCTGACTGGCTTCTGAAGACAGGAATGGAAAGTAACTAAGTACATTTACTCAAGTTCTGGACTTAACCGATGTTTTACTCCACTCCACTTTAGAAGCTAATATTATACGTTTTACTTCATTACATTCTACTTGATCGCTTCAGTTACTTTGTAGATTTTTCATAAAAAAAATATAAATCAATTAATAATTTATGGATTCTGGACAGCAGATGAAATAATTGAAATTAGCTTCACTGTTTCCAGCTGCAGCATTAGTGACATTAAATAATCAATAATTATAATCCAGTGATATTGAGCACTGTTGCTGTTTTGAATGCAGAATTTTTACTTCAACAGAATATTCCTACACTGTAGTTCTGTTCCTTCTGCTTCAGTGAAGGATTGGAGCTCTTCACTGTCACCACTTCAAGTCAAGTTTACAGGGGCTTTAAAATTAAATAAGCAAAATATTTGTGTGTCCTTTAAATTATCGACGAGGGTTCACTTTGTGTTGTGTCGTTTTCATTTCAAACCCAATTTGGTTTTGAAGTTGTATTTATTTCCTCTAATTCAAAATGTTTTGTACCTATTATGCGATTAAAGTCATTCAACTACAAATGTCTGATCACATTAATTCTAAAAAACAGAAGCCTGTATTCATCGGTTTGTTTTCACAACACTGCTCACATTGACTCGTCCAGTTACGGTGTATGTCAGAACCTCCCACGACACAGACATCACGGCCTCGGCTTGTGATCAAAAGAACAAGCCAAACAGGTTACAAAGTGAATGTTCAATAAACAGACTGAGGCCCTTCATTTAGGCCCATAAACATTTCTCTGAACTTCATCAAAGTAATGGCCTTGTAGAGGAAATTGCTGCTAATGAAATTACTCGCTCCCCTCCCATCCTTTCCAACAGGCCTGCTCCGGTCAACATGCTCCTCTGTGACCGATAATAAATTCACCCGGATGCTCCATCTTGGATGTACAGTACCGTACAATAGTGGACACAACACTGATGAGACTGTACACCAAAAATATTCCTTATTTCTTTATTTATAAGGTTTACACTGCAGTCTGACCTTTATACTGTGTATTACTGACTGCATGTGACAATAAGAAACAGCTTCAGTCAATGAAACAGATAACAAAGCTCATCTATTTAAAAATGAGTTGATAACAATGTTGATAAATTATTATTTGTTGCTGATTTTATATCATAAATTAAATATCATTTGGTTTTAAGTGTTTGTCTGTAGAATTATAAGGGGCAGCATACAGGTTAGCTTGTTAGCTCGGTTAGCTGTGCAGCTAGCGGTCTGGATTGGGAGCTGGGAGCACTAGTGGAGTGTTTGAGTTTACACTGCTGGCACCGGAGCTTTGGACGGGCGAGAGGTGGAGGTTTCCGGGCCGGGGACAGGAGACCCAGCAGGGACTGAACACAACCTCCGAGACCAACAGAGGCCAGTTCAACGACGGGGAACACAGCGCTATAAAATGGCTAAAAGTAGGGCGCAGTAGGACGATGAGGACACGGCAAGTTCAGAGTGAGACAGGAGAAGCAGGAGAGGAAAGAGAGTGGAGTCCACCTCCGGGGGCCTGAGCTACGTTATCAGACCCTGTTGAGGTTCAGAACTGTATCACGAGACAGGGAGGACCTGAGCTAGCTGATTAGCATACTAACTTCAGTATGCATCTCTGCAAAACAGCAGAAGTTATTCACATCAGAACTGTTGTTTCCTACCATTCTGTTGATCTGTTGATTTTGATTTTAATATTTTAAAACGGCGGACATTTCTACATATATTCTGCACCTTAGACGATGAAATGATTGATTGACCATCTGAAATAATGTTTGTTTGCAGCCCTTGTCTCGAGACACCAGTCTGATAATAAGCCACAACCTGGCAGCTAGTTTGTCAAGACCTTAAATGTTTCAGCACTGAATCCAGTGTCGTTCAGTGTTGTACACATCGATGGTAAAGTGAACCACAGTTTCTGGGCTTTTTCCTGAAAAACCCAGAAGAGCTGCTGTGAGGAAAACAAAGACAGTCTAACGTAACAGAGACCTGAAGGAGGCCCACACTGTTTTCCTAGAACTCATTGCCTTAGGAAGTGGCTGCTTTTTCTCCCTGACTGGTCACACAGACTCTCCTCCGGCTCGGCCTCTCCTGGGTCCTCTCTGTCCGCCTTGTGAATGAACACAGCAGTCCGGCGTATGTTCATTCATGTCCTGATGTAGCCTCGGGCTCTGCAGAGGCCGCGGGCTGATGATTAGGTCCCTTTACTCTCCAACTAAAGGGAGCGGACAAGCGTGGGAGGGCGGATTTTGGATTGTGACCAGGCATCCACCCCCCTCTTTTCTATTAGAGCTCCACAGGAAATGGCGACTGGCGCAGACACCCGGCCCAACCAGATCCCCTGCCCTAATAATGGGCAAACTTAATAAACGCCGCCCCCTCCTCACATGTCTTCTCCCATTCCTGAAATGATAACGCTCTGGCTGCTGTCGCTTCATGGCTCTTACTTACCAGAGCAGATCAAAGTAACGCACAAACACCCATGCAAACGTCGCTGTTATGTCTCACCTGAGTCGTAGGTGAAGTCTCGCGGCTCCTGTTTGATCATCATGGAGGCGGGGTACGTGTGGGGTAGCGGCGCCCCCATCATGGCCGGGTGCTCGAACAGAGGGTCGGGATACTCCTGCTTGAAGCCTTGAGGAGGGAACGGGATGTTGGGCTCTGACATCTGTCTGTGGTAGATGGGCCGTCCGTCCCGAGCCATAGTCGGCGGGGAGGGGAACGAGTGGCACGGCTCAGAGAGCTGACGTCGAAATCTGCGGAGGATCAGAAAAAAATCAGAGGATTCATTAACAGACGGACAAAAAGAGACAGGAACTTAATTTTGCAGACTTTAACCCTGTTGGCTGAAGAGGATGCAAAGTTAGGACAATGGAATACAAACGACGTGACACTATTTAAGTTATTTAGTTAATCTGATGTATATAAATCATTAGAATATGTTACTGAATAGTGTAAAACTCAAAGGCTCCCTTACTTAATGAAGGTTACGTGAGGTGGTTGAAAAAAGGGCTTGCAACTAATTTTTGGGATTTTCTGATGAATCTATTTGTCTTGAAAATATCAGACGCTCATCACAACGTCTTCAAATCGCTTTCTTTGTTCAAAGCAAAGACAAAGTTCACTTTTAGATTCACATTAGACAAAAAGAGGTTGAAAATACTCACAAATGAAAAGCTCAAAGTTGTGATTATTTCACATTTGTCACTGAAAAATGTCTTAAATGATGAACTGATCATCCAAAAGCTTAAATAATTTCCGTAAACACAAGGGGAAAAAAAAGACATTGGAAATATTTGTCTTGTAAGAAAAAAAAATCAAATCTGTTTGATTGACAGCACACTGAGGCTATAAACCTCACATCCACCTCTACCGGGAAAATATAATTATGATCTAAGAGGCCAGTTGGCAGTTTATTGATTTTAACGCGCTCACAAACCTGATCTGAAGAAAGAAAATACACATTTTACTTGTGAGGTTGAGAAACACAGCTCTCATCTAGTCAATCTGAGCGCTGTAAATAAGAAAACTACTGCAGCTTTCTGACACTTTGATGATTAAAAGGTGAAGAAAGTGCTACACAAAAATAAAGGCCTACTTATATTTTCAAACTTTCCTCTTGTATTGTGAATTACGGGACGATTTTAACTCCTCCAGCTTCTAAAAATACAGAGCAGGAAAAACTGAAGGAAATCCCCTTCTTCATTTAATCTTGTAATAATTACTAAACACAACGGAGGTAATCAGTCATAATGGGACTTCATTTTAAGAGGTTGTTCATTATGTTGAGCTACATCTCAGATTTGTGCTCTCAGCTTGTTCGATCTGGAGCTGCAGCTTATGATTATTTTCACTATCGATCAATAAGTAAAAAAATATTTACATTTTAAAAAAGCTGGAATCTGAGAATTTGGACCATTGATTACTTAAAAAAATGAGTCAAACTGAATAAATCGAACATCAGAATAGTTGGAGATTCATTCGATAGTTGACAGCTGATGGATTGATCGTTGTTGGATCCTCCTCCTGTAACTAAAACTCTGATCTACATCTGCTGCTGTGACCTCATTATAATCAGTTTTCGAGTACAACCGCCAGCTAAAAGCCCCACATGTAAATGTGATGTAAATGTAAAAGGCTGCGGGCGTCTCTACCTGTGGTCCATAGAGTAGGCGTTGTCAGGGAGCGGCTGTGAGGACGGTATGTGAGCGTAGGTCCGATCTGGTTTGGGCGTCGGGGCCGCCGTGGGTGAGGCATGATGGAGGGGGGACACAGGGGTGCTACAAGGGGGCGTCACTGGGCTGGAGGGCTTCATTCCTGCAGGCTGCTTCTGCTCATAGGCACTGCGGTAAACAGAAGGAACAGGTTAAAAGTGGCTGCAGCGGGTTTGATTCCTGAATATATAAGCTTTCATGATGATTGAGCATGTTTGAGGTTCAGAACACGTCACAAGCTTTGTGTCTCAAATCTCAAATCACACTGGTTAAGACTTTATTCATACACGTCTGCATCAGATTCTGTTGTTGATTTGCTTTAAGTGTGTTTGTCCGACACATCGGTACACCCAGATCACACGTTGTTGAAATGACCCAGATTCTGCTTAAATACAGAACATGTTATTCATGCAGAGAATGAGATATTCGAAATATTAAAATACATAGTTTCTATTGTTGTTATTCTACTTTAAGTAACTTTCAAACATAAAACAGATTTAAACTTATTTCTACAACATTGTATTCAGATGAATTGTAAACTTGAGATTGTTAAATTTGTACTTTTTCAAAGGGAGTTTGGTATGAGTGTCCTAAATTCTCTGTATTATTATAATTATCTTTTGTTTGTCACATATTCGTCCTTCCACATCATATTATTTTTAAATCATACATTTGCTCAGACACACGCTGACTTGTTTCGATGGACATATTAAGGACCGTCACACCATCTCTTGGCGTACACTGTGGAGATTTTGATGCAAAGTAAAGTCCTGCCAAATGTTTTTCTTTTTTTGTCCTCTATATGCGTCTCAGCAGAAGCCACCAGGTGAGGGAAATGAATCACACATATGATTCACCACTTATGAAACAGAGTTTCAAGACGACTCTCTGCTCACAAGGTCATTATACTCTATACGCCTGTGAGCAGAACGAATGTTGTGCATTACAAATCAAATCAGTTGGAAGAATTTGCAAAACAGCGCCTTCGATTTACAGTCCCTTAGATTCTGGTACATCTTATTTGAAATGTTTAAGTGTTTTTCTATTTCTATAAAAAAAAATACAATATTATGTCGGGCTGAACAGTTGAAAAAAGGGTTTACAACAATTGATAATTCATAAAAAAAAGCACCTATAGTTCATCATGTAACATCCCTGAAATAAACTGATGCTTGGTTAAAGTGTAAAACATAAAAAAAATACTTGTATACTCTTTCTATCAATTCACAGTGGCTGCATGTTCTTTTTCGCTCGCCGTCCTTCACAGGGACACTTCAGGTCCTGTGGAAGTTTTGAGTGTTGAGTCGGTGTTGTCGCGGCGCCCACCTGATGTTGTACGGGCACTTCTCTCCATACTGGAGCTTGAAGGGCCGCTCCTGACTACAGTTGGAGCTCAGCTCTGAACACGGGCTGTGCAGCTCCCTCTTGATCTTCAGCTGCAGTCCGTGGAAAGCCACTGCACCCAGAGAGGAAGACAGAAAGATGCAAAGAAGCTCATTTAGAATCTGAACGACTGTCAAAGAGCGACTTGTCAGGTATCAAGTAGTATTTATAATATCTACACCGAAATTCACTCAATAAACATCGTTTTTTTGGAGCCTGACTCAATTTTTGGGGCTGGTCATTAGATTAAAGATTAGATTTTTGCAGTGATGCCTCAAATGTGGTGATCAAAACCTTTTACATAATGGAGACCAGATAATGTAAAAGGTTTTACAGGTTTTATACAAAGTTTCTTACAATTCATCAATACACCCCATTGTCTTAAACAACATCAGTGAACCTCACTGTGAGTTTAAGAACCAGAAATCACCCCAAGAATCTTTTTCCTGCATCATGTTCTGTAAAGATAAAACAGTTTTTATTTCATAAAGCCCCGTAGAACATCACGTCCTACAAATCACTTAACAGAAAACAACCAGATTAATTCATTTGGGGAGAAAATGCTGTCGGTTCTAATCGTTCTTTCTTTGTACCTCTCTTCTCTATATTAAACAAAAAGGACAAAGCTGTCTAACTCTTCCTCTTCGTCAAACAAAAGTCCACACCAGCTTTCCCAAAACTGGAAGACAACCAAACATACAGATACCAAGTACAGGACTTGTATGAACGTGTACCAGGCCGTCGCTGATTAAGAGAATTCACGACGGATAAATTAAAGTTAGAAGACAAAACATTCATCCTCCGACAGTTTTGACATCTCATGCCATCGCTTACACGAACAACTCGCTTCAAATCTCATTTGTTGGGCCTTTTTTCCTGACAGGGACTCTGTTAGTGAAATATGACAATCATAAACGCGCGTGTGTGCGGCGAGCTCCTGTAAATGCTCTATCTGCTTTCAGCTGGCTGTCAATACGTTCCAGACGACAACAACAAGGCTCATTGATCTGAAGGCGGGGGGCCCCCGCGCTCTCTACCTATGGCCCCGCAGTGAGCCTGGTGCATCTGAGAGGCTGTTAAGTGCCTGATCAGTCCTGATTAACATCCCATCATCTCAAGTCATGATCAACGCTAATCCAATTGGCTGCGCTTCTGACGAAAACCCAGTCAGTCAGAATGAAGTCAGGCTCAGGTTGCCTCGCTGATCGCCGTCTTCACCGCGGCTGCACACAAAGCAGCGACGAGGCCGTCCCACAGCGCTCTATCGAACACGATGAGAGCGGGCCGGTCGGGGCTGAAGGGGACGATATTTGACATTTCAGGCTGAGAGACGGCTTTTTAGAAACACAGCGACCAGAAATTATGAATGGAGGCAGACGATCCATCAACTCCTGGTCCCACTAAAGTACAAACATTTAAACATTTGATGACCCAGAAGACACAAATGTTTGGTTTTTGGGAATATTTTTTTTCTTTTCCGCACGGAGCTGAGAGAGGAGGATGTTTTGGGGAGTTTTTCTCACGGCTGACTGACAGCTGCCGTATGAGCAGGGGTCGATCTGCCAACACCCCATCTGACGCACAGCAGAGCCCCTGGGGGACGGGCCACACGGGCCCGGCATGACAAAGCTCAGGGGTTGTTCGCAGCCCTCGCTGGGGGCCTGACCTTTCCGGGTCATCGATCCGAGGTCAAAGAGACACTTCCTGAGGGGAGACCTTTGACGACGCTGGCATGGCAGAACCTCGTTAAAGGCTTACGGAGTCAAAACAAATACCTTAGTTTTGCTTGTTGAGATCACAATCAGTGTCACTTTAATTACCCGTTACAACAAACACACACGTAGCTCTTATTTCAAGTTACCTCCCCCGTCTTACTACATTTCTTTTCTCTATCTTACACTGAATCAGTTTTATACAGTAGGTCAATTCATGCTGAAGTGTTTGAGCCACGGCGATAAAAAAAAAAAATGCTTTGTTTAACCGTAAGAGTCACAGCAGCCATTAACAGCGGCTTCTAGTGGGCTCCAGCGCAGAGGCCTTAAATTAGAAATGGAAATGTCACAATAGATTTCGTCAGTGGGGTGCCAAGGTACACAAATCAATAGCGAGGGCACTGCCTCTGACTAAAACAGAGACTTCCTTTTTTAGTCCAGAATGTCATGCCCATCACCGCTTGATTGCTCTCATTATCTACATATTGATTAACCGAGATGGTGGGGTGTTTAAAAGAAGAAGCAGTTAGAACAATTACTGGGTCTATTTTGAATGCAAATGTTTTGTTGTTTTTTTTTTTTTTGCTTCCAGGGGCCATTAAGTGAAATATTGTGCAATTTTCTTTGGTCTTTGGTGAACAGAATCATCAGAAATCTGTTTTAAGTCACATGTTTGAACACATAATTCTTCCCCGTCACACACGTGAGGAAAGATTTAGAGAACTTGCTACTAATCATTTAATTTTAGCTTCCATTTTTTCTGGCAGTCCTTTTCGTTACATTATCAAAGAACTCTTGGCTCCGAACGTTGTGTATTCTCAGGTACAAATTGTGTGTTTTGGCAGAACCGGAGCCTTCGTTTGGCAGATATTTCTCCCGTCCATTCATAAAAAAAAAACTACAGGGTCTTTTGGCAACAGCGGAAAAAACCTTCCATTCCATTTTCACCTACTGTAGGTGCTCGCCTTCGCTGTTAAATGACGGCGGCTCAGATCTGCTGGTAACGTGTGGCCTCATTTTACACCTCCTCTACTGCTCCGTTTCCTGCTAAGTTATGCTAATGGTAAGCATCTGTGTTGGAGTTTGAGACAAAGAAAAATTCTCCTTCTCCTCCTTCAGCCTGAGGACACTTTCGCTTCGAGGCCGCTCTCATGCTGCTTCTGTGCTGCATGGATGGAGAGTGCGAAGTCGACATTGAGGGAAAACCGCCATAGTTTTCTCGAGAGGTGATAAATCTGAGGCCATAAAAATATAAAATAACACACACAGTCTTTTCTTTCTATTCACCCCTCTTCTTCTATCTCAAGTGGGTTTTTTTTTTACCTTTTCTTTTCTAATTCTAGGTCACAAAAGAACAGAATACTCAAAAAATATAAAAATGTAAAAATATGGTTCATGCTGCTGTTAATTTCACTGAAGTAAACGCAGAACTGAAAGTGTTAAAAATCAATTTAAATCAGATAAGAAGAAGAGAAAAAATACATTAAAGGAATTAAAGCTTTTTTCAGGTCAACATTTTCTATATTCAACTGGATTAAGTTTCCTCAAAATAAGAATCTGTAATTAATTAAACTCATGTCAGAATATTTTACAATAAAAAAATACCACTGTTGCAACACTATTTGTGTGTTCTGCTAGTGCTACAAACAATTAGGCTAACAACTCGACTATACAACTCTTTAACATTAACGATGCTACTATCGAAGATATGTTTCAGCTTTTGCAGTTAAATCTAGTTACCTTCAGATTTGGTGCAAATTTAATTTAATACAAACTTTACAACCCACCAGTTTATACTTATCATAGAGTGAAAGAACAGATTTTATTTTCTAACGTCCCTAAGGTCAACACTTAAGCTAAATTGTAAAAGTAAAGCATAATAACTTCACAAAAACAGGTCATTAAATTATTTTAAAGGATAAAGCTGCTGTTAATCTTTATTGTCTTGTTGTCAAAAACATATAAACCAACAATATTTAATCCAGTCTGACAACACAGGCCAAAGATGTACCGTAAATCTTTGGAAAAATGGTCACAAATCTATCGTTTCAATCTTAAATGAGGCCACAAAATGTCCTCTAACATCTCTGCACTGTAGTTTCTAGAGAGAATAACTCAGAGAGTAGTGAACAATGCCTCTGTGGGAACTGTTTTCAGCTGTGGATTTGGGATTGACTCAAAAATAAACCACAGCGTCTGTTCATCGTGACAAAAGGACACTAAAGAGTGATGGAACAGAGCACCAAGACATATCAGCCTCTGGATCTGCGGTTGGTTTTGGTGATTTCCTGGTATTTTATGATTAAAAAGGAGAAAATCTAGACAAGTTTTGCCCTTGAAGTTAAAAACCGAAGCTGCTTTGTTGCAGTAATGAGACTCACTACTTGTAATCACCTCCAGTCTTCCTCGCTGCCCTTCTCTGCTCACTCACAACTTCCATCTACATCTCTTTCCACCTCCGTCTCTCTGTCTCGCCCGTCCGTCCTCTCCATCTCTCGGCTTGGTGAAACCCATATGGGAGAGCTGCCGGCTGGGATGCCTGCTCGAGCGCCCAACCACGGTGCCCTCACCCTCCCGCCATCTGTTAGTGCCTCTCCAGTCTGCTGCAGGTTTGCCAACAGGACAATTCAGATGGTCAGCAGTCTCCTGCCACCGTGGCCACCCACCCTGGCTACCTCTGAAGGACAACGGGACAGTCTCGGTGACCTCTGGTTCGCTACTGTACACCACGCCGCTCCCTCCATGTTGGATTTTTAGGGTGAGCTAATTCACACCCAGTGGTCGGGTTTTTAGTTCACTGTTGATACGAAATCAAGCCGGATGAATGGAAAGAATTTGAGAAAGGAGGGGGGGAATATTTCAAGGACATACAGGAGGACAAGATGTTTTTTACACCCTCACAACTGAGGTTGACCTAATCTAAGCTTGTCTTTACTCAGTCTGTGGAGCAGGAGTTACAAAAAATGGCTCCAATAAATTAAATCAAACAACAAAATCAGAGCACAACTATTAGATTTATACACAAGGTGAAGATTGTTTTTGTGTCCTCCTCAGCCCTTAGCACCTCTGATTTTGTGTTTCAAGGTGTTTGAAAAAATAGACCCCCCTCTGGTTTTTAATCTAGGAAACCAACAGGAACCAGATCGAGGATCTCAGGCTGTCATCTGGCTCACAAGAGGTTAAAAGGCCTGTGATCTAGTTTAATGCCAGAACTAATCTCTGCTCAGTCTAACAAACATATTTTATTTGACTGCGAAAATCTAACAGTCTACTATAAAACTAAGATGCAATATGCTGATGCAGATATGATCTTTTTTTCTTTGTTCTACTGACGGATCCTCACTTCTGCATTTTTTTTTTTGTGTCCAAGTTAGTTTCCAGGTTAAAGGGCACCGAGGACATAGGGAAGACTTGTTTTGTGTCTTTTCTCACAGTTTCATGGGCGTTTTGGCTCATCGGAAAGACATGTGCTCGCAACCGGGTCCCACTGAGCTCCACTCACTCCGTTTCTGTCCCCACCTTGGCACCACTTCCTCCAGAAGTGGGCCGTGCCAAGTCACCAGTCAGTGTGTGCAAACCGCCGTGCACGACCAGGTACGACTAACTACCTCGTCCTTATTACTATGAGGATAGAAATCAGAGCTGGTCAAGCGATAGAATATTGAAGGGACTATTCTTAGAGACTGATTTTTTGTCTTGCAGGAAAAAGAAAATCATGCTACTGAAGGCAAACAAGCCTTCATGAAGGGGATAAATGTAGTATTTTCTAATATTACACCATCGGATTTAGAAAATCTAACCACGCTGGTTACACAAAAAGCACTCAGGAAAAAAGGTCATCTAGGAGCATTTTATAAATATTTTATTTAACAAAAAATATCAAAACAGCCATCAGTTGACTGCAGTTTGGCCTCCCGGGATATAAAAATATCACTTCAACCCCTTAAAAAAAAAAAAAAAAAAATCCACCACAATATTTTGATGTTTATGCAAATAAATCACACTGCAATAATAATATCTCAGTGGTGGTGCGAGGTACATGAGCAACACAAGGGGCGAGACAGATAGAGAGACATACAGAGACACAGAGAGAGAGAGAGAGAGGGAGAGAGAGAGAGAGACCCCCCCAACCCATGATGCACCTGTCTGCAGACCCGCAAGACTGCCGCAGCTCTCCAGAGAGCACTTGTGCGAGCAAAGGTGAGGCGACTGAGAGACACGGAAAAACACACACCGCCTCGTGCACGCTCCCCGTGTACAAACCAGACGAGAGGAGGGGGGAAAGAAAAACACCACAGATGTTGACACACACACACACACACACACACACAGAAACACATTCGCATGCACAAACACACAAGAGAGAGAGAGAGAGAGAAAAAACGACGTGGTCTCTTACTCACAGTTTTCAGTCTGGAAGTCTGGAACGAACTGCTCGTCATTGTCGGGAACTTGAGCTAAAGACACGAGCGGAGAGAGAGAAAGAAGAAGAAAGGGAATGATTGTTTCTGATGTTGATGGACAACGCAGCATTGATCACGGCGCTCTACAGTCCAATACCCTCCTCTGGCAAACAGAATCTCCTGGGATATTAGGTCGGCCTATCCCGGCATTGTTTGCCTCCGCTGTCGGTTAAAGAACGCAGTTGTGAAACAATATGTTTTACAGGGAAATCAGGGCACGAGGTAGTTTGTGTTTACTTGATGCCCACGTAAAAAATGTGGAAACTAGGATTTGTCTGTTTGAACATCCTCAGAGTCGTGACAAAGAATATCCACCATATTTAGTCATTTTATCTTTTGATGAATCCCAGATTTTTTTAAGAAATTGTTAAAAAAATGGCAATTAAGGTAATTTTTCTATAAAAAACATATTTAGAGATTTTAAGTGACAAAAACAATTTTGCCACGAGGTCCATTTAGCAGCATGTCAGGAGCTTTCAATCATATTACACAAACTTCCTCAGCAGATGGAATCGTAATTGCTCAAAATGCCGTTTTTCTGAGCATTTTAAGGATTTATCGCCAATGTTCGCTCAAATCCAAATAAATCAAATCGTTTTTTTTCTTGATTTTAGTGCAGCGATCTTCCTTATTTTGCCTAAAACAAGTTGACTTCTGTTGAAATTCAGATTTCAGTGTTTGTTTTAATGAAATCAGAATTCTACGGGCTGATAACAGGCCAACAGGAAATGCACCAAAATTACAAAACAAAATGTACAAAAATAACCTTGAGAGGTTTTTGAACAAAACATTTTCCACAATCTATAAAAAGAAGTCCTACAATAAACCGTGTTTTCCCGCCAACGCGAGCCTGCGAGAGAGAGAATATTTTTCCTGAGGTGACCGTCTACCTCCTAATTCCACTTCCTGAGGTCGCCTTGTCCATTGACTGCTCCACAGCGTCGCCTCTCGCTAGCTTGCCAGCAGCCAAACACCCATTGTTAACAGTATCTAATTGGCTTCTTCCCTACTGGTGAATCCACCTGTACCTACCGAGTCAGGTCTGTTCCAAAAACCTTCCAACGCTTCACCTGCGCCTCAGAAAAAAGTACCCCTGCACTCGAGCTTAATGCTAAAATAATGAAGCCCGCTTCGCTCCAGCTCCAATTAAAACATGTACATATTTATATCACACATATTTACACTCAGTGACAGTTCAACGTGTCCCTCAAGTTTCGACTCTCTCTGGCAAAAAGCAAAAAAAAAAAAAAGGAGATTTAAATGTGTCATTAGCACGTCTATTTATACACACAATGGGGTGGATCCTCATTATCACAGCATCAGTAACGTGTCTCGACATGTCTGGAGATCTCGAACAAAAATCACTGATTTTCCATTTTTGCCACTCTTGATATAATCAGGGATGGTGTGTGTGTGTGTGTGTGTGTGTGTGTGTGTGTGTGTGTGTGTGTGTGTTTTCTCTCTCCAGCCAGAGGTGTGAATTGAGGGGAGAGTAAACAATCAACAGATCAAGAGGAGAAATTGCTGCATATTCTCCAACAATGTCAGGCGGGTGAAGAGGACAGCAAACAAAGGGCTCGAGATGAGTTGACTCCAGGTTCTGCTGTCATCAACTCTCTATTGTGTGCAGTTCTTTTAAATGTTTGCCTGGTTGAAGTGCTGGAAAACAACTTGGGCTACTTTGCTGAAGGCTTTCTTAAAGGGCCATTAGATTAAATTATAGAATAATATATTAAACTAGTGAGAGGGAGAGTCCTCACATGGTAAATTATACCATTTCAGGACTTTTATCTGATTTTTTTCAGCGACACAACAGTGAAGAACACTGACACAAAGGCTGCGAAGAAAACAGCTCTCGTCTCGTGATTACAACACAAACAAAACTTCAGTGAGCCTAACTTGGAGAGGGACAAAAGACACGATGAGAAAAGAGAAAAAAAGAAAAGGCAGCAGAGTCTCTGTGTCCGAAAAAAAAGAGGAAGTACAGGATGGATGAGTCACCGGCCTCAGTCTGTGAATGAGCCAGCTGATCCCTGCAACAAACTCCTGGGGAGAACGGCAGAGCTGGAAATCTGCCGCCATTCACAAAACAAAAAAAACAAAAAGAGAGAGAGAGAGAGAGAGAGGGAGAAGGACAGAAGGAAAAAGGAAGGAAAAAAAAGGAGTGAGGATGAAAGGGGAGACGTTGTAAAAGAGGCCTGAGCAGGAGAAGACTGTCCGAGGTGTTTCCTGAACCTGCGACAGCTCTGAGGTGCGAGTTTTAAATAAATTCAACATCCAGCATGCAGCGACGTCCGAGACAAACTACCAGACGCTACGCGAACAAAAAACCAACGTATTCATAAACCGAGAAATCTACAAAGTGACTTTTTGTCTCCTGGCAGGACGGTTAGTTTAATTCGTGGAGGTGGAGGTGGAGGTGGAGGGCAGTCGTGGTTTCTAGGTGTCAAACACACGCCCGTCAGCTGACAAACACCCTCTCAACCATCTAGTTCTCGGGGAGTCGGAAATTCAGTCGCTCTCCCATAATTCCTCCTCTCGTTCCAATTACCTGAACTAATAAATCTTGAGAGAACGGGGAGGTATTCCTTTTCATCTTAATGGACAGGAAGTCATTCATTAAATCTACAAATCTTGAAGCGTACCATCATCACGTTGATCCACGACAGGCAGAACTGTAATCTTTAACAGTAATACCTCTTTATCAGCCGCCGTCTTCTCTTTCCTCACTTTGGATACTGAAATATTAAAATCGTGTCTTATTCTTTTTTTTTTTTTTACGCGCCCTGCGGTGAAGCACCGCGCCGACCTCATAATCTAACTGCTGCTCAAGAGTCGGCTCGACTACTCCAATATCTGTTTCAAAGCATACTTTACATTTTTTTTTTTTTTAAGAAAAAAGCTCTGGATTTGAACGGCAAACGTTTTCAAATGTGCAGAAGAAGAAAACTGATGGAGCAGATAAATGATTGAGAGTCTTCTTCACCTGTGTGACGGCTGCGAGAGACAAAATTTCTCCAGACACTTTTTCCAGAGGATGTGAAACGATTCAATCCTTAAGATAAAAAAAAAGAAAAGTTGATTCAATCATACGGCACGCTGGAGGATTCTACTTTATAACTAGAGTTACGGCTTTACAAACTCACTTATATGTTGAGATTGATATCATTTGGGGGGCAGGTTTGCTTTTTATCGATGCAAATTCAGATTATTAAACATTTTAACTGAGTCGTTCTGCACGAATAAAACAACACACTGTAGGAAAGTTAAACGTTTTGCCTTTACACTGCAGATCTTCACGTCTTCTCATAATTTCTAATCATCCTATTTTAATTAAAGGGACTAAAAATAACCCTGAAAGTAATTTCACACATTAAAACATATAGTTTTTCGGAAGCGTTACATTTTGTCACTATTTTGTAGCAATTAACACAAAATTTACCACTGAATAAATTATTTTTTTCTACTCTTATAAATTCATATGCATACATCCACACGGTGTAGAGAAGGGGAAGATGCAGTCAAGTGTCACTAACGTTACAAAACATATAAAATTCCTAATTTCTTCACCAGTGTTTTGGCCCATTTGCAGAGAAAATACCGGCAATTTTGTTTGTTTTATAAATAAATACAAAAAGTGGTTTAAATTGGTCTTTCAAAGCAGATATGTACAACTTTACACTCTGTCTGGATTTCAGCTTTAACACAGACGGATCAAATCATAAAACTTCTTCCATGAACTCTAAAAAAAAAAAATGTTTTGTCCTAAAACTGAAATATCAACTTCCAGCTCACATGCACATATTCAAAAGCACGTTTTGCTGCTCAGTGAGATGCAAATACGTCAAAGTCAAGCAAAAAAAAGAAGCGGAATGGACCAACATGCACATGCACAGCAGAACAACATGGAACAAAGTCAGGAAGAAGAGAAAAAGATAAAGAACAATATTCACCACTGACCAAAACTTCGGTGCTGCAGACACGATGGAAAGAGGACACTCGCGCTTAAATCCTGAAGCATCACGTCTCAGTTAGACCACAATGAGCACGTCTTGCCATCAGAGACAAAAATATATTTTAAAAAAAAACGTAGAGATTGATGAATATATAATAAAAAAAACAAAAAAAAACAACAGTCGATTTGAGAGGCTGATTCTGCTGGTTTGGAAGTCTGCGATTAAAAAAAAAAAAAATTATAGATCCATTCTCTCTTTTTTCTTTTTCTTTTTTTTTGCTGCCAAGAAATGAAATTGAAGAAGACAAGGTGATGGTACAGCTGGAGAAGATAGAGAGGTGTGCTGAGAGGAGGCAGAGAGAGGGAGAGAGAGAGGGAGAGAGAGAGGGAGTGAGCAGGAGAGAGAGAGAGAGAGAGAGAGAGAGAGAGAGGCTACAGCAGAGCTCTGGTATAGAGGTGGAGGTGGTGGCGGTGGCTGGCGTGCAGCGCGTTAGCTCCTGCCAAAAGCAGAAGAGACAGTGAGCGTCGGAGAGCCTTCTCCTGGTAATTTGTGATGACACTCTCTGGGTAGAGCCTCCTCGGTCTCCCTCAAGACCCCTCGCTCACAGTCTCTAATGTATGCATGACACACAAGGTGCCTCTTCCACACAGGCTTTTAATTGGACTGCGACGCTAGGCAAGTAACTCCAGGCAGCTCTTTTTCTTCCCCCCCCACCTCCTCTCCTCTCCTCTCCTCTCACAACCTATCCATTTTTACCCATCTCTCTCCTCCTTTTTTTGCTCGAGATTTGAAACACTCACCTTCTGCCAGCCAAGTCTCCTGCAGCTGACTGAGGTCCTGGAAGAGCTCTGGAGGAGGAGGAGGTGGAGGAGGTGGTGGTGGTGAGGAGGGGAGAGAACCAAAGCAGAGAACAAGGTTTGAAGTCAGTTTTTTAAAAAAAAAAAAAAAAAAAACAGAGTCAAAGCTCGGGAGAAGTATCAGAAACAACTGACTTCATTACGGAGGGCTGATATGCCGGCGGAGGCTCGGTGGGCACGTGTGCAGCTAATAACAAGTCAATTTGTGTCTCTGACCGCTGACAGAGGCTTGTGAGAACCATCACAGGCCGCTGTGTTGTAATTGAGATTCTGTACTTAGCAGCACAGGTGGCCACAAACCAATTGAATTTTGCTAAATGTTTAGGAGCCGTGAAATTAACTTCTCCCGCTGCCCTCTGCCTACCTTCAGTGTCCAGAGCCAGGTCGGACTTAATGAATTTTCTCTTTCTGTCATGTGCCGGCCCCTGGCAGCTCGTTGTCTTCTCCTGCAGCCTCTGCAAAATAACACACACACACAAAAAGAGGACACAAATCAATTCTTTTTTCGCCGGAGCAGTGATTGTGTTGTTGGCTGCAGCACACGTGCAACTGAAAGAGCCTCAATGAGCCACTCATGGATGCATCTGACACTTGTAAAAGCCTGAACCCGGTGCAGAGGGACCCCTGTGCTCCACTCATCAAGATAGGATGAACATGTAGTAACACGGTGCAGGACCAAGCATGTAGGTGTGTTCAGGAGTGGGCACCTTGTGTAGCTGTTTATCTTTGATGATTAAATGTAACTTAAATGGTCCCTGAGGGAGAAAATGAGTGTTTGGCAGCAGCAGCAGCAGCAGCAGAGAGGAAGGCAGAGATGAGATCAGAGCAAATAAATAAAAGAAGTATTAGAGAGAAGAAGAGACAATAAAGAGATGTTAAACATGATGTGGAAGATCTGAGTCTGTGATCTGATTTTGGCTTCACTCACTTTGGAGTTACAATAAGGCACCTGCTGGTCGTGAAATCCATCCATTCTGCGCCGCTGTGGCTTTAAAAGACGAGCGATCTGCAGCGTCTCCTGTCCGGTCACCCTTCAGATAGATAAAAAGGGAGGAAAGAAGCGAGGACGTGAATCTCTCACACAGATCAGGAAACCTTCTCCTGCGACATTACAGACAAACACATCCGGCGACGCTGCAAAAGTTAAGTTGCCAAATCTGCAAACGTCGTGCGTAAAGACGCGGAGCGCGCAGCGAAATGTTTTTGTTTTTTCTTCTCCCCACTGTTGCAGAATTAAACTTGTGACGGAGGGTGTATGTAAAAGTGTGCAGTTACCTAGCGACCTCGCTTTTATTCATCCGCTTGCAGAGTGCCACGGAGCGGCTCGCAGGATCTCCACAGTCCCGGCTGCTCGCCTGCGCTTCTCCCCCCTGCTCGCTGCGTTGCTTTCTAGCGGGGCTTGGCATCGCCTCCCCGGGGCCTCCCATGGAAACAAGCCGCGCTCCCGCTCTCCTATTGGTTGTCAATGTCTTTCACTGGATCAGATTGCTGGCAGTCAATCACGCTGCACGGCTGCAGGCGGTGAAGCAACCGGAGAAGGAGTCGATGCGCTCTGGCTTTTTTTTTTTTTTTTTTAAAGTTTGGATTTATGTGTATTAGCAGAAATCTTGTGCGTAATTTGGAGCTTTTTGGAGTTCAGACTTGCAAAAAACACACACATGCAAACTGCACCTGCACACACACACACACACACACACACACACACACACACACACACACACACACACACACACACCTCTCCCGGTCAAGTTTGTGTCCATGGTAACTGTGTTTTGAAGAGCCTCCAGAGGGACTCGCTGCTGCGCCAGCTCTCCCCTCTCTCCTGTAAGGGATACATTGTTGGGAGTGCCGGGGACCCGCAGAAGGCGCTGACCTGGAAGTGAAGCACAGGTCACCGGGCAGAACTGAGGACAGCTTCCAAAAAAACCACACCAAACACTGCTGTGAAAAGAAAAACACATGACAGATTGAGTTAAAAGAGAAGCGTCTGAGCCTGAAGCTGTTCTCCTGCAGCTTCCTTTAGCAGTAATTCACTTGAACACTGCAGGAAACTTAAAAACACAAATTAAGTTGGTTATCAGTATTGAATAGAATCTATAATACATGTGTATTAAAATACAAATTTAAATGGATAAACATGTGAACACAAAGCTAGGAGTTTAGCCATCTGAGACAGTAATGGCTACTTTACTACTAATGTTAGCTAGCTAGTCAACTACCAAAGATACTAGCTAGATAGCATTTTTTTCTACCTTGTTTCCTTAAAAAAGTCTTTTAAAAAATCAGTCAGTTGTTATCCAGGAAAATATTATAGAATGTATGAATCAACATACTTCTTTAAATATAATCTATAATACATGTATATTAAAATAAATATATAAATGGAGCAACATGTGGACACAAGGCTAGCAGTTTAGCCACGTTAGCTCTGAGACATTAGGGCTTGTTCACTAATGTTAGTTTGCTAGTCAGCAAAGCTAACACAGTTTCTAGCTAGACAGCATTTTTTTTTACACTGTTTCCTCATTAAAGCTGTTCATACAGTTGACAGACTTAATATTATTAGTTGTTACACTTATAGATGTTATAAACTTCACTTACCTCATACTGCGTCATTCCACTGTAGGTAAAAGTAACACAGGAATATTTTTTGGCTAAATATATGGTTGTTGATTCTTTATACAGTTATTAACATAAACACTAGGAAGCCTGTGGTTAAGTCAGTTAAATGTTATATTTCATTTGATTTATTTTGTATTAACATAATCTATAATTCATTTACATTAAAATGAAATAAAGTGAAACAACATGTGAACAAGGCCGGTGGTTTAGCTAAGTTAGCGGGCTGATGTTTATGTGGAAATGTCAGCTAGCTAGTCAGCCAAGCTAACGTAGCCTATCTAGACAGCTATGTCTATGTAAAACTGTTTACTAGCAGACTTTGTTAGTTTTTTTCTTTCTTTAATTTATTACACTTATTATTACTAAATATGTTATGTTATGTATGTTATGTTATGACCTTTACTTACATAATACTGTCATTCAGGTTACACAGGCCTTTGTCTTCAGGCTACATATATGATTTACTGCATGTCTTTCCTTCTCACAGGGCTGATACCATCTCTGTTGCTCTTCTGGAGGTTTATTTGTTTATTTTTGGTCAAAGTGTTAATCTGATTATCTTTCTTTGTCTGCATTGTGGATGTCTAAGTAGGGGGTGCCACTTTTTTATTACATATATTCCTTTGAAAATGTGTCATTGCATGACTAAATCTGACCTGGTTTGTCTTTTAATATCTTTATTTCTTAGTTTGCATTGTTTTTCTTAACCCTACAACTCTTAACACCGCCAGAAACCTTCAAGAAAAGTCAAAAGCCATCAGACAAAATAAAATATATGGCATGAATTTCTGATAATCAACACTGGGAAAAGTCTGCATGTAATCATATGCTGTCTTATAGTCAGCTTTAGGAGAGGGACACAAAAATAAAATAAAACAAATACATTTAAACATTTTAAATTATATACTTTATTTTATGTTCTGTAATCTTTGCCCTAAAAGTCTTTTATGTCCTCAGAAGATAACCTATCTGGCTGTGAAATGAATGTAAATAGATTGTAAAATCATGTTTTTTTTACAGTACAACAATCAATATAAAGATTTCCCCGATACAGGACAGATCTCGGATAAACCCCCTGAAAAGGAACCTTTACCTTCGCATTAAACACTTGACTGAAGGACGGACATATCGGGAGGCAGCAGTGGTCACGCTGATGCCATCTTGGATCCAGGCAGGGTTCCATTACCGGGCAGGTGAAGTGGATGTGAAGTGAAGTACCGTGTCACTCCTGCTGAACCCCCCCGAGGAAGAAGGAACGCGGTTCAAGTGTAGGCGTCCACCCATCTGACACCGAGACACGCAGTAAACCAAGTGCCACTCAGGACAAACAGGACGGACTTCTTTCTTTCTACTAGAATCCCTGAAGAGTCGACTTTGTGTCGACAGTGTTTTCCATGAAAGTCCGACTGAAACTGATGTAAATCTTTGCTAAGTAATCAGTGATGATGTTTGTTTTGTACATATTTAGTGAAAACTGTGATTAGGATCTTGTATTTCCTTGTAAGGCGGTGATGTGGCGCCCCTTCAGTGTTGAGGTCAACGGGCCATTGATCGTTAGGGGTGAATAATTCGATTAGTGCAGCAGAAAACTGATCATTATCACTTCAAATCCACCAGCTGATGGGAGCGGTGGTGTTGGCAGCTGTTGCGTAGTCCTAATTTATAATCGATAACTGACATTCTGCTCATTTTCCATCAACACACAACTAGACCCATGATGCAATAGGTGACTACGTAACGTAGTGTTAAAGTTACAGTTTCACTCTTTGAGTTTTGACCAACGTAAGTAAGATCACTAATCTGTCGACTACAGTAGCTCGTTTTCTAAAACAGGATGAATGAATTTACACAAAAAGCTGAAGTATTATTATAGTTTTTATATTTCTTCACCATGTGTTGTGTGTCCGGGGGGGTTCAACGGTCAAATGCACACAGAACACCAGAACAACACGTCAAACAACAAAAGCTTTTTTTTTTTTTTTTATTATTATTTCCATCATCACTTTTTTTTTCCGAGTCAACACTTGGCAGGCAATAATTTGTTTTAGGCGGAACGACACGGTGTGAGTTCTAGAGTGAAGCAGTAAGCGGAAAAATAAATAATACTGTGTACAAAAATACAACCTTCACTGTACAAACGCTGCAGAGTACAAAGCAAAGAGATGGAGACAGAACAGACCTCGGTCTCCTCTGGAGGTATGGCACTTTTTTTTTTCTTTTTATTTTTAAAAGACTCAAATAGTCGAGCCTGTAATTCTTCCTCAGACCAAAAAAACAAAACAAAAGCAGGAGTGCAGTTCTGTTAAAAACAACACATTTGTCAGGTGTGTGTCGCACCGGTGGGTCCGTAACAAACCCCCTGGAATCTGAAGTCACGTTTGTGTTTATCTTTAGTGAGACGCGATAAGATAAATACTGTTCAAATGCAGAAACCATCCAGAATAATGTTGTTTATTTGTGCACACTAATAATAATAATAAGTTAAAGGTGCACTACAGAAAGCATCTGCACATGTGAGTGGCTGCGAATTGCCTCTGAGAACCGTAATCACTGGATGGCATTGATTTTCAGTATTGATTCTTTAAATCAAGCCGGTACAATATATATGTCAATAGTCATTTTGTATTTAGACTTTAATTGGTTAATGTACGCTCGTATGCGCGGCGGACTGTAAACACTCAACAGAAGACATCAGGGCGAAAAATCAATGACTCGGAGCTGCACGGTCATCGTACCAACAAACACGTTACACTCTTTTTTTTTTTTTATTGTTTTGTTTTGTTTTGTTGCCCTTTACACTTCAAAAGTACCTGAGAACCTGAGAAACACAGGATCCCATACAAAACGCAGCCATTTTTCATAGATAAAGTAACGATATGCTTTAAAACCGCGCGAAAAAAGTTGCAGTTGTCAAAAAAACAAACAAAAAAAAAAACGATCAATTTTCCACAATGTGTCAAAACAGATCTCAGGCCACTCATGCAAACAAGAAAGTGTGCACACGGTTGGTAAAACTGTCCGGACGTCTCTCTCGTGCGACGTGAAACAAAGAGTGTCATGCATTTTTCATGAAGACCGTTAAATCATTCCTTCATCTTTTTTTTTCACCGACGGAGCAGCAACACGGCAGATCAAAACATGACAAGGATGACTTTGCAGGAACCGTTTTATAAAAAAAAAAGAAAGCAAAAAAGCTGATTTCTCTGTCTTTTTTTTTTTAAACGCCACTTGAAGCCATTCGTGAGTCAAGCGCTGAGCAAAGACACTTCACTTCTTACTAAACACTTTTTGGAAAGGGGGGAGGAAAAAAGATCAGCCGCTGACTCCAGATATGTCAGCTTCAACAGCAGCAACCTCGCTCAGTGTCCATCATGCATCAGGGGTATGCAAATGCAAATGCAAAAAAAAAAAACTGTTTAAAAAACATCAATAGCAGCAAAATATGAATAAATAAATAAATACATCATATCACAAAAAAAAAAAAAAAACACATTCATCTGTGGAGTTTTTTGTCCACATGGCACGGATCACAACAGCAGAAATAAAAACAGACTTTTTTAGAAAAATCGAGCTTCCCGAAATAGCCTCAGTATTTTTGGAGCTGGACTAAAAACTACACGCCGTCGGTCGAAGCGCCGGCTCTACGCGCGCCTCCTTTCCATTAATTGAGCGGCTTCTTCTCGGTGACGTCTCCACATGCTGCAGGCGATACTTACTGAACCTACAGTTCGCTACCGTACGCTGGGCTATCAAACAGGCGTCAAAAGACCCTCTTCGCTAACGGGGGTCGAGAGATGATCCACTTGTGACCGCCGCAACTCTTTCGGGCGCTCGTGACGACTCCCGAGGTCTGGGCGGATCAGTCTTTGCTCTCGGTGCGCGTTCGTCTGATGAAGGACGAGAAGAAGCTGCGGCCTTGCTGCGGTCCCATCAACATGGGCGCCTGGTTCTTGTGGACGATCTCGATCTGGTGTTAGGAAAAGAAGCAGAGATCAGGTTTAGTTTGGTGTCGCATCACAAAGACACATGCTACGAAATCCTGAAGAGGGTCCTTAAAGCAAAACTCGCCAAAATGCAATCTAGGGTCTTTTTGTGAATGTACCGAGTCAAATGTTCGTCTAAAAGCATAATTACGACGAAAGAGGCACTTTGAAGATTTACTGTATTGTCTTTTTCGGCTCAAACTCATTTTTTCAATGGGATGCTACGGGCACTTTTACGATAGCATCAAAATCTCTATTTTTAAAACACTAAGAAGGCTCGACACAACACGAAATTTTGCTCGTAGTATCACCAGGGTCTCTACACATGAACACGAGCATTGAGAACATTGTTTGTGTACACAGAGTTACTAAAAAGAAGGTTTTTGAACAACTCATGTTAGCAGTAGCTTGTTCCGCTTGCGGCCGTCCTGCCAGTGGAGAAGTGTCGATCTCAGAATGCGACGTAACCTGGAGGACAGTTAAGGTGGAACTTCTGTCTTCCAGCAACAACTATCCACGCGAGATCTCTCGTGACTTTTCCGGCTTTTGATTGTACTATTGTTTCTTATATGAGGCTCCTTTTTCAACTTCAAGGTCAATATTGTCTTTCGTTAACGACAAAACAACAAAGTATCCGTGCATTTATATGGAACTAAGCTTTAGGAGCGTTCCACCTTAACTGTCCTCCAGGTTACGTCACATTACGAGATCGACACTTCTCCACTGGCAGGACGGCGGCGAGCGGAACAAGCTACTGCTAACGTGAGTTGTTCAAAAACCTTCTTTTTAGTAAACTCTGTGTACACAAACAATGTTCTCAATGCTCGTGTTCATGTGTAGAGACCCAAGTGATACTACGAGCAAAGTTTCATGTTGTGTCGAGCCTTCTTAGTGTTTGAAAAATCAAGATTTTGATGCTATCTTAAAAGTGCCCATAGCATTATCACTGAAAATGAGTTTGACCCAAAAACAAAAATACGGTAAATCTTAAAAGTGCCTCTTTCATCGTAATTATGCTTTTACGCGAAGGTTTGACTCATATACATTTACAAAAAAAAGCCTAGGTTGCATTTTGGCGAGAGTTTCGCTTTAATGTGGGAAAATGTTAAGAATCCATGGAGTTCGTGTCTCTGATAACGCATGTTAACGTACCCTCTGGTGCATTATGGGAAAGAATCGGGTTTATGGGGAGTATTATCTGACAATATCCTGTTTCCCCCCCCCAACAAGGATGCCATTTTCTGGTTGAAGGTTGAAATTGCAGATCAATGGAACAACAAATATCAACCATCAAGGGGCTGTCGTATTAACAACACACGTCATTATACTGAACGCAGTAATGGGGAGAGGAAATGTTACCATCTGCATTAAAGAGGCCACATTCTCTTCAAAGGAGCGCTGCCATTTATTGTACTTGCACTCTGACTCGGCAGCAATTAACCATCTTTTGTCGGCTTTCTGCCATCGTTAAACTGAGAACTGAATGTTTCTGATGTACGTTACAAAACACAAAAACTGATAACCTTTATATGGGAAGATCTGAGAGAATACATGAAATAAATGTGGTGAGTAACTGAGCTCTGTTTTTAAAAGATGCAGCATTTTTTTAAGTATTTATAAGCATCAACAGCTCCAGTTACAGAGCAGCACACCTCTTAAATAATTATGAACAATTAGACCAAATTAATTACTGGACAAAAATGCTCCAACATAAGAAAACATAAGAGGATTAACGTATAAGTAAGACTTCAAAAAAGTGACATTTTACTAGAATCTGTTGAGGAAAAACAGTGAAATCTTCAGTTTGCACCGTTTAATTCAGACCTCGTTATCAAAGAAACTGTGACGCGTGTCATATGTCGCATCAAAATGCAAATGGTTTGACGGTGTGGAATATGTTATGCACGCAGAGGAACTGAGATGCATTTGCATAGCTGTTGTTGTTAATAATTAGTGGGTTAACATCCCAACAACTGTGATGTTTTTATAAGCATTTAACAGGTCGACTCATTCAAATTCAGCTCCGACATGCAGCTACCAATAACACGCCGTGGAAATCATCGCAGCACAATCATGTTTTATCAGATCCTAACTTTGCTCCGTCGAGTTGCGCCGGCAGACACGAGAGCTCTTCCATGGGCTACTCGTTTTGTCACGCGCCGGGTTTTTTAGCGAGCCATATGTAAATCTCAGCAGCACTCCATCTGCAGTGGCGTTGTAATTAAAGCTAAACACAAGCGTAATCAACGCAAACTGGAGAGTTTCATTATCAGAAATGAGGAACTTGGACGGAGGGCGACACTCGTCGAAGTGCATGACTGAGACGTAAGACGGCGAGCAAATTAGAAGAAGTATGACTTGCAACATTAAGTATTTGTTATCGTGAATTACAACACAAGAAAACACAAAACAAGGATCTGTAGGAGGCAGAAACTCAACTAGGTGCCATCTGTCTTTTAATTTGAAACCAGTGCTCTAAGACATCAAAAATCCCGTATTGTGCAACGGAATATCTGTTGTTTGTTGTTTTTTTTATTTGTTTTTTTTATTCTTAACATGCATCTGCTGGGAACCGCAGACAAAAATAAGTGACTGGGGTAAAATGTGGAACTAACATCATATTAAAAGGGTTCAAATTATTGAGAATTGTCACAGAAAAACAAGTAAAATCAGGTGAGATCAAGTTTGAAATCCATCACAACAATCATCCTGTGAGACTGGACGTTTGTTGGAACGCTGATCAGGAAAAACAGCCCGAGAGAATTCACAAAGCTTAAAGGTCACACTGAAAACACTTAAAGAGCTTGTACAAATTAAAAACATTAATATGACTCTCATCATTTTAAAATGTTTGTCAGGTCAGAAACGATTGTTCTGTTTTTGTCTGTAAGAATTCTGAGGGTTGGTTCCGGCTCCTGACAACTTGGTCTGACAGCCAATAGTAGAACATCATCGCTATCACGTGGTGTCTGTGTTTCGTCAGCTAACATTAGAGCGGTCGGGAATGCTGGACGCATACTGTGGAGTTCAGCCATTCTTAGCATATTGTTAGCATCTTAGCTAGTGGCAACCGCTTGTGTGGTCAGCTGATTCAATCATTTAATTCCTAATACAAGACATTTCATAACAACGACATCAGAGTGTGTAATACAGTCGGACGACATCTGTTATTTAGGCTTTATGTCTAAAGGACCCGAAACCTCCAGAGAGGAGCAGCAGAGGCCCGAGAGAACAGAATCGGTGTGTTTACCCACAAAGCTACAGCTCATAAACCGCTGTTTATGAGCCAGACCTACTGTGTGAGTCAGTAGAGTCACATAAATCACTTCCGGGTCAAAACAAATTGGACAAATTAAATCTCCAAATCAAGTTCGGACAGTTTTTTTTTTTACCACATTCCTATTTTTTGATTAATGCATAAAATCAAAAGTATGATGTTATCTGTTTTTTGGCATCGGATTCATTGTGATTTTGGATTCTCACTTGAATATGAAAAGCACGGATGATGCACAGATTCAAAATGGGGAAACTTTGTGCAATTTCACTTAATTCCAGAGGAAACGCTGCAGTCAGACGACCTGCTCAAAGAAATTGGCTCCAATATTCCTCCTACTGGAAGTCAGCAGAGAGCCATCAAGATGATTCGCTCCATCACCGTTCACTTTGAAGACACTTTTAAGAAAACAACTTCTGAATTGGGAAGTTCCCGTCCCTGTTGTGAGCGAGCGGAGCTAACAGGCGGCTAACGCTCCGTTAGCAAACTCTTTATTGTCTCTCTTAAATAACAAAAGTTGTCAACCGTCGTTGAGTTGTCACCTCGCCGGTGATGTGCAGTAGAAGTACACTCGGATCAGTACATCGACACGTCGTTCTTATATGTGCAACAGATCGCACGTCGGATGACACCCAACTTGAGCGATGGGTGTCACCAGAGGTGCTACAGAGTGTTCAACCGGAGAGGCTGAGTGAAAACATCTTCTCGGTAGGGTGTGAAGTTCCTCTTAAGCTCCTGTTAAACATCGGCTCCAATTCAGATGATTCCCTGATGCATATTGTCTCCGTCTTCAAACTCCCACCGTCTCATCAACAGTTAAGACACATCGTTCAAATGATGTCATTCTGCTGCAGCTCATGCACTAGATATAAGTATAAGTATTTGATTTGTTTTTTTTTTTACCCTAACACATGCCACCACTTAAAGTTTTGATTGATGGTCGTCAGTCTGCATGAACCACCTGCATGCGTTACAGAATGAGGTGACACAGTGGACACATTTAATGACTTACTGTGCAGGGCGTCTGCATCCAAGGTTCCCCATCAATCTGCATCGGGAGGGATTTACTGGTTCTGTCAGTGGAAAGAACACGGGACAGTTAAACTTTGGGAACATGTTTGTAACGGCAATCTTAAACGGCACCAGGAAACCTGGTGTTCGACTCACAGGAAGTGGTAAATTCATATCTCCACACTTTGTTTCTGACACACAATTCAGCTTCAAACAGACAAAACATTGTGATTTTTGACTTGATAATCGAAGCGAACAAAATCTTGCAAGGATGCTGACAAACACACGACGATAGTGACTTAATTGGTCGACTCGAAGGCTGAACACTAACCTGATGGTCACGGAGGAACACTGCGCCAGGCGTCTGCCAGCGCTCTTAAGCCCGGTGTAGATCTGACCCATCTCCATGGCTCCTTCCAGCCCGACCACCTCCAGGAGCTGGTCGGACAAGTCTGAAACACACAGAATCATCTTTAACACATGCAGCTTAATCAAGCAGAGCTGCTGCAAATTGAGAATTAGTTTGTTACTGTTAAGATGGAAAAGCAGAACCACTTCAGTCTGTTTTAATAATGTTTCATTAGATTCAGTGTTGAATAAATACAACGTTTATGGTTATTGTTGCTCTTAAATGTTGCTGGTGTTATCATGAAACCAAGATCCTTCCACAGGGAGTGAGAGGAATAATGAGGGATGAAGGGAAAGCTCCAAGAAACTGAGGAAGCGAAGAAGAAAGAGGATGAAAGTCATGAAAAGTGCATGACGTGATGCTCCTGACTTCACAGACAGGAAAAAAAAAGAAAAGAGGCAACAAGAACAACAAGCTACAAACAGAACAGCTATTAATTAGATTGCACCGGCAATGCAAAGCAATCTTGAGATAATATAATTATTAATTTCTCTTCTGTTTTGCAGTTATGAGCATTGATTTTGCCCCTGCTGGAAGCCCAGTGTCACGCAGGGCCCATCTGTTTTCAGCGGCCCGCTCTGCCTCCGACTCTCCACCGACTCGTCCCTCCACAAATTAAGAAGCTGCTGCCTCGCTGCTGGGAGCAACGCAGACACTAATTGAAACTAAGACCCATTTTTAGGCACTCGGTGCGTGCGAGCGCGTTAGCTCGCTGTCACCACCGCTGCTCCGTCGCTGTCGAGTTTATCCGAGTTTCCTGAAGGAGTGTCGCAGGTAATGTTGCTGTTGTCGTGAGGTGTTGTTGTTGCTGCCGAGCTGCGGTGTCCAGCTGTCACCATGGTGACGGACATGCGTCTGGCCCGATCTCTGTGCCGGACTGTGAGTGCAGAGCTTTCCAGGGTCGGCGTGGAAGAGCGTGTGTACACACCCGGCAGGTTGACCTCCTGACACCGGGCTTTAAAGCGGCTCCCCCGGGCTGTGACTTCTCACGCTAATGCAAATGGCTCACACAGGCCCGCGCTGACACGTATGATGAACAGCGTCACCACGGCGATAGGGATTCCTTGTTGCCCAGGGCTACAAAGATCCAGTTTACCCAAGAGTGCTTACCGTCTGCAGAACGATAGAGCCTCTCTGTCAAATATAACAAGGTCAGCACTCTGCACAGCCATTGGACGTTTAATAAGAACACAACTCGATATATTTGACCTGCATAACCGTTCACTTCTCGATGACCCGGGGGATTTTTTTTTAACCAATCCCAACTCAGAATTCGTGAGAAGTGAAGACAGGACACATGCAAACACACTTTCTACAGCTGCAGAGATGATTCAAAACACTTTGATTCCCAAAACACACAGAAGAGAAGAAGTTGTCCCTGGAAACTGTTGGCGAAAAGGGCGGGCACTTTCAAAACATACTTGGCAGGTGATTGGATGAACCACTTGTACATCACAAGCTAACTTAAATTAGATCAATAAACCAGCGGAGCCAGTCAGGAGAAGAGTGAAAACATCTTTACCATCGAGAAAAGTCTTCTGACGCTAAAACAGCGTCAACACTAACCTCTTAAGGAACCACTAATGCCAACAGTTGCCTTTTCTAGCTGGTTGTTGCACCTAAACTACACCTGTAGCTGCCAGTTACTCCTTCAATGGAGCTGAATGGTCCAAAGAACTGGTTCGGACACAAGTCTGCGTGATCTCTGTGCAAAATATTTGACACTTTGCACAATACATCTTTTTGCTTTCTGGCTATAATTTCCCAAAATGGACCGAGAATCACAAAACTGTCAGCTGAGCAATCTGAGATCCCGACGATTCAGTCCTTGAGGTCAACAGCCAATATCACCAGGCTTCCAGATAATTGTACTGACACATAACGCACATCCAGGCCAAGATTTCCTTTTCCTTGTGAGGGTGCTCCTGTAAAATAATCTTGGGGGAACTTGTTTGACATGGAGGGAGGCGAGCCCTGGCATTAAACTGGCTGAATCCTGCTAAAGAAAAGCGAACAGCTGCTAGCTTGGTTAGGTTTGTACCGTCAGCAGCCAGGTTAGCGTTTAAGTGACCTGCGGACTTGTTGTTGTTGGAGTCCACAGTGAGTCAGAGTCAGACTGACCTGGAATTGACTGTTACCAGCGTGATGTCACGGTGAGCCTCGGTGATTGAGAAGTCTGATTTTATCTGGTACGATCCATTGTTTTTCTCATGAATCACCGACTATTATTTCTTAACACCGTCTACCTGGAACAATAATCAGAAGTGGACTGTGCCAAATATAGAAGAACCCATCATGTTTACTTCCCAGAGATAAACTGGGAGGACAAATGAAGTCACCGAGCTGTTGACGCAAGACGGAGGTTGAATTATTAACAGACAAGATAAGCACCCTGTGGCCAAATATAAACTGAGACCACCCCTCACCCAACCTCCGCTCGACACCATGCGCCTCACTCGGCTGATGGAGGCGATATTTGACTGCTATAAACACACAACGCACACAGAGAGGCACTAAAGGTGACAACGCGGAGCGGATGAGACAGTCGTGTGAATGAATGTCCATATTGGAGATTCACAAAAGCAGTCTTCCCCGTCAGGGCGCGGGATGAGAGACGACGTCCTTGTCGCTGTCAGACGACGACCTGTCGAGGCCGCCGGCTGCACACCGACACATGTGGAGCAACAGGGTGAGAGCGGAGGAATAAAAGAGAGGCAGTGAGGGAGGCCGATCAGCTGAAAGTAAAACTAAAGAGGGATGGCGGGAGGAGGAGGAGGAGGGTGCGAGGAGGCTGATCCTCCAATGAAAGCTTCATGGGGCTTGTCACGGGGCATCAGTCCCAAGCGTCAAACCCTTCCACCCACGCATGGATGCCATCCCCACCCTCCTCCTCCACCCTCCTCCTCCTCCCCTGGAAAAACCTCAGTCCCATTTTAAATAATTCACTCCGCAGCCATTCCCTTCCACCTGAGGGGCTTGTCTCCTGGCGTCACCAGCGGGACGATTTAACAGCTCCCGAAAGGTCAGAGTTTTTTTATCCCGCAGCCGCCCTCCACCTACCCGTCCACAAACACACACACACACACACACACACACAAAAAATAATCCCTGCCAACAGTTTGATCTGTGCGTCGTGCTCGGCGGTGCCCCCTCTGGGTTAATGCACTCCTGTGTTTACCTCTAAATACGCAGTCCTCTTGATCTGACAAGTTAGGGCTGCTCACCTTGAGGGCACCTTCCACAAGGGCAATCCATTCACACACACACACACACACACACACACACACAGGTGCATGCCCACATACACACATCGATAAACATGTACAAAATGGGGCGCAAACACGCAGAGACGTAGCGGCGCACACTCCCCACTCCAAACTAAGTGCCTTCCCGGGATGGCCCCCCTTTTTTTTTTTTCAACCACAAACACCAAACTGATTGATTTTTATTCAGGGATTAATGGAGTGTTCATCGCGGCGAGGTTGGGCTCTGAAGTGATCAACTATTAACCGTCTGCCCTCTGCAGCACACCGAACCGCCGTCTGACAGTCACATCGTCACATTAGGGAAGTTATTCGCATCCCAGATACACAAAAGAACTTGTTAGAAGATTGTTTTGTTCGGGCTGATTAATTCAGGACTGAGCTGCTGTTTCCTCTTTCTTCAACTCCCTCGCCGCCCCTTGCTGTAATTTACAATCATTTTCTTTTGTTTTCTCAGGTTCTCACTTTTTAAAAAAAAAAAATCACAAGTAGAGCGAATACCGCGACAGTAACGCAGGGACTAATTTGCCATGTTTTTAACAAGCTTTACCATCAGTGTTCTACGAGGGTGCGACTGAACTGCTGCTGAATCCGACGGAAACAAACAAAATTGGAATCACATCATGGTAAAAAAAAAAAAACAGAAGCTCCATCGACAGCTTCACAGAGATCTGTCTTCTCCACCAGTCATGTTCTGACCCGGTGAAGTCTCAGAAGGGATCACCGGCAGCCACGTCTGGAGATCCTCACCGACTCGCCATGTTTCAACCCCGACGCTGATTGTAACATCCACTTCATCCCCGAGTACAAACGCACCATCTCACCGTGAAACTTACAAACATACTGTGCATCACCTGAGCAGGCAGGAGTCAGACATGATGGGGAATGAAACACAAAGAACACAAACAAATCCAGGATTCGTGGTGATAGTGAGGAAAAAAACAGATCTGCTTATACATTTACGTTTTCTGATATATACATTTTTCATGCTGTTGTCATTTAGAAAGTCTTATTCAATTATGCTGATTATCATTTTGCATTCAAAATAAAAAAAGTAAACATTTCCAACATGTCAACTTTCCACAAGCTCTACAAAAACAGCCATGTTGGAGCTTAATTACAATTTCTTCTAGGAAATATCTCAGACTAAAGAGAGTTTATTTAAGCAGTAGTGAAATATGTTGAACCCTGTAATCGATCTCAACTTTACAGCAGTATTGACGGCACTGTCCACATACTGTATAACAAGATCAATAGTCTACAGGTACATTATTATCTCTGTAAAGGCTGCAACTAACAATTATTCACTGGATTTATTACCTCCGCCAAGGAGCTTACGTTTTCGCCCGTGTCTGTTTGATGGCTGGTTCATTGGTTTGACAACAGGATGACACAAAAACTACTGAACTGATATCCACCAAACTTGGATGGAGGACGGGCCTCGCCCTGGAATAGACAGCGCTAACTCTTGGTGCACAATCGGACAGATGGACGCATCCAGGACATTTTTTTTTCACACAACACCGTTGTTAATTTCCCAGGGAATAATCTTGATCTTGATGAAAACAAAACAGCCATATTTAGGTGGCTGTTGTCTAAGAACAAGAATAATTTGATGTTGGTCCAACTAAAAATCGGGATCTTGCAGATTTAAAATATGTTTCATTTGATATTGGACAAGGTGTTATTGAATTTAAGGGGACTGCAGGTGTGCATTCTACTCAGTGTCATTCTAGTTGATTAGCTGTTTGATCTACATAATGTCAGAAAAATGGTAAAAAAACCAAAACAAAACTGAATAATATTCAGTTTATTGTCATAGTGGAGAAGAAACTAGAAAAACAGTTAGTCATTAATTTTTGCATCTCTAATGTCAGTGAGGCAAAATGCTAACAAGCTCACTGTTTACCATGTTACTATACCATTTGTAATAAAAACTAAATACAGAGTAAAGTTGAGGCTGCTGGGAAATCTAGTAGTTTTGTTAGTAAAAGTGAGCTGCTGGAAGAGTCGGAGGAAAAAAATTAAAGTCGTTCGCGTTCGTCCTGAAGAAAACCTTGAATAAACAAATTCATGGTAATATATCCGATCTCATAATCCAGAACCTTTACTATCAGTTTAACATTTTCCCATCGTCGTACTATCACCTTCACATTTTGGATATAATACTTTACTTAATGCTTTCTGGATTCTCTGTTCTCGTCCTGATGAGTCCTTCAAACAGGCTCCCTCCGTTTCACCACAGAGCAGCTGACTCATTCTGCTCCGTTCATTCATATATTCTCATTGACGGGCTTCCTTTTGACGTAAATGGATTCGGGGGTATGCCCAACACCCCCCTCAGTCCGCTCCCATTAACTGAGCCTGTCCACCGGAGCCTACACAGACCATTAATACACAAGTGACAGTTCCAAACACTGACATGATTGTACCTCCTTTTTGCAAACAAAACCTGCTGGCTATGATTCACCTTGTCATCGGTGAAATATTCATGCGCTCGGGAAAAGTTTGCTCCCAAGTTTAGTCTTTGATCTATCTGATAGGAGCAAGGACACGGACTGTCAGTGTGTGTTCGGGCTTCAGGGGGAAGCCTCCAACACCGCCAGCTGGTATTTTTTTAAAAATCATTGTCCAACAGTGCAAACCAGCCACAATCTTTCGTACATGGAGGGGTTTGGTGGTGCTGTTGATGACTCACCGATTTTTTAACTGTATGTCAAATATTAAAAAACACATCTTGAAAGGTTCTATGTTCAAAATAAGACTGTCAACGTGGTGATGTTCGGCGTGTAAGCATGCTAACATTTGCAAATTAGTAGTAAATATAAAGTGTGATTGAGGATCATCAGGCCGTCTGGATTCCTCCTCTGGGCAACATCTGGTATCACCAAATTCACAAGGATTCAACCTCTGGGGACCCTGAATGTCGGCACAACATTTGAGGCAATCGATTTGATGGATTTTGAGATATTTTACAGGATAAGTAAGTTTGACCCACTGGTGGTGCCAGATAAAAAGCCTCGAGATCACCAATAGGATTCATCATCTGAGCACCATGAATGTCAGGACAGAGTCTCACGTCAATCCATGCGACAGGTAAAGTGTGGACGGGATTGGTGGACTGACCACCATTGCTATTACACCCAAAACACATCTTGTAATGGTAAATCTCATGATGACATATTGGTGTTTTCCAGTCAGATACGTTTAGTTCACCATTAAACAATCACAAACGTACGACTTCAGGTGTCAACGTTACCTTGAACCGCAAACATGAGCTCTTTGGGGTC
The DNA here is from genome assembly GCA_963678695.2 of Diplodus puntazzo. Classification (NCBI taxonomy): domain Eukaryota; kingdom Metazoa; phylum Chordata; class Actinopteri; order Spariformes; family Sparidae; genus Diplodus; species Diplodus puntazzo. Next base: position 4,828,839 of record OZ023160.1, on the reverse strand, counting down.
GAGCACCGGTGTCCTCTTGTCTTGGCTCTTTTTGCCTCCCTTGCGGTTTCCCCTCCTCTTCTTGCTCTCGCCCCAAAGGTTGGAGCCGCCGTGCATGCTGGGAATGTTGAGGATGGCAATGCCTTCCAGGGAGATGCTGCTGAGGTCCAGAGTAACACCATCGCACTTTTGGAAAAGAGAGATGAAAATGAGGGATGTTTTACTGTAGTTTGAGCAACGGCTGGTAAAAGCTACAAAAAAATAAAACACATTCATACGAATTTATCAACTGAAAATAACAGAATGTATTTCAAGCAATTATATTCACTGCAATCTAAAGAACTACGTTATTTTTCTTCCTTGTTGAGTTGAACTTTGAGGTTTCTGTTGAGCAAAACTCCAATCACTAAAGAAACCTTCGCAGTGGACATTTGAAAAAGAAGTAGTTTTATATTTAAATGTTCCTGAGAGATGTTTCTCAATGTAAGACTTAGTGTTGCCCCCATTAAAATGGTTGTTGGAGTAGGTTTTAAGATTAAATAAACACCACATTGGATATAAATTTGGATGCACAGCATTTGGTAAGCAGCGCCGATTCAAATGCTGTCTTGTCTACCTTGACGGTGGCGGTTTCTGTTTCACCTCTTTATCTTTGTTCTTTCTTTCCTTTCCTTGTTCTCCCGTCTTTCCCTGAACCTGTTTCTCTTTCTGAGCCTTTCAACTTAAACATTTTCTCTTTGTCTCCCTGAGTTTATTTCTAGATCCACCGTTCCTGTCCATGTAATCTAATGAAGCGCCAGAATCACCACCTGTTAGGCCAACAGTAATCTAAAAAGCTTAATGTATATACACTTCATATAATAATGGCTTTCATAACCAGTGTGGCTCTCCATACCTGCTCCCTTCCACCACTGTTGTTACCTAAGCAGATCTAATTAATAAAGACCTCTGCACTGAGTGCATGGCTCTAAGGAAGGGGGGGAAGATGAACTGTATAGACGGCATCTTCATTATCACTCAATATCACACACAGCAGGGTCACGTAGGGCTAATTACCTGTGTGTTGAACTGAGGTTCAGTGAGAAGCGGGTGGGAAGGTGCACAGATAGCCTTCACACATCAACACTTTGTCTGGTTCAATCTGAAACTAGTACACCATTGTGCTATTTATGGAACGAGGGTTGACCAGAATATTTTCAGGAGGCAACATTAGTCTTTCCTGAGGATTTGTTCACTTGGTTTAATCAAATATTTGTAATAATACAGACAATGTACAACAGCTTTGGAGTGAAAGCAGTGACTCGCTGTGTTTTTCTATAGGGCTCAAAACAAAGACGATATGTGGTTTGATTTACCTCAACCTCCAGAAAGTCGTGGAGCTTCTTACATGTGGCCGAAAAGGTCTCCGAAGTGCCGAACTCAAAGTACCACAGCTTATTCTTTGTTCTGAAAGAAACAAGACAGAACGGAAACTGCAAAGGGACCGAAAAAAAAGAGGAAACATAGGAGTGTTTCTCCTCACGTCAAAATCTTGAAGCCTGTGAGCTCGTAGCATCTCTTCTTCTTCTTCTCTCCTCTGTCTACAGTCCCTCATATGCTGAGCTCATGAAAAAGAAAAGACGGGCCGCTCTGTAAAGGTGAGCTCGTGTTTGATTCGTGCACTGGAGAAAGAATAAAAAAGGGAATCTTTCTGAACTCCACAGGAAATATACCTCTCGTGTTTACCGCTGACCAAAATCGCACTGTCATTAATCTCCAGAGAACGCATAATGTGGCTCATTAATCACATATCGAAGCACAATGATGAATCTAAAGCCAGTTAAGGAGGCATCTGAGGGGGCACATGGGGTGGCCGGTGGGTCCCCATGCCCAACATTAAGGCCCAGTGAGGGGTGTGAGAGGGTAATCTACCTGCCCCAGCAATTAACAGAGGACTGGGGTGCTGCTCCCCGGGCTTCCTACAGCACACACTCCCATTGTTAAAGCTGATGATCAATGACCTCGCAGGGGTGAGTCACCATCTGTCCACATACTGCTTTGCTATTTCATATTCACTCATGATTACATGCATGCAGACCAACAGGACTACAAAGGGGGTGAAAACAGTTTTACAGTCGTGCGAGTTGAGTGTAGATCCGACTAACAAACCTTCTCACGCTGCTCAACAGGGATAAACTCTGCATCATTTACTTTCTCTAAACCTGCCTGTGACATCTAATGTTACGCTTACATTAGCAGAGATGTTCTGTCAGACCAGCCCGTCTTCATCAGAATAACAACCATACAGGTTAGAGCAGCTTATTACAACCCATAAATACATTTCTTGTTAGGTGGCGACCTCTAGTGGCCACCGTGATTATTACGGCAGCAAAGGAGGAAATCAGACAAAGTAGTATAAAATATGACATCGTCTGTAGGGTGGAGGATGGATTAAACAGGCACAGGACTTTTACCCGAGAGACTGCTGTTCTTGTCTGATGTAAAATCATAAGTCAACGTTGAAAAAGGAGTTAATTACATAATGCTAAGTATGTTTGCAACTCTAGTTAAATAAGTGACATGGTTATTTTAATCCCAATGTTTTCCCAAAACTAACTGGGTAGTTTTCTTGCCATCCCTAACCAGACAGCGAGCATCAACGGAGGTCTGCTGCGGCGGTCGCCGATGTGCTTTACCGATCTTGTTGTTTTGGGATTGGCAATACTCCCATTCAGTCGTTTAGGTATGAGGATGTGGATCTCTCTAGAAGAAACACCCAATCTGCAAAGTCCAAACAGTCAACACGAACCGCTGTAATGCATCATTGAGTCCAAATCAGTTTCAATCAGACATCACGCTATGGGGGCCAATCACATACACAAGCAATCAGACCGGCTGATCAGCAGTATTGCTGTTCAAGCCGTTTACATTAAATTAATAAAACAACACTATAAATATAACATTAGCAGCATACAACTGTAATCTTACGATGGAGGTTTTTCATGTTTTTTTTATAAGCGCTAATTGACACTACAGGTCAGTGAAACTTTTATATAACCGAGGCCAAAAAAAGACATGATGTATGTAATTGCTCTGAGTTTCTATAATGTTACTTGGCGCCTCAAAGAACAGCATGCTGCCGAGAGACTGCATCACCAGGAGAAACACTCTGCAAACATTTAGCAGAGAGTGAAGAAGACTTAACTCCCAAGCTGAGAGCTGATACTCCGTCTAAGCCAGCAGGTAGGCTAGCCTCAGAGCTAAGCTAACAGTGCAGCGATGGACAGTGCCCTCGAACACTGAAGATAAAAAAGAAGCAAGTGATAAAATAAAGGCAGAGAAATTAGCAGAATAGTTAATTGGACAAGTGAGATTAAAATACAAAAATCAAAGCGGCACGAAGAGTCGACAGCAGCTGCAAATCATTAAAAGTGCATCATGGGAAGCAGTGTCGGGGCCTTACAGCGGCATCACGGCGTCCCACAGATCACAAAAGCCTTTTCATCTTTCCAAGAAACAACAGACAACAACGCACAATTCATCACGAAGCTTCAAGGACAGAAAAAAAACAAAAACCTACAACAGTGCTGACACGCAGAACTGAACGAGGTAAAAAATGACCTTCTCTAAGCTGGAATCAAAGCGCTACAAGAGGGACGTATTAGTATAAGAAGAGTAACAATCACTGAATTATTGATTTCCTCATTAGGACTTTTGTCAGGACCATTTAGCCACTTTATAAATGAGCTTTCATTAGGGTACTTGCAAGGTAGCCCAACTCACAGTTGATTTATAATGTGCAACATGGTCAATAGAAGAGGGATGTGAGCAGAGGGAGGGGGGAAGAGGCGGGAGGACGACGGGGGCCACGCTGAGAGGCTTTCCACAACAACACATCCCACAGTTTCATCGTCACCATCATCCGACTGTACGCTCTCTCATCCCAACACAGGAACACAGGCGTAGGCAACTTTGCAAATAAACAAATGAAGGCGGCTGATTTGAGAAGCACATTCAAAGCTCGCGGTTGGTGAGTGATGGAGACACTGGAGCCAGACACAGTTCAGGTAATGTTTTGGACGCAAGTGACTCTGTTGGTGCTTTGTCGAGGCTGGATTTAATGCTTTTTTGGTCCGTCTGGGAACCTTGACGTCTGAAGTTGAAAAGCAAGTTTTAAAAAGTACATGCAAAGTCAATGTAAAAGCACTCAGGTCGTCAAATATTGATGCTTTGGGCCAACCACCGACCAAAAGCGCCAGCGTTTGACGAGTTTAGAATGCTACGCAACAATCAACTATCTTATAAATTGGACCTTCAACTCGAGAGAAAATGTTAAATTGCATCTGACGCAAAATTGGATGATTGCGGGTGAAGTCATACCGTAAAAACTGTACAAATATTTTTTTAATTGGGTTGATTTGTAAAGCATCTTAAAGAGGAAATGCACCAATTTCACACATCGTAGCCTCATCAAAGTTTTAACCACTATGACGTCACCTGCTGGTTTATGGTCTGCTGTTTTGAAGTAGCCAAAAGCAAAAACCCTGGTTTGTCGTCTATTTCACTTCAGACAGGAACATTGTTTAAAAAATGAACTTCATGCTGCGTTCAAAATCAGCTGAAACTAGGGATTGAGACCATAAACTCACAAGGAAACTGTTGACCGAGGTAATAATTCAGGTGAGGAGTGTGGTCATTTTCTCATACGCTTACATACATTCAGACTTCCTTTTAAACCAGTGGACTGCTGACCTTTAAAACTTAACTCTGTAGCCTGCTATCATTTCTGCTTGAGGCTAGCAGCTCGTACCAACATTAGGTGCTAGCATAACACACTGACAAGAAAAGAAGAAGAAGAAGAAGAAGAAGGAGAAGACTTCACAAATAATAAAGATAATTCTGGTTCTACTGTGTTATTTTTGATCATCCAATGATTAAGAGTGGCCAAATCTGAGTCAACAATGTCTGCGGTCAAATAGTCAAAAAACATTCTACACACTTGATGGAAAATTTAATGAGCCTTAAAAACTTGCAAAGAGAATCCAGCTGCCCTTGCACAAGGCTGCATAAATATGCCACGGTGGATGTTATTGAAGTGGTCAGTCATGGTCACTTCACTGCTGCCACCCCTTTCCTTTCATAAATTGTGGTACAGTGTATCCCATACTGAAGGAGATAAGACAGGAAGCAGCATTTAGCATTTAGAGACTCCAAACAGCTCTCATCATGGCTGCCACTCACATACTAGGATGCTTCCTCAGCAGCAGCAGTGGATTCAGGGATCCAAGCTGCCAACTTCACATTAAAAAAAAAAAAAGCTGTGTTAACCTGCCGACTCTGATTACATCTTACAGCACGGCTGCGTCTTCTACAAAGTCACATCTTAAAGACAGACCTCTGGAACCTCTGAGTTCTGACAGTACAGCAGGATCAAACTGCGCTTGGGACGGCTGGGAGTGAAGACGACTAAGCGCCCTGGAGGAACAGATACAGTAAGAGATAACGTCTGACCATCCTGTCGATTCCCACCACTTAACCTAACAAGCGCACCATGGCAACAAATCACCTCATGTCCCCGTTCATTAGGTAATTAGGAGCATCTCATTGGCTTGATCGGATTGTCATTCCTTATCTGCAGACCGATGCTAAACAGCGGACTCCTCTGACAGACTGACTGTGAGGAGCGTCTTCCACAGTGGCCAGCTCGTCCCAGGATTAATAGGGAGTCCGTTTGAGTAAGATGATACTCTCAAGGTAGATTAGAAGGACTTTACTGAATGGTAAGTGCAATAAAAGTGAACATAAAGTGCCCATTTCCTTAAACTGTTGGCTGACTTTAAGCTCCTGCATCCTTCCAGAGCATCTTCGAAGCTCATTCATTATAATTCCTGTGGGAGAGATTTGTGCTTTCAGGGGGGAATAAAAAAAACAAGAGCGACAAACTGTATGTAGCAGGTTTGTAATTCTCCAAGTAGCCGCAAAGCCTCTGCTGTGATTGTACCTGCAGTGTGTCGATGCAAAGTGTACAGCAATGATTACTTTAGCGGTGTGCATGTGAGATCAGCTGTAGTAGTCACAGCTGGCATACCGAAAGAAAAACAGAGGCTCGTGTTTCCAGAGCCGCTGAGGTGTCGTCGATTTGCACAAACAAATCGTGAAACAAAGCTGAAAGAAGAGGACGTACACAAACCCTGCGGCCGTGAGGGGAGAAAAGAAAACAACGCGAGGCACTTTAGAAAAAAACCATCTGACACCAAGAGAAATAATGTAAAAACCACACTGAGCAAATGAAGCTCAGACAGCCTGAATCTGAACAACACACTCATGTTCATCAACCCCTCCTCTGGTTGGTCACCGTATTAAAGGGTGTCAGAGGCGATAAGCTTCATGTAGCGCTGCTGTCCGGAGGCCACGGCACCTTCACATGCACTTTCTGCCGGCCACACTGAACGAGAGGCACACAGCCATTGATTTTTGTTCCCCTCTGACACTTAATCTAACCCGTGATGATCTACGACCTTATTTTCACACTAATTTCTTCTTGATCAGAGGTGATAAATATCGCATTGACATAACCAACTCTTTGTGCATTGCATCAATGCACTGTTTTGTTTAACATGACACCGCCCGGAGCGCTCCGACTCCGACTGGCAGCTTGAGAAACGACCTGAGTCGCTTCGTCTTGCCTTCAGAGACGCAGCGAGCGCTTTGAAAAATGTATTTCTTTGTGTGGCACTGCACTGATTCATAGGTGAGCTTTGTTTTTGTTTTTTTTTTAACCAGAACTACTGATGCTAGTATAACATATCCAACATCTTGACAACAAACACAAAAACTGAACTGCTGATATGATCTAAAACTGATAAGCTTCACACCTCAAATACCTTTATTTTCATTTTAATTTTGCAAATGGAATTTATTAGAGGCAGAAATAAAGTAACTTGTTGATTTAAGCTCAACCAGCTGAGCCAGACAACCACAGTTTTATTTGTAAAACCGACTGGTCAGCTCCAGGGTTGAAAAATGAAGCAAACATGGAAGTGCAAAAAAAAGCAGTTCCTCGAACGGCCACTTGAGGCCGGATCCAAAAGCGAGTCAATCCCATTAGACCATGTCTACAGCCTTGTACAAGGCTTTTCTCCAGTCTATAATAACTGTAAGGAGAGTGAATTTCAACTAATTTAAATTATATTAAGGCTTAAATTTATGGATGATTAAAAATGCATCATTCAGCTGTCTCCTCTCAGCTCTCAGTCATGTTTTGTTGTCCGTCCCTTTTGAAGAATTGAATAAAAATGCTTGCTGTGCAGTTAATCGTGCTAACAGGTCAAAAAGAACAGATGAAGGCCGGCCGACAGCTGCTACTGTGGAGCTCTGGAGGGGAGACCTGTGGGCAGAGTCTGGAGGTTCTGGAGGAATAAACACCCAGTCACCGGATTCTGTTCTGATCTGGGGCCATTTAACGTCAGGAGAAGATCACATCACATTTTAAAAACAGGGGGTTCTTTCTTCACTCTCACTTCTTAACCTGATTGCAGCAATGAGCCACAGAGGAGCATGTTGGACATGTTTTTTTTAGTTAATTAATGTGCGAAGACGATGAAAGTAAAACGAAAGACTCCGCAGAAAAACAGCAAGATCTGGACTCTCCAGTGAGTGCTAAGTTAGCTTATAACTAATGTAAAGTTTTCTAGCTGTTTGGGCAGAAAACCATCGAGCTCCTGCAAGTAACTAAAATAAACACAAATGACACAGATTGAGCAATTAATCGAGGGCTAACATAGCTAACTTGCACCTTAGCTGGCTTTGTAGCCTCCAGTTTGGCTTCAGTAATCTCATCCTGCTCACGTCAGCTCCACCCATGCTCCACCTCTTTGTCCACTGCTGGATTAGCCGGGAGTTAGGCCGAGTCCGCCTAACAGGACGACAGCTGGAGACACCCACATAAAGCTTCACAAACGTCTCTTCAGAAACCTGTGAATGACGTCACAGTGGCTCAAACCAATGTGATCTCATTGCAGCTGGAGATGTTTCACTGTCGGACATGATCTCTTTCCCCTCTGCTTCACTATTATGCCAGAAAAAATATTCTAAAATGTATTAATGTCTATATTTATTGACAGTCGACATGAAATAAATCTCAGAGTAAGTCTTTGTTAGATATAGCTTTGGTCTTAGTAAATCCATCCGTATCCACTCACAGTCGAGGCCACTCTACAGTCAACAGTCGACACAAAGATTCGAGATGCAAAAACGAGGCGACGTGCTGCGTGCAGTAATTAAAAGTGTAAAGTGCAGGCATAAATTATCTCTCACCACATCGATCATAAATGAGCCGCAAACACGTATTCAGATATCCTGCAAAACACAAACACTGCAGCAAACGTGTCTGGTGCTCCTGTTTTTCATACTTCAACTCAAATACTGTGGTTTGTGTTGGACACTGTTCCTCATAGAACCATTCATTTCTGGGACCCGACATGAAGGCAACAAAGCAATACTGTTAATTAAAGATTTCGTATTGTTTATGAGACTTCAGGTGTTTGTTATCTAAGGTCTGACACCTCAGGCAACACGTCAACAGGTACAAGTTTGATTTTAGTCGTTAGTGCAATCGAGTCATTCTTAGTTAGCTTTTTGAGAGCTCCCTAAAAAGAACCCAGAGAATCAAAGAGCAGAAAACTAAACTAAGCATGAACTAGGAACACAGACTAAAACAGACTTAAAGACACTGTGGAGGAAAGACTAACGACGAACAGGTGAAACTGATGAAGGCAATCAAAAAAAAAGAAAAGACGGGAAAACAAAACATGACACATGAGGATGAAACCTCCAAAATAAAACAGGAAACAGCTCAACTAAAACCCAAAACCATGACAGATAGTTCAGGATATGTGAAGTCCAGCTGAAAAATAAACGTTGAACTGATATTTAAATTCACTGTTAATGTATATTTCTTTCAGGTTAACAATGTTAATGTGTTTGCACTGTCAGCTGACAAGCTGAGGACGTTTGTGTCAAAGAGGACGACGACGTCACGGCATCAAACCTAAACAATCCTGACATCAACTTTTTAAGCTGTTTAATGTGCTTCAGCTAATTAGCTTTTAGGCTAATCCACGACTCTGCTGCAGTGGATGTTTGTTATTTTAAGTTAATCCACGACTTTTCTGCTGTGGTTGTTTGTTTGGTAGCTGAGGTGCAACGCAAGAGAGCTACGTTTCTGTAAGAGTCTCCTCTGACTGTCCAGCAGTTAAACTCAAGTTCTGAGAAGCTCTGAGGCGGTAGAAATGTTGACTGCACTGTTTTAAAATGACTTCAGGCAGTTTCTAACACCAGATTAAGCCTCTTAGGTAAAACACAGGTTGACAAATCTTCTTTGTGGTGGTTGTTGGGGCCAAACAGCCTGAAAGGAAGAGCTGCAGACACAATCAGGACCAGATTAAATACTTCCAGTTTCACTGAACATCTTTTTTTTATTTAATGTACAGAGCAGCTCTTAAATGTGCCGCTCCAACTGAAACCAAACCAGTGGCTTTAAGGAGCAATTCACCCAACTGATGTAGCTTTAAAATATCAAGAAACCGAACATAAAATGGCTCCATCCAGCTTAATCCGAGTCTACAGAAGCCGCGAGATCACTCATCAATTTGAAAAAAAAAAAGACAATATCTACACCCTCAACACGCAATCAAGCTCGTGCACTCACTTCCGACAATTTCAGCTGCATAGCTATAGTGAAAACTACAACCTAAATAAGGGTGTCTGAAGCCATTTATGTTTGTTTTTCTCAGCCCAGTTTAGCTGTTTAGCAGAACGCTGCAACACAGTGAAGCTCCAGAAACATTTTGCGGATTACAAAACTTCTCCATCAACATGGGGATGAATGGATAATGACTGAATTTTCATTGCTTGGGGGGTACTGGTCCTTGAAGTCTTCTAGTTATTTGATTGGCTTCATGCAAACAATTTCCAGGATACAGTCAGCGGGGTTAATACACGAGACCAAAGAAACAAAAAACAGAAAAGTCACAATGATCGGTAAAAATAATGTGAATCTTCAGTTTGTTAATCATCAATGCAAACTAGTAAATTAATGACAGAATTTTGTCATAACACTTGAGTTGTGTGTTTGTGTTCTGTGTGTGTGTGTGTGTGTGTGTGTGTGTGTGTGTGTGTGTGCTCCCACTGAGCTGGGGACAGGGCCACAGGTGAGATCCCTCTAAATTACACACAAGTGGTCATTAATTATAGATGACACTTTGGTCACATAAACGATTTCATCCTCAAATGAGGTCCGAGGGCGGCCGCTGCTGAGGTCCACCGTGTGTGTGTGTGTGTGTGTGTGTGTGTGTAAATCAGTGCGTGTGCATGTGTAAATTAGAGCGCCATCACCTGTGGCCCTATTCCCAGCTTAGCGGGAAACGCGCGCACGCTCACACGTCCATGCGTACACACACACCAGCACGGGTGTGTTGGTGGGCGCGTGTGTTTGGTGAATCCGGCGGCCCCATCCAGCACATCGCGGCGCTTTGATGAACATACTCATTATGCTAAAGAGTGCGCCATGCCCGGGCTTCCCTGCGCCTTCAGGAAAGGTTAACTCGGGATGGTTACACAGCACAGCGAGAGCCTGTGGGCGCACGGGGGCAGAGCGGCTCTGGAGGAGCGCGCTGACGGTGTTAGATGTCTCAGGACCAAAAATAGATCTGGGTATGCAGAGCAAATATCATGGGAACATCAAGGCGCCATCACTGATGCCACGGGATAAACAAACATGGCAGGTGAAGCCACCGCGGCTTTCGCGCTGCAGTTTCAAAGGTCCCGAATCAGATGTTTTCCTCTCACAGATCTCATGTTGTCTGACTGTGCAAAAAAAAAACAAAAAAAACACTGCATGGAGGTCAAGTTTTCAAAAATATGATCTGCGCAACGTGGAAAAATGCCACAAAACTGGATCCTGAGAGTGAAATAGTGTAAATGTTATTGATGCTTTCTTACGCCTTTACTTTAAATTAGCTTACTTTGATTAGCGACAGAAGCCTGAAACGTGTTCGCATATGTTTACAGTTCTTGTTTTAAATAACTTAACGAACGCCCAGAACTGTTCTTAACACAGAAAATAAGAGAATCCAGGCAGACGGCAGAGTTTCTGCGGATACAAAACACCACCACACACTTCTGGTGCGTCATACGTGATGACAAAGAGGGTTTATTTTTATATTATAGTCTGTAATTGTTAATCCAGACAAATGAAGGAATTAAGTTAATAAAGTAAGAATGAAGATTTGTTTTCACGACACCACCAGAGATCCAAACGAGTGAATCTGAAAACTACAGACTGACCCATGTTTCCTAACCTTGAGTTTTTTATTTGCTTAATCGCAGTCATAACTTAATCACAGCTTATTCCCTATAACCACAGTCAGATCTCAACTATTCTTTTCTTGGGGAGAGAGCGAGGAACATCTGACGTCCATCTTTCCACATGTGCTAATCCATTATTGATGTTCTTGTCTAGCGGTGTAGTTGTTTAAACACATTATGTTGCTGTAGCGCCACCTAGTGTCTGAATGCCATCAAATTATGCAGGATTGTCGCAGATTAAACGCACAGTATGTGATTTTTTGGCCGCTTGTGTTCTGTGATTTACTGTAAAACAAACTCAAGACGTAGTTTGACGATGTGAAGTGGGATCATGATGTATTTAAGTGTTTTCATGTGACATTATGTCGCGTTCGCTCCGTCCTCGCTCTCTGAGGTATCATCTGATGTTCTCCCAGAAGTCATAACGACAGAAACACACTGCTACCTTTATACATACCCTCAAAATTACAGATTTCTTTGCGTTAAAACATTGTCGGCAACATTTGGGATCAATGCAACTCAATGGAATATATAATAGAGGTCTAACATGGACATCTTCTTATATGCCCACTTCACCCCAGATTAAATAAATAAAATATGATTGTAAGAAGCAAATAATTCAGTGCAGCAGAAATGTTTGCTTTCCATTTCATCTTGAACCAGGACAAAAATCTTGTTCCAGAAGGAGAAGGTACACGCAGGTGCTCTCTGATCGAGACCTGCACACAAAAACATCCCTCAAAAAAAAACAATCACCTGCTTTTTTTCCACTGAATTTTAAGAAAAATACATCAAAGATATCAGAAGTGGGAAGAGGGAAAGAAAGGAAAATCGAACTGATTTCTGGGAGAATCGTGTCACTACTTTGGAAGGGAAATCGAAATGCAAATAAAGGAATGACGTCATAATATAGTTATCATAACGTTCCCTAAAAACATTTAGAGATCAGCAGAAATGTTTAGTGTCCTCTGTGCTACAGTCATAAAACTGAGAAGATCTACCAATCTGAAGATCAGGAAGCAAATAAAAAATAAACACTATGTGAGAGTGAAAGTGAAATCATACAGCACAAAGTTCCTCTTCCTCCTCCTCCACCTCTCTTTTACAGTTTCTTTCCCGACCCATCCTTTCCCCTCAGAGTCAGAGATTAGCGTGTAATTACATGGGAGATCAGCAAAAAAGGAAAAAACGGGGGGGAAAAAGGGGAGTAGTATATTTTAACAAGGCGGCCGAGGAGGAGTGGCGATGGGGGAGGAGGTGGCGCAGCCCTCGTCACGGGCCGACTGATTGTCTGCTTTTAATCCTCAACCTCATTATCACCTCCAGGTCCGGCAGTGGCAGTAAATGAATCTATCTGCCGAGTGTCAAATCTTCACACCTTCACCCTGGTAATCACCCCAAGGTGCAAATACAGAAGACGGATAGAAGCGGAGAGACGAAGACGGGAGGGAGAGAGCGAACGTATGACCCCTGCAAATCACCGACAACATCCAGTCATTTCATAATTAGGCAGAGCGTCGCGCTGTTGTTCTGTTGGTAATTAAAGCTAATTAAATAGTCACATTCTTTAAGGTCAACGCGCTGACAGAACATATAGATTTGGTACATATGGGAAGTGAAGGGCCATTACTGCTGTCACATTAAAAAACCTCATGATTCAACATCTGACATTTTTCTCTCTCTTTGTCCTCACGTGTTTATTCCTTCATTTATTTTGACTTTCAAAACCTCCGAGAGCAAAAGCAAGGTCAAAAAATATATAATGAGCAACAGAAATATGTGGAATTAAGCAGGTTTTAGCCACATTTCAGCAGATTTATACATTTTTTTTTACATAATGATCACTATCACAAAGAGATTGTCTAATTCTTTTTATTTTTCAGTATATAATACAATAACTGTACTTTCAGCTACTTTTAAATTAAACTGTAGTCTGAAAAATTATTTATCCAGAAATCAACTCATTTCTGAATCACAAACTAAAATGTAGAATTATTTCATTAAAAAATATTTTGAAATCTAAACTTTTTGCGCCCCAAATCGACCGTTTATTTATTTTATGCTTTGTGAACGATTCATAGTTAACTCACTTACATCATAACATGTACGACACAACAGAAACAGATTGACAACAACGCCTCCTCCATCACCCGGACAACAACGTCTACAATGAAACTGCAAGTAATTACTGAAAAAATACAAACTACTAACACGCCTTGATAACGATCTGAGACAAAAGCACGCGTCATTCCAGAAAATAAATCACCCAGATGCTAAAAATAGCGACATAAACAAAACAAAACAAAACAAATAAGAAGTAGTAGTAGTATTTGTAGTAGTAGCTCCAAACGGATACAACAAAATCATACTAAAGGGAAAGAATAACAAAATAAGAGTCTATTGCATCTTAACGAAATCCTTATTCTTATATCAATCCACTGAGCTTCTTTCATCATTAACAATCTGATACCTTATTCTGTTAGTTTGTCTTGGACATACTTGCATTTTCACATTGACAGATTTATGTTCAGATAAATCAAGTACAGAAGAAGTGAAAGTAGTGTAACTGTTTTTTTAAAAGCAAGCTGTAATATTTCTGTTTGATATCAAACGCGAAGATAAAAAACATTTTGAGTATCCGATAACTCCACAGTTGATTCTTTAAGACATGACTGAAGGATTTTCTTCTTGTGAATTTAATGGAAATTAATCTTTTTGTGCTTCTCTGTTATTTGATTTGTATATTTTGCAGGTTTTCTGGAAACAAATATGTGCACAGTGGTCTCATCATAATCATTATCACCGTTTAATTATAGTTTTTAAGGCTTCTTACGACACTAAAAGCTCGAATACTGTGTGATACTTCACGTCTATAGAACAGAAAGCATCCAGTACGTTCATTTATAAAAGTGAGCGTCCTCGAGCTTGTTAGCCGTTTCTCATTATTTCTTTCATTCATTCCAGACAAAAACAGACTTATTGCAGACTCGATGAGAGTGAAATAAAGTCTTTTCCCCGAGACGTACGACACGTCGCTCCCAATGTCGCTCAAGTTCCTGAGAAAAGAGCTTCCAGCGGCAGGAAAATGACTCCCGTGATGAGTCGCAATATACTTCCAATGGACACGAGCCCTTTGGACAAATCCAACAAAATCTATGCTACCTTGAAAAACTATAATCATGCATTATTGAATCGGCAAAGGATAGTGTGTAATAGAGAGATCCTAAACCCATTCCCCCTCCTGAATTATTAATTGAATTCAAATAACAGACAGAATAATTTTCTTAAAATATCTCAATCATTTTTCACAAAAGGCCTTAAAGAAGGAGTAAAAAAACAACAGGGATGCAGTCGGAGCGTCGTGGAGGAGTGTCGGTCCGGAGCGTGACGCCGGTGACCAACATCACGACATGTCACAGAGGTAATAACACGGTGAGAACAACCCGACACCTCCTTTTTGTTTTCCTTCTTGTTGGCATTTCACCAACATGGTGGCACATCTCCCTCGTTAACCATCGGTGACCCGACAGGCCTGTGTTCATATGAAAACCACTTCCACTTCCTGGAAGCGCGTTCAAGCAACAAGCAGCAGAAGGATAGTTGGCTAAATGTTGTACTAAGGCCGGGGTAAAATATGATAATGAGTACAAATGGGATTATTAGGAGGCTGCGTGTCATCAGTCTGACTGATCCATGATGTCAAACTAGCCAAGCAAATTCAATTAGGCCTGCAATTACTCCCTGGCGCTAGTGGAGACGTATTGGAGACGTTAAATATTGATGGAAACATAGATGCCACATTTGTTCATCTTGCGAAAAGGTGAACGCATCTCCTCGAGGCAATCACGCGCGCTAAATATGAAGCCGGTCCATCCGTCACGCAGAGCGCCGTGGCGGATACAGCTGTCCGCCGTCGTGACGGGGAAACACAGAAGCTTCTGCAAATTCACTGCAGCTTTGTGATTTAACTTCCCAGCAGTTTCTTTTTGAAAATAAGAGATTCATTCCCGTCATCGTTGGTCTATGAATCTAAAGAGGGGATATTAAAGAAAAAAAACTACATATTTCTTGTACCTCCTCAGATGATATCAGGCTCTCCAGGTAACAACATTATGACTGATGCTAAGATACAGCAGCTCAGTCGTCTCTGTTCAGCGTAACTAGCACTTGTGCTCCGTCCTCATCAGCTTCAGTCTGAATGAGGCTTCGTGAAGTTTTCTCCTCCTGCTCTGCACTCGGGTTAAGTTATGGGTCAATAAACTCTGTGACAGTGGTCTCTTGTTTTAACTAGCACCTGAAAATAATGGGATACCTCCATGTAGTGTGCTATTACAGGCCTTGTTAGAATCGTGTTATTATTATCAGGCTCAGGTAGAACGAGTACTGAACGGTCTTTTCCACAGGTGCTACAGTACGGGGTAATAATCAACAGATAGCTCCCAGAGACTATTGGATAACTTCACTAGTTTGGAGCTGTGGAGTTTGTAATGTTTTTGAATCTATCATTTCACCTCTGCTTACTATGTTGACAGCACAGTTCCAGCTTGTAACTGATCGTGGATGTGCAGCATGAAATAAAAAATATGAGAGGACTTCCTCCACTGTCCACTAGAGGGAGCTCCACAGTTTGAGAATATTGGGGTCTTGGTTGTTTTGTTGTTGTGAGTTTTGGAGGTTTCAGCAGATGAAGATTTCACTAGATGCCACTTGGGTTGTGGTGCTCAGAGCAGCAAAAAAACAAACAAATTGAAAGCAAAAATTTGACAAATAAGCAATGTCTCTTTTCAGAAATCATGACCCGGTTACTGAAGATAATTCACAGACATTTTTGTGCGCAGTTTCAAGTTTCGTGCAGAAGGAAACATGCATCTACTCAAAGACGGGAGGCCGGCTAACATTACAGCTCAGCTGGGAAGGACGGCATTAATGTTCACATCCTGTGCTGAAACAAGCACTAATCTCTTGTTCAGTGTTGAGTTTTTAAAATGCATTTTTTGGTGCTTTGTGCACAAGAACCATCTAGTTCCATTATATCAGAGAGAAGGCCGACATTTCTACAGCTGATACCTCCAAAAACGTTTAACTCACACCCCAACGATCTAAATGCATAAACAGCAGATAAGAAGAAAGAATGTTTTATGATTTGGGGGTGAACTGTCCCTTTAATGTCATTAAAAGACCCTAAAGATTACTCTGAAAAAGTCGTCTTCATCTGGACCAAAACCAAAACAGATGTATGATCTCTGCTTTAAAATCAACCGTGTGTCAGTGTTGTAAAAACTCCACATGTTCAACTCGAACCGTTAAAATCTGCATGTTTTATCACAAACTTGTGTTGTTGAGGTGTCGGAGCAGGTGATTAGACACTGCAGGTAGATAACTGATAATAATTTGGCCCCCGTGAAGTCAATTTGTCATTTTGTTTCTCATTGGCATAATATCTGCAAAAGACACAAGTAGAATAATGAGTACAGATGGGACACTGGATGTTATCTTTGCAACGCCCACCTTTAAAGCAGGATTTTTTTAGCTCGATGTTTTAACCTAATAAGAAAATCTAAATTATCGGTACATTTATTAGTTATTACTCAAGAGTACTCTATATGTTTGCAACTACAAGGTCCACATAAAAATTGCTGGCACCAAAATCAATGAGATTTAAGCGTCAGTACTGATCTCACTGGGTAAAATTTGTGTGAAAATTCCCCTCGTAATGATTCAGCCGCAGCCAGACACCTCTAGAAAACCGCAGCACAACATGTGAACACTTCTTCTGTCAGGATTTATGTTAATAACGTGTAGCAGAGACACACTTAGAGACAAATTTGAACTCCAGATGTTCCATTTTTAGCACATTTTGGCTCCAGCTGTGCCAATCGTAGATTTCTAATTTTGGCAGCCAGTAAAACTTTTCCATCTGAGCACAGCCGTTTTTGGCCTTAAATCTGTGGAGTCTCAGCTTTTCAATGGCATTTAAATGGAATACTATGATCAGTAGGACCCGTTAGTGGGCAGGCTGCAGACAGACTTACCTGCTGTTAAACTTCTCGGGATGTTTCTCCCTCATGACATGGAAACGATGTGCAATGGAGGCGTCCTGAAAGACAGAATGGAATTGTTTAGCTCAGGTGTTGTAAACAGTGTTGAGTTTTGTTTAATCGTGTCAACATTAGTTTGTAGAACAGCAATGTGAGTCTCATCTCTTCAAACCTCTGAATGTCTTCCTCCTCTATTTCAGCACGAAGAGGAAAAAACAAAACTTCAGCTCTCCTGTTTTTAGTTTATAAATACGACGATACGAGACCGAACCGTTACTTTAAAATATTGCCTCTACATCCAAGACGACTTCTTCCTCACCAAACTAACTTTCCCAACGTCTTGATTGGTGCCTTTACACCTCGCTCGTCCCTCGTGTGCGCAACCGCAAAAGACGAAAGAAAGAAGCTGTGGAGGTGGAGGGAGAGGTGGAGGTGGCGGCGGGGTTTGAGCCGGGGATGGAGAAGGTATTGACAGAAGCTCTGATGAACAGCACGCTGCCTCCACACAGGCTAATTAATTAAACACACATTGTGAGTAATCACAGCTCCCAGCTAACGTACAGAATGCTGCCGACACCCCGGCAACCGAGTTGTTTTCTCTCTCCTCCTCCTCCTCCTTCTCCTCCACTCTCTCTCTCTCTTCATCTATATGTCACTCTCGACCTTCCTCTCACCCTCTCTCACCCTCCCCCCTCTCTCACCCGTGGCTCCCTCTGTGGCCTGGGGCAATAAGTGGAGCCTCATTGGAGCTCGTGGTGTCAAGGCGATACAGTTCATGTTACATATGTTAGCGTGGTGTGACTGACAGAGACGCTTCACTGGTGTATTAACACCGTCTCAGTCAGGAAGGATTGTTATCTAGTATTAAAGCGTCAACTTACAGTATTAACAGCATATAAAGTGAATAAAACTTTTCTCGTGGTAACCCTCCAAATGACTTCACGTTTTTGTTCTTTAAAATGTCTTTTTTTCCGTCTTTTCTGCTTAGACACGTCCTGTCTGAGGCAGAAATACTGTCGTCATCAGTGTTTTGGGTTAAGAGCATCTTTCAAGCATCCTGACCAACCGGACCCAGCGAGGAAACGAGTCGGACTAAGAGCCGTGTTAATCCAGCCCGGTTTCAAGCTGCTCCTGGCTATTGTCCTGTCGTTTGTAAAGGAAGCGGATAAAATGTGACTCATGCTTCTCAAACAATTTGAAATCAGGGACTGTTGTTCCCACGGAAACCACCAGAACCGGAGAGCTGAACTCTGTGTTTGTAACATCGATGCGCAGGGTTCACACGACTACATTATCATCACCGTCTTGTTGCTGCTGCTTACATATATGTATATTTGCATAATAATTACTGTATATATGTTTCTGTAACTTGTGTAGCGTGAACTCGCAAATTAATTGTTTTGTACCGTGGTTGTTTATTTGCTCCACACAGCCAGATCGTGTCGGTGCGTTTGGGTTTAACTCAACCTCTGACTCAACTCAGCACTCACCAGAGACTCTGGTTCGCCCTCTTCTTTCCCCCTCTCTGTCTCTGTAACGTCACATTAATGAAGTAAAGTACATTTCATACGTACGTATCTAAATGACGCAAACATTTCCAGGTCACATATGACATTATTTTGTTTTCATACAGTTATAGCGTTGAATTTTTTAATTTAGGGGAAATGTACTTGATTAAAAAAAAAAGAAAAAATAAGTCCCTTCAGGACCGGTTCGTCCTGTTGGGACTTATTTTCCCGATAATGACCGCCGTTCTATACATTATCCCGCTTATTTGTTACCGTTCACAGTGTTTTTCAGCAGAGAAATAGTTCGCCAAACCAACGCCGTTTCACTTCTCCCTATTCGCTGCTTTCCTCTTTTTCTTTTCTTGACCTTTGACGACAACTCAGCCTTTTGCCAAGACTCGAAATCACCGTATTTACCAAAAATATTAAAGTTAATGTGAAACTCATCCATACTAGTGGCATAGGAGTAGTTTTTTCCGATATGAAGTAGACTACAGATCAGCTGACGTCGCTTAGCAACCGAAGACGCTGGGGTGATACGTGACCGGGACTACTTGTGGAGCAAAGATTTTAGAGCGCGGAGTGATACGTGAATCAGAGGCAAAAAGGCCACTTTCCTTGACAACGGTCAAATATGCTTAGCAGCGGTCTGTTATACGAAAATAACTGACCGAACGTTGGGAAGCTCCACTCAAGTGAATGGAGCATTCTGCAGCATTAACAAGAGCTGTGTAATAAACACAAGTAATGAACTTGCTGAATGTATATGAGGTCAGTTGTGTCACAAAGTCTGCAGAGGACCTGGAGAACAGATTTTAGAGTCTCTGGCGACGAGCTGCACGGAGACGAACAGCGCTGAGATTTCCTTTAATTTACACTTCTAAGTCGGTGTCAGCAGAAAAATGCTGGCAAGGCCTTTGTGAAAAAAACAGAGCAAACTCCTGACAAACTTGTCTTGGCTCAGGAAAACATCTCAAGAAAAGAGTGGGGAGAAAAGTTGCTGCAAACTTTCTGAGGCTTGTTCCTCTCCCCCTCCCCTCTTTCCACTGAAGCAATCTGTTTTGACCCGCTCCCATTTTGAGTGGCACTATTGAAACAGCACGTACAGGGAGGACCCCCTGCTAGCTCTCGGTACAGAAATTTAGGAGAAGCCAAAAGAGAAAAAAAAAAAATCAATGGAGCCTCTCTTGATGTCTCTTCAAGACGCTGTAAGCACAAGACCAAAAGAATTCTTCAAGATCCCCGCAGACTCACCTCACGCTTCCAACGCGAGCCAGAAAGGTGCGATGATGGATATATCTGAGAGAGTGTAACTTGATTTTCTTACAAACAGGACAATAGCTGCAAACAAGAGAGCAAAAGCGAGGAGAGGTTGTCTCCCCTTTGGTTTGGGCTCTATTATCTGCGATCTGTACAAGTGGAGCTGCGGCTTTTGCAACAGTAAACAGCGATTTCAAGCAACCAGGAGTGGATAAAGGCCTTTTTGTCACCCTGCACTGACGCAGCCTGCAGTACGCTTCAAGGTGCGTCGGTGTAGCGGCCTAACACCGACCAGAAACAGAAACCAGCATCGCTAAGAAGGAAATATGTTGAAATATTGACATTTTAGGGACATTTGTTCAATATGGATTCAGTCGAAACAAGGCAGATATGCAAAAATACAGATGAAATCATTAAATTGATACATCTCCATCCACATATAAACAATAACCTTGACTTATTTTCTTGGTTTTTTATTACATCGTGCTTGGAATCATTATTTTGAACAAGCGCTCGTCAAACTTTTTGGTTTATAGCCTTTAAAACTAAACTTGTCACACATTATCAGGTTTTAAACTGTGTCTGGACAAAAACATATTCTTTTAACTCCTCAGATTGTCTCATTTAAGGATTTCTAGCAGCCCATTATAAGTATTTTAATTAATTTAGACATTTGAGAGTCTCATTTTTTTACCAATTCAACGATTTTGTGACTAGATGATATTTGCATATTTATCTCAGGATCTCTTCCTGGATTTTTTAAAGCAATAACACAAAATGATCATCATGTTAAGATTTAGAGTGAACTATACAATATTTGTCTTGAATTACTACAAATTCTCCTCTATGTGGTGATCAAACATCCAAACGATTGTCACCAAACTTTGTCCAATCAGGCAGCTGTTTCAAAGGATCGAGAATGAACTTTGAACACGGTCGAAATGTCCTCCAAAAAATATAATTAAACAACAAGAATATCTACTAAATGGACCTTGTGGTGAGACTACATTTTTTTAAAAACACGTCAAAAACTTAACTCTCATCTGGAGCTTGATCTGAAACCCAGGAAACCAAAATAAAACGACACAAGACGGACGGCATCAACACGTTTCGGACACGTTCACATCTGGCGGCGGTGGGACGTCGTCAGCTCACTCACTCTCTCTCTCCCCCTAGCTGCCCTCAAATAATTACCAATGTAAAAATCTGGCACCCAAATTAATACAGGACATGTGTAATGTCCTCTCATAGCTCAAAGTTTAGTCCAATTATGAGTGGGCCCCAGCGGTTTGATGTGCCTTTCACCACGGGGGAGAGTAATGGCTGTGACAGGAGCGCCGGGGTCATTAGGGCGACTGACTGCATTATGGTAGTGGAGCGCGCTCAGTGATTAGTTCTGTCTCTCACCCCTGGCCCTGATTGAGATCATTACACTTCACGTCACTTCCACATCCTCCCAAAGGGATGGCGTCATTAATTCTCAACCCAACTGGGCCGTGGCAGAAGGTTGGGTCGGAGAAATTTACCAAAAAAAAATCTTTTTCTGGAAGAATCACCTGGAAAATGAAGTTGTGCCGAGAATATTTCAGTCCGTCCTGTACGAGCGGCTGACAGTCGGACAGATCTGAATCTACAAGGACTTCAGACGGCGTTGGCGAGGTGACGCTCGGCGTCCGCGACGGCTGCTACTGCTGATCTTTTTATTTCGCACAATGTCATTACAGAAACAATCTGCTCTTCATCTGCATAATCTCTAAAGGTAATTATTAGCTTGACTTGTCGCATAATCTTCATTGTAATTTTTTGTTTTACGGAAAGCAAAGAAATAAAAAAACTGATGCAAAAATGTGTCACAAAATATTATATCACACTCAAATCCATAGAGAGCTCAAAGTCGTCTTAATCCCCCACAAACAACTTCATTTGTCATCATCACGCCTGCCGGGTGCTAATCCCGCCACCACACACAGAAGGAGTTATAATGACTTTATGAGCCAGCCAGGACGAAGATGTTGTCTTTTCATGCTCTCACTGCAACAAGGAATCAACTAGTTTCACTTGAGCGTGATCATCTCTCGGGTGCTTCCGCTTCAGCTAACAGCCTGAATTGAAGAGTTTTATAAAGAAAGATGGGACGTGTGAAAAGCTGCAGCACTTGTTGTGAACCTTTGCCCTCCTGAGTGAGTGAAATGAAAAGTATCTCTGAAATAAAAGCATTTTTCCGACATGGAGAGAATCAATCACACCAGATCTCAACCCGCCTTTTACAAAAGTCTGCAACCAGACACGGATCGAGATCCAAAGACTCGTACTCCTGTTCTGGCTTTTCACCCTGATTGCATCTTTTTCTAAAACTTCAAGTATCTGTGTTTGTTTTGTTTTTCTAACAAGCGTTACTGATGTTTTTCAGATTTTCTGGTTGCCCCAAAGTCCCAATTAAATGTTCCCCTCAGAGTTTTTATTGTAAACAAACAAATGCATGTTTACTTTCTCAACAGATTAATTGTGTGGAGCCTTGAGCCATAATAAATGTGGCAAACACTTTTGCAAAGCTGATTTTTTAGGATGATTCTGCACCTGCAGAGTTTATATTCATGAAAACAGTAAACAGAATGTGTTCATTTGCTAATTTCCTTTTGATATACAGCAATGAAAACAATACAAATATAAATGTATCTGCAAATTCATAGACATGGCCAGTATTCAGAGGTGGCTCCAAAAACACAGGGGGCAGCATCTAACCTGAGTAACCAACTCTCTTAACTGCTGCCCATCACTAGCAAGCCTTGGTTGTAGCTAGCTACCGCTAATTAGCTCATGGCTAAGTTAGCCGTGGAGTCAGTGGCCCGAGAGTTTGTCTGTACCACGACCCCAGATCACAGGAGGAGTCGCCTGATTTGGCCGCCTGACAGTGAAAACATCTGGACACCGGACTGGTACTGAAACACTGAGGTCAGTCTGACAACAGCTGATACAGGACGGAGGCGATTTACAGCAGCTCTGACCGAGACTATGACTACAGGGACGAGAAAAACACAGCAGGTGGAATATTTTCACATCTTACTTTGTGAACTGAGGATTTATTTCAACCAAACGATGAGATGACAAAACAAACACTGTGTTCATGAGTTTTATCTTGTTTCTGTTGAGTTTGAATGGAGTGTGTTTCATGATGAGGTGTCTACAGGTGTCAGGCTATTATCCTGCTGATGTTGTGTCACCTGAACCTGGAATTACTCTTCTGCTCGAGCCTGAACATGTATTTAAAAAACAAAGCTTGAAAACCTGAGTATGAAGGGATCTTGTCAGTCACACAGTCTATAAATGGATTCCTGACTGGGCCGACCAAACACATGCCGGGGAGGAGGGCCACAGACTTTGCACAAGGAGGTGCAAAGTGACCACAGCAGACACAAAATGACCAGATGATTACGCAATATGTCCTCAAAGAGACACAAGACTGGAGAAAGATGCAGAATAACCATGACGTCTGTTTGTCTTGCTCCTAGCCGGTGGTGCAGGGGAGCAAACACAACATGTATTGTGGACTAAACATCCACCCAAATATTAAAATACCTTCAAAATGTCCCCTCAGATATACTGATACCAACTAAAACAAAAAACTGCTGTGTTACAACAATCAATTACCCCCAGCAGACACTGTGTCCGGTGACTCATGATCCATCCATGACACCATCAACACGTGTAGGAAACACGCTCCTCACTAACAACAAACCCCGACTGCGAAACACAAAATCAGCCCGAGCAGAACGATCACGCACTCGTTGGGATCTTCACACGGTTCCTCTGCAGCCCCGACATCCAGCAACATTCACTGTAACTCCTTAAAGAAGCGTTACAATCTGCCTGTGCGTAGGAATAGGGATGTAGTAGATGTAGTTCCAAAAAGAAAGGCTGTTTAACTGTCACGTCAGGTGCCAAAAATCTAAATGGACAAATATATTTTAAGGTGGATAAAATACATTTTGCTGCTGGTCCAGTTTCAGATGTGCACGGTCATCTACTGCAGGTATCACACTGACTAGTACCTCATACAAGCCCACATTAAAATACCCAAACTATTCCTTTAATGCATGATATTAATCCCTCTTACATCTACTAGACATTATTGCTTTATTTATCTTCCCTTAATGCAGCAAATGAGGTGAAAACTTGTCATATATGCAGAAATTAGAGACTATTTAAGAATAAAAATAGTTTTTTTTTCTGAAAGCATCGCACTTTATATGCTGAAGAGAAATGCTGGCCTTTATTACACTTGGGTTTAATGCTGGATATATAATTAAACATCCATACTTCTTAAATTAGCTTTCAAGCTCCGACTCCTCTCCCTTGTTTAATAAACTTTCTCTATCATAAGTCGTTTCTGCACATCCTCAAATAGTGTTTTCAAACTGCTATTTAAGTAAAGTTGGCTTGATGGTGTTGTCCAGAAGAAGCTCTGACCCACAACAACTCCACTGAATCCACATTAAAAACATGGTTCGTGTGTTTACGTGTCTTTTCGACATTTACATTGGGATATGAATGCGGATGAAACATCGGGATGAATGTTCAGAGATTTATTCCACAGTGGAACCGCTCCCCCCCCCCCGTACACATCACCATATGTTGAGCACTGCAGACAGATTACAGCCACTGTTCTCCTCTATCACAATGTTAACAAGACCTGTCCTCTAATATCCTCTAACATCGTCATTAGGGGGCCCGGGCTGGAGGTGTTATTCAACTAACATTTGTGAGGCCATGCATCACTTACGTCCCGAACGAACCTCACAACACCGAGCGGCTCCCTCCTCCACCACCTGCAAATGTCAATTACCATATTTCCCCCCTGACATTTATCAGTAATGGCTAACATGAGCTACGTGAAATAAGTGTCATTATGGTGGAGATGGACGGGAGGAGGAGCGGGTGGGGGGCGCTGACGGCTGGCCGACGCCGCGCAGACACACGACGAGGCTTGTTTATAAATCAGAGGCGGTTCAGGTTTAAGCACATCTCAATAAAGGCCTAACAACGACGTGGTTCACAACAAATAAATTGACTGATTATGCTGTTGCTGCGGCCGCCGTGTATTGTTTTTGCTTTTTATTCAACCTTTAATAACAGAACCAAGAATTACACACGGGAGGGATTTTTAACAGTGCGTCCGTGGCTCCCGCCTCTGTTGTGTTTGGGTTCGTATTCGGGTTTTTAAGCTGTTTACTGGCACCTTTTCTGTTCTGTGACTGAGACTCTTTGTCACCACCAGCAAATTTAACTTCGGTGTGGAAGAGATTTGTAAAGGTGCCATTCGAGCTGCATCGCTCTCGTCACTCACTGTTCTGCGTGATACCAGCCTGCGTTTAAACAAAGACACTCGGCCCGTTTGACAGTTTTTGCATTTCTCCGAACCACGAAAACGCGTTCAAAACACCGGCCGACGCCCAACTCACCACTCCGATGGAGAAGTAGTTGTTGACGATGCTGTAAGGCACCGGGTCCCCTCGCTCGTCCTTATCTGTGGGCGTGACATCGATCTTCCAGCGATCCAGCATCAGCTCAGAACTGTTCTCGATGTCCCGCATTATCTTCAGGAGGCTCTCGCCCTCGTAGCCTCGGGAAGAGAAAAAAAAACAAACATGAGATGCGTTGAAGTGGTTGTAGAACAGCTTGTGATACTTGAATGATGATCAACATGCGAGAGCAAACTGCTCTGACTTGTGGGTTTATTGATTCACTGCTTGTTAAATATCAGGCTCATGTTGATTATTTACTTCTACTGATGCACGACTGACGACTGATTCTGTGTTTTGCTCTGATCACAGAAGAATCTGTCCTGTCACTACTCAGGTGCTCAGCTGTTTTACAGGACAGTTTAATGATGCGACCAACACATTTTCTACCCCGATGAGACAAAATGACAACGTGAAATATTTGTAATATCTGACAATGGTTACATAAATATTGGGTTTAAAAAACCGATCTGTTAAAATGTGCAACATATATTTTCAGTTTTGGTCTCAAACCTCTCGTGCTTCAATTAAGTGACGTAATTCAACTATAAGTCAATCAACAGAAAAATGAATACAGACAACAAAAATTAATACTTATGAGAATTCCAAACATTCTCTGTTTGCAGCTTCTCAAAAGTGAGGAGGTTTGCAGCTTTTTCTCTTTTTCACATGATTGTTAACTGAATATCTTCAGGTTTGTGTCAGACAAAAGTCGCCATGGACGGTGAGAAACTGTGGAAATCACTATTTCCTGACATTTTATGGACATTAATTCATTTTGTTGAAGGTAAAGTTTGATTTAACCCTGCAGATCATAGCTCGATTACTTTTTCTTTTTGCAGAAAAAGGCTAAAGTTAAAGCTAAAGCTAACACATCATCTTGCAATGAAAAAAAGTGAGATGTAGCAATGAAGTGGTTCCAGAGGAGCAGAGGTCACATCCAGAAGAATTTTTAGACTTCTATCAGTTATTCTGGTTCATTGACTTCAATAACACTTTATCTTAGATTGTACAGATTTAAGACGGATAAAGAATTTGAAGACTTTCATCACAATAAGCAGAATTACCAGAGTACATGTAGTAACTGACAGCCCAGTCATCGATAATGAAACTAATTGTTAAGCAGTCTATTATTATTACTCCTTGAGCTTCCGTATTTCTTACAATCATGCTGATTACACTGGGTTATATCACAGTATATTTATACATTTAACCATGTACGTAACGAGGTGAAGCGAGGCCGTGCGTTCCACTGCAATGTGTCTATTTTCTGTCAGTACCTCCTCCCCATCGCAGACAGCGTGCCAGGTCGTTGCCCGTGCCAAGAGGAAGTATGCACACGGGGGGGTTCCTGTCCAGGTTGGCCTTATCTGGAGCAGCGGGGACAAATATCACAACACGGCGCAGAACAAGGAAACAAAACTCACCGCAGAAAGAAAAACTTGCAAAGAAAAAGCATCAAATCCATTTTGCAGCCCTGCTTGTAAAACTACAAGTCAATATGACTGCTGAGTTGTGCAGTCTATTTCAAGAGACACATTTTGCCTGACAGTTATTACCTCTCTTTGTTTTGATTGATAAAAAATTGAGGCAATTTTTGAGAGCCAGAACAAGTAACACGTCTCGGAGAGCAAATAGAGGCCAGGTGATTCTTTTTTTTTTCTTCAAATGATGACCAGTATGTTGTTTTTCCAACTCACTCACGTAATCATCCCATTTTACCACCCCTGAATACGCAGACTCGGATATAATTAAAGTGTTTACAGTGTATACAAACCATAAAATACACCTTTCACCATCTCAGGCAGAACAACAGGAGTGGTGCCGCCTTGAAAACTAATAAAAAACAAATGCAATTCTGCCAAAAAAAGAAATAAAGTATTTAAGTTTTACTCTGTTGTACGTGGTCAGACGTGAGCGAGTGAATAAACCGGAGCAGCAGGAGGCTACAGAGGGTGGAATAATTGATTCTATGGAAGTTGAACAGGGACAAACTTCCCTGATAATGTCAGATATTGTAGAAATGTACAGTGTGCTGTGTACCTATGAAGTCCAGGATCCAGCCCACGGTGCCGTCGCCTCCGCAGGCCAGAACTCTGAAATCAGGAACGTCTCTGAAGAAGTTGAGCCTGTCGAGAACAAACACAGTCGGCTCTGCTCGTCAGAACTCACATTCACTTTGTATTTCGTTGTTTATAAGATATTTAAATGCGATTTATCTACATACAAATGCTTTACACTTGTTTTTAATGTTCAGTATGTTCGGGGTGCGATTTGAGGTACTTGTACTTCACTGTTTCAGTTTTCTGTTTTTTAATACTTCTACTGCATTTCAGAGGGAAATATTCTACTTTATACTTCACTAATTTACTTTCAATTTGAAGTTTTAACTTTAAAAAAACATTTGCTAATCTTATAAAAGTCCATGCGATGAACTGTTTTACATATTTTAATTTAAATCTAAGTTATTCAAGGCTTAGAGAGGTAACAAATAAATCCCATAGCAGCGAGCATTAATTGATAAGTCGTCTATTCACTATTTTGGTAATTAATGAATCGCTTTGTGTCTGATTTCAGCTTCCTGACTGTGAATATTTTCTGGTTTCTTTCCTCCAGTCAGACATTTGAGGACGTTTTATTCAATTAGGATTATGTTCCAAATGTTTTCTCTTGAAGTGTTAAAAGAGTAAAAAATAAAGTGTTTTTTTCTTATATTTTCTGATTTCTTCACTCCTCTAAGACCTAAATTGAATATGCAAGACATTTGAGGACGTCTCTGGGAAATGCTGCAACATTTTTCACAGTTTTCTGACATTCTTAAAAGACGATTAATCAGGAAAATAATCTACAGATTAATCAACAACGAGAATGTTCTTCCCCGTCATGCTGAAGAGTTCCTGCTTCCCTTTCGCGTCTTATGTCGTCTCATGTCACATCTTATTTCATTTCGCTTTTGAAAAATGACTTTAAAACGAGAGCTTGTTTGCTCTTCAGAGAGATGACGGGTAGCTGAGACATGTGCTGTGATCACGAGCAGCATATTTTTGAGCTCCCCCACTCTAATCCCACAAAATAACACATGTCGCATTGACAATTACTCATTCAGCGAGCTAGCCTGCCTGTTCGAGGGCTAATTGGATCATGACAGGCAATGTTCAGTCCAACTTCTTCCGTTCCTTCACAATAACAAAGCCCTAACTGAATGAACCAGCCTCCGAGCCTCGTATGGCGGGTAAATGATTCGCTCAATTACTCTCCAACTGGGACCGCAAACCATATTAGACGCAAAACAGACGGCCGCAAACATGAAAGGCAACTTTGGGGATATTTAAATACCAAGAAACAAACACTTCATTTGCCGTGATTGCATTAACGAGGCAGCTAATTGACAGCAGTGCGCGCTGCTGCCTCGGCCTGCAGTGTCCGACGGTGACCGCTCACCCCGCTAATGTGTGCGGCGGTGCGCACACTTGACGAAATATTAACAAGGTTACGGCGGGTCGAGGTCATCTGGGAAGATGTCAGCTGTGGGGAGGAGCTCTGGGTTCAGCAGAGGGGATGCAGGTGATGCTGGAGGCCACGTGCAGGAACATCAATAGAATAAAAAAAAAGAACAGCGGACACAAGGTCAGATCCCCAAAAAACTTCTGGAGCTGCGTCTGCACAATCTGCGAGCCGTCCTCCACACGCGCAGCCCAAACCTGCGTGTGCCACTGTGTGTTTATTTTTTATAAGCCTCCAACGATTCTGTTTTCAGGTCTAATCAAAGCCAAACAAGGTGGCAGCACGGCGGCGAGGCATTCCTGTATGTTTCAACGGCAAAGTGAAGGAGCCTCGTGCATGTAAATGATCCATTCATCGTCTTAATCACAGGTGTGAACCATAGGAGACCCGCCGCCGGCCGCACCTGCAGCCGGCGGTGAGCCCCTCGTCTGTATGCGTGATCACATGTGGTATGGCGACAGCGTCACCCCCGTTTCTCTATCTGCCAGTCCTCGGTGTCGCCGCACCGCCGCTCACATATGCATACGGAGCCGCCGCTCGTCTGAGGCTACAGCATGATGCCGTCGTCTCCAGGATTCGTTATGTGTGAACTCACCTCATTTGTGTCTGAGCTGCGTGAGGGAAGCGAGTGAAGGCTCTAATACTAAAGACCCGTCCTGCATGTGATGGCGGCTATTATAGGAGAGCAACAACAGCCTGTTTGTAAACAGAAGATCATTAGACAACACTGCCTGTCTGTCTGTCTGTCTGTCTGTCTGTCTGTCTTTCTTTCTTTCTTTCTTTCTTTCTTTCTTTCTTTCTTTCTTTCTTTCTTTCTTTCTTTCTTTCGATTTTATCAACAATCAACATCATAATTAAGTACCAAACTGTCTAAACAGGCTGTAAAGTGGAACTTGATGTGAGTCTGATCACATTTTCAATCAAATATCCAGTTTTTATAACATTCATCATTTTTAAAGAAAGAAACTCTTCCCTGCTGCATATCAATGTAACAATTACGTAAAAGTTTTGGATGTTTTTGCAGTGCATTTGTTGTTCTTTTGATATAATTTGAATATAAATTAATGTATCATATATGAAAAATGATAAACATGAATATGCATTTTTATATAAGTTTTGATCCCTGCGTGTAAGTTAAAGTTATTCACAGTGAGCAGTAATGTTTCATACTAAGTTTGAGTTAATAAGTGCATAATAAAGGAGTCATTAGTTCTCATTAACGATTTCTTAAGTACTTACAAATTGTCAACAACTTCTTACTGAGCTTATAAATATCTTATAATCTAACAATAAAGTGTTTAATGTGCTGTTATAATGATTTATATGGTCGTATTAATGTTAATTAGCATCCTTTAAGGACTTTCAACAGGCTCATATCTTAACTAATGATTGTAAAAAGGACCTTAATGTGAAGAGTTAACATTGATTTGAGCAGCTGAAGCCTGCTCACATCACCGCTAACACAACTTTAAAATGTGTTTTACACAGACTGACTGCCGAAGCGTTCGTCCACCATCACTTGAAACGGAATCACAATATAAATATCAAGATGACGGAAACCGGAGTGAAGTTTTGTAGTTTAAATGTCAATCTGGGCTCCCGACGATTGTTTTATGACAACAGTGAACACGACGAGCAGCTCACCCCGGCATGGGTCCGTTCTTGGCCAGGTTGTAAACTTGTCTCGGGTTCAGAAGATACTGGAACTTTCTGTAAATCCTACAGGAGTGAATACAAAGAGAGGAAACATCAGAAACATCGAGGCAACAAACAGAATATTTGACTCAAGTATCACAGATCACCGTTGACGAGTTAAATTGTTGGAATTTTACGTTTCTGCAAACCACGGTTGTGTTATGATACATCGTATCATGTTCACATTACACGTACTGTTAACGAGCTGACTGTCGAGCAGAGAAGAGAAGCAACAAACTTTACTGTTGTTCATAAGTAGATTTGTCAGTTATCTGTACTTGTTTGACATCTTAACACAAATATCTGAACTTCCTCGTCCTTCCATTTTCAAAACAGGCTTGTTGCTTTAGTTTGAATGTATTTAAGGGGAATTATGGATTAATTTAAATCTGTGTCACTGCATGCTGCCTTCCCGGCATCACAGGCGTCGGTGCACATCACGCACGGCAGACGTAGTGTGACGGAACAACGTAAAAAGACGTAACAAGACGGGTTTCAGGCTCGGGTCGGTTGTCTTTGCACAGAAATGTCCTCCAGAGAGACACTTTTCACTCCGATACTTTGAGTACATTTTAAAGTCTGTCCTTTCTTACTTATACCTGATTTTAGAAGTTCAATCAGCATTTCTACTTACTTTACACAAGTATCTGCACTTCTACTTGAGTAATGTGCAGTGTCAAGATTTCAACACTTGTGAGGACACAATTTCAACTTGTATTTGCATCTACATGATCTTTTCTAACCCTAACCAACTGTTTCTGTGTGTCTACACCTACCCAGAGCCTGAGCACAGCTTTGTCACAACATCAAATTTAAACTTAAAATGATAGCAACTCGAAGAAAATAGAAATGTAAAGAAAATGTCAAGTTTAAATGTGTCTGTAGTTTGCAGAAACACTTCTGAGGTCTTTAAAGGTGAACTGAGCGCTGACGTCCAATCAGAGCGTGACGAGGCAGCGGACTGGGCAGCGGGGTGGGACATACCCAAAGTCCCCTTGAGGAGAAAACCATTAGAAAGACTAATTCATTTTAATTCCAATTTCATTATATCAACTGGCTGAAGTCATATTTTGATCTCATAATTTAAACAAATGAGGGGCCGGCGTAATAAGGAGTGAATGAATATGTTTCAGTAATAACCCAATTAGCCCTGGGTTAAAGAAAGGGGGACCAGCCAGGGACGTGACAGCCGGCGGGGGAGGTGTCTGCGAGGAGGAGACGGTGTGCGAGCAGGAGGGGTGGCGGTGTGATGTGACGGGCGAAGGTGGCGGCGGCGGCGGCGGCCGGCGTTTTAAGGTTAACGTTACCGTGTTTTTATATGACTAAGTAAGCCCAAAGCTCTCGGCAGCCAGAGGCCACGCCGCTGCCTTCCCCCTCTGCGGCTGGAGGAGCGGCGGCTTCAGAGGCCTCTTGTAGCATGTTGAGACAGATTGTGTACTTACCTCTCTCCCTGCTTCCCCCCGCTCTTCGGATTGACAAACACTAGCAGAGGATGAGTGCCCTCTATTGTTGTGATCTGAATGGGAGATGTCAAAACAAACCGTCGGTGTTTGGAGACCGCAGGATGCTTCACAGGAATTCACTTTCAAGCCCATATCCCTCAGACACCGTATGGACTCGATATACAGCAACTTCCAAGTCGTGCCCGTCATCATCTGGTTCATTTTTTATAGTTTCGCTGCAGAGGTGCACAAGTGGCACAAGCTTCCCTGCGGAGAAGTGCGGGGCGCTCGCCAGCACTTTACCTGAGTCCAAATCTAATCTCGTGTTAATTATAATATCTAATTATAAAGGAGAGCAGTGATGAAGTCACAAAAAAATCTTCTTTTAAGGCAAAATAAATCACGTAAATGTTCCCTTTAAGTTCATTTTTTTGGGCCAGATGATGTACTGCGGTAAGTTCACCGGGCGAGGCTGCAGATTTTAAACAAATCTCATCGAAGGACCAGAACCAGCACCGTGTTCCTCCGGACTGAAGTCAGAAACATGTAATCTAATCTGAATACTTTTAGTAACACTCTGCTGCACCTTTGACTGAAAAACATGACTCAGCTGTAACATCTCAAAACACATTTATCAGTTGGTGAAATCATTTTTCTCTTACAAAAACAAATATGTGTGTTTTACAACACGT
This sequence comes from Diplodus puntazzo, assembly GCA_963678695.2. NCBI lineage: Eukaryota > Metazoa > Chordata > Actinopteri > Spariformes > Sparidae > Diplodus > Diplodus puntazzo. The sequence continues at coordinate 4,795,856 of OZ023160.1, read as the reverse complement.
TGGGTTTGTTTCTTCTGTGTGTGTCTTCAGATTTCAACTTGTTTGTGACATAAACTTTTTTTTTTTCACTTGCACAAATTGCATTCAACATGTAACCCTCTTGTTTTTGCAATATCCTCTGGAATAAACGGCTGTTTTTGTCTCTGCTAACTCTGGATTTTTTCCCCTCCTGTCACCCGATACTCCCCGACAACTGGGATTTTCTTGAGTCATCTTAAATTTGGATGTTTTTTTTATAGAATATGCTGGCAAAAAAGAAAAATCTAGGATGTATCGTGCTATCATTCAACAGAAGTCACTGCACATTTGCTCTGATATTACGGGTTTTCCGCGTTCTGGTGCAGGCCCGGTTCCAATCAGCCATGAACATACAGTACAGCACAGGAAGACAAACCACCTGTCTCTTCGCCGATCGATACCCTCACCCTGATAACTCATGACTCACAATTCAGTCGTAGCAGTTATTTGTCACCACTTCCTAATTGGCAGGGCAGTTTGTCTCGTGTGGGACGTGGGAGAGGATTTTCTCTGAGCGGTAGTGAAACTGTGGACAGAGCGACAGAAGCTGCGGTGCCGGAGGCCGAAACGCGCCACACAAACAAGCTCTGATCCAGCGGGCCTCAGTTTGAGTCGGTTAGCCTGCGATGACTCGCCCCGTGCTCTCCCTGACACAGATGAAGCGCTTAACTCCCCCTGTCTGCTAACCCAGCAGGCCGAGGGTGAATTAATGAGCTCCCTGTCCAGTCCGGAGTGATCCATTACTTCCTGTAATTATAAATAATAATCTTGATTATTATGCTGGCGAGAGGCAGAGATGGATGTGCCTGGGATATGATTCATCATATTTCTCTCCCAGCCTCGCACAGACGAGCAGTCGCCACAGACAGCGGCAGGTTTCCATCGCCGGCGTGCTGGCTGACAGATATTAGAGAGGGCCGGGCTCTGCTGTATGATACTGATTACCAGCAGGGCCTGAGGAGCCCGGTCATACGTCCCGAGACCGACTGCAGAGGCTCATTTGCAAACAATGTGAACGGGGCTGATGCGTGGATATTCTCCTGAGATAACTGCTGTGGCTGCTGGTTTACAGACACAGCGACAGGCCTCGAACAGACTCAACCTGTAGAGGACAGATCAGCTCTGTTTCTGTCGTTAATCACTTTCAACATCATCTGTTTTCTGTTTTAGATCATTTAACACGTCACCGCCTCAGATCTGACAGGCGGATGAAGTATTTTAGTCCAAGTATGAAGCAAAAATCTGTTGTTTTTTTTTAACGACAGCGCTGTAAAACAAACTCCTGGATGAGTCATTTAAAGGTACATTATGTAGTTTTTAGTGAAGACGGTTCAATCAAAAGCAAATGAGCTTCATTCATCTTTCTATAGCTAAACCAACTAAACAAACAAACTCTCTTTGTTTCAATGACTGAATAAACAAACAGTTTCACACTGTTTTACTTTGTTTACATGTGGCGGACCCTGCCACCTTTCTATCTTCAAACCGTGTTCTGGGGACCTTATTTTCCTCTGAGAGCAGCTTGTTCATTCCGTTATGGAAAAGATAAATATTACTGGGTTTATATTATCGCCTCCTTCATATTCTAAATATTCAAATGCTGAGTTTGTATTTCTTCTCCAAAACTACAAAGTGCCCTTTTAAAAAAGATTTTAAAACCCCGCCTGTAAACAGTAAACTGGCATTGTTATACTCTCTTTATATCTTTTGTTATTCAAAATGATTTTATACAGTGATGAGAGAAGTAATCATAACTTTTATAAAAAATAAAGATAAAGTAGCAAAAGAACTCGCTGCAGAATCGTCTGTTTCAGAATATTATCATATTATTACATTATAAACATGATTATTAGCCTGGCTGATTATCAGGGTCGATATGCAGCATGTTTTCCAATCGACGACATTTGTGTTTTTTTGTGTCTGATTGTCAATAATATAAATTAGTAAAAAAAATATCAAACTCTGTCTCTGACGCAGCTTCCTCTCTGTTTGTTGTCGCTCTGCGGTCTCACTCAATGTCCCGCCCACAATACCGTCTGATTGGTTACACAACACAAGTTTTAGCCAATCAACACCGAATAATGTTAATCTGCAAAGAGAATAATAGTTATCAAATAAGTTATCAAATAAATGTGTTAAGTATGAAAAAGTACCTCAGAAATTGTTTTAAATTGTTCTAAATTTTGACATTAAGATATTTATTCTTTACAACAAATGTAAATCATTTCCAAATCTCTGTCGTCCGTCGCCTCCATCAACAATAATCATCATCAAACACATCAGTCGACCCCTAATTAAAAATATTGATGTCTTAATGTGTTAATCACTTAATTACTGCTGGTGGCTCGTGAATTTCCCCTGAGATCAATAAAGTCTCAACCTGTAATAATACATCATTATTTATTTGTTTGTGTTAAATCATATTCTTCATTCTCAATCCAAATCTGCAAAGTGCCTCGTTATCAAAGCTGATATGTAAATGAATTGGAGGATAAAAGTTTAAATATTTGCTTCTAAAAAGTGAAACTACCTCAGTTTCCACCGCTGGTTGTGTTTTATATGTTTTGTACCAAAAGATACTAAAAGGTTTAATGGCTGCGTCGTAATCGTGACGGACAAACACGCCTGTCAAAGAACAACAAGTGTCTAAAATCATGATGTAAAGATCCCGACAGATTCAGACCATCATGTTAACTAGTTTAAATCCTTCTTGTCTCACCAGACGAAGCTGTTTTATCACTTTGCTCAAAGCCGTTGTCACTTTCACCTCCCCGATTGGCTTCGTTTGCTTGTTTCACCGTGTTAGCTGTCAATCGAGTCACACAACAACACAACTAACACTCGAGGATCAACGCTGCCGCCATCGCAGACTGATTACAAAACTGTTTGTACCTTGTAGCCGCTTAGAACCCAAAATATATTTTGTAAAAAGGACCCTTTAATCACTTTAGCTTTGGATTTCAGAACGTGAGTGTATTTAATAAAAACAATTGGTGATATATCTCCATTTTCTGTATAGATTTTGAAAATAATAGCATTTGAATCCAGCTCTGCTTGTTCTCACCACAGTCTGTGTGTAAAACCAGTCATTGATAACGGCGAGATGAAATGTGATCGACTCACCTGCAGTCCTTGGCCGTCCACCGTGACCGAGTTGGCTCTCTGCATCTTCCCTCGGCCCGACTGGCTCGACCGCGAGTCTTTCCTCAGCGTCGACTGCCTTTCCTGGGGTCAAAGGTCAAACAGCAAGATTGTTGGAGGATCCAGAAAATGAGGATTCAGACCCAAATAAGGAGATTTCAACTATCAGGAAAATATGACTTTGACTCTCACAAAGTGATTCATCAGCCTAATTTAACTAAAAGCCAGCGTAGTAAAATATATTTACAGATTTTTTGAAAACACACAAGCCTGTATTTGCATCTAAACTTTACATGATTCATGCTTTTTTGTAGAGTTTCTCTGTTGTCTTGGCCTTTTTTTCCCTGCTGTTTGTATTTTATTTATAATTATTGTCAGGGTGGTGGCAAATGTTGAGAGCACTGAGGTCTTCACTTTGACATTTTTAAAAAAATGACCTTTAAATCGACAAAAACACACAAATAAATATATTATTCAGTGTCTTTCCAACCAAATGAATGAATGAAAATAAATCACTTCTGTTTTATTGGGCCGTAATTCCCCCAATCAATCTAGAAAGTTACCTGAAAATTATTATTTAACCGGATGCTGATTATTTTAACTAATTTACTTCAAATCATTGTTTTTCTATGACTGGATGTCGATTTTCAGAGGAATTTACCTGTTTCGCTTGAATAAAAAATACATATTTCTGACCCGCTATAACCCAGTAAATCTGAAGAAGACATTGCCTCGAAACATCACAAGTGAATGTGCCAAAAAATGGCATCTAAGGGAGCTACAGAGCGAAAAACTGGCTGTGACAGAGGTTTTCATGCTGCCTTTTTGTCTGTTGTTAACAAAAAAAAACAGAATTAACCTTTACTATACCAGACAACCTTTATTACAGAAGTCAAGACGAGAACAAGAGAGACGGGTAATCTCTGTTTTACAGATACTTAATGAGCAATTTTTAGGTGCAGTCTTTTCCCCCCTGAAATGGACTTTTTCCCATTCTGGAAATAATTTGCCACAGAAAAACAAAGATTTGCCATTTCAGAGCTCGCTGGGAGAACACAGGCTGATGATTACATCCTCAGATAACACCGCGTCGACCTCGCTCAGCCACGGGGCCCGGGGCCGACCGGCGGGGAGGTCTTACCAGGATGATGGGGCAGATTGAGTTGGGCGGCAGGATGTGATCCTTCAGGGGTCCGCAGTCACACTCGGGCTTCACGTGGGAGGCGCACTTGTTATGGAGCTGGAGGAGGAGGAGGTGGCGGTCGTTATCAACAGCTACATTTGTATCACAAGCAGTTGCATGTTACAAGTGCACATTGCATTTGCATCACGTGTGTCGCCGCCTCTTGTTTTTACTTTCTATTAACTTGCAACCACAAACAAGTGTTTCCTGGGTGTAAATTGGTGGAATGACTTGCGAGGTATCAGAGGTGCTAGAATGAAACCCTAAAATACAAGAAGCAGTGGGAATATAATGAGGAGGTGGCTGCCTCTCCTCGGGTGGCGGCTTACCGTGATTTGACACCACACACAGTGGAGCCCAGTCAGGCCCTGGTAACACTTAACGGTTTTGTGACATTTGTCACACTTGGTGGGGCAGTTCCCTTCCACCCAGAAATGATGCATTACCTGCGGAGAGACGGAGAGGCGGCGTACAGGGGGGAAGAAAGAAGTGATGAAAGAAACGTGGTGCAGAAAAAAAACAAGATGTATACAAAGGCACAAGTGACACGACAATTAAAGAACGGCAAAGAAAACAAGAGGAGGAAAAGAAACAGACAAAGGCAAAACAAACGATGCCGTCTGTGTCTTTAAACCACCTCATTCTGGTAATTAGCAATGCTTAGTAGCAGATTGAGTTGTTTTAATTCCATTAGAAGAAGAGAAGCCCTCATCCTAAGCTCCGCGGAGCATCGCTGATCCAAGCGTGCCGCCTGGTAAACACTCCAATTGGACGCACCTCAGTGTTTTTCTTGGACTTGACATAGGTTTTGATGCACGACGGCGGAGCGCGGGCCACGCAGCGCTCGTGGACGGTGTACTTGCAGACTGGGGGAGAAAGAAAAACACAATTTAGGACTTTCAACGAGGAAAAGATTGAACACAGAGGGGAAGAAAAAAAACAAGACTTTCACGCAGTTGTGGGTGAGACACACGAGGGTTTGAGTTACGCGTCTGTGAACGCTGTATGGAAGGTGTCTGGTGCCAATACGAGGGTGAGAGTCTGGTGCAAAACATCCATCAGGGAGAAACACAAGCTATTTTTATAGAAAAAACATAGAAAACAGTTTTTTTTCTTTTAGGCTGCTGTGGAGCCACTTGGTTCCCTTCTTTCTCATTATTTTCCGTTTTCAGCATCAGGGATCAGATGTGCTGACAGTTTCTTTTGCTGTCGGAGAGGAGAGTGAAAACAAACTGAGCTATTTCTGGAGTATTGATTGTGCAAAATAAATCAGAATTTAAACAATTTCCAATATTCAGTATTGATATGTTCTTAAACGTAACCGCTGTTGTAAAAAGTACCCAAATGTCATACTTTTACTTTGTTAAAGGGGAAAGTCACGCATACGAACAGAACTTTAAGTCTTGAAATATCGTGTATTTAATATACTTAACTAACAAAAGTTCAAGTTAAAGTAAATAATAAACATAACTACATGTATGTATATATACTGTATACTATTGGTCGACTGATTATTCCCTGGCTTATTGGATCCAACATTCATTTCAGTAGTTTTCTTTAAAACAAAATCTGATTGCTGATAAAATAAATTGATTGAAAAATACAGTTGTTTCTCTCTGATGCAGCAAATAAGTTACTGAAGTTATCGAAGAAATGTAGTGAAGTAAAAGTATAAAGGAGCTCAATGTGGGAGTTCAATTACCATCAAAGCTGTACTTCTACTATACTCGTGTAAATGTACTTCATTCTATCACTGGTATTAATACACGCTCACACCTCCTTATTGTGATGAGTCGCTGGCAGATGAAGCTTCACAATGTGCAGCTTCACCGGGAAAAAATAAAAAATATTGTAATATTGGAAGATGTCCATTTAAAGTGGCTGCATCTATCTAACTTTGTTAAATTGATATTATCCTGCCTCCCTCCATCCACAGGAAATGCTGCGTTCTGTCCTCTCCAACAACACGCTGACTCACGCAGTATCGAAATCAGTATTGTATCAGATGTACATATTCTAATATTGTGACAACGCTAATTTGATCAGAGAGATTACAGATTACAGATTAGGCCCATAACATCAGCACTGAAGCACGTGGACATGCAGCGCTGGCCTCTCCGGTGTGTCGTCTCGTATCTCTCTGCACAGATCGATGCACGTGTCGAAGCCTTAATGGTAAGTGAATTACTCACATGAGCAGCAGAGTCCCTGCTTCCCCAGTCCGATCAGCATGTTGAGGCACAGGTTGCAGTAGGCCGGCTTGTTGAAGTGCTTCAGCCTCCACACGTGCTGCCCGTCATCTTTCACATTCTGCAGAGAGAGGAACAAACAGACCGAGCGATTAACTTATTGTTTAGCTTAATTGGTTCATATTTCAACAGAAGCATTTTCCTTTTTTGTTTGTGCTTAACTTCAGAACTTAATATTCATTCATAAAAAAATGACACGAGGTGGAGATTACTGCTGAAGTTGGTCAAACAGTTCCATCTAGTGGAGAAACGGCGCTCTCATTGGTTCACACAGCAGATGCAGGTGTACACATGTGTGAGGAAGCACTCAGGAAACCGCCGCAGAGTGTGTGAGCTGTTGAAGGATTGATTATGAATCACAGAAAAGGGTTCAATAATGATGAGGAGTGCATTTCTCCTTCCTAAAATGTGTGTTTTCACCGATTCTTGTGTACCAATTACCTACAGCAGTGTATCTCAGAGTCGTCTCAGCATCTACATCTTAATATTTTGATTTTTTGGCAATAATTTGCAGTTCAAATATTAACACAAGGTGTAAAAGAACTCCTGTGTGATTAGCATAAATCATCAGATCAGGTAATAATGTCTGAGGAGAGGCTGATAAAGTTAATTCACACTTCGGTTCAGGGTGTTTGGACTGATGAACCAGAAACATTGTCGAGTCATGTTAAAAACATCAGTTCTAGAATAATGACATGTGGCACGTTTCAAGTTATTAAAACTTGTCTTATTAAAGTGAAAATCAAACATTTAACTGTCTTTCCTGAGGGAGCAAGAGACCTTCTGACATTAGTCCAGATGTTTCAGGGAATCCAACTTCAGCTCAGTAACTGTCACACACACTATGATGAACATCAGCAGGTGAGTTTAAACCTCTTTAATGGCCGACATGTCACCGAGCCTTCAGACATAAACATCAGTAATTATTCATCATTTTCATTAATAGCTGCCCTCAAATGAACGAATCACATTTGTACATTTGGTGCGTGAATGTATTGACATTTCTACAATGTCTACAGCACATTCACGACATGTTTATGACAGTACTTTTATATCGGGAGGTAAAGGGGATGGTGGTGGAGTGACAGGTGAGTTTCAACATTTGTAAGTGTGAAATCACTGGATATTTTTAAGGAGACGTTGAGACATCTCAGGCCGTGTTTGTGGTGACCAAAAACGTTTTAACATAGCCATGGTTTGTGGAAACGCACGCTGCCAACATTTATTCTGGCAGTCAGGTTGTCCAAAATGAATAGTCTTCTTTTGAGAGTTTTGAGATTACCTGGCGATACTTTAGAGAAAACCTGGAGGCTTTCAATATCTTTTATCTTGTGGGAACACTCTTTGTTCAGAGGACCGTTATTCAGACAACAGAAGGTGTGTTACTCCAATAATACACACTCGCTGTGAAGTTTGTTGGCTCATAATTTCTTTGTGTTTTTCTTAAAAAGTGAAGTTCATCAGATGACCTTCGTCCTCATGATATCGATAATGAACATGCAGTAAATGGTGTGAAACAGTCCAAGACAGCATCGTGTTTGGGTTAAATACATTTGTTAGTTACATTACAGAAGAGCATTTTGGGACAAACTGGCCTGAGGAGCAGCGTTTTTTTTGTATTTTTTGGAATAATCGGCCTCCGAGACAATGCAACATTATTTCTCAGAGCGTTAGCAAGCGACAAGCATCACTGGAAAACACAAGCGACGTCTGTGTGGACTCACCGTCTCCAGGCCCAGCAGGACCAGCAGCGGGATGGTGGTCATGCCTCCTTGGATCCACTCCTCCAGCGAAACTGTGCCGTCGTGATCGTAGTCGATCTCCCGCATCATATCCTGGAGGATCTACAGCACAGAGGAAAGAGGTCAATCAGGGTCCAATGAAGGCTAACGAATCAGGGTCATCAGCTCACAAGCCACAAGTGTTTTCTTAATTTATTCTGTTTTATGTTATATTGTCTTTTTCTCACTGGTTTCAGCTCGGTCACGTCCCACTCCAGGTACTCGGCGACGTGCATCATCTGGGAGATAATGTGCTCCAGCTCCTGCGGTGAGAGCGCAGACAGTCATTACAGGCACAGAAACACTGTATTTACCTTTTCTGCACATTGCAGCCTTACAAGTGGATGTCACTGAGCGTCTGTGGTGTGAATAGACTGATAAACAGCGTCTAATAGCAGGGTTGGGAATGTCATTCTCCCGCACAGAAGAGTTTGCAGAGAGGGAAAACAAAAGGCAGCGTGGGAAGAGCTGCGAGGGCTGATGCTTTAATTACAGTGGTTGTTTTTTTGTTTTTTTTTTTGTTTTTTTTTGTGAGGCATTATTATCCGCTGCGACACAGAATCACTACGATGCACTCTGGACTTCTTTTGCTATGTTGCGTATCAGTGAGAGCGGGAATCGGGAGTTACGAGCTGATGTTTTATTCTCTGTAAACTCTGCAGAACAATGTGGGTCGGACTAAATTAACATCTCTTTTCTCTCTTCTGCTCTCCGTCCTCTCTTCATTCGCTCCCTCCCCTCCCTCTCCCGCTCCATAATGGGATACTAATAATGGGATACATTACAAAAAAAACCCCTCCGCCCACCCCACCCGCGCCCTCTTCACCCTCTAATTCCACCCACTGACTCCCTCCTACGCACTTTCTATACATACACACATAAAGACTGCTGCTCCTTCATTGATAAATAAACACACACAACTCTCCTCGCTCGTTAATTCTTATTTTCTGTCATCCATCCATTCAAATATTTGACTCCAGGATAAAAAGACAGATTCATATTTCATCTGTAATCATATGATCTTAAGAATAGTAACCGCAGCTGTAAATAAATGTAGTGGAGTAAATGATGTCTGATCGTGAAGGTTAGTTTACTTTTATGGATCTTTTATTATCAGTTTCATTTTGTCAGGATCAAGTAAATATAATAAGTTTAATGTGAGTACACAAACACAGAGCTGGAATGTGCGGTTTGTTAATCATTTAGTCGATCTACAGAAAAATCATCTGCGACTTTGGTGACCGATCAATAATTTAAACGGCAACTCCGCCAATTTGACACATTGGAAGTGTGTTTACAGGTCTCAGGATGAACATGGGAGAGTACGTCTGAAAAATAAAAATAAAATGTTCCTTATCTGTTTACAAACTGATGCATATGTGAAAGAAGTGTCATCGAGCCTTCTGTGGCTCCAGACGAAGCTGCATGAAATCTGATCATCTCCAAGTGATGTCACGCAGTGGCTCAACTGCACTGTGGGTAATGTAGGAGCAAGGTTTTGAAAAGGAAGCAGAATATGTCGGATACAGAGGCGATATCACTCGTTATCAATTTGTTTTTAAACTCCATCATGAGTCCAACAGTGTTAAGGGATTGCAAAAAAAAGGTGCCTGCATTACCCACAATGCAACTGGGTGACATCACTGCAGGTCATTTATCAGACTACATGCAGCTTCCTCTGGAGCCACAAGAGGCTTCATACTACCTTTTTGTTACCCTTTGTAAATTATTCATTATGATTATCACCTCAGCCGAGGAGGATGTTTTCTGTGTCCATCTGTTTGTCAGCAGGATTACACACACTTACTTTAACACTACAACACAGGACATGTTTCAACATTTTTGGAATAATATATAGATCTTGATGAAAAATAACTGCGGTACTACTTGTATCTAGGTGTGATGTCTCATTATCATGCAGGTTTGTTTGTTTTTATATATGTTTTTTAATCAGTTGCAAGTACACAAATATAGTGTGCGGTCAACTAGTTGATCGAGTTTTGATGATCAATCTGTTTCTATATAAATAATATCTATATTTTACTGATAGATGTGATAATGAGCTGAATATCTGTGAGTTTTCAGGCGTTGGTCTGACAAACGAGCAGTCTGATGACATCACTTTGTGCTTTAGGAAACTGTAACATGCATTTTTCAAAAGCATTAATTGATTTCGCCTAGAATATAATCCTCAGACTGATCGATAACGAGTATGATTGTTAGTCGTCACACATCAGAACTGCAGTTTGTGTCTCTCGGTCTCGGTGCTGACACAAATTATGGACATCATTCCTGGAACCTGCTCTGTCTTTTAAAGTTTCTGCACCTTCATCTTGAAGTGGAAGATATCAGAAATAGGACTGAGACTTTCATTGTCTTGATAGATGTGTTGCTTGTTTCCTTTTATGTAAAAATCTTTGTAAGTTTGTTATTTGCTCCTTGTATTTTTATGCTGCTGTCTTGTTGGGACTAGTAAAAAATATGCTGAATCTCTACGGTAATATTCCTGGTAAAATTAATAATAAATAAATGCAAATAGTTTAACACCAACGTCGGTTTTAATTTGTCACTTTTGCATGATGAACGTGAGGGGAAAGTTCATCTTTCAGGAGGAGAAATATTTACCGAGCTGTCCAAAGACCCGTTTCCATCCGTGTCATAGAGGCGAAACATAACTGTGGAGACAAAAACAAAATGTCAAGCCTGTGTATTAACGCCCTGCGCTCCAACCTTTGAAGTGAACATTAAAAGCCGTTATTGGCAGCAGCAGCAGCAGCCGCGTCACTCGCTGCTCTGTGCAACAGATCTTCCCCCTCTGAGTCGGTGTCACTGCACGCGGATACAAAGCAAAACCCTGAATCCCAGCAGTTGTAAACATCTGAATGCAGCAACTTTAAGTGTCCCCCAATTACCACTCAAGATTGTCGCCATGGAAACAGACGGCTCCCACATCCCGGCTGTGATTGGCTCTTCCTGTTGCATCGCGTTGATGCGTAAACACCCCCGAGTCTGAGCGTAACAGAATCGTGACATCCACAACAACAACAACAACACAACACGACCTGGCTGCAGATCATTTCCATGTTAATGGCTGTACTTAGAGGTGCTCCGAGCCACCGCTGCACCCACTCCGCCTCCGCCGGAGCGTGGTCGAGGTGCAGTAGGAGGGTGGGGTGCTGACATCATGAGGACTTGACGTCAGACGGCGGCCCGTCAGGCCACTAACGAGGAGCTAATTGCCCGTTTCCTGAGGGGGTGTGACCTTTTGTGGGGCGGAGGGAGGCGGAGGTGACGCTGGAGTCTGGTGCTGGGCGTTGGGTGGAGGTTGATGGTGTTACAAGGAGGTGATTGTGGTCGGCAAAAGAGGCCTCGAAACGGTAATAAAGTGCAAAAGATGATGAGAAGTGTTGTTAAATTCTGTCTGCAGTACAAATGTGTTGGACGGAGGAAAGTTCTCCGTGACTGGAAGGAAAATAACCTTCCAGAAATGTTTCTGTGAAAAAGAAATTTACAGTTTCCATCACAACAAAGATGCAAATACGACACACACGACAATAAAGTAATAAGTGAAGTTATACTGAATCAAACTGAAATGGTTCAATAAGCCAAAATTAGTTTCTATGAAAACGAGTCATTTCACTTTTTAAATGTGAATTTATCCTCCGGTCCAGGTCTTTAATTAATCTAGGTAATATTTACCCTTTCTTTTTTTTTTAAATGCACTTTATTTGGTTCTCAATAATCTCACATCCTCTACATGTTCAGGCTTATTCAGAACACATTTATAAACATGATCAAACTGAGATGGCTTAACACCGACACATCTCTGTCTTCAGTTACTTAATGTATCTTCAATCAGATCTTAACGTCGTTTAAGAATAAAAAGAAACAAAATAATTTTGTGTCTCTATTATACATTTTCTGGACAACATGGATACTTTAAAAGTGCTTATTCATGCCGTTGTCTGTATGATTATATATTTAAAACCTCTCTTGTTTCATTATCATATTTCTGTATCACTAACATTATCATTACCGTATTCTGTGTGATTCATTTTGTTTTATTTTATTTCATTCTGTTCTTCGGTCTCACTCATATACGAAATATTGGTCTCAATGTGACTTCTTGATTAAATAAATATACATTATTATGAGAGTTAACATTAAAAAACATCTGACAATTTAGTGGGAATTCAACCTCATTGTGGTGTTTTAAGATTCTGACACTCATCTGAATCATCTAAAAAAGTGAAACTTTAATATTTGAGTCGTGACTTCCTGTTTGTCTGCTGTTTTGCTAGAAGCCGTTTGTTTCAGACGATCCTGATGAAATAATAAGAGTAAACAAAGGAAGCTGCACTGAAGTCCGAGCAGTTCTTAGCCGAGCCAGCAGAGGGAGCCATCCGACCCTGAAATAACAGCAGTCAGGATCACGGCGTTGGAGCGAGATCGCTCAATAAGGAATCATCCACAGTTAAACCCATGATGTGCCCGCACACACGCAGCATCCGTTGAATTATTTAGTCATCCCTGTGCTTAATGAGCGCTTCTCCGCTCAATAATTCAGCAGATGGATGAGAATTACAGCAACACAGCAAAAAAAAAAAAAAAAGAAAAAAACAAAACTGATGTCCAATTAAGCAAAGCAGCCCTGTGAATAAATGATGCGATAAACGCTGTTCGGGTACGGCGGGAAGACGTGTCAATAAACTTGCGATCACGAGGCATCAAACGTCCCGTCTGGAGGAGCTTTACGGGAGCAGCGCCGACCATTTCCAAACCAACACGCGGAGACTGAATCTCATTTGATAGTCAGTCAAATCTATAAACTCCATTATTATCACCGGGGGAAGAAGAACGACACAACAAGAGGGACACGGTTTGATTGAACAGGCTTATTAACTGCCGAATACACCAGGAAAAAAACTTCAAATTGTCTTGTTTTTAAAAAGTTAAATGCTGAGGGGAAAAAAAAACACAAAAAAAGACAGAGAGAAGAAAATAGAGAGCAGAACCAGAGATCCACTGCACCGTCTTTGGTGTCGCCGTACAGAAAACTCAACATCTGGAGCATAAATACTCGGTTCTGTGCTTCGGGCTGATGTCACGTCAGCCTCACAGCCAGAACTTTTATGTGGATAATCACTTCTCACAGCCCGAAGAGACGAAGATACTGAAACAATCTCTCCGGTCGAGATAAACCTCAGCGGACGGAGTGCAGTTCTTCGGTGCGCGATCACAAATGGAGAACAATAGACGATAAAATGAATAAACAGCGACTCATTGATTTTTCTTTCAGTCGTTGTCCTTTTCATTCCGTTGACTTTCCAAACGATTCTTCTACGTCGGGAGGTATAACTCAGATTTATTGAACTTTAGACTTCGACAACCTGGCAGCTCCATTGTTCCGTCTTTTCTTCTCGGGTTGGATCTTGAGGATAATGATCGGGTAAGATTTGTATCCGACTCAAACGTAGACATCCCTTAACTATCGTTTCTTCTCACTTGTGTGGACTCGGTTTAGCACATCTTAGTTTTTTTTACTGCCAGACTCAATGTCAGTGATTCACACTGCAAACATTACAGAAGGTGACCCCATATCTGTCTGCTTTATCAGTGAATTTACTACTTTCAATTCACCGTCTCTGTCCTGAATAAGACCGGCTCCCCACCCTCAAACTAAAGCCTCATTTATCCTCCGATTATGTACGAAACTACATACGTCCATTTCAAACAACATCACCCACATACTTTCATCACGCATCCTTCACTTCGGCATGGATGTTGAGCAATACAACCACTAGAGGGCGCCACTCAGAGTCAAATCACTTCCCCAAGGACCTCAACTTTTCCTTCACCACCATTTCATTTCCTGTCCAATTTCCTCCAAACTGTTCTGTAGAAGGTTGGTTGTAGGTTCTGCCATTTTTAAATCTTCTTCCTCTTCACTGCCGCACTGCCCTCTAAGAGTTGGAGGTACTGCTCCCTCCGTTTGTGTCCGTAAGCTTTCAGAATATATTCAGAAAGACGGATAAAATGAGCAGAAGGCTCCGTCCACATCAGTATGCATCTCTGACACTGAGCATGAATGAGCTTTAAGACGCTCCACCAGCCCCTCCAGCATCAGGGTCAAGTTAGACTTTCAAAATAAAGCTTGCAGATAGACAATAACCATATGTGACTTTTGTGACGTTTTGGACTATTATAAACATTGTCTAATTAAAATTACATGGAAGAAGTTTGCCTTGGTTGAGATCCGCTGTCCTAAATAACCCTAAATATTTTCTGTCTATTCAGTTAGTAAAGCCATTTTAAGAATCCAAGTCAAATGAGCTCTTTAAGTAGAAAAAAAAAGCAGCTTGTGCACGAAAACAACCCTCCCTCAGAGGAATGAATCCGTTCAGAACGCAGCTCCAGTTTGCATATTTGACTTTTTTCCTAAAACAGGGAGAGTCCAGGAGGCAGCTCTTAGATCACGTTAGATTCGATTACCTCGACAGCTGAAGGCTACAGCTGTTATTTAAAGCCTCAGAGATCGGGCTACTTACTGTGGCATGACGTCGCATTTTTTCCACAAAGCGGCAGAGCAAAGATCTGTGGCATTAGCTTTGTCCTCTCTCACCCTTTAACTTCCTCCCCGGGCTTCAGTCTGACGTGACTTCCCACCCACCGAGGTTAAACTCAGGCGATGACATTAAATCTGCCTCCCAGTTTCTTTTCATCCTTTTTATTTGTGTATTCTTGTATCAGGACTTCATCCGCTCTCTACACGCCGACCCCTCGGATGCTTGTCGCACTGCATCTCAGCAGAGGAAGCCGTAAGAGTCGTGCGATTCGGAGCGACACTCACACTCGAGCTTGTCCTCGGGACGGCCGCCCTCCAGCAGCGACAGGTAACACACGATGTCCTTCAGCTGCACCGCGTCCAGAGGCTGGGGCAGCGCGGGCGTCTTCAGAGGGGTGGAGTTGCCTTTGATCAGCTTCAGCCCTGTGGGGAGACGGAGAAGGAAAGGTCAACACATCCTCCACAGCGCCTCTAATGTTAGCCACACAGCCGGCCGGGCTGGGAGGCCTGACATTAGTCATACAGTCGTATCGATCAGCACTTCACCGCCAGGCAAACAGACAGTTTAAGCCGTATCAAACACTTTGTTTTCAGAGGCTATGCTCTTGCTCCGGTTGTGAATATTTCTTGACTCTCGGATGCATCACGGTGTGGACGTGGAGTGACAACAGAATAATTGGGAGCTGGCAGCCTCCACAGAATTTGTATCCTAACTTGGTGGATTGTTGATCACCGAGTCGTGGGCGAACGCTGGGCTCACGTTACTTTCATTTGTCGGGAGACGTGGCGGAGATCAACAGCGAGGGATACAAAAAACGAACCCAATATTTTGAGATATTTTGGATTTCATGAAGTTGTTGGCAAGCGAGAGCTGGACAGGACACATGCTGCGCGTGAAATCTGCCACACAGCAAAGAAATGCTTTGGTATTACGAGAAATTCGAGGAACAACATTAGCTTAGCTTTCAACCTGGATTACGCTTCATTTACAGGTACACAAATCTCACGTTAAGTAATTGGTAATTACCAGCTAATGACTCTAAAACAGGTTTTTCGATTTGTAATTTTTGCCGGCACAGGAGCCTCCTTGCTGAATCTACAGATTTACGGATGAACTCCTTCACGTTCGACTGTAAATGTGCTTCATTACTGCTCAATCCTCAAGTGGACTCTTTCAATTTCCAGCCTCTGAACGCCGCCTCGAACTGGGGAACATTTTGTTTTACCTGATGATAAATCTTTTGATTCTGCTGTTCAGTGACAGAACGATCTCTGCTGAATCCTCTAGTGAACCCAGGCCCCAAAAAAAAGCTTCAATTTCATTATTTCAACCAAACCAACTCTGGTTTTTATTGAAATGAACATCTTTCACGATTACACGCTACGTGCTCAGCTGTAGCTCATTAAGCCTGCAGCAGTTATTAACATAATGAGCAAAACTACACATCATTCTTGTGTTGGCAAGAAACCCCAGTCCTTAAGACGTGTTGGAGGTACTGATAAGGTGCCGTACAGTCACTGTTCGATGATACTGCCATTCAACTGAGCGTTAAAAATCCCCTCCACACATGTAATAACACACATAAAAAGATTGTTATAGATTACCGTAATTTCCGGACTATAAGGCGCACCTGAATATAAGCCGCACCAGCCAATTTTAGGGAAAAACACAAATGTGTACATATACAAGCCGCACCCGATTATAAGCCGCAGGTGTTTTAGCGTTTAATTACCATATGTAAAGGCTCGTGCACAGAGGAGATTGTCGGGAAAGAGACTGCTGTTTGGGGAAGCTTCCATTTTATTAACATTTCAACAAACAAGTTGCATATTTGCATAACCTATGACCACGCAAACGTCAACACGCAAGAGTCAGAGACGCACAAACAGACGCACAAAGCTGCGGGCTGGTTCGCACGGACAGTTAAAGACAACATGAATGTCATTTAATTCAACTAACAGCGAAGTAAAGTGAGAAACTTCTCGGTCAGACTGACAGACAGCTGTTAGCTCCGTTAGCACCGCCACCTGTCTGACTATGTGTTGTTAGCATAACAAACCTGAATCACTGACGTTGATGACGTCCACCGACAGAACAACGCGTTCCCTCGACGCAGAACTCCGAATGCTCAATGACGGTGTAGGGTCGACGACGTAGCTACGCTGTCGCCGCGACGCAGAAGCATAATAATAAACCAGGCGTTAAAGGTGAGGGACGCAACCTGTACAATCCATAGATTGAGGAGGTCCCCTAGTGGCCGTTAGCTGTAAAAATCCATAAATTAGCCGCACCGTTGTATAGGCCGCAGGGTTCAAAGCATGGGGAAAAAGTAGCGGCTTATAGTCCGGAAAGTACGGTATATGAATATGCTCATTTTTTTATTTTACAAGTTCAACTACTGGATCCAACATGTCTCCTACTTCACTGTAAACTACTGGTTTCCGAATTATATGTGATGTCACAAATCACACTAATGAGACGAATGATAATCTTGTGTTCGGGCCTCGCTAATGTCCTAATTTTCCAAACCATCTGCTCTCCATGTTGAGACACGAGCACTGATTACACGAGGCTGCCGGTCAGATCGAAGTCTTCAACACTCACGTGAGAGACGGGTGAGTTTGCTCAGACAGCTTCTACGTTTGTTTCTCCATTTGACTTTTTCTTACCATAAACTTTCAACTCACCAGAGGTCTCCCTGCAGCCGGCGGGCACCTTATTTAGTAATGTGGTCATTTCTTTTACTCCACTTAAAGCAGACGATATTGATTACCCCACTTAAAACTTCATGAATCCATTATTCCTCGTCCTGTCTCATGTTAAATGTGAGCGACGGAAATGAAAATAGAGACACGGGCTTAAAACAGCACGTCGCGTGATGCTGCACATTTCAGACACTTTCACAGGAAACAGTGAAATCGAGCTAATTGTCTAACTGATGCTCACGTCCCATGCAGTTAAAACACGGTGTCAGACATCTGATGGGTCACTGTCAGAGTGTCAAAGCGCACAAAGACACAAAACACCAAATTATAGGTTTGACACTGCGTTGAATCACGTGGATGTAAAGCTTTAACTGAATAATTCACCTGACACATCGGGCAGTGCAGGAAGTTGGCTGGACTAACTGCAGTCTGACGTGTTCTGCGAACCATTTTTAACATCAGTAACTCATTGCCGCACTAGAATGAGATATTAGTATGAAAGCTGTAAACAAACAAAAAGCTTTGCCAAGAGAATTGGCAGCCCCAACAATTTACAATTGACATTGTGGGCCACCGGGCTGGACTTGGCAGCGAATCTGTCACCATCTGAAGGCACCGAACAGAAAAGAAAAGGCTCTGCTCTTACACAACAAGGGAAAGCAAAGCTGTGAAACTTTCAGGATGCTGCAGACAGAGTAAAGTCACTGCAGAGATTCATTTAAGTAACACGAGACGAATTAGCTGCAACAAAAGCTGAAGCGGTTTCTAAATATCAGCAACACCATCACGCTGTTTATATCTGGAGGGTTTTGTTGAGGTTAAGATTTCCTTTCTACACTCACCAGAGACTCTGGGCTTGTCAGAAGATGAGGGACTGGGTTTGGGTCCCTTGTTGCTAAACGACATGAAGAGGTGTTGACAGAACTCCTCGGGGAGTTCGCTCTCCAGGAACGTCTGCATGAAAACCTTGAAGCCCTCAAAGTCGATCTCCTAAAAAACCAGGACAGATAAAAAAAAAAAGGGTTTGTCAGAGCGAGCCGCAACCTTAAAGTTTTCTCGGAAATACAGACGAGTTTGAATCTGAAGAGAGGATGTCGGCGTGTTTCACATTTGTCCATGATCGCTTGCAGTATTCATGTTACAGATTTCTGCACTCAGGGAGACGCTTGAAGTTGTTGTGCCGACGAGGTCGGCGAGAATCTTTTATAGAGCAGCGTTGAGGCAGTATTCAGTGTTCGTGCTTTAGTCTCTTCTGCTTTTAGCTTTCAAACACTCAGGCTCACAGCTTCATCCATTTTTTTCATTAAGCGTTTGTTTGTGTGTCAACCGAAAAGTATAAATGATCTCATACATTTTGCTCATTAACTCGGTTGTTACCAGTTCAAGGAAAAAGACATTTTAGGGAGAGTAATATTTCCCTGGAAATGGTTTGCATGATGCCCTCTAGAAAGCACCTTTAATTTCCTTTTCTTTTATTGCTCCGCTGCTGCTGCTGCTGGAGAGAGAGTTGAGTCATTTAGCGAGAAATCATGTGAGCGCTCGGCAAAACACACAAACAATAAATACGAAAGAGAGAGAGAGAGATGAGATTACCTGGGTGAGGATCTCTTGCTTCTGAAGCCGCCGCAGCAATGAAGGAAGAAGGAGAGAAAGCAACATGATCAAGGATGTATCGTGCAGTTATTACATTAAGAAACTTGCTTAATTTCAGTTTAACACAAGCATGACCACAAAGACTTCAGAGTGTCTAGCTCTGTTCATTAAAGGGACAGTTCCCCTCAAAATATGTGCCAAAAAGATATAAAATGTCTCTTCCCAGGAATCAGAAATCGTGACGTGATTACTGAAGATCATCCACAGAATTTGTTGTGAGCAGTTTCATGTAGGAATCGTTTTCTTTCCATGTCACCGTGCAGAAGGAAGCCTGGACGAGAGGCTAGCTAACTATTACTCCTTTCACAATTATCTACGTATTGTTATTTGTGATCTCCTGCTTTCTACTTTTCTGTGAGGAGAAAAACCAACAGTAGGCAAACTCGCTTCCTGCCGATGTGAAGAGCTAACTGCCTATTTTAGGTGGGTTTACCAGCGTTTTAAGAAAAACAAACTTTGCCGTAAAAGTGGTAAAAGCTCACTAAACTGGCTAACTGAGATGGCTAAAGTTGCAGCTAACGTTATTTAGTGGGCATAGATTCTTAAGAAGAAAGAAAAAAGTCCCTTCATGAAACTGCTCACAACAAGGGCGGTGAAATAATCTTGAGTAATCGGGTCATGATTTCTAGAAAGGAGACACTGCTGTTGAGTTTTTCAGAAGGTTTTTTTCAGAGCAACAAAAGCAAATGCCATCAAGGTCAATAAATTCAAGAAGAGACGAACATCTCTATGGCTGATATCTCAAAAACACTGTCTAGTCTAGCAGGTAAGAGGAGAAAAATCCCCTTAACTGCTGCAAAATTCAGCACAACAGATCTGTATGAATACGGGTAATTAAGACTGACTTATTTATTAGAAACTCTCGCCAAAATGTACTCCCTTTACTTTTACCTCACCCGGTTTTTATCATGTGTGTTTGTGTGCCTTTGTGCACCTGTGAGTTATTGCGGCGAAGACTATTGTAGGAAGTGAAACAAGTAATTACTCTCCGGACCCCATTAACACTCCCACGCAGCTGTCAAAGCTAAATACAACATAAATTCCAGCCCTTGAAAGTCTGTTATCACGGTGATATAACTGGATAAATGTTTCAGCGGCAAACAAACTCTTTCAGTTACTTTTCACACGACGGCAGCTCGCGTGTCGAAATACTCTTTGATTAAAGTGAACAAAGCAGAGTGCAGCAGCAGCTCAGAGACGTGTGCAAGGAATTATCATTACGTAATCCAAAAAAAACGAGTGCCGACATAAAGGAACAAGGACACGCGGTGATGAGCAAACACTTCAAGACACATTCATTGTTCAGTTTTTGTCTGTATGCATGTAGACGTGCTGTATACGTGGGCCACGAGTTCAGCCGGATTATAAACTATCTGCTATATATAAACTGTACATACCTCCTCTGGGTTGTATTTAGCCAGGACACCATCTCCGTGGAACTCCTGCAGCACATCCTTCAGCTTCTTGGTTGAGTCTGAGGAAAACAGCGCGGAGGTACGTATACATTTATTACTAAACATTCATTTATATCACAGGTTTGATTTACAAGCACACTCAGCGAAGACAGCATGTGTGGGGATTAAACAGTCTGAGCGACGAATGCGTCTTGTTCAACGCAGATTATCTCTCAAGGCGATGGAAACAAGTCTGGACTGAGCGGTCAAACAAGCGGCAGTCGTGTTTATGGATCTGAATTCTTTGGACTTTTTTGTCAGCGCCGCTAAGAGCTGAAGAGGCGTTCGGTACGATGATCGATCAGATCGTAAATTCGGTGTGGACGCAGCACCGTGAGGACTGCAGGGAGACGCACCCCCATTTGTGACTCAGAGCTGTAGTGAAGTTTAGCCTACACCACCACGGCCATGTCAGCATCCGAGGTGAACACTTAAAATCTGCTGAACTGTAATTAATCTGGCAAACTTTTTGCAGTTTTACTGATGTTATCTGGAGGCTTGGAAGTAAGTGTTGTTAACTACAACTGCTAGCAGCACATGTTAGTTCACAGGTAAACTTGTGGCAAACACTTAAATGAAGAAAATCAAATCATTTAAAGGTAACACAGATATTTTTAGGAAATTTGCATTGCTTTTATCAGAGGAGAAGATTAGCATCAGGCTAATGGCAGCTAACAGAGAGAGCTTGGTTAGCCTAGCTTGACAACTGAGAGCACAGAGTAAAAGATACACTGACTCTGTCCAAAGTGGAACAAAAACACTGATCTACAACTCCAAAGCTCAAATTTTAAATTACTGCATCTCAGACCAGAAAAGTAAAAACACAATTTTGTGGTTTTAGGGGAGTTACATGTAGGATTTACTTTTCGGTGCAGCCGTGACTTCCAACAGACCTGTTGCCTCGCTCAGGTTGCCAGGTTTGGTACCAACGTGCTTGTACATCGGCCAAAACCACCAACTAAATTTAGCAATACAGCAGCAACTGGAGATGCTGCAGAGAAGTAATGTAAGCCTCCTGCCCAGAGAGATACACTGTTGTTAGAGAGGTAACAGGAACAAGAGCCAGGCTAGCAGTTTCCTCCTGCTTCTAGTATTTATACTAACCATCACTAACTCCATCCTGACCGTAGTTCATTCAGTTCTGTCACATAATATTGAAATGCTTAAAAAGAACAGAAAGAAGACAGACACGGCGAGAACATTACCTCCTCAGTGAAGGTAATAGCATCACCACACAATGGTGCATTTTATTCACCTGTTTTAAGAAACCTGGTGATAATGGTTCTCAGTTATGGCCAAAAATAACTCGATCTGAATGAGATCTGGTGTGATAATTACGGCATGCTGCAGAGCGTTTATGAGCCCCACTGCTAAATCAATTTGCTGCGCCACAGATACCACGTTGTAATGTTATAGAAGTTAATTAGAGGAACCATTTTCTCGCAGGCTCTGGAGGGCCCGGTTCATCTCTGAGCACGAGCCGCTCTCTATTCATCACAAATTACATTAAGATGGCTGTTAAAGTTAGCGCTCCATATTAGCTCTCTTACCTCTACGCAGGTTTTTATTAGCACACGTGGCTCCTTGGGTCCTCCATTTAATGAAATTATGTCTGCTACTCCAGCAGTTCTGAAAAAGTTTGGACTGAAAAACTCTCAGCTGCCATTATCTGAACGGAGCAGCCAGAGAGCCTGAAGGTAAAGCTGCTGTTCAAGAACCTGCACAGCGTGTCACTGATTGATAGTCAGCAGGAGTATTAAGGGTTCAGTCCTGCAGGTAAGACAGGAAAGTATAGTTGCAGTCAAACATATTAAAACTGTGATATAAATGTTACAGTACGTGTCAGCCCGAGGAACATTGATTTTAACTTTTTAGAAATATCCCAAAAATATCAGAGGTTACTGTCTCTGTCTTGATCTGTCTGTAGTTCCAAGACCTTGAAGACCAGCCCGTCTTCATTAAGACTAACTTATGTCACCTCTACGTAGGAAACAGATACGTTCATTTTAAAAGATAAAACCGTCACTGCGTGGATGTTAAGTGATAATAACTACTAGAGGGCGCCACTCAGAGTCACGTCTCTACTTTTCCTTCGTTATCGTCCAGCTCACGTTTTATTCCCATCCAATCTCCTCCCAACTGTCCTGTAATTGTTTGTCTCTGTATCTCTCCTCAAAAAGTTCCACCATTTTTAAAATGTCTCGCCTGAACTATTAGTTAAACTACTACGTTTCCCTCCAGATGACTACAGGATTTAATGCTCCGTTGTTCCGTATCCGTAACCTTTCAGAAAATGCACCAAAATGAGGACGAAACAAATTTCCAATGTGTCTCTAACGTTGAGCATCGATGAGCCTTCAGGAAAACAACTAAACAGTGAGATCAGCTCAGGTCGGCTTATTACGACCCATATTGACGTTTGTTGTTAGACAGCGACGTCTAGCAGCCGTTGTAAATATGACGGAAGCAGAGAAGGAAGTCAGGTGAAGTAGTAAACAACACGGGAAGGGTTTGCTAATTGGTAAGATTCTGCATTTGGTCGACGTCTCGCTAACAAAACAAATTTTTGTCAGGCAACACGTATGTGTGGTATCAGAGAGGAGACCACAGTTTGTGTCCAGTGTGACGGTGAGTTATTTCAACTTATTAATGTAGTTAAGCTCGGTCACAAACATAAAGTAAGACAAGTTCTATGCGTAACGCAAGTACATTAGTAGCTTAATTTACTTAAGTTACGTAGTTATTTTAACCCAAACCACAATGTTTTCCTAAACCTAACCACACCTAACGGTCACAGTCTTTTGGGGACGGTGATATGATAAATGTGATTTTCGGATGGTGATTTTCAATCACTGTCACCGAACTTATTGAGTGATTTACATGAGAGGATGTGTTGAAGTAGGCATCAGCTATAACATAAAGTCAACATCCTGTAGATCCTGCAGAACAAATAACTTTAGTGTTGAATAACGGCTGATACTCGGCTTCTTCTCAGATGTGCAGTTGAGCTTCCATTAACAGCTTTTTGTTGGTTGTGACATTTTGTAGCCTCCTGCACTAATGGCTCTGGATCTTTGATTTTCCTCTGGACGCATTTTAGTGACTAGAAATAAATGCCACGTCGGGCCGAGAGTGTGTCATCATTATTGACCATCTTTATTAGAAACGCCGTCTCCACTAAAACCATTACGGAGGAGAGTGATTACGTATCCACTGATTGCTTGTCACATTTAACAGGCACTGTGAATTACAATATATTTCCTCTGTCGGGCTAATGATTTAACCATCGTGTGGCACACAGAAACCTGAGGACGAGACTCATTTCATGTGTTTTTTTTCTATACACAAACACACTAAAGATCTTCTTTAACTAGGAACGTAAAAGAATTTTCCCTTTGCTACGTTCTGTGCATCCGCAATTACATCACACGAAGACAAACTCTAATTGTTGGTGAGTCAGATCCTCGGTGCCTGACTGGGCGCACAGCTATTAAAATGTTATGAGAGTGTGCACGGCTCACTTTAATAAGAAGAAAGGGAGTAATGCAGTAGTAGGGGGAGATGAAGGGAGAGATGAGGAGGGAAGGTGATGCCCATTGTTGTGGCTCAGAGAACGGGATATTTTATAACCTGTAGCTGCGCGCCGCACAAAGACTCGCCCTGAGCTCGTTGAAACATGATTATCCAAATCTGTCTAGCGTGCACACACGCCGGCACGCAGACATGCACACACACCGCGACTCTTTACGACACTCTTTCTCGCTTCTTTGCTTTTATTCATAACGCTCTCTGCCTCCTATTCCCACACGATCATCATTTAAAGCTGCATTGTTGAGCCTCACACCTTTTAAAAAACACTTTTCTTTCGTTGAATTCAACAAACACCTTGGCCACCAAAATACGTGAAACTGGAACCAGAACCCGACTTGCTCGTACGGAGAGCAGGGGAGTTCCTTTAGAGGAGGGGACGATGTCAGCGAGCACGGAACAATTAAAGGGAGAAATGTCATAACCAAGTGAAACAGTGGCACGAGGGATCCTGGGTGAAAAGCATTAATTATTGAGATTCATACTCGCTGCTGTGAATGGCAAATAATAACCCTTCCACTGGTTGAATTCCTAAAAGATCTCGTGTCTGACACTGAAAATGGCTCTAAAAATATATCCTACATGCACAGTTGATACGAAAAGCACTTAGGAGTTGGACACCTTCCGAGTCTATTTCTTGTCCGTAGTTAATTCCATTGTTTGTCTTCCTACAAACGATTTACTGTGACTTTCAAAGTCGGTCCAAAACCATGCGTGGGTGGTGCGCATCATCTCGCAAGTTAGCCTGCCAGGTATCGTCATATTTTCCATCCCTGGTACCATTTCAAATGATGAAATGTGTCAACATCTTGGAGCGTAACATAAACTCCAGGCATCCAGAGTGCAGTCTGGTGAGCAGGGAGCCATTTGTTGTGTTTCGAATGAATCATTCAGAGCTAAAACGGCACCGCGCAGATTAAATGCTCGAGCAGCTCGGGCTTCCTGCATCAGCAAGACGAATGGTCGGCAATCACAATGTCAGAATTTTATCATCAGAGTGAGGGTTGTTTGAGATTAACCGCGGTGATTTGAGTGGCGCGGTGGTTTCGTAGCTCTCTTGTTATTGTTAACTCGATGGTTCGATGCTATCAGAGATCATTTGTCTCGGTGTGCTGGGACCTAAATGTGTGAGGAGGATTACTGAAGATGTGAAAGCAGAAATCCAGCCCTTGACAACTCTCCAAAAACTCGATTTGATGAAGCGAAAAGATGTCCTCGAGTCAAAACACGCAATACTTGTGGGAACTCACGGAGACTTCACACGAACAAGGTAATGAGGAGAGGAGAATATATTGTTTTGCTCTCCGACCCATCTTATTCAGAGGAGTGTCATCTCGGTGCATTCTTTGACGGTACTGGTACAAAAAGTGTTTAGCCTGTTAGCTTAGCATAAGACAGCTAATCTTCACCGAAAGAGGAAAGATGCCTTCTCCAACACCTATAAAATTAGCTTATTACCATGTTCTAGCTCGTTAGCAATCAAACTAGCCACCAAAATATATCAGTCTGCCTCCAAGTCAGACATAAAGTGTATTTAATGCAATAGTAATTTAGTTTAAGCTATATGCAAGGATTTGAAGATATCCCCAGAGGAACCAGTAGCTGCTGCTCACTATACTCTTAGCTAGCTATCTCTGGCTGTAGCTAGCTGCTGTTAGCAATAGCTCATACCATGGAGCTAATGACCCTATTAGCTGACTAGAGTCTGCCTGGACCACGACCTCAGATCACGGAGTCAGTCAACTGGGCTCAACAGCATCACAATGAACAAACGCAGGGCCATCTGTGTCCAACCATGGCAATGGTAGTCGACGCCTAAATCCAATTTTTAGATTTTTTTATTTGCCCAACTTGATGTAATAATGTACGCCCTAAGAATAACTGTGCCAAAAATATGTGAATGTCAGTTACGAACGTACCAGCTCTACGTGCATAAGATTTGTTATGTTAGGGGGTGTAATGCAATAACACATTACATCACAACTTCTTACTTTTTCACTCAAGATTTGCTCGTTCGAGTGTCCCAACTTAGATCCACCGAACCATCTTGCTGCACAAACATGTTGTCACTTCCTTGTTTCAGCCTGATGATGAATGCCGTAAGACTTGATCATTAGCACTAACAAATGCATTCAAATTAAGGTTTCATTCACAAAACTGTCGCCCGAGAGAAAAATGTATTTTACATTTTACACCTTGAGCCTGAAGTCCTGCTGTCAGAAACTGACAAAAACTTTACTCTAGTATTGCATCGTATTTTAAAAATTCAAGGAAACCGATAATACTGGATAAGTGATGAGGTGCAGGATCTATTGGATCCCTACCAGTTGCATATAGATATGGTAGAGGAACAGATGATGCACTTAACACAACAAACCATCTTGTTTTAAAACATTTGGAAAATAACACAGCATACGCAATGCTTCTGTTTGTGGATCTTACCTCAGCATTTAACACAATTCTCAGAATGTAATGTAAATACTTACTCGATCAGATGGTACTATGCATTCCTCACCAAGAGACAGCAAAGGGTGAGGGTCAATTCAACCCTCTCTGATACACTGGAGATTAGTACAGGGGCCCCACAAGCTTTTTTATTTACATTATATACAAATAACTGTCGAAGCCAGCATTCATGCAACTACATCATAAAATATTCGGATGACGCGGCCTTGTTTACTGACGCGGGATTCAGACACAGCAATCTACAGATCAGAACTAGCTGATGTTTTTAAGTGGTGTGAGGAACACAACCTATTGTTGAATGTCAAGAAAACAAAAGAATTAATCTTCGATCCAAGGTCAGGTGTGTACATTTAAATACTTAGGACTGCACTTCGATTCTCTGCTCAGATGGACAGATCAGGTAGAGCAGCATCTGCAGTTTTTACGTAGACTCAGGCTACATGGTGTTAATAAGGAAATTATGTTGTTGTTCTATAGGGCTTCGATTGAATCACTTATAAGATACGGAATCACAACTTGGTCTGGTAACCTGCCTGTAAAACAAAAAGCACAACTGCAGAATCTGATCGGACGGGCAGGAAAAATAATCGGTATGCCGACCCAATCCTCTCTCCAGGAAACCTTTGAGGAGACGGTGAGGAAGCAAGGCCGCAAAATCGGTGGTGATCCAAATCATGTTCCTTCCAGCGAATATGAGTTGTTGCCATCAGGAAAAAGGTATTGGGTACCAAACTGCAAGTTAAACAGATATAAACTGTCCTTCATACCTACCTCTATTAAATTATTAAATAGTGCAAGATAGTGTGTGTGTGTGTGTGTTCTGTGCTGATATGAATTTTTGTTATATGTAAACAGACTTCCTCTTCTTTCCTCTTGTTTGTTTGTTTGTTTGTTTGGGTGCTTTGTGTGTGTTTTCTGTGTATTGTCATGTGCTATATGTGAACATGTGACGTTCTCTTGTGTCCAAAACAAATTTCTCCTAAGAGAGACCATAAAAGCAACTAGCTAACTACTCTAACGATTTTAAGGTGTTCAAAGTTTTCAGCGTGCACAGTTTACATTTAATAACCTGAATCAGGCGTGGGAACATTTTGAAAAAGTCTACTGATGTTGGCGACATCGTTACGAGTCAAAAAATAAAGTGAGTAAAGTTGGATGCCTAATAAACTGTGGGTTTGTCTCTACAAGTGACCCCTTTAACATTACACATAATAATTGTGTACACTGATATTACAAATACATAACTTATAGTGTTTCCATCCGGTCCTAACGCTGTCTAAGCTGTCACTGCTGTATTTTATTAAAGATAAACGGATCAATTTCAAGTTGAAGACATCACTGAAATTTAGATTTACTGTTCTGAGATGCAAAGGTTTTTGAATTTTATAAATTAAATTAAAAGCTACACAATGTTCACAGCACCTGTTGACTTGGAGCCTAATCAGCTCGAACAGCTGCCTGACTGTGTCATGTCAGCTGGGAGATGACTGTTCTCGGGGAAAAAAAAAAAACATAACAGGAACAAATTGGAACAGACACACAAACACCTTCAAAAAGTACCTTTCATCACAGTCAGACACAGACACACAGCACCTCCTCTACTCACACTGAGTGTATTCTTGTAGCAGGGCGAATTCAGCTGGGGTCAGCGTGACCCATTTGTCCTGGCTGCTCATTGTGGTGAGTCCTGGTCCCTCCGTCCACCGAGCATTCCCTGGGCAGCAACACACAGCGGGGCGTCACACGCTGGGAAAAACAACACCAGACATCAGATCACCTGCAACGCTAACAGTCGTGGACGTCTCTTGCGAAAATGAACCAAATATGCGGGTAGATTGGAAACAGAGCTGCAGAGGATCAAATGATTGTTTCTGCATTGTAAGATGTAGAAATACAGTAGATAAATGGCGTTTTGTCTTCATTGCTGTAAAACTGATGTTCTGGATGTGTCATGTTTCCTGTTCTCCTGCCCGCTCCTCTTCCTGCAGCTGTCATCTCAAGCCCGACAGCCAAAATGTCCCTTTTGTCTCATGATTGTCATGTTTTTCAGCCTCGTCGCAAGGACTTGACATTTCAGGCATTGACATTCATGTTTGCCAGCCAGTGTTGGATGAAGCCAGAGTACATAATCCACCGCTAATCGAAACTGATGGAGACCTTTATATAGATAGAAAGAAATGTTAATGCCAGGGTTGGTACGCTATAGAAAAAAATTAATTGTCGGAAAAATTAAAGGCTCCGGCAAAACCTTGACATTCAGTTGTTTCATTTGGTCCGTATGAAATAATTGGGACAGGCTACCTCACTGTCTACCTGGCCTACGTACGTTCATTGTGACCGGTATCTTTCACAAGGCTATGCGGATTAATTACTGAAGCTATTAGCAAGCTAGCAGCACAAGAGTGCCAGAGAAAGTTCAGCCAAAGTTTCCCAATACTAACATGCTAGCTCGACAGCGGTGAGGTAGTTGGATACAGCAACAATTTCAACGATCTGCTGTGCGCTAAGTAAACTGTCGATTAGCAGCTAACTCAGTAGCACAAAGCACACAGCACCTGAGCCGAAGCAACAGACTCACTCCCCGGCTAATGTTAGCACAAAGCACACACCTACTGCCACGTAGTAACTGCCCGGCTGGCTAGCCTTTTCACAATTAGCTACATTAATGTCGGCTATTTTGCTGCAATTATTATGTGATTATGCAATTCACTTAATTTAACTTTGTTTTCAACTTTTTTCCTTTTTTCTTTATCTTACTTGTTTTGTTTTTACTTTAGTTATTTATTAAGCTAAGTCCTGTCTTAAATTGAACATCAGGATTAGTGAGCCGGTTCTCATCAGAAAAACGGCCATATAGGTTAAAAATGAAAGCAGCTTGGTACAACGTATACTGTATTTACATGTGATGTGAGGCTACAACATCTAGCAGCTGTAGTAATTATTATAACTGAAAACCGGATTGGGAGGAGGTCTGGTGCCGTTTTGCATCCAGTATGAAACCAGAAGTCAAAGGTGAGAACTATTAACTTACTCAGCTAGTCACGTACACGTAGCATACATGACATAACATAACTTACTGAGGTCATTAGGTACGTTTGAAATGGAAGTGACGGGATTGACATTGCGATTTTAAAATGAAACTCTCTCCAAAATGCAACCTAGGGTCTTTTTGTGAATGTATCCGAGTCAAATGTTCGTCTTTAAGCATAATTACGATGAAAGAGGCACTTTTAAGATTTACCGTATTTCCGTTTTCGGGTCAAACTCATTTTCAATGGGAGTGCTTACAATAGCATCAAAATCTCTATTTTTAAAACACTAAGAAGGCTCGACACAACATGAAACTTTGCTCGTAGTATCACCAGGGTCTCTACACATGAACACGAGCATTGAGAACATTGTTTGTGAACACAGAGTTTACTAAAAAGAAAGTTTTTGAACAACTCACGTTAGCAGTTGCTTATTCCGCTCGCTGCCGTCCTGCCAGTGGAGAAGTAATGCAGAAGTAATGAAGTAATGCAACGTAACTTGGAGGAGAGTTAGTGGTTCATGTGTAGAGACCCTGGTGATACTACGAGCAAAGTGTCATGTTAGTGTTTTAAAAATAGAGATTTTGATGCTAACATAGTATTTGCCCCTAGCACTCCATTAAAAATTATTTTAACCTGAAAGCGAAAACATGTTAACTCTTTAAAGTGGCGCTTTCGTCGTATTTATGCTTTTAAACTAACGTTTGACTCGGATACATTCAAAAAAAGACCCGAGGTTGCATTTTGGCAAGAGTTTCACGCAGCAACATGATGTTTTCCTAAACCTAACAAATTAGTTTTTGTTGCCTGAACCTAACAAAACTGGCACCAGGGGTTACGGTACGTTACAGTCATGATTTTTTGGGAGATGCTGATAATGAACCTCTTCAGTTCAGTCTAGGTTTGAGGATGCGTTGATATATGTGCGACGCTTTATTCACCAACATAAGGCCACATCAGAAATGTCGCTGCATCGTCTTCAAAAGTGGAGATGTCACCCGTCACATTTGGTCACCTGGAAAATCCAGATTATTCGAAGATATTTGTGAATGATGTGTTTCATAGTCGTCTACTCACACCCACTGCCTGCTCAGCCGTGGGCTTTGGAGAGAAGCATCATGAAATGTTTGCAACAAGTGGAACAGAAGTGGAAGGGTCTTTGTGTGAGACCTCATTTGGGCTTTAAAAGCATTCAAAGCTGCGTTGGTGCTGCTTTTTTACGTGACCTTGCATCAGCCTGACCGGTTGCTATGATCACAAACACGATGGAGTTCGAGGCACGAAGCTCAAACAAGCATTTGTGGGCTGGTGCTGATATTTTTTTTTGAACTGAGTCCAATATCTAGTGTTTCACTGGAGGTGAATTAGAAGCCATGAGTGATTAAGAGATGTTGCCAGAGGCAAAATATAGAAAAAATGATTGAAAGAAATGAAATATATTTCAGGTTTAACATGTTTGTGTTATGTAACTGTGGTGAAGGAGGAACGTCCATCACATCCAGAAGGTGGATAACATGCCTCGCTGATATTTTCCATGTGATAAAAGCCAACTGAAATCTTTTATTGTCAACTCGATTTATCAGTTCAACACAAATACGTGTGACTGTTGGAGCCACAATCAGCGCTCTGCTGTTTGCTTTCCCTCCTTGTTTGCGTCGAAACGATTGTGCGTGTAATTGTATGTTTGTGTAGGTGTCACTCAGGCATCTCTCGGTGTGTGTGTGTGTGTGTGTGCGCGTGTGTCACATTTGCCCCCAATTATTGGCAAAATTGAACCCTCGGATCAACAAGTGTTCGTGTGCATTCATGCGGAGGACGGTCGTGTGTGTTCCTGTGCATGTGTGTGTTTAAATAAAATCCATTGATGTGCCTTTAAGTGAGATATAAATGTGTCTGATATTGTTTGGACTCCGTGTGTGTGTGTGTGTGTGTGTGTGTGCATCCATGTGTGAAGACATGCTCATATCCCTCCATCCTCCCCCTCTGCATGACAAGGCACAGAAACAAGATGTAAATGACTACAAGAAAGCGTTGTTATTATCAGACACACAAAAAAAAACGGGAAAAGCAACAGTCGACACAATGTGCAGCCACCGGTGTTTCTGTGTTTGCATGCTGGGCTGCGTGGGAATCAACCTCCCTCGCATAAACTTTGATCTGCCGCTGGAGCTGAGACTAGAAAAAAACGCTCGGCAGCGTCTTGTTTAATGTCTCGCGCCGACAGCAGAATCTTGTTATTTATCTTAAACCTCCAGTGAGTGTAATTCCACCACAGTGCTACTATCTGTAATACACTGATGTGTGCAGTGTGCGCCTGCTGTGCACTGCACTGCAATCATCCTCTCGCTCCCTCTCCGCTGTTGCCTAACTGCAGCGCATTCTTACAAAACCCCCCTCAGCCGGTGTTCCTCTGAACAATCACAAACCGTTCGGCTGTTATCAGATCAGCCTCGATTGTCCCCCCGGTGATGCAGAGAGGACATTCAGCGGTGGTGACGGAAGATCTTAGCAGAAGACACCACCGATGCCGTGACACACAAGATACAAAAGGTAGGTAGGTAGAGAGCAACACTGCGACACACAGCACCGTGAATGAGATGTGATATCAACACGCCGCTCACCTGCTGCAGAGCCGGAGTCAAACACCAGGAGAGGAGGAACGAGGGAGGAGTCCCTCTGGCCAGATGTTTCCAGATGAAGCTCCTCAGTCACATTCCTGCCGTCTCCTCCTCTTGAGTCCTCCGTCCACTGCGAGGCAAGGAGTGGGTGTTGCGTAATTAGATGGAGTGTGAGAGTGTGTGTCTGTGGATGAAAGAGAGGAGAAGCAGCAGCAGCAGTCCTCTCAGCTGCATGTCAGTCAGTGTACGAGTGTGTGGATGGTGTTTATTTTTCTCTGGCGGTGTCTGGTCGGAGCAGCATCGCTGGGGATGTGGAGTGGAGAGAGAGAGAGAGAGAAAGAGAGGGAGAGAGGGAGAGAGAGAGGGGGGGAGAACACCAGCGCTGCTCTGCCTGCAATGATCAGTTTCCATACTCCCGCTCGCTCACGTCACATCCCTGCGTCCCTCCCCTCGGTCGCTCTGCTCCCCACCTTCCCCTCCCTCCCCTGAAAAAAACCCCGAGGTGTTATGCTCTCCTGCTTTTCTCTCCGTCTTTCTCATCTCTCTCTCTTTCTCCCTCCACTCTCTTCTCCTCCCCTCCTTCCTTCAAGCCATCTCCACTCTGGTCACCGTGGCACGCATCAGCCAAACCACATTAGCATTCAACACGACAGGCGGTAAGTGTGCAGCAACCTGTGGGATATCTTTCTCCAAAGGGCTGAGAGGAGAGAAGGCGGGAAAAAAAAAGAGGAAGATGAAGACACATCGGGAGGAGAGAGAGGGGAGGAGGTTGAAGCTCAGAGAGAGAAGGAAATGTAAGAAATGGGGATTAATAGAGAGGGGGAGGATAAAAGATAAGGACAGAAAGAAGAGGAAGATGTTTGGGTAACGCAAGAATGTGAGGAACGAATCAAGAACTAATGAATCGTTAATGAGTAATCCCTGATTAAATGTGATGTAAGGATGAGTTACTAAAGAACAGACTGGGAGATACTATATTAATGAATCATTAGGTAATGAGTAGATCGTAAATATCTGACCCGACTTGAGTAGTTACCAAGTAGATTCATTAATTACTGATCACTTAAATATTAGTTACGCCAAAAACGCATCATTATCTACTACAGTCCTTGAATCACAGCTATTCAGGGATTTCTCATTACCAATTCATTCATTCTCAAGTAGTTCCTGATTAATTCCTGACACACTCCTTCTTCCATTTTTTTAATATTGTTTTCTGGTGACAACAGCCCCTTTTAGATAGAAAAGGTGGCTAATTTGCGGCCAGGTAAAGGCTGCAATGACCTGCCTCGTCTATCTAATATGGAGGTGTAATATTCCTCCTTTTCTAAAAGCTGTCACTGGGGTCGGCGTAAACATGTGACGTGACACTGAGCACGAAGTTGGGCGTGAACAGTGAAGCAGGTCAAATTTGTCTTCAAAATAAGAGCTTTACATTGCACCCCATTGGAGTTTAGAACTGGGTTCTTAGCGGAGGGCTTTTAATTTGAAAGTAGCGACCGTTAGTAGCTTGCCGCTACAACAAGCGGACAACCAAAGACAGCTACAGAGACCGAGGAGACGCTGCATCTCCTGGATCTCAGCGGCTGTCCAGCTGCTCATCTTGACGTCCGCGGATGAAGTGATGGACTGACTGCTGTGATCAGCTGTTTCCTGGTTTTAAAACTCCCCGGCTGTGGGTCGCACAACAGTGCAGGTCATCGACACCTCCGCCCATCTCACGCAATTGCCGGCACATCGACGGCTCGGATTTACAGCAATGGAGGTGGAAAAAGTGAACCCTCCGAGGCGTCAAATTGGCAGACCAGAACAGACCCCCAATATACCGCCTTCTGTCTAAATCCGCGGACCGAGCCGCAGAAAGGACGGCCATAAAAACAGCTATAGATACATAGGCTAACACAAGGAGAGTGCACCCTCAATAATATAATAACCAAACAATTTAATTTTCAGCTTTAAGGTGAGGTTTGGGGATAAAGAACACTTGGTTATGTTTAGGAAAATAACAGATTTAGATTTTCTTTGGGTACGTTAAACAAAGTATAGGAAATATGATTAGCGTTAGGCAACTGCAACAGCATAAATCATAGTAACAATTCACAAAAAAATGTTACTCGCAGGTCAATCTCGAGTCTCACACCCTCTCATTCCACCCTGGTACATAAAAGGCATATTACTTTCTGCATCAGACATAAATTCTGAGGTGAGGAATTGTCCAATATGGTCGTAAGTTCTCAGGATGCCGGGGGAGAGAAGGTGTCATGACTAGTGTTGAGCATTTTCAAAATATATGTTCCCCTCTGTGGGAACTACATTAGCGAGACAGGAAAAACACATTTTTTTTCTCTCTTTTCTTTGTATTTATATTTATTCTTTACTGTAGATGTCAAAGTAGTCACACCACAATGGATCTCTAAGGGATTAAATAACCTTTTCTTTTGCATAATTAGGTTTTTTGGAATAAAAGCAGCCCTGCTTGCAGCACAATGTGTTTAATCCGTCATTAATATTCCAAATAGCATCATTGACATTTCAGGCGTTTGGCGCTGACACTCTCATCCAGAGAGATGCATGATTAGCTCACGTGTCGAGATGAGCTCAGATTCTTAGGTGGCCTCGCTGGAAGCGATCGATAGTAATGAAGTCGGGGGTTACAGCCCCAGCATCAACACACGAGCTGTAGGAAATCTTTACAGTTAGCACAGAACGATCACGCAGACGAAGACAGAGCACGGCAAAGGAAGGAGAATATGAGAATCTAACGTTGTTTAGAAAATTCGTCTGTAGTGTTTGTTACAAGTGAACACTCTTTTTCTCCTCACAGATCACATTAGCAGTAAATAGATCAATAAAGCAGAAAGCTGATCAATAGAAACAGTGAATATTTATAGCAGAGCAGTGTATATTTATATAGCCCACAGCTGCAGGTAATATCTGAGGTTTGCAGCAATAATACAAATAATATAACAGCCCAACAATGGATCAGATGACAACATGTAATGTAAAATTAGTCCTTCATAACAAATCCACAGAGGATCATCACCCACATCTGCAGGAGCACTTTGTAGCATCGTTTTAACAACTAACTGTTTGGGGCCGTTCTAAAAACCCACTGCAGAGCACCTGACTGCCAGCAAACAGCCGACGGCTACAGTGAGCAGCTATCGCTTGTGAGCATAGTGGAGCGTTTAGCAGAGGCAGATATTTCCCTCAGGAGCTGTTTGACACCACACCAGAGCAGCGAGGTGGCCAAAAAACACGACTCCAGATGAATGATAATGTCGCTCTGCGTCTGCTGGATGTGTGAAGAAGTGTGTGTTTACTTCTGTGCTCACATTACAGCTTTATATGTCAGTGATGTTCTTACAGCTCATTGCTTTTCCCATCCAAACAAAAAAAAAAATGCCCATATTTATTTGAATTGAATCCAAATGTTGTGCAGGAGATAATGTGAAAGCGCCCAGATGCTGCTGCACATCCATCGCTCTGCCCGGTAGTTAACCGCTGACAGTCACATGTGACGGCCGTGTCAATACCGCAGCTGCCTCTTCCTCGCTGACACAAATGTAAAGTACCACATGACCTACACAGACGGCCGCGGGGGCAGCACTAAAACACAAACGTTATTGGCACCCTGGTCAGCCACCACCCACACGCCGCCCATATCTGGGTCATTGTCCAGCGATCTTTCATGAAACTCAATACATGCTGAGGCTCGTGTGTCAGATTAAATTGTGCTGTCTGAAGGCAGAAAGCTACTTAAAGGTAGAGCGATGTAAAGATTTTCTGAAGATGGACTGCTTTATTAAATTAAGATGTTAGGTTGGGTTCAGGAAGCAGCGTAACTTACAACAGACAGCGTTATTGAGTAACTCCTGTTTCTCCTGCAGAGGGCTTCATCTGTGAACACGACACATTTACACTGTACAGCAGCTCCACTAGAGTAGCTAGAGGTTCATATCACATCCGTGCAAAATGTTTCATATCGCGTTTACGTTACATGTTTATGACTTGACGTTCGGTTCAGGATGTGTAGGGGACGGTGGTGGAGTTACAGTTCGAGTCTGTGGTTCAACATTTGTGAAGCGTGACACCGCCGGATATTTTTTAGGAGACCTCGGGATAATTCCTAGTCATGTTTGTGGCGAACAAAACAAGCTTTTTCAGCCAAACCATGATGTTTTTTTAACCCCTAACCAAGTGGTTTTTGTGAGCACAACTCTGAGACGAGACAGAGAGACAAATCGAAGTTAAAGAAACATAAAGTTGGAACTTAACTTTCTGACTTAACTGTGGTTTTGCAGAAACGTACCTTGTCAACACTTATTCTGATGATTCAACCTGATTACTTACCTTGAAAACAGGTTCAACTTAACCATGACAAGTGATCAAACTCCATCTGCTGAGGGAATAAGGCAAAATAAAATATGTTATTATTATTATTATTAAAGATTTGCTGCTTCTCCTTGTCATTTATTGCAGTAAAAGAAACTTTAGGTTTTAGTCTCTGTTAAACAAAATAATCAATTTGAAGATATTTTTCACTTTTTAATGAATAATTGATCTATAATCAAAATAATCAACAGGTAATCATAATTAGCTGCAGCCTTAGTCGGTATGTTCCTGAAATGTTGTGTACGTAAATGTTTTTCCTACTATTTGAATACTGTCTGAAAGTATGTTTTGTTATGAATTACCAGTGTTGCACATTATTTCATATTCCTGTGTATCAACATCTGTTGTGTTTAAGATGCAGATGTCACTAAAGATGTGCGTCAGACGAGCCTGTCGCTGCTGAACGCATCAGACCTGCATCATCATGAGACCTCATGAGGTCATTATGCATGTGGGTCAGGCGTGCAGCAGACATCCTCCCTGGAAACCGACTGCATCACACTCTGCATCAATGAAAATTCAAATCCGACCCCCTTTGTCTCCGTAAATGGTCTGAAATGTATGGCTGGCTGTCTTGCGCTGATTCCTTTTGCATGAATGTTTGCAGTTTTTCTTATATTTTTTTTGCTGCTAGGCGACATTAGGCTGAAGAGAAAGAAGAAGGAAGAATCAGACTCAGACATCGGTTTATAGGCAAGGAATCTGTCGGGTACGTTTGTGCATGATGGGTCACAATTAACACGGTTCAACCCAAGAAAAAACAAGTCAAGAATCATAATCATAAAATAGAAGAGAACAAAAATGTGTCAGAGCAAAAAATCCACATGGAACTGGATCCAAATACAATGATAACTCTTGAAAATCATCCATGTAACCTTTCTCGCAAATTAGTATAACTACCGAGAATCGTACATTCGGTGAAGGGAGGGATTATTGCTTTGTTAGAGAAACTGTCCTCTCACCTTCCTGCAGCTGTTCTTCATGTTGTGCTGCCTGCATTAATGTCGTACACTAACATTAAGAGTCGAGCGGCGGCGGAGCTAAAAGCATCATTTAGAGGCCTCAGCAGATTTGTGGTCAAGCTGAACTCTGGAATAATGTGTTCGCCTGAGAGCTGGGTTAATTATTTTATCATCTGCAGGCTGTGTGTTTTCTGCCTGTATCACAGGCTCTTTATAACTGCTGGTGGCTCGAGATGGAAGAAGTTATGGAACCTGTGACAGAAGTCTCTATTCATAACTGGAGGGAATAACCCGTCCATTACCTGTAGCTGGTGGTCATATTGTTCGTACTGTCTCAATAAAGCCAAAACGAGTTGAAGTAAATCATGCAATCCCACTTTACAGAGCCGGGCAGGTGGAAACATGCCTCATCATTTTGGTGAATGAATCAGTAATTAATGTGTCATGAGAGTCATCAGTGTTGGATGAGAATGTATCGTAAAAGTGATGTGATGTGCAAAGACTCAGTGCTTAATTGCTACTAATGCTCACAGCTGAATGTTTAAAATCTGGACGGAGCTCCGGGGTGCAAATGTGGAAGTGCCTAAAAACCTGAACACTTTGTAATGGCGAGCAAGTGGGTGACTGAACTGGTTTCAAGAAGAAGTCTGGATGTATGTAGGCTTATGAGAAAATGTCACCTCAATAAACAGTTTCCTAATGGGTTTATGAGTTTGATTAAGGATGTTGCTACCTTATGATTGACGAGTCGCCACGAGGGCAACATGTCCTCAGATCCAATCAGGGTATCCTCTGCAGCGCCACCTTCTGGTCCAAATATGGTGATGGTGACGGCTCCGGGCTGCTAAAACTGTAGTCCACAAACCAGTGGGTGATGTCACAGTGGGTTTACACTTGAAGCTAACCAATATGTCAGAGATTATGACTTCAGAGCTTGATTTCTACACCGTGGCAACGTTTTTCTGCACAATGAAACAAACTGAAAAACTACTTCAGTATGTGTGATGTTTGATTTTCGTACGTTATTATTGTGAAAGTCCAGCCCCGGGCACGCTGCAGCTGAACAGGCCCGTCGTACAGCGTCGACACCCTCAGCATCACACACACACAGCTGATACTTATGCATCGATGATTACAGTATATGTTGCAGCCTGGAGCTTCTGCTGAGAGCAGATGGCTGTAGAAGAAATATACTACTATGCAAATCAACAATACAACTGCTGAGACCCAATCAGATCAGAGGAGAGCTGGCAGCCCCCCCCCCAACCCCCCACTGTGACAGCAGACTGAGGCACATATATCAATTCTACCCCACTTCTGGCCCTCTGTGCTATAAATAGCAGCCTGAGTGTGGAGCGTCGAGCAGCACACCACGTATCGTAATGAAGCCCATTATGTAAGGTCCTGTCCCGCGCGACTACACGGGCCGAGCCGGGGTCTTCCTGCCAGGTGACAGACAGCTGGGTCTCCCTCTCTGGGTTCACATCCCCAGGCAGCAAGCAGAAGAGCATTAAGAGAGAGGAGCGACTGACAGCTATGCACAAACGCTTGATATGAGCCTGTGGGCATCAGCCATTTTCAGGAAAAGTCTCGGTATGTCAGAGGTGATCATTGAAGAGGGGTTCGGTCCAGACTGCAGATGAATATGAAGTAGACTTGCATGTGTTTGACACATGAACTGCATAACACGATCAATTTGCTTTGCTCAACACTGGAAACGTGATTTATCCCGTGTGGCTTTGATCAGGCTGATAACATTTATCTGTAGTCAGTGCACCTTTTAAATAGTAAAGTCAAACTGACACAATATTTATTTGATCGTGTCTGCTGCAGTATAAACATCACATCTGTACATTACATATTTACATCACCTGTCCTGTGTTCCTTTCTAGTTTTACTTTCATTCATCAGTTTGCAAAGCAGAAGGAAGCATGTTTTGTCTTTTATTTTGGGACGATGGACAGGTCTATGTGATGGGTCAGACTAAGATCGGTTCACTCGCCCCCAATGATAGATCAAACAGCAAGGACGTGCACGTCGCCCGGATCGGCGTCACCGGGGCCCCACCCTGGAGCCAGGCCTGGGGTTGGGGCTCGCAGGCGAGCGCCTGGTGGCCGGGTCTTCGCCCATGGGACCCGGCCGGGCGCAGCCCGAACGAGCAACGTGGGCCCGCCCTCCCATGGGCTCACCACTCACGGGAGGGTTCAGAAGGGGCCGGTGCAGTGGGATATGGGTGGCAGTCGTGGGCGGGGGCCCCGGCGGCCCAATCCCCGGATGGTGACTCTAGCCATGGGGACATGGAATGTCACCTCGCTGGGGGGGAAAGAGCCTGAGCTGGTGCGGGAGGTTGAGCGGTACCGGCTAGAAATAGTCGGGCTCACCTCCACGCACAGTCTGGGCTCTGGAACCCAACTCCTCGAGAGAGGCTGGACTCTCTTCTACTCTGGAGTTGCCCGCGGTGAGAGGCGGCGAGCTGGTGTGGGCTTGCTTATAGCCCCCCAGATCAGCCGCCATGTGTTGGAGTTCTCCCCGGTGAACGAGAGGGTCGCTTCCCTGCGCCTCCGGGTCAGGGATAGGACTCTCACCGTTGTCTCGGCTTATGGGCCGAACAGTGGTGCAGAATACCCGGCCTTCTTGGAGTCCCTGGGAGGGGTACTGGAGAGTGCTCCAACCGGGGACTCCATCGTTCTCCTGGGGGACTTCAACGCCCACGTGGGCGACGACAGTGTTACCTGGAGGGGTGTGATTGGGAGGAACGGCCTCCCTGATCTGAACCCGAGTGGTGTTTTGTTATTGGACTTCTGTGCTAGTCACAGTTTGTCCATAACAAACACCATGTTCAAGCATAAGGGTGTCCATATGTGCACGTGGCACCAGGACACCCTAGGCCGGAGATCAATGATCGACTTTGTGGTCGTGTCATCTGACCTCCGGCCGTATGTCTTGGACACTCGGGTGAAGAGAGGGGCTGAGCTGTCAACTGATCACCACCTGGTGGTGAGTTGGATCCGCTGGCAGGGGAGGAAGCTGGACAGACCTGGCAGACCTAAACGTATCGTGAGGGTTTGCTGGGAACGTCTGGCAGAACCCTCTGCCAGGGGGATCTTTAACTCCCACCTCCGGGAGAGCTTTGACCAGATCCCGAGGGAGGCTGGGGACATTGAGTCCGAATGGACCATGTTCTCCACTTCCATTGTTGACGCGGCTGTCCGGAGCTGTGGCCGTAAGGTCTCCGGTGCCTGTCGCGGCGGCAATCCCCGAACCCGGTGGTGGACCCCGGAAGTAAGGGTTGCTGTCAAGCTGAAGAAGGAGTCCTACCGAGCCTGGCTGGCCCGGGGGACTCCTGAGGCAGCTGACAGGTACCGGCAGGCCAAGCGTGCGGCAGCGCGGGCAGTCTCGGAAGCAAAAACTCGGGTCTGGGAAGAGTTCGGGGAGGCCATGGAGGAGGACTACCGGTCGGCCTCGAAGAAATTCTGGCAAACCATCCGGCGCCTCAGGAGGGGGAAGCAGTCCTCTACCAACAGTGTTTATAGTGGACGTGGGGAGCTGTTGACCTCGACTGGGGATATTGTCGGGCGGTGGAAGGGATACTTCGAGGATCTCCTCAATCCCACTGACACGCCTTCCATAGAGGAAGCAGAGACTGGGGTCTCAGAGGTGGATTCATTCATTACCCAAGCCGAAGTCACTGAGGTAGTTGGGAAACTCCTCAGTGGCAAAGCACCGGGGGTGGATGAGATTCGCCTGGATGAGTACCTCAAGTCTCTGGATGTTGTGGGGCTGTCTTGGCTGACACGTCTCTGCAGCATCGCGTGGCAGTCGGGGACAGTGCCCCTGGACTGGCAGACCGGGGTGGTGGTCCCCCTATTTAAAAAGGGGGACCGGAGGGTGTGTTCCAACTATCGGGGATCACACTCCTCAGCCTCCCTGGGAAAGTCTACTCCAGGGTACTGGAGAGGAGAATTCGGCCGATAGCCGAACCTCGGATTCAGGAGGAACAATGCGGTTTTCGTCCTGGCCGTGGAACACGGGACCAGCTTTATACCCTCCGCAGGGTGCTCGAGGGTTCATGGGAGTTTGCCCAACCAGTCCACATGTGTTTTGTGGACTTGGAGAAGGCATTAGACCGTGTCCCTCGTGGC
Organism: Diplodus puntazzo; assembly: GCA_963678695.2. NCBI lineage: Eukaryota > Metazoa > Chordata > Actinopteri > Spariformes > Sparidae > Diplodus > Diplodus puntazzo. The sequence continues at coordinate 4,753,906 of OZ023160.1, read as the reverse complement.
ATTCTGTGGGGGGTGCTCCGGGAGTACGGGGTCGGAGGCCCTCTGTTAAGGGCTATACGGTCCCTGTACGACCGGAGCAGGAGCTTGGTTCGCATTGCCGGCAGTAAGTCAGACCTGTTCCCAGTGCATGTTGGACTCCGGCAGGGCTGCCCTTTGTCACTGGTTCTGTTCATTATTTTTATGGACAGAATTTCTAGGCGCAGCCTCGGGCCGGAAGGGATCTGGTTCGGGAGCCACTGGATCTCATCTCTGCTTTTCGCGGATGATGTGGTCTTGTTGGCTCCTTCGAGCCGGGACCTCCAGCATGTCCTGGGGCGGTTTGCAGCCGAGTGTGAAGCGGCTGGGATGAGAATCAGCACCTCCAAATCCGAGGCCATGGTTCTCGACCGGAAAAAGGTGGCTTGCTCCCTCCAGGTGGGAGGAGAGTTCCTGCCTCAAGTGGAGGAGTTTAAGTATCTTGGGGTCTTATTCACGAGTGAGGGAAGGATGGAGCGTGAGATTGACAGGCGGATCGGTGCAGCGGCCGCAGTAATGCGGTCGTTGTATCGGTCTGTCGTGGTGAAGAGAGAGCTGAGCCGAAAGGCGAAGCTCTCGATTTACCAGTCAATCTACGTTCCGACCCTCACCTATGGCCATGAACTTTGGGTCATGACCGAAAGAATAAGATCCCGGATACAAGCGGCTGAAATGAGTTTCCTCCGCAGGGTGGCAGGGCGCTCCCTTAGAGATAGGGTGAAGAGCTCTGTCACCCGGGAGGAGCTCAGAGTAGAGCCGCTGCTCCTCCACATCGAGAGGAGCCAGCTGAGGTGGCTCGGGCATCTGTTTCGGATGCCCCCGGGACGCCTCCCTCGGGAGGTGTTCCTGACATGTCCCGCCGGGAGGAGACCCCGAGGAAGACCCAGGACACGCTGGTGTGACTATGTCACCCAGCTTGCCTGGGAACGCCTTGGGATCCTCCCGGAAGAGCTGGAGGCAGTGTCCGGGGAGAGGGAAGTCTGGGTGTCCCTGCTCAGGCAGCTGCCCCCGCGACCCGGCCCGGGATAAGCGGATGACAATGGATGGATGGATGGATGGACAAGTCTAAATACACACAAACAGTATTGAAAAGAGATAATTATCAACTTATATGATGTTTTTTTCTTAATCTGTGCACCTTAATTTATTAATGTGTTCCTATTCCAATGTATTTCTTTGCTTTTATTGAATGTAAAATTCCCTTTTGTCATCACTGAATTTCTTGATATTTTATTTAATCTCTGTGTTCTTTAAACATGTGCATATCTTAATGGATGGTTGTCAATAAAGTTGGAAAAAATGCCATAGTCCCCATGAGGCCAGTCGGAAGTGTGAATCAGAGCGGTAGCAGATTTAAAATGCTTTGTTGTTATGTTTGAGATGTGAGTGTGCAACATCCACAACTGAACCAGAATTTTTAAGTCGTATTGATTAAAGTTGCCGATTGTGTTCTTCTGTTTCCTCAACGCTGCAATTGTTCGCCTCCACTTGGAAAGGAAATGAAAGCAAGCTTTAACGATGAGCTGACATCAATCCAAAAACCCAAATGCAAAAAAGTCCAAGGAAAAAAACAAAACAAAAGAGAATTACAAATCTGAAGACAAACCAGAAGTCACAGAGATCAAAGTGGGAGCACTGACGACACACGAGGACCGGAGAACAGGCACAGGAACACCAGGTGGAAACAGACAAACCAACGAAGAGGAGAGGGAAAGCAGAAACAGAACTGACACACAGGTGTGCACTGAGAAGGGTGGGAAAGCAAACAAAGGCAGGAAATGGGAAGTAAAACACGACACTCTACAAAATAAAACAGGAAGCAATGGCCCAAAACCCCCAAACGATGACCGAACTCCAAATTTGCAGTTTGTGTCCATCGTCATCATCCTCTGCTGTACTGTACAGCAGAGGATGCTATACTGTATAATGATAGAGTTTACTTCATATGTGACAGTGTTTGTGCGGTCATGTGTGTGTGTGTGTTGTGGGACTCCCTCCGTCCCTCTACAGACGGTTGGTGCAGAGCGTTCGAACTGTATTCTCAGAGCGTGAGTCACTGGAACGCTCTGTGGCACCGAGGGAGCGAATCACATTTGTTCTCTTTACCATCTGTCATTTAATGACGGAAAGAAAAGAGAAGGCATCGCAGACACAAACGATATGTTTCGGCTAATGTGTGAACTTTTGAATGTTTGCACAAAGATAATCACACAGTGACTGTCGATAAATAACTAAGTCTGCAAATGTCTTGTTTTTATTGCTTCTGTCTTTGCTGCTGAGTTGTTCCTGCACTGCTCGTCACAGAGATCGCCTGTCAATCAAACAGGGAACTGTGGGCGGGACTGATGTGCTTCAACTCTGGGCCGTCTGTTGATGCAGTCTGAGTTATTGTTTGTTGTCCATTATCTAGTGGCTGCATGTGCTCTTGTTTAAGGCACGTCTGACATGCCTGGACTTATGTCTAATATGTTGTATCAACTGTAATCAAAATGCTTTTTATTATCGCAGCGTCGAGGCCTTTCTATCAGGTGATTACTCTTAGATTTGAAGTGATGACAGTGAACACATAACAGGACACGAAACACAAGTCTGGAACTGGTCAGTCTCCAAGTCCAGAGAGAAGATACTTGGATTTACCCTCAGAATGGGTCAAAAATGGTGCAGAATATCCTCCCGGTCCACAGACCGGACAGCTGTCAGAGTTGATCAGGTGTCATATTAAAGCTCTGCAGCTAACTAAAACAATAAGTCATTATTTTTAGCTTCAAGACAAAATCTCTGAATAAATTAACTGATAAGGACAAAGGTTAAAGACTCGCATTAAAGAAAGATTTCCCAATTTTTGTTGAGTTATATTAAATCTATCCACTCTCATTTCTGTAGACTAAATATGTAGATTAGCTGGTTAGCTTAGCTCATTTTAGCTTGGCATAAGGTTAGACAAACAAGGTATACAGCAGTTTCAGAGGTGCTGGCCGCTGGATTTTTTGTTAACATGAGACAGGCTTGGCAGGCTGTTTCCTACTGCTTCCAGTCTGTATGCTAAGCTAATGCTAACCATTTCCTGGCAAAAGCTTCACATTTAGCGTACAAACATTAGGTATCAGTCCTCTCAAATTCAAATTCTTATTCCAGCAGCAGTATTTTTATATGAATTAAAACATGTCTGAAGGTGAATTTTTAAATTCTATTTCCTGTGTTAAACCATTTGTATCAGGAATCCATCAGTCACGCCCTGCACACTCCCCGTCACCTGTTCGACTCCCATCAGAATGTCGCTGCGCTGATAGCAGGTGTGTTAACGAGCAGAAGAACAATGGCTGCCTCTCCTCAGGTACGCGAGCAGGCGGCAGCACATCGGAGGTGACGTTAGTGGAGTTGTCTGGTGCATTCGGGCGTTCACAGCTTTTCCTGACCACTGCTGATGTGATTCCTCCTCGACCCAGTGAGCAGAGCACATTTTTACGCCGACGCGAGCGCCGTGATGATATCGAACTGGCACGCCATTATCCTCATTCACATCTCGAGCCGAGCAGCCGAGGAGGGAAAACAGGAGAGGAATGTTTCATTTATGTTTCCATTCGTTGACAATGAAATGGTTCCATTCATTAATTATTGAATGTTTTGTGGGGTTTTTTTTGTTCTATTTTTTGACGTTTGTGTATTTATTTGAGGATCCTGCTGTCTGACAGCTCGCTCCTCTGTGTTGTAGAGCTTCACTGTAAAACTATTAACAGAACTACGAGCCTACATTCATGTCTGCTGCTCTTTGCTCACTGAATCATAGTTCAGCGTGTTAGCATGGAAACTCCATTTCTATTTTGCGCTAAACAACAGTGTACATATGCAAAATACACTCACAAAATGTTCAGAAAGGAAAAATGATAGCGCCCATTTTTATTATTAATGTGAAACTCTCGCCAAAATGCAATCTAGGCTTTTTTTGTGAATGTATATGAGTCAAACCTTCGTGTAAAAGCATAATTACGACGAAAGAGGCACTTTTAAGATTTACCGTATTTTTGTTTTCGGCTCAAACTCATTTTCAATGGGAGTGCTACGGGCACTTTTATGATAGCATCAAAATCTGCATTTTTAAAACACTAAGAAGGCTCGACACAACATGAAACTTTGCTCGTAGTGTCACCAGGGTCTCTACACATGAACACGAGCATTGAGAACATTGTTTGTGTACACAGAGTTTACTAAAAAGAAGGTTTTTGAACAACTCACATTAGCAGTAGTTTGTTCCGCTCACCGTTGTCCTGCCGGTGGAGAAATATCGATCTCTGAATGTGACGTAACCTGGAGGACAGTTAAGGTGGAACTACTGTCCTCCAGCAACAACTATCCACGCCAGATCTCACGTGACTTTTCCTGCTTTTGATTGTACTTTTGTTTCTTATATGAGGCTCCTTTTTCAGCTTCAAGGTCAATATTGTTTTTCACTAATGACAAAACAATGAATTATCCGTGTATTTATATTAAGCTTTAGGAGCGTTCCACCTTAACTGTCCTCCAGGTTACGGTTACAAGTTTCATGTTGTGTCGAGCCTTCTTAGTTTTTTAAAAATAGAAATTTTGATGCTATTGTAAATGTACTGTAGCACTCCTATTGAAAATGAGTTTGGGCCGAAAATGACAATACGGTAAATCTTAAAAGTGCCTCTTTCGTCGTAATTATGCTTTTACACGAAGGTTTGACTCATATACATTCACAAAAAAAGCCTAGGTGGCATTTTGGCGAGAGTTTCACATTAAACAGAAGAATACAACTTTAGACATCTACATTTTCTCCTACCAAAAAACAAAAAATAATACAACCTAAAACAACATTCAGTCATCCAAACTTGAGAGAAACAGAATGAAACTCACCAAAACTGTCTTGGTTTGACTCTGCTCCAACAATCAAAAACTCTGGTTGGATTTAGGGCCCTGAGTCATTAACTGGAGGTGGACGTAGGTGAGCTCAGCAGAATCACTAAAATCACCCAATAAAACCCAACCAGTGATGGACTGTCTGCCACATTTCATGACCATCCATCTATTAGCTGTGGAGACATTTTACTCAGAACTTCAAATAAATCTCATGGTGATGCTGGAAGAAAAAGTCAGGGAACCATCACAGTCGGCAGGATTCATCTTCTTGGATCTATGAACGTCTGTAGAAACCTGCGTGTCAATCCATCCGGTCAAAGTTGAGATATTGATACTGAACTTTGACCTGATAGTGACACGACAGGAAAAATCATGCAGGGCTGTAAATACATCAGTGAGCCACAGTTGACATTTTTACTTAATTACCGCCAACACACATCTTTTTCCCACACACATCTGGTAGAAATACACCAAATGTGTGTCAATCCACAGCTGAAAATAATCCCCAGCAAATAAAACTAATGAGTTCTCTCTCCTGTTTGAGCAACGTTACCTAAAATCTCCAGTGAGCAGCCGTCAGGAAACCATCTAACTGAAGAAGGAACACATTAGCTCGATGCTGAGTGTCACTACAAGTTTAATTTTTGAAGTATCACAGTTGTAATCAGAGGAAATGTGGAGATAAAATGGTTTTCGAAATGTATTTTCTGTTTATCCGAGTATAATCATCAATAATTCATTAAGATATAATCGTGCATTCCGTCTCCATCAGTCTGATTATTAATGAAATGCTGTCAAACTCAACCATTTTGATTTATACCACAAATAATTCAGAGGCTGTTTAAAGAAAAAAAAAAGAAGCTGCTGCGACCCTGCCGAGGATGAAATGACTGTTGGTTTGTTTCTGCTTCCTCTTACATTAGAGCGAGATCTAATTCTCATCGACTGTCTCATTGATCGCTTTTTCTTGAGCGACATTTCCTCGTTCCATTAGGCCGGGCCGCGGGCAGAATTCCCTCACTGCCTATTAGAAGGATTTCATGTAAAGGTGAAGGCCACATCCTTCTACAACGGGATCAATATGTCAGCCTCTCGTCCTGCTGCTGGAGCGCTTCAATAACCCGACGGATCATTAAAAAAGCAGAGAGCGCCGAGAATAGAAACTGTAACACACCTCGGTTAATATGTTGTATTGAACAGACTGTAGAAACTGACATGAAACATCAGAGTTAACTGCACATTATATAGTAATATGAGACCTGAACAGTTGGAGTTGCTTTTCTCTTAAATGTCGTCTTTTAGGACTAAACTCAAAACGGTCGTGTGACTGTAGCATCATCACAGCTCCGATCACACACTAAAGGAATTCAAACAAAAAAACCTGTCATTTTAATTTAGTTTTGCACAGAAGGACGATAGCTTAACTCGTCAACAAAATATGTTTCCACGACTCATCCAAGATCAACTTAACTTGACTAATAAAAGACAAACTTTCTGTCCTCAGCAGGTCCTGTAAATGTGAACACAGCCTTCTTGTCTCAAAGTATCCGACTGAAGGAGTAACGAGCTAAATCAGCGTGTGGGTCAGATGTACCGGACTGTACTTTCATACACTGAGTAGCTGGTTTTGAGCCCTCCGAAGGATCCTCGTGGCTCTGTGTCCTCTCACGCTTCAACACAGGCAAAAGCTCTTAGGAATGATCCTGTGTTGGCTACATCTCAAGTTGAAGCAAGCTGAATGGATGTGGGAACCTTTGGTAAAACACGAGTGGATTTAAGGATGTATTTCCCAGTTATATGTATCAAATCAAATCAACTTTATTTATAGAGCACTTTTCACACAGGACATGTGGCACAAAGTGCTTTACACAAGAAAGATAAAACAACGTATGTGAAAACTGGCATTCTACCCAAATTCCCGTATTTGCAACCATAAATCCTTATCGTGAATCCTTATAATCGTTTTATTGTATGAACACACTAACTACAACCATGCACATGAAAGTGATCAACAGTTCAGTTTTATGTTTAGTTTTCAGTCACATTATGATGAATTAACTTGCTCCTCTACTGATTCTCCAAACTGTGAGTAAAGATTAGATCATCACTGAATCACAGCGAGCAGATTTCTGCCATGACGAGAATCAAGCTCCGGCCTTTAAGAGCCGCTGACAGTCTCATCATTTGGATACTCGTCCTTCTCGCTTTACCTGCTTTTTATGCTAGTTGGCAGTCAGATGTGTGAACTGGACTGTCGTAGCTCGTGACATAAAAAAGCAACGTGACAAAAACAAAGGAAACGGGACATAAAAAGTGCGACAGGAATCATTTACGACCAGCGAACAGAAAGACGGGAAGACTGGAAGCTCGAACTGTCGCCAGGCAAACAAAAAAATTAGCTTCTGTCTGTTTGTTAGCAAAGTACAGCTAACGACAAAAGCAATGCTGCTGTATGTACGGTGATAAATGATATTCTCTGTTATTTTGTCTCGATGCAGAATATAAACGACAATTTCAACTGGATGGCAAAATGTAAAGGACATAACGATGCGTGCCGCGTTTATAATCCGAGCTCGGCTACGTTCTTCAGTGTTAGTGAGGGTGTCTGTTCATGAGTGAAGACAGTGGAGGTAAATTCATCTGTTCGTATAAGTTATGGATCATTACAAATATGCCATTTTAAAAAAAGCAGTGAGAAACTTGCATCTTGTACAGACGTCATGAATTGCTTGATAATCGCAGCGTAACCCTCAGACTCAAAACAAATTAAAACACATCCAACTCTCACTTTATTTTTCGTGAAACTAGTTTCCGGCGCTCTCCTCAGTTTTGGGCAGCAGCGACAGTCTGACCTCTGCTGTTTTCTGTGATTAATTTGGGAGTTTCTCTAATAAAAACAGAAAGTAGATTTGCCGGCAGCCTAATCAGTGATGTCACGGCAGGCGGGGATCCGTGACATCACTGATTGAGACGTGAACAGTGTGAAGCCACAGAGACCAGCAGCAGCTTCTGCTCTTCTCCTGCAGGTTTCAGTAGAGTTTAAATGCCCCACGATGGTCTGATGGTGATAATGTGATTGTAACGCCGTCGGGATGAGCTGCACACTGAACACACCGGTGAGCTTCTCCTTTTTCAGGATCCTGCTCTGTGTTGTGTGTCTCACACTCACATCCAAATTGGCTCATCCTGCTGACAGATGTTGTCTGCATCTGTGAGGTGAATACATTTAATACGCTGCGTGGTGTTTCAGCGAAACCCACCGCGAGCGCTCCGCACATATGTACAGTGGAGCGACGCCATCTGCAGACCTGTTAATATGACACATCATGAATACTGGCGCAGCTGCCTGCACTCCTTCAGCTCGCACAGAATCCCCCCGTCATTTACATAATCTGCAATCTGGGATGTTTGTCATAATGATCACCACACGGCTTCACGCGGATATAAATATTTCAGAAGGGAACGTACACACACGCTCGCTTCAGAGTGGAAGTTATGTAATTTAGCAGCGAGATGATGAGAACCTGTGTGTAATTTGCAGTTTTCTGATATTTCCGTCAACTCATCTTCAGTATATTTACTGTAAATCAACACAGTTTCTTAATATGTGGTTTTGTAAGATGCTTTTTTCAGTTGCAATATTAAGATTGTGACACATCTGGTGTGCTTAATAAGTAGATGTTTTTGTATCGGCACTCAAATTAAAAGCCCAACTTTAAAGCGAAGCTCTTGAAAAAATGCAACCGAGGCTGTACCCGAGTCAAACCTTGGTGTAAAAGCATAATTACGACCGAAGAGGAACTTTTAAGATTTACCGTATTTTCGTTTTTCAATTGGAGTGCATGGGGCACTTTAGTAATAGCATCAAAATCTCTATTTTTAAAACACTAAGAAGGCTCGACACAACATGAAACTTTGCTCGTAGTATCACCAGGGTCTCTACACATGAACACGAGCATTGAGAACACTGTTTGTGTACACAGAGTTTACTAAAAAGAACGTTCTTGAAAAACTCACGTTAGCAGTAGATTGTTCCGTTAGCCGCCGTCCTGCCAGTGGAGAAGTACCGATGTCTGAATGTGACGTAACCTGGAGGACAGTTAAGGTGGAACGCTCCTAAAGCTTAGTTCCATATCAATGCAGGGTAATTTGTTGTTTTGTCATTAATGAAAAACAATATTGACCTTGAAGTTGAAAAAGGAGCCTCATATATGAAACAATACTAAAATCAAAAGCCGGAAAAGTCACGTGAGATCTGGCGTGGATAGTTGTTGCTGGAAGACAGTAGTTCCACCTTAACTGTCCTCCAGGTTACGTCACATTCTGAGATCGATACTTCTCCGCTGGCAGGACGGCGGCGAGCGGAACAAGCTACTGCTAACGTGAGTTGTTCAAAAACTTTATTTTTAGCAGTTCTCAGTTTTTAAGTGACATTTATTTCCCAATACAGTCTAATTCCACATCCTTCCAGGGAACACCATGTTTCACTGTTATATTCATATTATGGCACATCAACCTCTCTGATGACAGCCGGTGCGAAGGACGCCGAGGAGGAAAATGGTCGTCTTGTCTGAGCAGCTCACCTCATTTGTAATTGTAATTTAATGGCGTGTCTGGTTTATAAATGTGAGTGTTACTGCTGATATCAAATGAACGTTAACACATATTTCATAGGTAATATAGCTGGTTGTCAAACTGTATTTTTCAAATTATTTTTATTATTTGTTCATCAGGAAGTCTCAGTGAGATCAAGATATGTGTTTACAAGGACGACCTGGCTAAGCTAACAGCTGCACCAAAGTCATAACATGATAAAATGTGATAAATAAAACAGGATATGACAGAATGACAATAAAACAGGAGAGCAGTAATCAAACACAGTGACCTCTCAGGAAACACAACAACATGCGTCCTTCACCACATTCTTAATGATGCCCTTATATTCATCAGCAGATAGAAATGTTTCTAATTTCAGATTTCTTCATGAGATTATTCCACGTATTAAAATGCAGATTCCGCTAAATCTGTCAAAACTCTAGAAACATTTAAAAGCAGCCACTGAAACTCGCAGAGCTCAGACAGAGAAGCTACAGAGGTCATATGTATCTTCAGTGTGACTTGGAAAGAAAACATTTGAAAACCAGAGCATGTAAATAAATATAAATGTATTATCAGATAATATCAGATACTTTCAGACTTTTGCTAACGTAATATTTTGCACATTTGCATTAACTTGGTGCCAACTTTGCTACTTTGCACCTCATGTAAATACTGTAAATATCTTAATTAGTTTATTATATTCTGTCTGATTAGTTTTGTGTCTGTGTAACTAACAGACTGACTTGTGTACTTCACGTTTAACTTGCTTGTCTGTGTACAATATTATATTATTTTGTATTAATTGCTTCCTATAGGTGACTTTTTTTGACACCACATCTTTACTTTCACTCAGGTTTGACTTTTAGGTACTTTTACATTTTACGTGTTCATGTGTAGAGACCCTGGTGACACTACGAGCAAAGTTTCATGTTGTGTCGAGCCTTCTTACTGTTTTAAAAATAGAGTTTTTGATGCCATCGTAAAAAATGCTCGTAGCACTCCCATTGAAAATGAGTTTCACCCAAAAATGAAAATACGGTAAATCTTAAAAGTGCCTCTTTTTGTCGTAATTATGCTTTTACACGACGGCTTGACTCATATTCAATCAAAATAAAGCCTAGGTTGCATTTTGGCCAGAGTTTTGCTTTAACAAACATCTTAATGTCTCTCAGATACGATGATGTGCAGGTTTTGTTGAACACAGGTGTCGTTGACTCACAGGAGATCCCTGACAGGAGATAACAGCACCATCTGCTGTGGACTGTTTGTCACTCCCACACAAAATCTGGAGGCTCTGACTCGCTGCTCATCCTGCAGGGATTCATTTCGTTTTGTTTTTCAGATTCTGGTCTATAAGCCGAGTTAGAAACGTGAACAATGGAGACATGTAGAGCAAGAATTACAAATGTTTTATTGCAATGAGAAAAGCAATATACTGTACAGTGTCGTGCAAGTGAAATTAACAGGAGCAGCATTTGTTTTATAAGAGGTATAAGTTGCATAGAGAAGGAAATAAAAGACATCAGAATTGATTATGAAGTTGATTAGCAGCGCAGCATCTCTGTTAGAACAGTGTCATTTCAAACAAAAAGTACAAGAGATGGTGTAAAAACAGACACATTCATCAGAAGAAATGTGTTATTTTGAGAAAACCTGAGCAACTTTAGCATTTTATGGCTAATTCACATGACAAATGTTTAGTTAAAAACAGACTTTAGTCAAAAGTAAATCAGCGGAAGTTTGATGGCTGACGCACACAGACGAGGCATGAGAGTGTTTGAGGTTATTGAAACGTGTTAGAAAGGAATTACGTCATTAATTAAAACTTGATGAAAATAATATTCGGTCCGTGCCGTCTCGTGTTGACTCAGACGGTTTTCTTCTTGATGCTGAGCAGCTGAGTGACGCTCTGCAGACCCCAGAACAGCAGAGAGAGGGAGACAAAGGCCTGGACAACACAGACACACAGACGGGGGATCAGATCAGAGGCGTCAGAGTGTATTTCCCTTCAAAATGACGGCTGTGACACTCAGAAGATAAACTGACTGAGCTGAGGCGAAGACACGAAGCTTCATCACACTAAAGCGTCTAAAAGTGACGACAGCCACGAGAGGTTGATGCTGGTTTGTCAAAGTGTTCATGAGGCGACAGCTTGAGTTTAAAGGAAGACATGAAATAAAAGGTTGACATGTTGAATTTCCATTTTTTTTTAAAACTTATTTTTCATTACATTTCAGATATCTGCCCTCAGGATTATCTTCAGCATCAATTAATCTGCCAAACGTCAGAAAATAGCAAGAAAGAAATACATATATTTTTATTTTGATGGATTTAAATCACGTATTTTGTTCAGCTAACAGCCAAAAATACAATTATCTTTAGTTTATTATCACAGCAGATAAATTGCAGGCAAATATTCATATTTTAGATGTATGAACAAGAACAATTTGGGAGTTTTTGCATGAGAAAATGACAATTAATTGATTATCAAAATAACCAAAAATACAGCTACATAAAACTAACCTTTGAAACATGAAACTTACTTTCTTGTTTCATAGTTTTTCTACAGTTATTCAAGAATATAATTCAATAAAGCTGTCCCTGCCTTTAGGAGCTGCTCACGGTTTCAAAGTTTGGATACTCGTCCTCCTCGATTTAATAGATTTAAACAGTCAAATGTGGGATCTCATTCTACCGTCCTCTGGAGAACAGCATCAACTAAACAGTACCACTGATTAAAGTCAAACTGGATCGTCCTAGAATAAAAAGAACCACGACACAAAGAAAGAAAAACGGGGCGTAAAAAGTGTGACGGGTAACATTTACGACCAGAGAACAGAAAGACAAACACCGAAAGTGAACTCGTAATTGAAAGAAAACAGCGAGGGGCGCTGGAGAAAGTGGGCTCAGAGGTTAAGCAGCAGGTCTTCTCCCCTGGCGCTCTCACGACGGGGTCACCCGGGTCACCGTCATGGCCGACCTCGCCGCTCAGAGGAGGGGAGGGGAGAAAAAACCCGGGCCCTCGCCTCCGCCCCCTCGCTGCTGCGTTCTGGCCCATAAACTGCATCCTACATCGCAACCCGAGCCAAAACCAGACCGCTGTCCATCACAGGCAAAACGGCATGATGGGAAAAAAAGCAGCGTTTCCTCGCGGACACGGCAGCTGTTTTCCCCCGAGAGCGAGAGAGAGAGAGAGACACTACCTGAGAACTGCCTCCCCGCCGAGAGACAATAAAAGCATCGCGATCATCGAAGAAAAAGGAGGAGAGACAATTTAATAAGAACGTAAAGAGATTCAGAACGAGCTGCCCCCGGTTTTTCTCCCTTTTTAGTCTCCGTCCAAATATCATTTACAAATCTGGAGCTTTGAATTTCATATCGACCAAACAAATCATGACGTGTAACCAAGTACAGTGACACACATCCTGTGTACGTTTTAAATGGTACGCAACGTGTTTCAGAGGAAATCACTCGACTTCCTTCGACATCCATCAGCCAGCTACAGTTATTAGTTACGTTTCAGGTTAAGATTGCTCATAAAGATTGATGTGTTTATAAAATATGATGCAGATAATGTAATAATATCTAATAATAACATGAAGAAGACGAGAGTAAGAGAATATTGAGACTACTTCTACCTTTAAAACTTTAAATACACTTGACTGATAATAAAACTTCTGGACTTTTACTCCAGTCAAACATTATTTCAAGACATTTAATGGTAATAAAGTACTTTAACAGTGTTTTAACGCTACTTTTACTTGATTAAAGTATCTGAAAACTCCTCCTCTCCTCACCTCGGTTGCTCTTCACACATTCAGAAAATAACAATTAACAACACAATCAATTACTTTCATATAATATCACCGATTTCCAAATAAACCTCAATGTGTTCGGCCCGTCCAGCACAGCCAACTGAAGCTGGTTCTGATTCTGTGGTTAACACCTGACACCTGCGACAGGTGTGTCAGGGGGCACCTTGCACACTGTATCGCTTCTTTATTTTATTCAACCAATTCAACCTAAATGACCCGTTTCCATCAGAACAGGCCCGTATAGGCGAACACATACACACACGCTGCCTGTATCATCCACACGAGGCCGATCGATCGGGGAATGAAAACACTCGAGAGAACCCGTCTCAGAACATTTTACTCCAGAGTCCAGTTCTGAGCTTCAGTGGAAACTCTAGATTATCTTTATTTCTTGCTCCTAATCCACATTTGTCATTTATATTTTTAAAAAACTAAAGATTTTAGACTCAAATTTTATGAAAAGTCTAAAAATATGATGAACAGTAATCAATTATTTTTAAAAAACACATCATTAATACCACAATGATATTCATATTTCCACCGTGAGCACTTTAAATGTTCTGCAAATAATACATAATTTTATTTCAATAATATATTTAAAGCAGGAATCTCCAATGGTATATTTTAAAAGTGTGGTGTTGCTTCTTTTACTTAAAATAAATACTTTTCTCGGAATAGATTTAAAGATTTTAAAGACACAAAGACGTCATCATGAATAGAAATCTCACTGTTCACCAAGAGAGGATCCTTTTCATGTCGCTGTGTGTTCACTAATCTAAATAAAAATAAAGGTAGTTTAGGTAAAAAAATCTGTATTAAATGAATAAAAAGCAAATGAAGAATAAAGGTCAAAGTACAAGTCACGCTGACATTTTAGCTTCTACGTCACAACAAATCCAATTAATACGGTTTAAACGTGACGGCTGAGAGTCTAAACTCCACGCAGGAAAAAACAGATGGAGTACAAATAGACGAGGTCGCTTCGCGTCCATCTCAGAGACGGATTGGGATCGAGAAGCTCGGCAGAACCTCGCACGTCACATTTCAATCAAACGGACCGAAACATGACAGAAGCTTCTATCAAAGCCGCATGTGGAAGCCAAAAGGAAGGACGGGCACCCATTGGACTGTTCTGTTCCCATCTCTCGCCCCACTTCGCCCCTCTGTGCTGCATTTTTTTAATGGACTCTGTAGGAAATCCATGTGGGACAGATTACATAGTGGAAGGAAGCGGGTTTGATCGTCTACAAATAAGCACTACGGCCAGACGGCAGCGGCTCCCAAAGTAGAGATCTCAGCAAATCCGCTCACACTCACTTTGTTTTCCTGCAGAAGGTACTTTGTTAAGAGCAGTTATACGAAAAGCTGCAAAACATGTGTTTTCTGTAGGCCGAGCCTTAAAACTGCAGGTCCGTCTTCTTAAAAAGGACGTTATCTATCTGCCCTGCGCCGTAAATGTCACATTAATGTCTGTAATGGCAAAATGTGAGGCACAGAATTGTCCAGAGTGGATGTTTTTGTCCCAGCAGTGGTCAGAATCCAGGTACGTTTGGTGTGTGCAAGCGTTAAATCTGAAATGGTATAATTATGCATAGTACAAATAAAAAGAATTAAATCAACTGCCAGGAAAGTTTTTCACATTTGTGGGATTTGCCTCGGTGTTTTAGTGCCAAACAACAAACACAGGAAGTAGAAAAAATATGAGCAAAGATAAAAAAGCATGTATTTATATTGAGACATATAAAAAGCAGGATGTGCACACCTGCCACAGATTACTGTCAGGTGGTTCTTGGATATAGACGAGTGGTTTTATTGTTTGCACAGCGGCCACAAAGACAGCTGGGTTGTTTCTGTTTTCCTCAGAGTCACGACGACCAACAACACAGGACGAAAAATGTGACTTTAGTCATTCGTTTAGTGTCTGATTGAGTCGTGAAAGCAGAGAAGAGAACTTGAAGGTGAGGTTTGTAGGGAACCAATCTGAACGCTGACAGTGTCATTATTCAACAGTTTGTGTTTGTTTGATGAGGTTTCATCTCCGGTCACAAGACGTGAAGCCCGTGTGGATTCATTCAGGCCGCGTTTGTGTATTCAGGTAGCTTCAGTTAGCGACTCAGCTGCACTTCTGCTCCATCTGTGCTGCGAGTGATTAATAACGTGGATGTTTGTGCTCTACTCAGTTTAAAACATCTGGTACTGACAGTCTATACAGTGACTGTGTGACATAACATTTATTCTGGGAGGAAGTGCAGGTTTGTCTTGCACAAAAAGACCCGACAACATGTGACGTTTTAATTACGTTGAGAAATACTTTCTGGAGTTTGACGTCTACGGGAGCGGACGGATTTACGCAGCAAACTTCATTAAATGGACGTAAAGGTTTGGACATGAGGTGTGCCGGCCCCTCTGATAAAAACCCATCTGGTGCAAAAAGTTTAAGCGTCCAGTCTGTAGCTTCTGCTGCTGCGGGGCAAAATAAAACTGAACTCAGTTTTCAGGTGTTTCTGAACACACTGCCATCATGAGCAGCACCTGTGAGGCAGAATGAGGTCCTGATTTAAGGTTTTAGTCACCTTAAATTTTGTTTCATCCGCCGACTTCCCCATCGAGGAAGATGTGGAGGCAACCTCATGAAACATACTCTTAACTTGAGTAAAAGTGTGGATTTCTCTGGTCTTCAGCATCGTTGGAAACATTTGGGGTAATGTAAGAAACATAACTAAACTAAATATATAACGACGGTCGATTTTAATGCAGAGCTTTTAGAACGTTTTACACTGTTAGATTTAATTTGTAGACTGAATCTGTGTTTCTACATTACACTTTAGAACTTATTTCTGAACATCCAATTTAGATATTCAGTGGGAATTACAAGAACTGCGGCCTCTCGGGAACAACACTGTAATATTCAGATCCCAAATTACTGGTTTAAATAGCTGCTTCATCTGAAAAATGTCCCGGTACTGATGAAATATGGTGTTGACAAGGATAAAAGTCCTGACAACATCTGCAGCTCCACCACCGAAGATCTCTGGAGAGCAGCGCTGGTCGGCTCTGCTGATCGATGCTGACCATCCAGCAGATGCATTAAACACCTCGGGGTGCACCTGGTTGCCCCTGGCGACCGTCTCCCAGCCTCCAGCGGGTTAACCTGGCAGAGCCCCTCGCTGTTCTCCGACTGCAGCTGCGCTCGTGATTGAAATGAAAACAAGGCAGAATGGCTGCTGTCAGCCGCGTGATATACGACCTGTAATGGGATGTTTCCAGAGCTCGCTCTCCATATGGCTGCCTACAGTCCAACGGACCTGGACTGAACTGTGTCGGAAAATACTTCTGAGCGTTTTGTTTTGGGCTGGCCGCGGAGCCCGAGTGGGTGGAGTTCACTGCAGCCGGACGTTGATAGATCGGAGAAAATAAACCCCAGAAAATGCCTGTTAATACAGTTTCATCCCTCAACATCTTATGGAGTCATTTTACTTGTGTATCGACCAGATTTTCCTTCAACTTTTCGTTTTTTTTTTTTTGTAAGGAAATCAACAAAGATTTTTCATGTCCGGGGACCGAGTTTAAATTTGGTCTAAAAGTATTTTCCTGAAGTATTTTCCAGGAAAAATCAGCGAAAGATAAAAAGACGTTTTAAGTTTTAAGTTTGAAGGACGAATAAAAGGATGCCAGAACATGACATGCACACATATATCAACACCTACACACACACACACACACACACACACACACACACACACAGAGGACTTCCTGTCTGTTCGTTATGAGCACATATACCGTCTCTGGGCTCGGCTTGTTGGAGCAGACTCAGGAAGGATACGCTGAGCAGGTTAATGTCCCACCAGAGAGTCGGTGCAGCGCGGGATCTGTAGCACAGCCATGAGAAATATCACCGACACACTCCCACGCAGGCACACACACACACACACACACACACACACACACACACACACACACACACACTACAGCCAGGCAAAACACATGTGAAATGACAGTTGCGAAAGTGTAACAAAACACAAAGTGCTCTGATGATACGCCGGTTTAGAATGATACAGTTGTTTAGATGTTTTCCATTTCACATCTGGGGTTTATTCTCAGTTAGCGTGTGTCCGATACGAGGTCACATGTTGGGTCAACAGCGACATCAAAACCGTCATAACACTCGAGACAAATCCCCTTCATGTCTGTTAAATTCCCTTCAGAGTGCAGCAGTCCGGCACACTTTCAGCCCTGAGAAGAGAAATCTTCACCTCATTATTAACTTCATCTCAATGCAGGGCAACAATCCTAAGAGCAGTGTTGGGCAGGTTACCTCTAAGATAAAATACAAATAATTTTAATGTTTCTTTGCAGAGTTATGTGCTACACATTTGGACAAGAGGATGCATTTGCTTTTGTAAAATCAAGTCCCTTTTTGCAGAAGAAGATAGAGATAAATGAGGTGTATCTTCACCTCGACTCCTTCCATCAACCCACTCACTTTTATAAAAATCACAACAGCCTCTGTTTTAGTTAAACTTTCCTACTGTGGAGTTTGCAGCCAACTGCTCTTGAAGCCGTTCCGTGTTCCTGCCACGTGAGCAGGAAAATCCAAAAAGAGGCAGTAATCAAAGTCTCCAATTAGTAACGCAACACAAGGCAGTAATCAGCTCATCAACGAGAAAAAAGCTCCAAGGTGTTAGCACGGCAACAAACACGCCAAATAAAAGATCTGCTGCCCAATTAATGTTTATTTGAGTAAGACAATGAAACGCAAAGTCTGAAACAGGATCAGATAAACACATTTAAAAAGCCCAAAAAACCAGCTCCAAAGATAATAACTCAATGCACAAGGCTGAGAAGGCCGACAGAAACTGAACTTCAAGATAAAAAAAAGGACGTCTGTTCCGAGAGGCAGGTCAGGACCTCTGAGAGGAGGAAAAAGGTCTCGAGCTGTCAAGTAGAATATAAGGTTCACAGGATATGACCAACAAGAGGCCAACAAGAAGCGAGGCCACGCTGCGCTTCAGAGGACGTTACCTCAGGAGCTCTTACTATGGCTGCACAGATAAAATGATTCCTGTGCCCGGGAGCAGCTGAAGGTCTGTGTCATATATAAAACGGGAGCTTCCTGCGACAGATCACTTCAAAAACTCAAAAAGCTTTGGATCAGAAGTCGAGCTCCTGAGCAGTCAGGTAGAGCGCTTAGCCGGATCAACAACCCACGTGCCATCTTCTCCCCGCCGGCAGCGCTCCTGTCAGTGACAATTAGTCTCCGCTTCTCTTTCTTGTTCTTATCGCCTTTAAAAACATGTTGGCTGTCTGATTTCTGGTGTGTTTGTACAAGGAGGAGGAAGAGGAAGTGATTGAGGTGGGGCAGGGGGGACCACAGACCAACAAAGCAATCATCGACTCGGAGACGAGTGCACTCAGCGCGGCTGTAGACGGAGACGCTTCAGATGCTGAGCCGCCCAAAAAATGTGTAATTGCGGGCGCTTGTGCAAGTTTGTGGAGTCCGTTGCTTGAACAACGAAGCGGACCTTTAAAATGCGGTTTGAAGATATGTTTTTAACGGCAGAGATGGCCAAACAAAAGTCTAGAGTTTCTGTTGCCCTGGAGCAGCTGATGAAGCGTCAGTGCCAGGAAAACACCATCGATACGCTGGAGGAACATCGGCAAGAATGGAGTGTAAACCCACCGTGAGGTCACCCCACTGTTCTGACGCTTGGACCACATTTGGAGGAACAGGGTGGAGCTGGGGAGGAAATCCTGATTGGATCTGACAGAGAACCCGAGGACGCGCCATATAGTGGTGACCTGTCAATCACATGGTAGCAAAAACCTGAAGCATACCCTGTTTTATCAGCTACGCTACAACTCAATGTTACAACTCAAGTCAAAGAAGACTTGAAACTATAAACTGAGACAATAAACTGTTTACTAAGATGTTAAATCAAGTGAGAAGTAGGATCATTTTCTCATAAGCTTACATACAATCAGACTTCTGTTTGAAACCAGTGGACCTGGTGGACACGCAGGTTTAAGGCACTTCTGTATTGGCTTTGTTTTAGATCCAGAAGTGAGGCAAGTTCAAACATCCACCAAAAATCTAATTTCTAAACAACAAAATAATAGTAATATAATAGTTTATCCAAAAGTTTGGTTTCTTAAAACAGGCACAAGTAAACCATCTTCATAAAACAAACAAACACAGGATCTCTGAAAAAGAAAATAAATCCAACATCTGTGACACTGTCGGAGTTACATCCACAAGAAGGAGGTTGCAAAGAGAAAACACTGTGAATCACAGATCCACCTTTTGATTTTAATTATCGCAACTGAGAGCTTATTACAATATATTTTCAATTGAGAATCTAAATCTAGACACTCCTAGTAAACACACAGCATTAAGAGAGAAACTTCTGCCCAAAGTGCTTCAAACGTTGCCTTTTTCGTTCACACATTTTCACAAACGAAGCAACAGAGGCAGTTTAGGTTCAGTGTCTTGCTCAGAGACGCCTCAACATGTGGAGAGACTTGAGGCTCGGACAGCAACACTTCTTTTACCCTGAGATTAAATCACGCATCAGTATATCTAAGGATGCATCCGTCTCCTCTCTCAACAAACATGTCAGTGTATAAGATATTAACCGGTGCAGCTCTGCAGCTCTGCAGCTCTGCAGCAGGGAGTCAGCTCCGTCTGGGTCCGTCTGCGACAGTGGCTATTCCCAATTTTGCAATCTTAGATCTCAAGTTCGTCCAAAAAAACTCGTAACCCCCCAACTGCTCACAGATCCTGGCAGCTGGAGACACTTTCCAGCTCACTTCGGCTCAAGATACTGCAGCTCGAGCTATTGTGAAGAAAGGACCACGAAGAATGTGATTTTACTACAATATCAGACGTGTGATTGTTAGCCAGTACGCCAATGAGCGTGGCGGAGAGAGAGGTTAATAAACTGCGTGGAGAGTGATGAAAGCTCGCACTGCCATAAAGATTGCTAAATTAATATGCTAAGCCTTCGTTCAGAACTACTCTGACAGGTTTTCTACGGTAAAACTCTTTGAGTTATTTATATTTGAACTTTATGAAAGCCTTTTATCATTTGTTATGTTTTGAATTTGCGAGCCGACGTCTTTGGAAATTGGGGTTACACTTCTGTGAAATCGGCTTTATGTGAGGGAAGCGGGGAGGAATACCAGAGCAGCCAATCGTCAGGTTCAATCAGGTTCACATGCTGGCTCCGAGGCCGCATCATAAACTGGACGACTGTTGTGTTTCACCCATGAATTAAAGCACAAATAGGAAGACAAATTCAAAAGAAAGTCGATGTTGGCCACAGAAACGCACCCGACGAAAAGCCAAACTAAATACTGCAGGAGAACCCCCGAGGGGCCAGTTGCTGTTAGATTTCCATAGCTTTACCTGGCAAGTGGTTTGACAACATAAACCAAGCGGTTACTCTTTGACGGGCACGATCCCCTGCACATTGAGTGATAATATTTCACACTGCGTACGGTCGACCACCCCGCTGTTTACTCCAACGGAACAGTCCTAACCCAGCACTTCGCTTTCAAATCCCTCCATTTTCTCCCTGGGAGGAGATTTCCTTCCCCCCCTTTCCATTCCTGCGAGCTCTCAGATGATGTCATGCTCACCGAGTTTCCACTGCTCCAAACAATCCTGTTAACCTCAGCGCTGCTTCTTGCTACCACACATTCCTGCCTCGAAAAGAAAAAAAAAGAGAGAAAAAGGCGACCGCTGACCTCTCGCACCTGAGATCTGGCGGGTGGAAACGACACTCACAGATAACGGCGACCTCTCACCGGTCGGGGTCTTATCTGACCGGGAAAGCGGGGAAAGAGGGGGTGTGATCTGAATTTTTTGCAGACGAGTCGGGTGATGTGTTGAAGATAAAGCCTCTCTGTGCCGAGGCCGAGCCTTTGTGTGTGACATGAACTTCATAATATTGTTCTGACCTCTTCTTTTTGGCCAGGGAGCATTTATCTTTCCTCTGCGAGTCTGACAGTAAAAAAAAAAAATAGGCTCTATTTGAGATCGGAAAACACTATCAGCACCGAGATGAAAAGATGGAAAATCCAGCAGGGTGTGAAAACTATTTAGATGATTTTTTAATATTTTGGATTGGGCTGGATTACGTAGATTTAGATTTCCTTCTCGAGTGTCAAACTCGCATGAGCCAACGCATCGCTCTCCTGAACTCTCACTGAGGACACATCTCAGTCATGTTGTAAAATGGAAGCAAAGTAGACAACCCAAAAAACCTCTTAAGCTTTTTATAATCTCAGTGATTTTTTTTGCTCAGTTCCATAATTACACAAAGGAAAAAGTGAAAACCTACGATTGGAAAATACAAAAAGGGACCGCGAGTAAAGTTTTGTTTCTGCTGGAAAGTTTGATCTGGAGTGGTTTCTGTCAGACGGGCGACCTCGTGAAGAGAGACAGGTGTATTTTTACGACCTCTCCTCTTAAATTACTGTGACTTCACCAGCAGTTAGTGGCCGCTCTGAGAGACGAGCTGCTTAATTACTCTGGGATGTACAGAGTCTCTGTGCCTTCAGGGCCTCACTCAGTAATAACACGACCATGTGTTACATCATTACCGTCCAAACTCAGCACGCAGGAAGTGTATTTCACACACACATAGACGAGACCGAATAATGCAGCAATGTGATAAAACTGCCTTTCAGAAGTCAAGCTGCCAAGAGTCTCTAAATCAAAACCATAAACAAAAAACTTTGATTGATGGTGTCGTGAAGGAATCATGGGAGTTGTACCTAAAGTTTCTCCTGCAGAAATGTTTGTGGGTGAGGTTTGTATTACAGCTTTAATCATGTTGTGTTGAGTCTGGTTTGCCGACGTCCCTCCTCACCACTGGGGTAAACATGTGACGTGATGTGAAGCACGAAGTTGGGCGTGAACAGTGACGTACAACATATGCATTGAAAGAATATTTAGCCCCGTGATACCAGTGTCAGTCATAATTGCTATGCAGCTGCCTGCTCAAGGCCGGCGGGATGCAGCATAATCATGAATGGCCGCTGCCTCGTCATGGGTGCTTCCCCCCCGCCGCTATTAAAGGAATCGTGCACCTCGCCCACTCCGTCAGCTGCCTCAAGACAGCTAACAGGAAGCAGGTCGAATTTGTCTTCAAAATAAGAGCTTTACATTGCACTCCATTGGAGTTTAGAACTGGGTTCTTAGCAGGAGGCTTTTAATTTGAAAGTAGCGACCATTCCTAGCTTGCCGCTACAACAACAAGCGGTCAACAAAGACAGCTACAGAGGCCGAGGAGACGCTGCATCTCCTGGATCTCAGCAGCTGTCCAGCTGCTCATCTTGACGTCCGCGGATGAAGTGATGGACTGACTGCTGTGATCAGCTGTTTCCTGGTTCTAAAACTCCCCGGCTGTGGGTCGCCCAACAGTGCAGGTCATCGACACCACCACGCGTCATATTGGCGTCACCACAACAGACCCCCAATTTACCGCCTTCTGTCTAAATCCGTGGACCTAGCAGCAAAAAGGACGGCCAAATTGGCGTCTTGCTGCCCAAAATAAAAACAGCTTCTGACTCTCTCACGGAAGTCAACCGAATGAAATGCACCGTTACCTTTGGGAACATTTCTCAATACACAACTCAAAATATCTTAAAAAAGGTCTCATCCTTTAAATTACAATTTGCCCAGAAATGGTAGCAAACAGACAGGACCGCCTCTTTATGAAGTTCTCTGTCCGGATTGGATAAAGCTGGCGGGGATAGCAGAAAACGATTACTGTTGGAATATAGAGCTGTTCAACATTTGTGTTAATCAGAAAAAAATATTGCTTGCAGCGGCTTTAATAGAAGCTAAATGGAGGAAATGACTTCAACAATAATCACGACGAGGAGCGCTAATGTTGTCCGCCGAGTGCCATCCTATAAAAGAAGCTCGCGCGTGGCTAATAGTAGCATTTTAACACAGTCTGCAGGCCGTCTGGTTAAATGAGCTGACTAGTCGGCTGGTACAAACTGTGACTAGTGCTAAATAGAGCTTTAACTCAGGCGGCAGAGCATGAATGGTATACTGTATGTTGTAGAGCAGTCAGCAGACTGGAAAAGTGCTTCATACATTGAGTCCATTTAACTTTTACAATGGATTTTTACAATAGCCAGCAGTGTGAAGCAGCAGAAGCAGCCAAACAATGTTGTGTTGATTAGTATTATGTGTTTGGTTCAGTCAGCTGTGCTGTGTGTGGAGACAAATTGCTAAATAAAGTGATAAAAGTGTAATTATTATGCGTCTACAACCCAGATTACACACAAATCTGCACTGACAAGTTTGTTTCATCCTTTTCGTTCATATATCCAGAAAGTCTCGTTCGCACTTCTTCAATAACCAACTGATCCTTATCAAATGTGTTTATGTTATAACAGGAAATCATCAGAGTTATCTGCATCAGGAGGCTAAAATCAGTGTATTCAACTCTCCCCGGCGACACAAACAACTTCCAAACCTCTACACACACACGTACAAATGCTGATATAGGTTGACAGCACACACACACACACACACACACACCACTGAACCGGCGAGCTCTTCACAGACGAGGGTTTTTGGGCGGCGAGTGGGCGGCTGGGAGCGAGAGGCAGCCCTGGTTTACAGGTCAAGCCTGCAGCTTTACAAGGGAAATCTCCAGAGCCACTATAAATACCACTGTGAGCTTTAAGGGTGCAGTATATCACACCACTGGGTTTGAAGGACCACAAACCGACCTAGTTTTTGTAGTTTTTTTTTTTGTAGTCCCCCTCCTTTTCCCCTAACTGTACAGTCGCATGAGCCTGAATACAATTAAATGTGAATTTCCCCTCCTCCATTTCAAGTGACTGTTAATTGATTGGCCCGACTTCAAAACACGCCCTCCCTCCATCCCACCCTCCGCAACAAAGAGCTGGCCGTTCACCTCACGCGTCAGACTCATATATCATTAAAGTACCTTAAAGTTTCAGGGTGGGTTTTTTTTTTCTTTTCTTCCTTTGCTGTAGTTCTGAGCAAAGAGCACAAATACGTCAGGAACCAATTCAAGTAAATTGTGAGGTTTTTTTTCAACGAGCCCCACCTGCAAGCGAGACATTTATTCGGCTCAAACTGATGTACTGCGACTTGAAATGAGGCCTAATGATTCGTTTAAGGAGACGGCTGCGTAAAACTTACAGTGCTGTCGAGGTGACACAGCCGTGCAGCATGTGCGGCATAAATCAAGACTTTTTTTTTGGTAAGCTCTTCGTATCAGACATTACAATTCATTTGGTTTTTATTCCGCTTTTTTACGGTGGGAAAAAAGGGAAAAAAAGGTGGGAAAAGCCTCGAGTTGTCTTTTGAACACCTGAGCGGAGCAGATGTGGAGTCAGAGGACAATAAAAGCGGCGATTCAGCGCTCACGTGCAAATCTCATCAGCCAGCTCTAGTTAGCGGCAGACGGCACTAATTGGTTCCAGAAGTGTTGCTCTCGTTCACACTGGCTGCGATGGGCGAGTGGCGAGGGCGGGCAGAGAGAGGTGGGAGAGAGAGAGAGAGAGAGAGAGAGAGGGGGAGAGAAAAAGAGGCAGTCGAGAGGAGGGAGGGCAAGTAATGAGAGGTCAGCCGCCATCTACAGTCGGGCTGCCAGAGCCAGAAAGGCTCGCCAATTTTATGGTCAATTGGGCGACGCATCTGGACTCATAGATCACAGGGCCGCGGGGCTGGACTTAGCACCCAGCTCACACACACCAAACAGACCACACAACACACACAATCACAGCCAGACAGGCTACACGCACACACACACACACACACACACACACACACACACACACCAGGGTAACATGATGCTCTCAAGGAGTCTTATGAGGATTTTTACATACACGTTCCTACAGTTTTCCCAGAGAATAATTCTATAATTTACAGATTTAGGTTTTTTATACTCTCCACTATGACAGCAACGATAAATAAACTAGCTGAGTAGTTGTCAACTATCAAACTAATCATCAACTATTTTGATAATGGAACAGTAATAGTAAACTTATCTTTGGGCTTCGGACAAAACAAGGAAGTCGTCTTTTGCTTTGGGAAACACTTTTTCTGATTTTATAGACCAAACAGCTAATCAATTTATTCAGCAAATAACCAACAGTTTAATTGACAATAAAAATAATGGAGATTCTAGTGCATCTGTACTCAAACAGTTGTTAACAGCTATTGTAAAAGTTGTGAACATTCATTAGATTTTCACACTCGAAGACTAATTACAGGTTTCAGCATATTTCTCTCATGATTAACTTAATTATCTCAGGTCTTGGGTATTTTCTAGACTAAATTGTTATTGAGTTAAAACAGGCTGTTTTAAAGAGTTTGTGGAGAGTTGCCATTTTCATAATCACCAAAGAAGAAATGTTCCACAGCCTCTGATTCCAGCCTCTTAAACGTGAATATTTTGTGTTTTGTTTACTCGTCTGACGGGAAACTGAATATCTGTGACATCAGGACGTCATCTTGGGTTTTGGAAAACACTGATTTGACCATTTTTCACCATGTTTGAAACCAACCAACTGATAAATAGAGAAAATAAACAGATTGTTATCTGTGTATATCACAATATACGTGAAAACTATTCTTCCTTGCCATTAACTCTCCACGGTAACCGACACCTAGTAGAGTTTTTTCAATGCATTCTCAAAGTAGAAGGCAAATGTTACATGCTCATGAGCTACTAGAGGCTAATTAGCTGTTGTTGGATGATGTGCTGACTTTGTGTTCGTTGCGTTAAACTGTTAGAAAATGTGGAGACAGGTTCCAAGTTGCACACACTGTATTTTGGACGCAAATTGGTTTTCTGGTTCACGCTCAACAATATTTTAATGGAGGGAAGCAAAGAGGGAGGCCAAACTCAGCGTCAACCCAAATGAACAAACAATTTCCACAGTATGTCATTATATGAGAAATTACAGGGAGGAATTGTATTAATTGGGTTGAAAGCAGTTTTAAATGGAAGTTCAGATCGTGATCTCACTTCAGGGCTATATTTAGAAAACTTGTGACTATTGGACAGTATTAAGTAAAGTTTGAGTTTTAAAATGAAGAAAAACAATTAATAACTCTAAATAAAGATCATGTGATCAACAGCTCGAGTGAGAATCTTTAGTCTGCTGCTTATTTTGAGGTCAGGAATGAACTCCAAAAAGGATGAAAATTACAGAAATATACAATTTCATGACAACTGATCAAACTCCATCTGTTGATGAAACTTGAGCTGAGACTGTTTAATCAAATCCTGAATTCTTTGAACATCACATTGGTTTCAGAAGGAGGAATTATCCCAAACTGTATGCGAGTCACAATCCTGACCACAGCTTTGTTGGTTATTATTATGTTTTTTGTTGCTGTAGTGCTGTAACACATTTCTCTCATATGTGCACTCTATTAATCAATCATGAACGTTGGCTTTTGTTTCAGCCGTCAATATCAGCAGCTGAAAAAACAACTCTGCTGTCGCTGAGTATTGTTAATTCCACAAGTTGGCAAAATTACAAAATTCAACCTCTGGCTGTTGTCTACTTAGTGCGTAATTGTTTATACTCAGTCAAAGATGGTTTCCTTGATAAGAGGCATCACTCTGTGACATTTTGATAATTGACAGAACACAGAATTAACAAATCTACAGGAAACTGCACCTTACACAAACCTCCACTTACAAGGTGAGGAGAATCAGAAATGAATGCACATGAGAATGAGTGTTTCAGAAACCTCAGGCATTGGTTGTCTGGTGAGAACTGCAGACTGTGAGCTGTAGTTGTCCCAGTAAACACACCGACCACTTTGGTTGTCACAGCTGCAGTGTTTCCGAAGAGGTCGGTGTGTTTACCTGGGAACTACAGCTCACACACAGCTGTACCGGAACCGCAAGAAAAACAGACCAGTGCTACTGTGTATGTTAACACAGAGGTTAACTGAGGTGGGATCCGTAATAATGCGTAGTCTTACCTCGGTGGGAGCAGCCAGAGAAGGCAGCAGGGGCTTCATATAGCCGAACCTCAGCATCGTTACCATGACGATGCAGCGTAGCATCTCCAAGAAAGCAGCTGTCGGCCTGAAAGTGAAAACACAACAACACAACACTGAGGTTTGACTGACTGACCTCTTGGCCTTCACCTCCAGGATGAATGTTGCTGTGATGATGTTAGTAAAGTTTTCACAAAGATTTGTTACATGGCAGATACGGCAGCATTGTTTACTCGCGACCTTTTTGTTACAGCTTGCAAATGTTTCAGAGATTTATTCAGTTAAACTTTTTTACCTGTGAAATTCAGGTGAATCTGTCCTGATTTTCACAATAAGCTGCAATTTTCGGATAAAAGACGTGTGTGTCTATCAGATAGGAAAACAACTAACATAATTTCTATCCGTCATTTAATGTATACATATATTATATGAAAAATTGTGACAATAGCCTCAGAAAGTCCTTTTATATTGTCACAGCTGCAGTTAAAAACCAAAAGAATCGATGAGGTTTATTGATATATTTGTTCTTCTTCTTCTCTGTCCTGTCGACCACGTTTTGATCCTTCAGATTGATAACTTGGGAATCACTGACTTAAATAATCAGATCACTCTCTCCTTTTGTCTCTTAGCCGAGCTGCACAATGTGACAAAATATCTATATTGTTTGACAGATGTGAAAACTGCTATATGATTTGGATATGAACATATTAAAATTGTAATCTGGAAATCTCTACAGCACCACATCACTTCATTATAATGCTGTTTTGTCTCACATATTACTTTTATCCAAAAAAAAGCAGCTTCCTCCATTTGGATATTGCTCTTATATTTCTGATTTGTTCATATTTTGAAGAACTGTGCAGCGCTACTTGTTGGTAAACTCTGTCTACTTACGAATTTTGCCACTGTCTCTTTAAATATCCAAATGCTCCCACAAAAATCAATACATGAACAAATGTCTGTACTCGTACCTCTGATCCATGATGTAGCCCAGGGTGGTGAGAGTGAGCAGAATGTAGCCGGTCATCCCCAGAATGGTTAACTGTGACAGCATCTGGGATCAACGTACGTGCCATGAGAAATGCGGTCGGGAAGAAATACATTAGAATCTGAACCTTAAATTAATATCATGGCTGGTTAAGTTACGATCACAGGAGACCTTACTGGGAGAGCAGTCATAAACCGCACTGCCGTTGGATTGTTTACTTGGCACTGCCAACCAAAACATGTCTGACCTTGAGAATAAGTGTACTGGCACACACAGCATCCTGCAGCAAACGCAATCTGCCTCTTACTTTACACTGACAGGCCGAGTTTACACAGACGCTCTAATCATCCCAGATGGGTCTTGACAGGGGACTTGACCACAGTGGAAGAGACTTCAGTTTGAATCCCGATAGCCCCCTCGACGGAGCCAAAACAACCA
Organism: Diplodus puntazzo; assembly: GCA_963678695.2. Lineage (NCBI taxonomy): Eukaryota > Metazoa > Chordata > Actinopteri > Spariformes > Sparidae > Diplodus > Diplodus puntazzo. The sequence continues at coordinate 4,725,156 of OZ023160.1, read as the reverse complement.
ACATCGGGGCAGAAATCCCATGCAGATTCTCCCTGACCTTTTCTGAAGGGACACACAAACCAGAATCAGACAAACACACAAAAGTACATGATGTACGAGCTAATTCGTGTTCTCTAACCTACGGCCTTGGCTGAGGGCAGCAGCTGGAAGCACGGTGTCTCCTGAGGATGTCGCGGGCTGTCAGCTTAGGTTTATATTTCTCCGACACTCAATACAGAGCCTCACAGCCAACTCTCGCTGACTGCTCCCATACTGTACAGACCCAGAAGGCCATATATAGCAAACATAAAATCAACCCATCAACAGGATGCAGTAAAACCGTATGTCTTCATGTTTATCCAATGCTCGTAATCCATAAAGGAACTATATTATCTGAGCCCTCGCATGGGAACATGGAGGGATGATACGATTATGTTTTCCGTGAATCAAAACGGAGGGAATTCTGGCCTCCGTCCATCTGCCAGACAGAGTCATCCAAGACTGTCAAAGCGCATTAAAGTTGAATGATCATCTTTGTATTGCAGTTCAAAGGCTAAAGACACAGTTATTTTTAGCAACAGGTGTAATGAGTGGAGAATTATTTTGGTATCAAAGGTTATGTGAACTTATCTGTGTTTAATAACCCTGCTGGCTCTGCTGACGAGAGAAAAACCCTCCGCCAATCCCTCAGCGTCGTCAGGTGGGGTCGCGCTTACAGAACTCATTTTTTAAAAAAAAACAAAAAAAAAGGGGGAAATGTTCGGTGACTCATTCATCGTGCTAATTTTGAATGTGATCAGGTGTTCACACTGCAGCAATAACAAGCAGAGGACAGAAACGAAAGCTAACATCTGGTGGCAGCCGACTGATTGCGTTATTCTGTTGTCCCCCGAGACGGAGCAGATTAACTCATTATTCAGGCCATTACTGCAGCTGTTATGATGATGAAGTTCATAAGAGCTCGTTGGACAGTTTCCACTGAGAGAAATACAGCAGAAATGTTTCCTCAGTGAGTGACAAAGATGACACATATCCTGCAGTAAAAGCCTGATTCTTAAAGAGGTGGGAGGCCGCGGTTCTTCTCACTTTGCACGTTGGCTGGCATCAAATTCAGAATTAGTGCATCTTTACCACAATACAAAGTCTGTCAGTGTGATGATTAAATATCTTGTATCTGTACTGAACTGAACGCAGGTACTTTTGTTTCGCAGAGTACCCTAACTTTTCTGGAATAGGCTTTGCAACAACAGTTTATGCAGAATTCAAATGCATGAATAGAAACTGCATTCCTTCCTTTCTTTTTCTTTCTTTCTTTCTTTCTTTCTTAAAATATACATGGGAACAGGTTTGTCGAAAAAGATCAACTGGCTTTATTTATGATTATGATTAAGTCCAATCACACATGTGTCACATCTGTGCCATTTTTTGCAGCTTCCTGGCGTTGGCAGTAGATGCCAGTGTTGATTTTATACCAATAAGCTCAAATATGGTCATTTTGTGCAATTCCATAAAGCCGTTTTCACATGTGAACTCCAAGCTAGGCTTTCTGGCTTGCGGTTGTTTGCCTCTGTGGACCAGTTGTGTTGTTGTTCCTGACCTATGGAGCTGAATCAAAGGAGGAACATTTTTGGCAGAATATTATGATGTCAAAGAGAATTTAACCTCCGACCTTCTGGATGTGAAATATCATAATGTCCTCATTTTATTCTATCAGGGATTTATGTAAAATGTTTTTATATTTAACCTAAGAATTCTTGTGTGAGTTCATTCTCGAGTCATACTTGATTTCGAAGCGCTCATGAGATATCACGTTCACAAGGATTCGATGGACAACCCGAAAACATAACGCCTCTGGCCTCGGCCATCGCTGTGCATGAAGCATTAAGGTTCAAACCTACTGGACATGGTTTACGCGAGGCATGGCGGCTGAGGAGAACATGCAGGAGGAGGAGGAGGACTCACATGACTGTTTAAACACTTTTTTCAATACTACATTTCTTCGGACGTATCTGCAATATCAGCAAAAGAGTTGAAAGCGGTATAAAGACACTTCACCCTGTGCAACGTCAGAGTAAAGTCCATTCAAAGTCCAGGTCAGCTGATTCAGACCCTTGTGTCCACACATACAGCTCCCTAATGTTGTTCTGCTTTAAACTGAAACTCGCCACCGCAGGAACTGAAGTCCAAATACTGCAATCATAAAAACACTAATGGAGAGTCGCTGTGAGATGACATTTTATGACCCGGTCCCTCCTCCTGTCTCCCTCCTCTAATAGTAACCGTTCAGCAAACCTATAATAAAACCTACACGTTGGCCCCGCTGATGATGTAATTGAAGAGCAGCTTCACGTGTTTGAAATAACCGTGTTTTCATGGCTCGGAAATTAACGCACAGCCCATAAATTGTCCGGCAGTGTACCATCAATTGTCAGGCTAAATAAGCGCCTAGCGAACATGTGGGTATAAATACATAACAGTGACATGATTTATTGTTGGGCCAGAGAGCTCACTTTGTTATTTTCCCTCCAAGTCCTGATTGCTGCATCCTGAAGGCTATTTGGGTTGGGAAATGGTTGACTCGACAATTAAGGCGTTTGTGTTCACTGCTGGACCACCAGCTGGCGTTTCATTCGACAAGAGGGAGGGGAAGCCTCGACCCTGGAGGGGAGATGTGTGTGTGTGTGTGTTTGAGGGGAGGACCACAACTGAAGGAGCACCACGGAGGTAGCCATCACAAAAAGACAGACCATTTTATTTGGGAGTTTGAAGGCACTGGGCGTGACAGCACTTTCTGGCTAACCAAAACTATGCCGAGGGAAAAAAGGCTTCCAAAGATAACTGCTGAGGAGACCTGGTGCCTTTTTTTTTTTCTGCAACAGGAGGAGGAAGGGGGTCTTTTGGCTCCTCGAGTGGAAAATAATAGACAAAGGTTGTTCTAAAGGGGAACGCCGATCAGTCATTCTGTCATGATGTTAGACCGAGCTAGTCTTTTCCTGCCGGCTAAGTAGAGGACTCAGTTCCACCGTGGACCAGCCACAACACTCTGCATAACTGAGTGAAATAATGTTGGCAAACAAACACACAGCACTCGGTCTTAAATTAAGAGCCCTGGACCACCGTGTCATACTTTATATGGGGGATTACAGTAGCCTAAACAGCCCAGTAGCCAGTGTGTGATCAGACGGTCACTGTCAGGAACAAGAAGCCTCTTCCTTCCTTCAGACGTACAGTCGAGGTGCATTTCAGCGGGGCAGTAAACAACGTAAACCCTCTCGACTTCACGGTTTCCTTCATGTGACAGATACGTACCATCTTGCGTTCAAACACATTGTCGTACATGGCCAGCACCAGCAGGAAGTGTACCACCACGTAAACTTGTAAATGCAGCGGCCAGCTGGGATCATGAGGCACTTCCTTTCCGGTGACCTGCACATGGAAAATAAAACAAGTTTAATTCCCCGATCCCTAATTATTTTTGTGAGTCGAGTCTGGACAGATTCTCACACCAGGCAGCACTGTGATGTAACTGATGTTCTGATACTTCACAGTGAAACTGCAGTTCAAGCTTCTACAGTTACTATGTGCTGATAATCAATGTGAATACTTCTGAAGTATCTGACTATCTGAGCTGAAGTCAACCTAAAAAAACATTTCTGTCCAATATAGGCTGATATATATATATTGAAGATAATGCAGAAGGATGCTTTGCGTCATTTTGAATTATTAAATACTGAGTTACATCTACTGTCTCAGTTCACTGGTCTTCTTTTGGAAAATACATTTTGCTGTAGGGATGCACCGATTGTGAAATTCTGGGCCGATACCCATACCGATGTTTAACATACCAACTTGGCCGATGTCTGATGCCGATGTTCTTTCTTTTTGTTATTTATTCCTTTTTTTTGTGCCACAGAAACATACAAGTCTTTCAGCTCTTCATAACACTATCCTTGAATGAGCACAAATCCAATGAGACCAATTTATGAAACAAAAACAACCTTTAATGTCACTTTCTGGTTGACATTTAAGATAACCTTAGTTCACATGACAAGATTTAAAAAAAACAATCTTTTTTATCTCCGTCTTCCTCGTCATCGTTTTAAGAATATTTGCGTCCACACGGACCCACTGAAAATGAGCGAAAACGCTGTAGTTCATATTCCAGGCCTCTAGGTGGCGCTTGACATTCACAAAACACGGAGAAGAAGACACGGAGCATGCGCAGTAAACTTGCGCGCTGTAAACAAACAGACAGTAGACGGAGAAACCGAACACAACAAGAAGAAGAAGATGAAAATGGCGAGTGCAAGGAAACAGGAATCGTTTGTGTGGACCGTTAATGAGGTCGAACTGCTGCTGAGACTCACACTCAACTACAAGGGGGGTAAGTTGCGAGAAAGGCTCGATATCTTCTGCGGCACGAACACGAGCATGCGGTCCGCCATTGTTGTTGTTATGGGACGTTGCGAGATGCGGCGATGGCGTCATTGTTTTGGAAAGTATGCGGATTCGCTGTCCACATGAAAACGGGAGGGCTGCGTTTTCGGATTTCTCCCCAAAAAAAAAGAGGGAAAAAAGAGTTTCTCCATGAGCACAGCGTTCATGCCGCAAATCAAGATATAATCATCGGCCACGGCCATCGGCGAATGTCATTTTTATTTGCCGATGGCAGTTAACGAGGCAAACATCGGCCGATACCGATGTTCAGCCGATGCATCGGTGCATCCCTAGTTTGTTGTTTTATCCTGCTTAAATTAAATATGGTCTTTGATAATCACATTTGAGGTATCAGTGTAAGAATTGTTTAATATTGGAGGATTTATCAATATCGGAAATGTTTTTTATATTATATACACTAGTGGTTTACAACCAAACCACTAGTTAAAATTTCCCTCTGGATCAATAAATCCATCCATCAATTCATCCATCATCCATTTTTACATCCATTGTGAAGGAAATTCTCAAATGTCCCTTTTGATATTTCTATCTTTCATATGAAACTTAACAATACCGAAACAAAATTATTTGTTATTATAAAGTAAAATTTCATGTCTGTTGGCTTCTAACATGAGTTCTGTCTTGTGAGTTACGCAGCTGCAGAGAATTAATGGATGTATTCATGTGTTGTATTTGGTATAATGTGCTGTGAAAATTAACATAAAGGAACTTTGAGTTCGTCCTGAAGAGGGTCAGTGAAGTGTTTTGACTTTAGACACACAACAATGGCTGAAGAGTATCAGAGGTTTTATGTGTATCGTGAGGCGGATGTGGAGATGATTGGCATGATGTTTTGAGTGTGATCACATGTAATCTTGTGACTGTAACAGTTGTGTGAATTGTTTTGTATTATTATAATAGATGAGGAGAGACCGCCTCTCTTCAGTCGTCATCTATGTGCTGCTGATGAGTGACTCTTACCTGCAAACAATAAAGAACTTCTAGAAAATGAATATTATGTCAAACTTGTTTCGATCAACTCTTATCTGCACTCGACAAGCGACTGATGTTCAGTTGCCACGACACCATCCATCCATTTTTTCCATCCAATATATATGTTTGTTTTTAATTAGCTGCTTCTCCACTATCTTTCCCAGTGACCCCTCTTGAGTAACACTGGTATGGATCACTGCCATAAACTATATCTGACTAACAAGGACATTTTAGATCTAAAAGATTTAAGTCCCGGATGGTTTGGCGACATCTGTGGTTGCAGATAGTAACTGCATGCATTTATTAATTGTACCGGTATTAGAGTTTAATTTCAATGACGTACATCTACTGTGAGCAGCCATCACCCCTCGTAGTTCCTCCTATAAATGTCGGGCACTAACTGTGGTCTTTCAAATCAAGTTCAACCTTTAACTTTAAGAGACACTAAGAGAACAATACAGGCCGCATCAGGACACGAATTAGGAAAAAGATATAATGTGAATGACAAAAGCCACTGAAAACAAGAGTCAGTGAATGTTTGTGTCTTTAAAAAAGGAAAAAAATGCCATAATTTCACTCATAAGACTCATACAACTCATCTTCAGGCCTCTCTGATGACCTTTCGACCTCTCGTGTGTTTATTTTCTTCATGGCCAAAAAGACCGTTTGTTATTTTGGTCTCCAACAGGCTGAATTTCAAAAGCGGTGGAAATTAATTTGTTCTGTTCCATCTGCAGAGTCATCCAGGATTTATTGGGTGCAGCGGTTTCCCCCAAACACAGAGGAACATATGAGTCCTTCTTGCAAGAATTCCCTGAGTCATTTGACCTGTTTTTCATTTCAATGTGCTTCTCGACGATAACTAATCGGGCCTGAGGGCTCCGCAATGAAACTGCAACCTTTTTGGGAATGAAGTGCACAAATGTGGCCAATCGCGGATGCCGGTCTCATTCAGGGGGGTTTCCCAGGATCCCAGGAACCAAACCACCACATGTGGGTTCCCCCACGCATCCCATCCCCGACCCTGTAGGTATTCCAGCACAGTGCTCTGCTTTTTCTCAAAGAGCTGAAACACGTTTAACTCTGCCTTCTCCTTCACACTTTCCTCTCTGTACCTCAGTGGCAGATATCAACACGCAGCCGTCTAACACAAAGCCTTTCAAGATATTTCGGTTTCACTCCGGTTCTGTCTGTGTTTAGAATCACCCCGCTGGGTTTAAGGGGCCAATTTAATTGTAAAGGCAAAGGTTTTTTTTTTGTTTTTTTTAAGTGTGAAGCATGAGGGAACTAAATATGTGACACCATCAGCGTTATTTCAAAGCTAACCACCGGGGCATTCAACTGGAGCCGCTGTTTCTTTCTGCACACACACACACGAACGTTTACACTCGACTGCATGCGGTTTTAATCCCGCAGACTGCGTTTAAAGACGGTGAAAATGAACTTATTGTGTTCCCTCTACAAAGGCTTTGCAGCTTTTATTTGAAGTGGCAGTTTCTTGTAAAACTTGTAGAATATGTGAATCCTTCAATAAGGAATGCTCTGAGTCATTTCGGCTTTTGTGTGTTTTTTTTTTTTTTGCGTGTGTCAAACTGACGGGTAATGAAGCCGGAGGGCTTTATTGTGAAAATGTAGCAGCGTTCATTCTGTCTGCAAGGACGAGTCCGGAGTCTAAATGTCCTTTGTTTTAGTTTTTTAGCCTATTCAGTCACCTTATTTTTGTTTTTTGGTCAAGCTGTAGTTTACTAAAAGTCTGAGAAGTCGCATCGTAGTCAAAGAGACTGCAACTACTTTAGTTTTAGTCAATGAAAACTGTCAACATGTTAGTCCTTGAAGTAATCTGATTACGTCCATCTAATGAAGATAGCACCAATATTTTCATTTTAGACAAATGTATTAATGCTCAGCAACAAAATAAGCGAAACCCTGTTGCACATTTTGCTGCCATCTTTAACAGCATAAAGACAAACATCTCAGACTGTTACCATGCAGGCAAAAAAGGTTTATTTCTCTCAAATTTTGAGGACGAATTTGATTTAATCCATGTTAGTGTAGAACAATCTCTAATGTTGTTTCTGTGAATCTGACAGTGAGTTTGCATAACTGAAGAATTTCTGCACAAACTGTCACAAAGTGTCTCGTGGAAGGTCATCTGCCTGCTAACGGTCCTCACCAGGGACTTGACCCGACATCGATCTGACACTCTGTAGGAGTGAACTCTTCGGGGATGAATCCCTCCAGTGTACCAGGTAGATGGCAGACAGCATATGATGCGTGAGTGAGCAGTTTGCTCATGTCAGCGTGCCCACACTAGCGATGTAGTTCGGATACACGCAGGCTCAATCGGCGGAAAACAACCACAGGTGTGTGATAATGCACGGCCCCATGTTGCAGAGACCTGAACACGATTCCTGGAAGCTGAAACAACGTGTTCCACTTCCTGCCAACATCCACTAAGTTATCACAGCCACTGAAGAGGAGTGGACCAACGTCCCAGAGGCCACAGAGATCCACTCTACAAAGGAGATGTGTCACTCTGCATGAGGTAATGTTGGTCACATCCATCTGTGGCCTCTCGTCATGTGAAGTCCACAGTTCATGCCTAATTAATGCCGGTCCAAAGCACACCTGTGCACCAATCATGGTCTTTGATCAGCAGCTTTATATCCCACACCTGTCGGGTGTAGGAGTAACTCAGCAAAGAAGAAGTGCTCATTCATTTTTACATGGAAACTGGTGCTTAAAAACTGGGAGGAGAAGCCTTTTGTTTGCATAGAAAAGATTTGTTGTATTGATTTTTTTGTGGAGAGTAAAATTCATCTTACTATCTGATGGAAACGCAACTTGATTTGAGAATGCAGCTTTGCAGAAAGTGTTCCAGTGGTCTGATGGCATCACTTTAATTAATTAATCCAGTCGTGAAACATGAAGTATTTCTTCTCACACACACAAAAACACATTTCAAGTGTCCTTTGGCCTGATACCTGAACTTTTTACAGTTTAAAAAAACATAACCTCCTCTTTATCATCAACAAAAATAGAGTTTTTTTGGTTTTTCATCCACAATATTTGCTGTTGCTGTAGTCACAGCTAGTGTTTAATGATGTTGGTGCTTCTCATTGTCGGGACAAAAAGGGTAATTGATGAACGAATATAATCGTTGTTTTCATACAATCCTGCAGGAATGACGAAAAGCAGGATTTTCTGTGTTTCTTGCACTGACCTTGGGGTTGTTGCTGTGGTCACCGAGCCGAGGTTTACCCGGTTTCCAACTTGGACCTTTGAAGAAGGTCGACAGTTTGTTGTTGATTTTCTTGTAGTACTTGGACTTTCTCCACAAATAAAAATAGTAGTGTAACTGAAAGAGAGAAAAAAAAAACACAGACAAGTCAAGCTGACGTACAATCAAACGCCACATTTATCCGATCAGTGTTAACTAAGCCGTAGCTGTGCTAACGGACGCTGAGTGGAAACGTTTCTGCTCTAACAGAACAGGACGTGGCTCACGCTGTGTTCAGCCAAAAGGCGAGGGCAGCAAAAATAATCCGACCGTCCACCTCCTGACATTTCATTTTACTGGCCTCCTTCACCTCAGCTGGGCACTTTGTTTACACAAAGGTAATAATGTTATGGTTACAAAATGGCCACTCAGCCAGCGAGAGAAACATGAGCTCACGCCTCATCGACTGCAGAAGGTGTTTATACTCTGACGGATGGACGGAGGCGGCTGACTCGCCGAGCCACAACCACTGACAGCACTCACCTGAACACGGAGGATTTCAAAGGTTTTGATGGGATACACCAGGCCGTAGATGACTTTGTCCGACTCTAGAGCGAAGGTACCTGAGAAAGACAGTTTTTAACAGACACCTGGAGCCACAACAACAAGCTGTAAACACAACAGTGTCACTGACTGACACATCCAGCAGACATGGAGCAGCATCCTGGAGTCGATATACTCTAATAGTCACTCTCCTTTTGGTTCTGTTTTGGGTCCACAAACTCCAAAAATCTAAAATCTGTTACAGATCAGCAAGCAAATTGGGATCAACCTCAAATCTTCAAACCATCTGAAGTACAGAGAGAAAGCGAGGTTGCAACAGAGACTTCTGGGTAACGTAAACATCAAAATTTAGTTGTGAAACCTTAAATTTCGTTTGTATGAAAGTTAGAGGAAAACCTACAGTTTACAGTGACTGTTAGCTGGACTGTTAGCATGCTAATACTGGCACAGATCTCTACACCATTACAGTCAGAGTATATAATTAGTATTAACGACATGGAAGCATTGAAGGACAATGAAAGTAAGTAACTGTTTACTTACCAAATAATCGATCCCAGATGATCAAAATTCCTCCGTAGTTCTTGTCGATGCAGTAAAGGTTCCTCCCTGTTGAGATAATAATCTGTGAGACGACCTTACAGATTATTTATGTTCACGTTTTCTTCTCACCACAGTTGTTACGTCGACCTGCACAAAAAATAACCTGACCAGCAAATTCAAACAGAATCGTTTCCTGTTGCTCTTCCTGTCGATGTTTTATCTCAGGCACGACGAACAAAAGAGCGAGCGGTGACTCTGGATTACAGAATAAAGCTCATCTCACCGTGATGAACTCTGTGATGTTTTGGGGTGTTGAAGATCCACTCCAGAGGTCCGAGGTCGTTGATCAGCTGAAATAAATACAACAATAAAGTATATTTATATCAGATATCTCACATTGAGAACGTGGTCAGTAGATTTCATCACATCATCACTGTTTGATTTGGACATTTATTGTTTAAATGCTCATTATTTTTCTTCTTTCGCACAAAGTCAGATGGTTTCAAAAGCAGGGATTCATCGTCTGAGAATCATACTGCACAACATTTTCTGTCAATGTACTGAGAGTAGATTTTGACAATAAGTGGAAATGTGGACTTGCTTCTATCTTAATTCATTCAATTGTTGTTAGGGATTTAGTTTTAAAAGAGGTGGCTAAAAATTACCATCACAAGTCCAGGAGTCCGAGATGATGTTTTCAAATCACTTCATTTCACAAGAGCTACAGTTCAAAATCCCAAAATATTCAGTTTACTATAATTAAAGACGAGGTAAAGACACAGATCCTCATATTTGAAGAGCTGAGACAGTCAAATGTTTGAGATTTCAGCTTGAAAAAACAACTATCGATAGTCAAAGACTAAGAAAGATAAATTGTCTGTCGACTGAATAATCATTTAAGCGCTCGACCACTAATGCATTTCCATAAAACAAAATGATTCCTATGAATAACTGTTCTCATACGTTCATATTCGTGTTTGTTTTCCTGATAAAAGAGCTCAAATGACTTCAGTTCCTCATTGAAGAACCATATTTATGGGCTGGTGGCTCGTTGACCAGTGGGGATCAAGCAGGAGAGCCAGGAGCGGAGACGTTAATGGTAACGTTTAAAGCCATTAACACACACACATGCACAGAAAATCACACAGCAAATGCATCATACAGTAAATTCTGTGCATAAAACCATCGACCATGAAGCGTTTTCTCTTCTTAGATATCAAACAGATGCACCAGTGAGACATTAAACATTACAGAGGTCACAGAGCGCGTTTCACACAGTTCATGTTTCTCTTTGGCTGCAACGCTCAGATATTTTTGATGTTTCGCATCAATACGACAGACCTCTCTCTCTCTCAGTCTGGAGAAATGTGCACGGCTGGACAGAATTTCTCAGTGATTCATTATTTCCATGTAATGGCTGCGTCTGGCAGCCGAGCGTGAGAGTTTCATCTTGAATGAAAAGGGTCTCCCACCACTTCACTCCGGCTCTGAGGCTCGAGCGCTGCAGCGCCAATAAATTACATGACATCAAAAAAAAAAGGCCATAAAGGAGGCATAAATTACATCCCTTCAGAAAATTGTGACTATTACGACTGTTTTCACTAATAGTGCACTAAAAGATGGAAGGCGTTCCAAATCCATTCATTCCCTCTCAAGATTGTTGGGATTGTAAAAATGATACTCGCAGTCACTTTAAAGGCGGACAGAGTGGTCATGCTTCTGTTTGGAATATTTCTTAAAATCTCATTATTTTTTATTGAACGCAGGTTTCACTGCAGCTCTGAGTCTACAAAGGCTCGACTTAGCAGACGGATTAGTATTGGCACCGGGAGAAAGATAACTTTACAGACTTTCTTCAGTCACATTAGCTTTTTAACTGCACGGCAACAGTAAATTCATACACAGCTACATGTTGACTGGTTATACAGTGTATTTTACATATTTAATCACTGTGACATACTGTAGATATTCCACAGCACATCGCATGTTTGCAGATTAGTGTCTTCATCAGTAAAATGACCACATAAGTTGAACGTGAATGCAGTTTATCACGACCCATTACTGATGTTTGTTGTGAGGCTGCTACCTCTAGAGTAGAGGTGGGTATTGGCAAGAACCTCACGATACGATACGTATCACGATACTTTGGTCACGATACGATACTTATCACGATATTGCGATATAAATAAAGATGAAAACACAAGTACCTGTATATGTACATCAGATGATATTGATCAGAGGACAAATTGAGTCAAAACTATTTCATTCAAAACAGCCTCTCCATTTTATTAATTCCCATGAAATTTCCGGGCAGTAATATTCTCTTTGTCCAGCTCGTTGTTCTTGCTATCTCTCTTAACTTGAAGCCAAAGTGCTTCCAAACGTCAACTTTAAATTGCGGAGGCGTTGTTAACTTGCCATCCATTTTTCAAAGACCTCAGCCACTCTCTCTACTACAGAAATACACCCGCCGCACAGCAGAGTCGCTCTTCGGCGATACATCGATATTTGGAGTTGAAAAATCGATATTGTATTGGGCGGCAAAGTATCGCGATATATCGCCGTATCGATAGTTTTGCCCACCCCTACTCTAGAGGCCGTTGTGACAATTACAGCAGCAAAGAAGGAATTCAGGTGGGTATAACGAGTATTTACGTCCACACAGAGAGGAGGCTGGTGAGGATGGCGAAGTTAAAGAAACACAGGACTGTGTTCCAAGACGCTAGAAGTAAGTAGTTATTTTAACCAAACCCAAAAAGCTAAATTGCTGGACACAATTACCAGGGCCAGATCCAGCAGACTAGAACAGACTGAACTGTGGGAAAGTTCTGGTCTATAAGGTTCGCTCATGGCTTTTGCGATCTAGGAAACTCCAACATCTAGATCATGGTATGTGTCATGTTTCAGGGTTTCAACATCAACAGATCAACAACCTGTGTTTAGATATTTACCTCTGTGTGGATCCAGAACTGATACAGAAGGTTTAACTGTATATGAACAGCAAAGATGGCAGGAGGTGCAACCAGAGCCAAGGGCATGTAGAAGATCTGAGGGGGAGAGAAATGAATATGAGAAGATCTGTTTTATACTTAAAGTCCTCTTGTATCAACTTATCGCGTAATATAAGAACACATCGAGCCATTTTATGTGCAGCTGATGTTTGAAAATCAAACTCTATCCTCTGTAAATGTGCTGTAGCTGAGCTCAGGTTGAACCTCGCTGTGTGAATTCTCAGGGTTAGAAATGATTAGAGCTCCTGACACAAACAAAATGGGGGCTGAAGTTTTTTTTAGCAAACATTGCTCAAGCAGGAGCAAACAGAGGAATCGTTGGGGACTATTTTTAGCTCCAGACTTGGCGCTCTACTGAGTCTGTTGGCGTTATGTGGGTCAAAATAAACCACAGTGTGTGTGTTCATGGTAATAAAGGAACATGTGACCCGGCGGCTCATCGATGAGCTTTTAGTAGTTTTGGTAAAAAATGGAGCGTTAGGCACAAATCAGCCTTTTGTTATATGGACGATAACTGGTCGTTGGGGCAACTCACTAGTCATTCCAAGTGACAAATTAGTTTTCTTGACATTCTAATTGTCCAGAGAATTTGAAGCAAACTTAAAATGTTGCGAACAATTTCTTCAAAAAAAGGAATATGTGACGACGAGGTGATGAACCGGAAACATAACCAGCTGTTTTGCAGCTGCAGATTCTACAAGTCCAACAGAACACGGCCATTTCTGAGCAGCCATTTCTCAGACTGCTTTTACTTTATTATCTTAGTAAGTATAGATGCAACTTACAACCCAAGGCTTCAATATTTATGAATGAATATTTATTGGCCTGCGAACCTGCAAGAACTTTATTTGGAAGTTTAAGTTCCTTCAGCTTCCTTAATGTCCGTGTTGTAACCACAGTTACCCCGAAAAAGAAGAAAAGGAAGAAAAAAAAGCTGCTTGGCCATCTGTGAGGGAATGTGGGAATTAACCTGCAAATGGGAATCTTAAGGGGATATCTGAGAAGACACTGACAGTGGGGACTTCTTCTTTTTCTTGGTCTTCTTGGTCTTCGTCTTCTTGGTCTTCATCTTCTTCTTGGTCTTCTGAGTCGTCTTCTTCTTCTTCTTGGTCTTCTTGGTCTTGGTCTTGGTCTTCTTCTTCTTCTTGGTCATGGTCTTCTTCTTGGTCTTCGTTGTCTTTGGCTTCTTGGTCTTCTTCTTCTTCTTCTCTGTCGTCTTCTTGGTCTTCTTCTGCTTCTTCAGATGGTCACGCCAGATTTCTATGTCAGAACTTTTTCAGAAAAAGGTGTTTTCATCTCCCATTAATGCGTTAACCATCTTAAGTGAGGCGAAAAACTTCAAACTTGTTATTGGGGAGCCTTTTTTTTTTTTAATTATGTTGTTTCAATCAACCTTCTAATGCATAAAATGCTCAAAAAAACAACATGTTGATGGAAAAACAGCAACATTAAGAGGGAATAATATCTTACCCATGATGTGAACTGCTGGGTGAGGGACTGTCTGAGGGCCGTGGTGAGGTTGTAGTACTCTGAACTGTGGTGAACCTGGTGAGCAGCCCAGAGGATGGACACCTCTGGAGGAGATTACAAAGACAAAGATCCGACATTAAACAGGAGTCCGAATGTCCAAATGTCACACGAGAGTTATCACTACTATCCTCCCGCTCATTAATGTGTTACAGCTGTGTCACGTTTGTGCCTTGAACCCTCACACACATTCAGCTGCCTTCATATCACCGCAAGTGATTTATCTAAAAAAAATCAGCTCTGCTCCTTCCCCAGATGAGTAACTGGACACTTTCATCCCGAGAAGGAGTCACTGCGCTCCTGGCCAGCCGCGATGAGAAGCCGAGGCCTGAGCGTAGCTGGCCGTTGGGGGCGGTGGGGGGTTTCGGGCTATTATGACGGCGGGGGTATTCGGCTGCAGCTGGTTAGCTTCCAGCCTGATGTCCCAGTGCTCCAGTTTACATTCCTCTGCTGTGTTGTGATACTTGCTACATTAATATCTGTGTTACACTTCATTTTAACATCCAAAGGGAACATGCTTGTTAAGTTTCACTGGATCTCCGGGCCGTTTTCCGGACCACCCCGTCTGGTCTGTGCTTTTTGGCACCTCCCGTCCACTCTGGCTTCTGCAGCCGTTCATGAGAGAACAGTAACCTTAAGATATTGCAGAACCACAAAGGCCCATATAGACTATGTATAGTAATGTATTTGTTGTAATAAAAGAAGCCCAGGTTATTAGATGAGGTTTAAGGTTTATGAGGCAGCCTTGATGCGTGACAGGATTTGTGATTAAGGGATTCATTATCAAACAATTAAACTTAAATAGAAAGAGATATTGAGAATGAAAGAAGAATGTGGTCACGTGTGGGTGGTTCAGAAGCTGAAATGTCGAGGTCAGATTCACACTTTACATGTTTGAATGTGTGTGTCCCTGCAACCCGCCTTGTTTAAAGTCAATGACAATCGCAAAATTTACTCTGTGTCAAGCTACCGACATGTGAACGGACACAGACAGCGGCAGGTACAGGTGTGGTCAAGGTGAGACCACCAGCGAGAGAGGTGACTGTTTGTTTAAGAACAAAAATGGCGGCTCCTCCATAGGTTAGCGTAGCAACTTTAGCATCAGCTTTATTAGAACAGGAGAGTATTTCTTTGTCTCTCGATTGACTTTAGCCTGCGCTAGACAGCGATCATCCAATCACCTGTCAAGTACTTTTTCAAAATGTCACCCATCTTTCCAAAAAAACGTCCAACGCCCATCTTTCCAAACACCTTCCTCAATGGACGTCATGGTCAAGACGTTGGAGAGATGTCAGTATATATGAAGCTACAGCCAGCAGCTGGTTAGCTTAGCTTAGCTTAGCACAAAGACTTAAAACAGGGAAACAGCTAGCCCACTCTGCCCAAGAGTGATGAAAACATAATACATTTAGTTTGTTTATTCAGTACAAAAACCCAGGAGTAAAAACAATAATGGAATATTTTACAGGGGTTATGTGGCTGAATATTTTGGGTCCAGTACCGTCCTGCAGTCTCAGCTGGTTGAGTGAAAACGGCGAGCTGTTTTTTCTGTTTTGAGCAACTTAAAGAGCAAGATATAACGTATTAAACACTGAGCTCCTTTTGTCACCTTTGGACCTTAGACACAGTGTAATAAAACGTCAACAGAGCCGCCCGGACATGAATCATCGGTTTGCGGACTCCTGTTCTTCAGACTCGGGTATGTCACATAGATTTAGATAGAAGAACAAAATACCAGATGGAACGATGACGGAAATTCAAGCCAATGACAATTGCTCATCTAGCGCACACGCCAAAAAAGTTATCTGGCTTCCGTGTCCGACTTCCTGAAGAAGACTTTGAAACGAGTGATTGATACCATAAACGCATTAGTAAACAGTTTACTGCGGTAATAAATCGAGTGAGAAGTGAGGTCATTTTTTTCGTAAGCTTACATACTTTTTCAAACCAGAAAAAGCTAGGCTAAGCTAACAGTATGTAGCTTCATGTTTACATAAGAGCGATATCTCCGGCCCCATTTATGTTCCAAACCATTTCTCAAAATGTGAAACTTTTCCTTTATTTACATTCCTTTAAAGTTGTGAATTTTTTTACAGAGTAACATTGGTCAAGCACATAAATCCAGGTGTGCATACTCACCTACACACACACACACACACACACACACACACTAACAGCTTTGCCCAGTGTGGGATTTACTCCTTTCTATTTTGAGAACATCATTCATTCAAACTCTCTTTAATAAACTTGTGAATTGTATCAAGGCGAGCAGTCGTTAAAAACCCGAAGGGTCGCGAGTCGGCTGCACCTGAACAAACACGCGGCTGAGAGCTGAAGGTGTGTGCGGCGTGAGCGGAGGAGCACCACGATCTGTCCTGACTCACATCCAATCAGTGAAGCTGAGGTGGAATTCCTCAAGCGTCTGAGGTCAAACGTTTGGTCGGGGGGAGAAAACTACCGCTCCAGAGTAATACTCCACACCTCGCTCATTTAACAGGGTTATTGCTGGATTTCAGCAGGTGTGAGGGAATAAATGTCACGGGGAATGTTTTTGGAAGTGTCACACACAGTGTTAAATGGTGGATTTTGGACTGAGTCAAAATGGAAGCAACAGGGTTAGATTTTATTTCAAACTTTATTTGTCCTTTCAATGTGATGGACAGTCTGCAGACAAGGCATGAGTGTGAGGGGAGGGAGAGGGAAAAGAAAAAGAAAAAAGAAAAGCGTGTACGGCAGTCAAGCGCAGAAGTTATGACGTTTCTTCCTCCCTGCACCGCGGGGGATTCAGAGATGAACTGTCCTGCTAAGAGACATATTGAGAGGATAATCCAGCCTTTGTTTAATTCCAGCAACCTTTCGCTTTTTTTTCTCCTCGCTGGAATCGTGCTTGGCAGGGTCCAGGACCAAGGGCGGCTAAGATTGATGCTCGTTGTCATTGATAGGAAGTAGGAACCGCTAGGCTTCACTGCAAGCCCATGTCCTCATCTCTCCGACTCGGCGGGACGCCACATAGTTTGGCAGGGCTTATTCAGGAGGGAAGCCCCGTTAATGGTGAGAACCAATGCCACAGAGCCCGCGTTCCCAGCAAGAGCAGAGAAACGCTGAGGACGGCGCTTCCATCTGGCCTCCAGCGAGCCTCCGGCTCACGCTTCCTCAGGAATAATAAGGACGAGTGCGCGCTAATCAGCTGGTAGACAGTTATTACAGTGTTCTCACTATAAAAGTGACAGCGCCGATCGTTCAGTCAAATCCCTACAACTCTGTGTTTATGTTTATCTAATAAGAACCTCTAGTGGCCGTCTGAATTAGGACTGTAGAGTTCTAGAGCACGAATAGAAACACAAAAACTCCGGACGAAGAGGTCCAGACAACAGAGTGTGCAACTGTGACACAGACAGATTGATTCTGGCATCCGACTTCCTACAAATACTCACGTCTTTTTGTGCCTTAACTTGAATAAATCTAAACCACAACCACGGCTGAGGTTCAATCAGTGTGACAGTATATAGTTTTACACAATTATTATCAACACAATGACCCTTGGTGGGATGAAATTAGAAAGGGTTATTTGGTTTAAGTTCACAAAATATTTTTTCCTGCGTGACATGAAACTTGATACAAACGTTAAATATAAAAGACGGATCAGAAAGCAGCCGCGTGTTGTTTGGGAACGCCACTGACCGACCTCGGATGACAAACGACCTCTTCATCGCCTATTTAGAGTGAATTGTTGCTTACACCATGCCCCCAAAAAAAATACTGGCCGACACGCGTTCGTTAAAACCATGCAACGGGACACCTCGAACATACGCTGCCACTGTAAACAGTGCGCAGCCCTCTTGGAGTGGCACAGTGCGCTCTGGGCAGGCCGTCTCTGGAGAGGAGGGAGCAGCGGAGCGCCAGCAGCAGTCAGTGTTTCATTAAGAGCTGAAGTGGCCTAAAATGTAGGAACTGTGGAGTGATGGGTGGATTAATGGAAATAATTCAGCAGACATGAGCAGAGAAGAATGAGTTGTCTGTATGTTAAATGTTAGCCAACAGCTAGCTCGACGTCCTTTCATAGGGCATGTTGTTGTTACCGTTTTCCTCTTTCTTGTCTTTTTTCTGTGAGGTGTCAACGTGTGCACATCTGATTTATCTTAAAGTTTGATGACGACACTTTCACTGACGTTAGTTTGGAAAAGACAAAGACATCAGCAAAGCAACTCAATCCATGAAACAGTCAGAGCAGAAAAATTTGCTGTGTCTCTTAAAACATTACACTCACGGCTGAATGTGACAACAGAGAAATGTTTGCCGATTTGACGTGTCTCCAGAACGCAAATCAACCGCCACTTGTCTACCCGGAAAACATTACTTACATCAAACAGCACTATTTTTCCCCAGACGCAGTATCATAGCCACTGTTTCTAGGAAGAAATGCAGCAGCTGACCTTTTTAAAAGTCATTTTTTCCTTTTGCCTTCAGTGGTCTTGAACGGAGGCAAACATCTAAAAGACAAATAATCTAAAAATATCTGCATGGTCACATGTCGCTCAGGGTAATTTACTGCACCAAGTGGATCCAGTACAAGCATGATAATACACTTCCATTGTACATCGCCTCCTGAAATACCAAATCTGTGCGACGAACACCAAGTAAAATAAGCCCAACCAGACTGTGAGAAGAGGTCTGGCAGCGGGGTGACGTCATCCTACAATTTCGCCGCTGAATTATATCGTGACACGTAATCAAGGCCTATAAGTCATAATCAGTCATGTTACGTGACTGAGTTGCACTTTAACAGAGTCTGTTTACGTCCACCTCAGCCCTGTCAGGAGCCGTGCTTATATAACCACAGTCATATAAACGTCCTATTGAGCTCCATAAATTCAGCTCCGGTTGAAGCCTGCAGTTAAGTGCCAATAATTACCGAACTGTACCTGATAATGCCGCGATAAAAAAGAAAGCACGACGGATGAAAAAAGAAGAATAATCAGCGTTGACGGAGGACATAATCGACTCTCTTTAACCACCAAAAAACCTTATGAAATGCTTTTTACAGTCACATCAATCAGCTGCCTGATCATCACCCTCAGCGACAAACTGCTGGCATGAAAACATGCGCGGCCCCTCTGAGTGGTGGGCCGCCCTGTCAATCACGCGGGTAATGGCCTGTGAACAGCCCTCCAGTGTTTGGATTGGAGGGCTCTTGGATGGGGTGCCAACCCAAACAGCGAGCGTCGGACTCGGCAGGGACAGTCGGCCAACTCCCTCAATGCCTGCTGCCATACTTCATGCTGTCCACACAGCTCAGTCACACACACTAAACTAAACACACTAACGCTGGTCAGGCCCACTTACAGCTCTCTCAGACTGGGTGTAAAAAAAAAAAACTGGAGGTAGAAAGTGAAGGACGAGGTAAAACGGCTTTTGTAGTATATTTTAGATAAGATTCTGTACAGTTGTGTTTGTGGAGTAATCTGTGAGGCCCCGTCCCCAGAAACACTCCGCTGTGGCGAAATTTAGAGAGTGTTTATTGGACGAGAAATTAGGACACGCCTCAGAGTGCGGGATGAGTCATCAACAAATTTAAGGGTTTTCCAGTAAGTTGCAAACTCTAAAATACTATTAAGTAAACACTAAACCTTTTTTGCCATTAGTTTGTCTGTTACTGGTGCATAGGTGAAAAAAAAGAACAAAACAAGTGATAAAAACTTTAAAAGATTGATTTTGACTTTATGGGAACTTTCAGCTTTAAAGTCATAAATGTGTAACAAAGGTTAACGGGTCGGGTCGAGATAAGGTGTGCCTGGTGGTGTAGCAGATAGTGGTGAAGTGTTAACGTGGCTGGAACGACAAGGATCCACGTTTAAAGTAATCCACATGTGAGGCAATACCTCTCATGATCATCCTTCATATTCACACTTCATCCCTCCGATCGGAGGTTTGCGCTCGGCGGCGTCGATCTCCTCGTCCGTCAGCGCTGTTGACAGAGGGAAGTCTGTCCGTGCAGCGAGGGGAGCGCACGAGGGCAGCAGACAGCCGGACCGCGGCCTCTGCTGAGCTCAGCGACCCTCTCCATGATCATAACACACTTTTCTTTTCCACACTTTGTGTAAAAATGCTGCGCGTACAGACCATGTGGACGATTTCCCTTTGTGATGTCGGGGTTCAATCACACCCGTCTCTCTCTCTCTCTCTCTTTCATCGCACTCGCAGCAGACAGAGAGTGAGAGCACGCTGACCTATAGATCACTGTTGATGTTATCGCTGCCTCCCATGAGGCCTTTCACTTCTGCTGCCGTGAGCGAGACCCCCACATCCGGACCAAACCAGACCGACAGAACCAGCAAACCATGAGGGGGCCCTGGATTCTTTTGTGGGCCCTGCAACCTGCGTCGGGGCCAGGAACTCGCCGTCACGGTGAAGATTTATGGAGCCCGGGGGCAGGTTAGCCCCTCCACCGCCTCCGCCCTGCCACACAGCCAGGAGGAGCTCCCCTTTAAACAATAACATCCAGATCGGCCGCGTCTCCTCGGGGACGGAGGACAGCGGAGGAGTGCTGAGCACATCTGTTTGTCTTAACAACTGCTGCTGTCTGCAAGGCCGAGGGGGCGGGAGGGGTGTGGACGCACCGGCACACAGATACAGAGGATGTAGTAAGGTGGAAAAAAAAACAGAAAAGGTCTGCTGACTCCAGGGAGCCGAGGGAGCGGACGGGAATCTCAAACATGAACCTGATCAGCAGCACCGAAGCTGATGAACTCTTTTGTGCTTCAGATTTGAGCTGGCAGTCCGAACCAAGACAAAAACGATGAATAAAATCCAACCTAAAACATCATCAGCGACCGTGAAACCAATTTTTCTCTGGATAGCCATGAAGCGATCGGTTTCCACTCAGGATCAATGCCTCACTCTCCTGTTTCAACAGGAAATGCAGCACATTCAAGAAGTAATTAAGCTGAGCTATAAGCGTAACACAGAGCAGCAGCAGCAGCAGCAGCCGATGTGGTGAGACGACTGCACAGTAACTCCATTACCTCACATATAATCAGAGTACAGACAGCTGACTGCCAGATTAATGGCTGCAGCTCGGCTGGCATGCCTGGATATAGATGTTGCCCAAGAGCAGAGCGGCTATTAGTGGCGCTCCCGATATGAGGTTAGAATAAACAAAATCAACAAGCCTGTCAACAACACGGCCGCATCCGAACCACGTCGGCCTTCCACTCACCCGAAAGGCATCTGGACCCAGACGGAATTCAGAATTAGATTGTAGGTTTTAAAAACTTATATAGTCTGTCTGAGGGCGAAAGAGGAGCAGAGGGGAGAGCGGCGGACCGCTGACCAGGTCACCAGGTTATTGAACCTGTTTATAACGAGTGGATTCAGAGGCTGTTAATACATAAACCGCTGGAAACGATCAATTATTACTTCAGAGGCTGAGGGAGGAACTCTTTGTAGAACATTTAAAAGGGAAATAAAACCATCAGAATGCGAGTAGAACAGACGTCTAAGAAGGAAGGACGCACTACAACTACAAAGACAGTATATTTAGAGGCAGCTGGAGCTCAGGAGGTAAAGCGGGTCGTCCGCTTACCGATGGTTGCTGGTTCAAAGCTGGCCTGTTGTGTTGTAAAGCGCTCCGAGCGCTCTGTAGACGGGGAAAGCGCTATAGAAATGCCATATATTGATTCAGGGACGTGCGCCTGTGATAAGAGTTCAAGTAAATATCCATATCAGGAGATAAACGGCTGCGTGTGTGCACAACAGTCATTCACATGTTTGACATCCAACATTCAAACCAAATCGATCACAGCCCACAAACAGCTTCTCTCGCTAGTTCGCTTCACTTCCGCCCTCCATCTGACTTTCAAAATAAAGTGAATGGAGACAACCTATCAAAGTTATTGATCAAACGCTTATTGTGCTGTCAGGCGTCGTGAGGAAGAAAAACCTCTTATTACATTTTTTACATGTCGATATAGTTTTAATTGGAGGGAGTTAAAGCAAAACTCTCGGCAAAATGCAGCCTCGGCTTTTTTTGTGAATGCATATGAGTCAAACCTTCGTGTAAAAGCATAATTACGATGAAAGAGGCACTCCAGTTTGTCTCGTATTGCAAACTTTCGCAATGAATAGAAGGTTTTCTGCTAATATTTCGGTCAATTGAGAATCCCGACTCTCATCCAGACCTGCAGGCTGCAGACGGAGTGGCTCACTTTCCTTTTTCAATCTGCTGCTATCTTCAGGAATCGCGGCATCTGGCGAGAGCCGTGCCAAGGAAGTAATATATCCTCAGTCAAGATGGCATCAGACGGCCTTTCAAACTACTTTCCACTTAATTATCTTCGCGCCGTCCTTTCATGTGGGAGTCATGAGAGCACAACTATGAAAAAACAGCCATAAAACTGCTCAAACTGCAAATGATACTTGACGCTGAGGCTAATAAGGGCTCGTATTTCCCAGCAGAGATGTCACTTCTGCCTCTTTTTGCAGATTTTCTATTGTAATCTTTCCCTTGTTATGCAATATTAAGATTTACAGCTCGCATGTCTTGACACAATGGGATTATCGATGCTGCTTTCAGGCGAAATAACGGCAAGATTGTAAATCTGCTCTAAGATATGAGTGCAATAAAACGCGACAGGCCCTCCTAAAGCAGCATTACATGACAATTTGACACTCATTAAACTGCTGAAAAATACTTTCTAACCGCGTCCTACATCTGTCGAATTCCTCAGCGCTTCATTATAGGCAACGTCCATCCCACACGTTGGAGTATTTTGGTTGGACCTTGCTGTGGAAAAGAGCCTCAGGTCAGCGTCTGGTTGACCGAGATGACCTCGGCTGACCAGAGTGAGGACTGCGGACCGTGCCGGCTCTGTCCTGCGGTCGGTGAGGACTTTGGTAACAAGGGGAAAAGCTTATATCCTGAGCGAGCACTGCGGGCGCTCAAGCACCAGACAATTATCTGTGACCCTGCAATGTTCCATAATAACAACCCCAACAGGCTGAGAGAAGAGGAAATGAAAGTAAGTGGAAAGTTTTTTTTTTTTTGTTTTTTTTTTAGACGCAGAAATGATTCTGCAGTTCAAAAATAAAAAAGAATTCCGACCAAATGAAGCGAGCAGATACGTGATCCTTCAGACGTCACTCCTCTGCATCGTCAGACAATGAGGGCAACGACGGGAACACACACATCATTAAAAACCTCTTTCATGTTTCACTGAGTATGACTCAGCAGACGTATTACCACCAAAATAAGGTCACACACACACGCGCACACACACACGGTCGTCAACCCCAGAGTCTGGAGTTCGTTTACGTCATCATTCAGGCCCAAACACCGGAGGATTACTTGGTATTTTTCACGAGCTGAACCACTCGTACTGAGGTATCGGTTAAGTTTTATTCTGTCATTAAACAACCTCAGCGTAACAGACTTTTCCACGTTTTTTTTCGCTGAGAAATCGAGCAAACAAAAAGTAAAAGCATTAGCAGTACAAAACAAAACACTCTGACACGATAACGACTGATTAACATGTGCTTTTGTATTTTAGCTAACTTTGCCAAAAACTTAACCATGGTGAGTTTGTGACGGCAGGAAGCTTCTGAACATCACCTGTCTGTCATTATTTAAGCAGAGT
Organism: Diplodus puntazzo; assembly: GCA_963678695.2. NCBI lineage: Eukaryota > Metazoa > Chordata > Actinopteri > Spariformes > Sparidae > Diplodus > Diplodus puntazzo. The sequence goes on along the minus strand of OZ023160.1, from coordinate 4,701,253 downwards.
TCGCCATGATTCCAGTTCTTTCACTTCCTATTTGTGACCACTTCATATAGCAACTTCCAAGTTATCTTAAAGGAGACATTCTGCTCATTCTAAGGATCGCCATTTTATTTTGGGGCTACTACTAGAATAGGTTTACATGCTTTAATGCTCAAAAACACATCAGTTTCCTCATCCTGTCTGAAACGCTCCGTTTTAGCGCCCGTCTCTTTAAGACTCCTCCTCCCGAACACCCAGTCTGCTCTGATTGGTCTGTTCACACCTGAGTAGCCCATTCTTAATTGCCGAACTAGCGGCTAGGCCTAAATTATGCAAATGTGGGACATGGTGATGTAGTGTGATGTCACAAAGTCACTACTTTAAAGTGAGACTACTGACGAGACGTTTCAGGGGCAGGGTTTGTTTTTTTACTTTAAGATCTTTGACGTGCACAAGAACACACAGAAAACACTGATGGCGACTTAAAAAAAAACCCCTGATAATTTAATTTGAACTATAATCTTGTTAATTTTTATTCTTTTTGAATGTGAATAATTTCTTTACTTCTCCATGACAGTAAACTGAATGTCTGAGGTCAGAGGATCCACTGTTCGATTCATAAAGCCCACTGAAGAGATGCGACTGGGATTTCGGCCTGTATAAATAAAATTGACCGGCCTTGACTCGCCTTTGAAGGGCACACAGCAACAGTATTGATTTTGTTATGCCAGTGCCCCACTACCACAGTGATACCCTCACTGTCCTTTGGTCTTTTTACATAAACACCCCATTAAAACTGGATTTTTGAGTTTGCAAATGCCTCAGAAATCTGCTGCAGGAATCTGGCTCGTTTCTCATCTTAAAACAAGTCACTACAGAAGACTGAAAGTTTGCTGCTTACCTTTAGTTTAACCTTCATGTTACTGTACTGTAATTATTTATTCATGGCTTCAGAGTGCCACATAAAAAAAAAAACAACCTCTTCCTGCATCCTGAGGCAAAGAGCTCAGTCACCTCAAAATCATGTCGGGCAGCTCTTGGCGAGCGGCAGCTGTCGGTTTCAAAAACACAGCTTCTGTTTAGTCGGATTCTAACCGATCCGACACAGCGGCAGTGGACTTTTATCCAGAAGTATGTGGACCAGACGGCGGGCAGCTTGATGCGCCACTGACACAAATAAACATCAGCGCTGGCCACAAATAAATACCTCTGTTCCGGTGTGCAGTGTGGCAGCCGAGCATCTGGCACGTACATCAGCGAGCCAACACACATGGAAAGATTGTGGAGCCACTGCAGAAACACTGTGTCCGGGATATATTTTTTTTATTTCTGGTTTTTATAGTGATGCTGCAGGACTTTCACTGCTTTAGAGCCACGACTATATGCAGCTTGCTGCCGCGAGAGCTCAGGGTTAAGACCACAGCCCTCTGGAGACCACGGCCTCTCACATCTGCACGGCTCTGAAGCAGCTGGATGTAACTCAGAAATAATTGCTTCCTCCACGACGTCCAGGAAAGCATGATGTGTGTTGCTATCTTCACGACTCCTCCCTGCAGGGATGGCAACTAAATCAACATTTTACACCCATTTATCAGCAACTGGCTTTGTAGTTTTTTGGGGGTTTTTTTGCTCGTGTTATCTCGAGGGACGCTTGAAAGAGGAACGTGGAGAAATCATTCATCGGGTGTTGGCTGCCAGTCGAGTTCATGTTATCTAATATTTGCTGTATTCAATGCTTGATGCTCCACAATCATCATCTTCTGTATGTGCAAAAACTTAGAGTGCATATCTGAAGCGTTGATGAGACGGAAGCAGCTTATTTAACCACATTTTCAATAAAGTATAACAGTTTGAAACATCCTGAGTGTGTGTGTGACGAGCGGAGAGGAGGATTATCCTGCAGCTATAGTCTGAAAAGGTTCTAAATGGTATTTTAATACTTTTTTTTCCAGAGCCACAATTCAAATCCACTTAATCTAAATCCGTTTAAACACCACGAATCCAAGCTGACCACAGCCACTTCTTTCTCTTTAAGCCCGCTGAGCGGTCGGCGTTTCCCACTGGAATGATTTAAGGTGAGTGCCTCAGTGAAAAAAGCTTCTTCTGAGAACGCTGAAACTATCGCCAGCAAAACAAGAATAATGTGAAGATGTTCCGGTGAAACTACACGTATTAGTAATCTAGCCACATCCTTGTTTCTGTGCATCGGAGTGAGTTCTGGTACCGTGAGCGAAGCGATGGACCCAGTAGTAGCAGAAGTCCACCCCAAGGAAGGTGAACCACCAGGTCCAGGCCGAGTCCCAGGGCAGCTCCACCAGGCGGAACCGGTCCCACACATACATGTACGCAGTCAGCTCGCAGCCTCTCATCACCAACCTGAGGGACGGACGTCACATCAACATCCACCTGTAGTTCATTCATTTAAATTCACTCGTTCATCTGCCTGCAGTTATAATCTCTTTTCTAGAGTCAGACATTTAAAGAAACTACATATAAAAGGACCAACACCAACATCTACTACTTCATACAACCAAGATGCCAAAAAAGCTGAAGAAGAAGAAGAATAACAACAACAACAACAAGGAGAATAAAAGGAAAAGAGGAAGAAGAAGAAGAAGAAGAAGAAGAAGAAGAAGAATAACAACAACAACAACAAGGAGAAGAAAAGGAAAAGAGGAAGAAGAAGAAGAAGAAGAAGAAGAAGAAGAAGAAGAAGAAGAAGAAGAAGAAGAAGAAGAAGAAGAAGAAGAAGAAGAAGAATAACAACAACAACAACAAGGAGAAGAAAAGGAAAAGAGGAAAAAGAAGAAGAAGAGGATTTAATGTACAACATGATGAAACTGGTACTCTGCATTTAACCCGTCCTGAGGGAGCAGCTACAGAACCGAACCAGTGCCTCGTTCATGTACCGACTGGAGAATCATGCATGTTTTGATGGGTTCAACATTTAAAAGTTTCTGATCTACATGAATCATATGGGTGCCATTATTTTTCATTAAAGACAGCAAAAGAAGCCATGACACTGATAGGAAAATGTCTGATAGAAACCTAAAAGTCAAATAAAGCAGAACCACATTTTTGCGTCTTTATTAGATCAATCAGTCTGAGCTGTCTGGACCCTGAACACTCACATCGGGAGTCTGGAGATCATCCCAGCAGATATGGAGGTGAGACCGTCACTGACGGTGACCACTGAGGCTCCGGTCTTCAGCATCCCCAGCACCAGCTCCAGCACCATCAGCCCCACAAAGAAAGGAGTGGCCTGCACACACACACACACACACACACACACACACACAGAATCATGATTCAGCACTGTTACAAACTGTGAAAACACGACAGTTTCAAGTCCACTGTTGCTTTTAGCCGTTGTGTCGAGCTTGAATATTTGTCTTGGCCGACGAGCTGAAAGCTTGCAGGACTTTCATGTCTGGTGATCCGTGGCGTTTGTTTCAGCGAGCGCGGCTGGAGCGACGGCTCTAAAGCTACAAGTGTATTGGCAGGTCGGACATCACAAACATTTGTCTGCTCTGGAGGTACAAATGATCTCACTGGTTGAAATAAACATCAGCGCTTAAAAAAAAAACACATGCTTTCATTTTTAGGGTGGTCAGGTGGAAGCCAAGCTACATAAAACCAGGAATTAGAGATCTTAATTTGAATGTATATTGTTCATGATGTTCAGCGATAAAATACAGCTATTAATACTATTCTAGGTAGCATTAAGCTAGTTATCCTGAATAGCCATAGCGACATGTAGCTAGCAGGTAAAATGAGCTACAGTGAGGGAAAGTCTCTAGTGTCCTTTATTATTTTCAGGTTTATAACAATTTGAAGGGTGTAAAGTGAATTCTGATGTTTGTTGGATTCTCACATGAGTTCTGTCTCGTGAGTTACGCGGTTGCAGAGTGTGAATGGATGCATTCATGTGTTGAATAATGTGCCATGAAAATTAACATAAAAGGAACTTAGAGTTGGTCCTGACGGGGGTCAGTGAAGCCTCTTCTGTGTGGAAGTGTTTTGACTTTAGGCTGACGTGAGACCAGTGGCGGTTCTAGACCAGTTTTAATAGGGGGGCCAGGTTGGGGTCCTCTTTTTTTGTTAGAGGGGCACTTACAACCCGGGACAAAGAGACAAATGCCTCATTCAGACACGGGATGAATGAGACTTAAAACATTGTTTACAACTTCAATATGTTTAATTGGGCAGTAAACCACTGCAACACTTTATTTCTGCCTTTCCCTTCAGAACTAAATCATGACAAGAAATCTGTTATTTTATTATTCATGCAGACTCTTCATTCGGGGGGCCAAAAGGGGGGTCCGGACTCAGATTTACGGGGGCACTGGCCCCTGCTGGCTCCCCCCCAGAACCGCCACTGTGTAAGACACATAAAATGACAGTTGTATGTATTGCTTTGTATTATTATAAAGGATGAGGAGAGACCGCCTCTCTTCAGTCGTCATCTATGTGCTGCTGATGTGTGACTCTTACTTGCAAACAATAAAGAACTTCTGGAAAAGAAATATTGTGTCAAACTTGATATTATCTGCAAGTTGCTTCAAAAATGTTTGTAATTAAAACTGACACCTAGACTTGCTAAATTCTTAAAATGAACAGCTGAAAAGTGTAAAAACCTGCACCAGGTGCACCTCACGCTGGACCACAGTAAACAGGACCAGTAAACACATGAATAAAAATACAATTTCATGCCTTCAGTGTTGCATAAATGTTTCTCAATTGTATTGAAAACAGTGTTGAATATCCATCTTACAATGTATTGTGTCGAAGTTTGAAATATCAGCATCGCGTCATCACGAGTGCTGAGTGTATTTTCAGGTTGCTACAAGGTGGAATCGTCAGTTTTAACTTGCTGCACATGCAACAGTGTTTATCGTGAATCAAGGCAAACATGCAGGTTTGTTTCTCTGACCTTCACTCCCACAGCAGGACGATTTCTAACACAGTTGCTCATCTGGTTCAACCAGGAACGCTTCATGTCCGTCCAAGCTTTGGAGGCATTCCAACTACAACTGCAGAAAATGAGCTCGTTCCATTTTGCACGTTTAAAAAAGGTACAATTAAGCTGTTTTTGGGGACTAAATTTCAAACGGTACTACAGAAAAGAAGAAATCCAAACTGTTTTTTTGTGTGTGTTTTTCTCAAAAGATCGACCTCCAATCCGACGTCCTGTGATCCGAAACCAGGGCAGCAGAAAAGGTTTCCGCTCTGTTATTTGATATAAGTCAGTGAGTTAAGTTAAGAAATTCCTCTTTATCATCAATATTTGCTTCAGTTTTTTTTCTGTGCTACCAAGTTCAAACACACGCTGCTGCAATCTGGCTGACAAATGTGTGATCCAAGCAAGACAAACAAACACGGGATGTTTTTGCTTGTAATTAGCAGCTACTTTTGCACAGGACGCCACGTGATCCTCTTTTCTTTGTTTAAAACGACAGGAAAAAAAATGACAACATCCTACTTCCCGAACATCGGCAAAGAATGGATTGCATTTAGTAACTCGCTATGACTAAATAAATGGTGAACGCCAGCCGAACAGTCAGTGACAGGCCTCAAATCTAACTGTGCTGGAAACATGTAATAACCTCTTAATGGGTCTGTCAAACATGGAACCAATTAGCGAGGGACGTAGTTAGCAAACGGGTCACGACTGCGACTTCGGCGGCGTGTCAGACCTGCTGGTTAGTTTTAGCTTGAAGGCGCTTCATTGACCAAGTGACTGCAGTCGAAAGTGGGACACATGGGCCCGCCAAGAGCGAGGAATGAAGGGCGTGACGAGCCCGCGGAGGAGCACATCTGCAGGTGGGAAGAGGGGGAAGTGTGTGTGTGTGTGTGTGTGTGTGTGTGTGTGTGTGGATGGAAGTGAGAGTCAGTGTGCATGCATGTGTGTGCATATCCACATGTGAACGCTTCCACTTTAGCATGCAGGTGTGCGATGTGAGTGTGCGATGTGAGTGTGCGATGTGAGTGTGTGATGTGAGTGTGTGATGTGAGTGTGTGGTGTGTGTGTGTGTGAACGCGTGTGCACTAGCAGAGGCGAGAGCGCCACCAGGGACCGGCGATCACACGCAACGCTCCAACATCTGGCAGCCGACTGCAGAGCTGCAGCTAACAAATGGGCTCGCAGCGCCGGCAGGACCTCCAAACCCCTCAGAGAGACAGATTATCATCCTGGACGCCGGCCTACAGCCTCCCCTTCTTTATCCTCTCCTGTCTCGCAGATAGTTTTACCTCTGCAGCCCGGCGCTCTTGACAGCTCGGGACGGAATTATTCAGCAGGGCATGTTGATTCTCATGTTGCACAAAAAAAAAAAAAAGAAAGAAGAAGAAGGCGAGGGGAAAAAGCTCGTCTTCCGTTTGGATTTGGCTTTTTCATCACTGTCTCCAATTTTTTTTCCTTATTTCAATCCCTTTAGTTTAGTCTGGTGATATATATATTTTAAAAAAGGACAAGTTCACCCAAAATATAAGTACATTTCTGGAGCCTCACAGCAAAATAGGGTTGTAGTATTCCCCTAAATAACTGAAGAAGATGGAGACTAATTCTAAAATAATAATTAAAAAGCCGAAGTCTTCACGTTAGCTGCTCAGCTAAAAGTGTTAGCATGCACCCTGTCTGGTTGACTGAGCGTTGAGGGTGTAAATAACATCTTGATGACCTGTATGGAGCCATCGCAAGGCTTTTATTTTAGGTATTACAACTGGAAAAGCATAAAAAGAGCCACAAGGTTATAACAAGGTGAGCTCTGTCTGTCGTCAACGTTCAGTGACAGGTGAGTGGTTTTAACCGGTACAGAAGTAACGTGAACGCAGCTCAAACCATAACGCTTAATACTAAAGTACCTGTGCTGCCAAACGCAAACCAGGTGTTTTTTTGACTCATCATGACAGAGAAGATCTTCAGGAAAATGTCATCAAACTGCCGGAGCGTAAACGAAGTGTCGCTACATGTGTCGCTGCGGGGAAAGATTGAATGTTTCAAGGTTATGCAGAGAATCCAGAAAATCCACCTCTTTAGTTTCCATACAGCTCATCCGGCATAATCCATCTCCGCAGAAGCTCCATTTTGAAAAAGACATCACTGACTCTCTCCAGTGTTTGTGTACCCACCTCATTAAAAAAGGTGCGTGCTTTGGCTTTTGGCATATGAGTGTAAAATTAAGATTTTGGTGTAAATAACGTCTTCAGTTTGGGATCTCGGAGCTTCCAGAGTCTTGGCCGAGCTGCATCAACATGAGACTGAGATCTGATTTTCTGGTGAACTGTTCCTTTACGTGTCTTCACTGAAAACCTCCTTTTCCTGTGTTTATTTTTTATTATTTTTTTTTGCATCTTCTTGCAAATAAACAAAAATCAAACTGAAGAAAAAAGTTTTTTTTCTCTCTCTTCTCCAGCATTCTTTACGTCCTGCGAGGACTGTTTGTTGTGGCATCTAATAATATTATTGTATTTTCATCTGAATCCGTCATTTCAGGGAACGTTAACATTTGTGGACCAGATGTCCGCATTTTCCCAAACAGCCTTTTTCTTTCTTTTTTTTCTTTATAAGGTCACAGATGACTGATGTTGGCTGAAAACATGCCGGGCTTACAATACACTTTTATCACCGCTGTCTGAGGAAAATATATTGTGTTTGCGTTCACGTCACCGCATGAGCTGAGAAAGAACCTGGAAACAAACCCGCAGAGCCATAATTCCAAACAAGTCCAAAATTAGAAGATTGTGTTTTGTTTTTTCTAATTAATTTGGCCTGTTGGGATCAGAGAACAACAAGTTGTGCAGAATAATTAATGACACATCACAAACTGTAAACACACACACACACACACACACGTATATCGCCATCGAGCCCTGCAGCTACAACCAATGTGTTTAATCACAGTTGGTAGTGGATTATAAGGACTCCTGCTGTGGAGGGTAATTGTTCTCCTCCCCTGATGTGCCCCATAAAAGACCTCATAACAAACATGCGCCGTTAAAAACCTGCACCAGACATTCGCCGTCATAAAGACCCGACTGAGACGCTGTAAACTGACAGTAAGACAGCAGAAGAAAACCCCAAACTTTTTTTTTTTTTTTTTTTTTAAAAAAGGTGCATTACGTAGAAGTCTGACAATTAGATCTGACACCAGTCGGAGTCTGAAACTGACCCCAGACGACAGGAGACAGACTTCAGCTGTGGCTGTTAAAACTTTCACTCCTCGACAGGCGATGCACCTCAGCAGCGAATGATTCGCAGCCTCAGTTTTACCGTTTTCTGACCGATTTGTAAATGTTTTACTAGTGAGTGACGTAACGATTGAGTGTGACTGAGCTGTCCTGCTGGAGATATATTGGATTGTTCTTTTTAGGGCCTTAAAATAAAATTGCACATTTCTTGAAATCTCCTCAGAAGAGTTTTTTTTACAGAAACTTTTTGTAAGAAAAGTTGATTTTTTTAAATCTCTCTCTCAACTCCCGACGCCTCGGAGTGGCAGCGACTCAAAAGTTGAGTTGGGAAAACACCTTTTCTTACAAAAGACGACCTTTAAAGCTAAAAAACATCCCAATATTTATCACCAAATACCTCAAAATACCTCAATATCTTACAGACGACTATCTTTGATAACTAATCATCAGCAATGTGGATATAATGACTAAGACAAGTATTAGAACGAGGTGATCCACCTGGTGAAGTCAGATATGACGTCACTTTACTGTCACAGCATCATAAAACAACGTAAACTCGATGTATTTGGGTTTTTTGGGCAGCTGGTCAGACAAAACAAGTAATCGGAGACGTCCACTCAGGTTCTGGGAAACTTTTTTTGGGCAAGTCATAGATCAGAACTAGCAACTATTCAACCAATCACCAGTTAGTTTGTTCATCTACAGATTCATTTCTCCATTTATTGATTAGTTTTGACTGCAAAATGTCAGAAAACACAGTGAAGATTTGAATTTAAATAGCTTTTTTTTGTGCAAAAATCCTAAGATGTTCAGCTGGACGTCATATATGTCCAACGAAAGACACGATCTTTAACATCTGAGCTGCTCGGATTAGAGTTGGACCAGCTTTTCCAGGTTTGCTGGACGTTACGCAGAGTCATCCGACCTCTCTCCCCTCGTCCGAAACTCAAAGGACTCAGAGTGTCTGAGAGTCATTATGCAACCAAGCCAAAGTGAAATGTTCAAAGATAACGAGATAATCGTCTGGAACATCCATATTTTATGATCTTATTTTGAATTAATCTGCAAAGACAGTGAAGGCTTGTCTGTTTGTCCTGACCAATTAAAACACTCTCATTATACAACTTCAGTAAATCTAATAATAACAGTCCCCATCCGTGCGACCACCGGCTCGAATGTGTGAATTTTCAAACTCTTTTGTTTGAAAAATAAAGATATATTATGTTAAAATCTGCATTTTGTGTGAGTTTGCAGTTTCTGAGTGCTAAACCGCTGTGGTGAACACAGATCCCAGGTCTGTTACAGTCTGACAGACATTCTGACTCACTCAAAACCCGACATGCCAAATGTTTTCTTGAGGTAAACATGCAGGTGACCCGACCTGCTCACTGAAGTTACACCTCAACATGCTTTAAAACTGAAGTATAACATATAATAATAAGTGCAGCGGCTGAAACTTGTTGTTTTCATGTTAAACTTGTAAACTGATCATTTGAGTGTTGTGTGTTCGTTCTGAGCTCTTCGTCCAGGTGACATCAGAGCTCACCTGAGGGGAACTTCATCCTCATCACGTCTGTGTGAGAGAGGCTGCACCCACCTGCTGCACGTACGGAGGAACATCCTCCACCTTCTCAAACGATGACTCGTTCGGGGACAGCATGGAGAACAGGGCCCGGAACCCTCTGGACACCGAGGCCAGATCCATGGTTTCAGCCATTCGTGCTGCAGGTGAGCTTCTGTGTACCTGTGCAGGTGCTCGGCTCCACAAACTCTGTCCTCTGCTCGCTGTTCGACCCGCTTGTTTTTTTGACCCTGAGGGAACTTTAAGTGGGTCAGTTATGAAACCAAGGAGCGAGCCGAGCCGAGCCGAGGAGGGAAGTTCTGTCCTGCAGGGGAACCGAACCTGAGTGAGTCCGCAGCAGCAGGACCGAGTCACTGTGAGGACTCACCTGAACGCACTGCCGCGTTTATCAGAGGGCGGGTTGAACTGTGATCGCACTGATTCGCGAGGTCTCGCATGCCACTGGATCTCGCGAGAGTTCGTTTTACAGCCTGTTGTTCAGCTTGCAGAGCCTCCTGACAGTCAGGTCATCCGTGTGTTCATAGGATCAATACTCACACAATCAGCTCTCTGTGAGGCGTTCACGTGTTGTTCACAGGCGAGAGGAGCTCAACAGGGCCGCAGCTGGGATTTAAAGGTTCCCCAGGCCCCTTGAACACACCACGGGATTTCTCATTTTACTCACTAAACATGTCTGTATTTTTATTAATTAGCCTTAAATGTTCAATATTTATGTTTGAATTACTGTTTAACCGTTTACTTGCCATAGTAAAGGCTAAAAAAACCTTTCTAAGCTGTTAGAAATACAATATTGTTCAGAAAATATGATTTTAGTTGCTTAAAAGTGAAAATTCACAGAGCAAACTTGTCTGTATTTTTATTAATTTGTCAAAAATGATCAATATTTATGTTTATTTTACTTTTCCCCCTGTATTTCCCAACCTAAACACTTAATGTTGTGTGTTCTTAGTTGCTTAAATGTGGCAAAATTCATAAACAAAAGCTAGTTTGACATTTTTTCTGTGCTCTCTGGCACAATAAGCGGACAGAAAACGGTACAACGGTAATAACTTCTTTGCTGTACATCTCAGAAAACATCCGTTTCACTATTGTACAATTATAACATTGCTTTTATCAGGTACATTGTACGTTCTGACAGACAGGAAACTTGATATCTGACAACAATAATATGGTAGAAAATACTGAAAATAAGCAAATATACACGGTATGATAATCAGTAGCTTTCATACTGCAGTATACCTTAAAAATGCTGCGTCTCTGGTCCTTAATTACAGCGAGAGGTTTTAGAGGTTTGTCAGATCAGACGAAGAAGAAAAGATGAGGAGGAAGAAGAGCAGAACAACAGAGAAAAAGGAAAGTACTGGTAGTGATCCTACAGAGGGGAAACTCTGGAAATAGATGCAATATATGATTTAAGTTCTCGTTAAAACATCTTACTGAAAAGATTTTCACCCTCAGCGGTTTTGTGACCTCATATTATGTAAGATATTTGTCTGATTGTGAGAATATTCACTCCAGCTGTCAGTGATGTGAAGTGTTGTTTCAGCTTTAGCACTCACATTAATAATTAACAACTCACCTACTGAGAGCACACAAAGAGTCGGGGGTCGTGGGTCCTTCTGTCCTGTTGGTTGTTAATTAGTGTCTATTCGTGGAGATAGTGGGTGGACAACTGAACAGGTCAGGACATTCAGATTAAACCTGCCAGTGAAGAAGATGGAGCCAGTCGTTGTAGATTAGCTGAGGCAGATACGAGGCCTGACGGTGGGATTCAAAGACAGTTTACAGGTGGGTGAAGTCCCGGTTATGAAAGAAATGTCGGCTCAGTGGATTTATGATGGCGCAGCCTGCTGGGACAATGATAACATCAACGTGACCCGCGTGCCGACTGTGACGTTTCTGCTTTATATTTCTGGAGCTTCACAGCAAAACAGTGTTGCAGCGTTCTCCTACACTACTGAAGTAGAAGGGGATGGTTTTAAACGTTAAAAAACAACAAAAAAAGAAGATAAAATGGCTTTATACAGCTTGTCTGGCGTAATCAAAGTCTCTAGAAGCTTTTAGATCCCAAATTGATATGAAAAGATGTTATTTCCAACATTTGCAAGCCAAAGTCTTCACTGTAGCTCCAAAGCTAAAAGTGTTAGCGCTCAACCCATCTGGAGTCGATGCACGGGCTAGACGGCACATCGAGGGTGTAAATCATGTCAAATCAAATCAATTTAGGATCTCAGAGCTTCTGGAGACTTGCATGGAGCCATATTCTGTTTTTTTCTTTTCACCCCCGTCTGCTTCAGTTTTTTAAATAAATGCTGCAACACTGTTTCGCTGTGAAGCTCCAGAAATGTTCTGTGGTCTTAAAAACTTCATCCAGCTTTCCTTTGGCGCTGAGTTGAGAGGATAATGAATTCATTTACCTCTAAAGCGGGACAGATGTCTCTATCATAACATGTGAAATTAAAGGCACATATTCAAGATTTAAGGATAAATGTGTTTGTTTCTGTTACGCAAACAATCATCGGGAGTTGAGTTTTGGTTTGGTTGCTGCTGGTGAAGTTGGAAGACCATATTTGGAGATGAGTTCGCTGCGTGTCATACATAGTTTTGACTTTTGCACGTTAGATTGTGAAGGCCGAGCAGAGATTGTCCTCCACATATATGAATACTTTGCACTGAGCTGCAGTTGCATCCTGCGGGTTTCTTTGGGGTGAAGGCAGGGGGGAAAAAATCAAACCCTCCACATGCTGTGTGAGGTTCCTCCTCAGCAAATTAGAATGCACAATCACAATGTGGTGAAAGATGAGATCAAGTCTTGAAATTATTTTCAACTGGATTTTGTAACAGAATCCGATCCTTTGCGGGTTCTCTCTCCCCGAGTCTTGGCGGGAGTCCCGACCCTGCCCCGAGGCAAAGGTGAATTTAGCATGCACCCCCATCACCAGCTTTCCTCACTCTCCGCGATGTTTAATTCATCACGGCTTCGCTTCAAGACACACACACACACACACACACACACAAACACACCAGCCCGGATTCAAGTGGATGGATGGCTGCATGGATGGAAAAAGAGTTATTGAATCATATGGGATTCCTTTTTTTTTTTTTTTTTACCACTGGTTAAATTTTATTCAATCTGCAATTCTCCCTGAAAGGATTTAATAAAATACTTATTTCAGGATCCAGATTTGCTTACAAAATGTCATCTCCAGGCAGAAAAGACCAAAAAAAAAAAAACTGTCAGTGTTTATTACTGCGTGAGCTGAATAGTGTGGGTATAAAATTATTGTTAAGGTAAGACATTACTGAGAAGTATTTACACATCACTTATATTAGCAAGGCAAATTAGATTTCCTGGCACGTGATTCGATCAATAACTCAATTACATTGTAATTTACAGTTTATACAGTTTCAACTGACTGAAGTGCAGACTGACGTTCAACAGTGCAAATCAAAACCTTAGTCTGCTTCTTTTTTAGGCACACAATGTGGAATGTTTACAACAGTTTGACTTAATATGATTTTCCAAAATGTTCTGCAATATTGTGTCGCCAAAACATCACATTTTAATTCTAATCTTATTCCCCTTTATTGGGCGTATATCAAGGACATTTTTAACCGATATGTCAACATCCTCCTTTATGTGCTCACTTCTTGAAATTTCCATTTTTGCCTGCGTGATGACTGCATTACATAACATTCCTCTGTACATTTGTACACTTATTTAGCATCGTTGTATGACGATGGCGAATCAGCAAACAGCAGTCCTTCTAAGGACGGTCCTGAGGCAGGGCCTGAACTCTACGGGGGGGGCGGGGTCGGGTGTGAGTGCATCATAAGTGAGCGTGGTCGGAGCTCTGGTCGCTGTCCTGACTGTCCTCGTTGGCTAAGGAGTCCGTCGAGTGGTGGAGCGCCGCGATGCCAGAGAACTCTGACGGCAGCAACGTCCCCTTTTTCACATTCACCAGTTCCTTCTCTCGAGCTGCCGCCCCCTGCTGGCCGCCTTTCACTCTTTTCCACTTCATCCTCCTGTTCTGGAACCACACCTTCACCTTTGGGGGGGGGAAGGGGAGCAAACAGCAAACGTCAAGTTAATGAGAGAGCAAACAGTCACAAAGATAATAAAAAAAGCAATTAGGAAGCCGGCCTGCTTGACACCGTTTTCTAGAAGCTTGGCTGCTGTTTCTCCAGCAGTAATTACGTGAGGATGTTGTGTTCCATCTGCCGCTTGGCGTCTGCCCGTTTTTCCCTGACTCAACAGCCACGGCCATATTTACGTCCCTCAGATTGATGATTAAGCTGTTGCTTAAAACGGTTTACACGTCAACTAGCAGCAGAGGCCCTCTGAGTGTCGACACATGCACCCGAAGAGAGGGGGAGGAGAGGGGGGGAGGCTCGCTCCTGTCACGCAGGGCGGGGTGGGTTTATTTTTGGGGAGTGTCATTCCGAGGGGACCGAGCGGTCACATGGTCAGGAAGTTAGTTGACAGCACAAACGTTTGTCTTAAACGTCAGGGGCGTACGCCGTGCTGAGTATCACATCGGATTCTTTACAAGCCTGGAGGCCTTTTCTGAGAGCAGGGGAGGGGAGAGAGAGTCCAGCACAGGATCGCTTATATGAGCTCGACTCTGATGTCAAAGCAGACATGTGATCCTCAAGGCTTACGTGCACAGACCCACCAGCGCTGTACCTGCTCTGCTAACTCACAGTTAGATCAGGACACATCGCATCCAAGACCAAGAGTTCAACATCCATTTCAGCCTCTGAGAAATTAGAACGAGAGCGCACAAACAATTTCCCTCAGAGGGCCAAAAATGAAACTTAAAGTTGGACCACAGGCCAAAACGAAAAGCACCCACTGAAGTGTTGATGAGGGTTCTCAGTCATCCAGGTTGTGGTAAGTGTTAAATCGTAGGCAGCTGGATTTGCTTCAGTTTCTTGAAGATCTAGGACCAAATAGGAAGTTCCCTGAATTGACCGACTTCCTCCACAAAGTGTCAAGATTAATAGTAATTAGGGGTCCTACATATTTAAAGTAATTAAAGACAGTTATTTATCTGGTGGGTCGACTTTGACCTCCACTCTGGACCGCCCTGAGTTAGAAGAACAGCCGATCCACTGGTTTAAATGCCTCGTTTAAGCTTCGGAGAGTCACTGATCTCAACTCCTTTTGCTTTAAGAGCATAAAACATAACAAGAAACACACAACTGATAATCAACTACATGCTTAAAGGGTAACTCCACCAATTTCCTACATTAAACTGTATTTACAGGTCTCAATGTAAGCATAATGTAACGTAGCCACTGAGTGACATCACTGGAGGACATTTATCAGATTACAAGCAGCTTCGTCCGGAGCCATAAAACACTTTATACTACTTTTTCCACACATGCACAGTGATGGAAATATAATAAAGTACATTTACTCAAATGTTGGGTTCCATTTTCCATTCCACTGTGTATTTGTACTTTTACTCCGCTACATTTATTTGATGACTTAAGTTACAAGTTCATTTGCAGATGACACTCTGTATCAGAGCCAAAGTAGCACAACTTTGATCAAATTGATTTTATTGGCAAAATACTAAAACAAAATTGTTTAAAATGTCTTTTAAATGCTGTTAAAATAGCTGTTACATGCAATTTAGAGGTCTACAAAAACATTAACTTTTAAACCAAATGTAGCCTGTTTTTGATCCCAAATATTTAATTCAGTGGGTTTTTTTTTCCTTTCCCATGCTGCTGCTAAAAACTCCTAACATGTAAGAAGTTCGGCCGTGCAGCTCCACTCCTGCCACTTTGAAAAAAATACTCCAGGTTTCACGGCCTACAAAGACATAAAACATCCATCAAACTTCTCCAAACAGCTCATGCAGCATAAATCAGGCGCCCTGGCCAGCTGTTTGTATTGCCAATATTTACCTCACTATCTCCTGCTGTATATTTTCCCTGACAAAACTGAGGTCACACGCAACTCGTGCTGCATGAGCTGAAGAAAATTTCATGCACATTTTATGCGGCTTCGAGCCACGAAAAGATTAATTGCATCAGTCTGGAAGAGGGATTCAGTGGAATTACAATGGCAAACTGTGTGCTCGGTGGCCCTGCGGAGCTGAGCGGAGTTTTTCCTGACGCGGTGGTATTTAGGAGTATTCCTTCACACTTTTTTTTTACACCTTCGTAATATGAAGAAAAAGCAGAAGGGCTACTTATACGATTTATGACGCATTTATCACTTTTCATGTCACAGTTTCCAGTCGCTTCCAGATCGAGGAGTCTGAATGCGACTGTGCAGGTTTACTGCTCGCATTACTCTGACAGGCCTTTAACATGCACATGCAGACAATTTTATTCACTGAGAGATTTCCTTAGATGGACACTTTTATCTGAAGCGTGACGCAGCAATGCGGGTGCAGACTGGACATTTTTAGAATTGGTTGGCTCGATGGGGAATTGGGCCACTAACCCCGACATCATTCCTGACGTTCTCTCCTGATATTGGATTTTGTATTTCAATGAGATTAATGTATCAAGATATCTACATTTTAGAGCCTCAAATACTACTGATCAATACTCAACTGTGGATCCATTAACGATCCATTATTACGACTCATACTGTTGTTTGTTGTTAGACAGCGATCTTGTTGTTTTTATAGTTATTGTAACAGCAGCAAAGGAGGAATTCAGGTGAAGTAGTTTTAAGTCCCCATAGGAAGATGGTCGGGGTACGTAACTGATCTTTCACAAGTCACGTAGTTATTTTAAAATGAACCACAATGATTTCCCAAACCTAACCCAACTGTTTTCTTGCCTAAACACAGCCAACTGCGACTGTAGAGTATGACAAAGGTCCTTTTGGCTACACCTGTTACTAGAATACTGCAATGGTCACATGGTTTTGGGAACAGTGACAGATGCCTGTCGATATAAACATCAGGCTGTGTTGACTTATGACAAGCGGCAGTCAGATGTTTATGCGATGTATTTACCGAATCAGAATGAGAAATCCTTTATTAGTCCTGCAAACGGGGGAAATTTGTGAAAAGTAGTTTGACCCTGACGTGATTTGAACACGCAACCTTCTGATCTGGAGTCAGACGCGCTACCGTTGCGCCACAGAGTCTGAGTGGAAGAGAGCAGCTTCAGTTTCTGAGATAGTGCTAACCTTTTTTCTCATGGGGGTTTATTTTAATATGTGATTGCAGGAAAAGCAGGTGAATCTAGTAACACGGCCCTGTTCCATTTAGGCTCCACAGTGAGCTGGACCACTGAACCTGCATGCACGATTAGAAGCAGGGCCCTGGCACTAAATGGGATGGAGCCTTTGCTGATGTTATTACTTCCATGTGCTCAAACCAGAATGTCCACAATCAGAAACAGCTACCAGAGTTATTATCTGTAAGGTTGGAAGCACTTGGCCATCATGATACATTTTAGTTCAGCATGACATAAGATACATAAATCCTTAAAAACACATAATATATAAGGCTCACGCATGTTTTTCTTTAGAAAACTTAAAGGAACAGTTCATTTCATCATTATCTTCTCGTCCGCACGCAGATAGAAAGTCAGGAGAAGATTCGTCGTCGACAAAACAATTCTGAAGCTTCACAACAAAACATTGTCGAGGTTTTTTCCTAAACAACTGAACTGAAGTGGCAAGTTAAGACTGACTGAGGCTTCATTTGAATTTTTGGGAGAACTGTTCCTTTTAGTTGTGATTTACACCCGAGGCATCACCTGAAACTTTATCCTCGCTTCTCACTCGTCTGTTCTTTACATTCAATCTACACAGTATCACACCGCACACTATCACTGGCGAGGTGTCAACTAAGTGTGACTTATAGCTTCCAAACGGGTGTCAGAGAACAACAGGCTGTACGACGTTTCCTTCCCCCAACCATTTGTCTCCTGTTATTTATTTCATGTGTCTGCGTTTTACAACGAGCGGCCCACGCTCTGAGACCAATTTATGCTTGCAGGGGTAGCGTAGGAGAGGAAGTGACTTGCTAGACAGCACTTCCTTCAACTCGTATCCCTGCCTTGACTGTGGCCTGCTTGAAAGAATAGACAGGAACATCTGGAATATGATAGTCCCGTCACACAGCCACATCTGGAGCACAATAGCCCCTCGCACCAAAGTTACAAAAACACAGTAGCGAGCCGAGGAGCCTCGCCGTCGTCCCAAGGCCGAGTCTGTTTTCACAACATGGCATTAATGTGCTAATGGGAGGGTTCAGTAATGTCTGAGCCCAAGGGGAAACAATCTGTGGCGGGTGGGGAACGTACTTGTCTTTCAGTGAGGTCGAGGTTGACGGCGATCTCGTAGCGCCTTAGTCTGGTTAGGTAGTTGTGGTGGGCGAACTCGGCCTCCAGCTCTCGGATCTGCTCCTTGGTGAACGCCGTCCTCTCCTTCCTGGGTTTGCTGCTCACGTCTGACTTGTAATTCCCGTCCTGGGACTCTGAAACCAAACACCACACAGGTTTCTGTTCCACTCAGGGCAGATTTATATGCAACAAAAATAAAAAAATAAAGCGAATGTTATGTGGCAGGTGCAAGTCGGCGGGGGGAAGAAAAGAGGCGAGGTAAGAGAAACAATGGGAGCTGTCAATCACACTTTATTGTTCAGTCATTGTTTATGAAGACTTTAAGTGGCTGGAAGGACTCACGGGCGGCTACACATGTGTGTCTGACTGTGGCAGCTGTGCTGTTACAATAGGCTGGCGCTTATACTGCCAACATGGGTTTAATTTGTCTTAAAGGAATCTGCTGCCACAACTAGAACCCGACCCAGACTGGATTTTTGAGACCTCACCTGAAAGCAGTGAGTAAAAAAATTCTGACTTTGATATATCGTCTGATATTTATAATCATCCCTCGAATGTGGTGATCAAACAGAGAAGCAGGATGTTTTTGCATTTTAACAGCAGACTTAGTCGTCTAAATGAGATTTGTGTGCTGGAGCACTAAACTCCACAGGGGATTTAATAATCATAAAAGACCCTCAAGCATCTTTTCCTACATTATAATCTGAAAAAAGAGAAAGTTTTCATATGTAATACAGTTATATCTGTGATTATATAGCTGTTGCTTTAATCTTGTTTTTTCTGTATGTATGGTTTTGCAGGATACAGAATGTTTATTTTCTAGTTTCTGTTTCACATTTAGTACAACTATTTGTAACATTTTGTCCCCATTTTCTGATTAACACTCTTTTGCAGGTTTCTAAAAACCAGTAACTGAAACTAAATGAGTGAATTTCCTGCAATCATTGAATGAACAAGGTAAACATTTCTAAATATTTGGAGGTTTCAGGCAAAGGTCATCAAAACATAATTTTCACAAAACTTCAACTGTTACCTGAAAATGTCTCAGACAGTAGAAGACAGAGGATGTGATGGAATATTAGACTTCAATTAAAATACAGCACAACAAAAAAAATACACGTGAGAGCAAGTTCTTGCAAAAATGTGGGATAAACACGTGACAGAATTAAAAAATGAAAATCCCCAGGATGTCGCCTCCACTTTAGCTCATCACTCTGGAAAAAATCTCTTTGTTTTGTTATTTCCACTAGCTTTCTGAAGAAAAACACGTACGGTTTAATTCACCCTCCAAAACTTTCCTATTGTGCGCAGCCTTTGTGGTTTCTCTGTTGGACACGCTTCAGTTGCACGTTGCACTTGAAGGCAGCAGTGATTGCATGCTAATTCATCTGCGGTCCTGTTCTGCCGTGTGTGTTAATCCAGCAGGCCTGCGTCAAGCCAAACTGTAAATAGTCCTGCAGTACGGAGCCAGACTCGCAAACGTTGCGAAGCCTGAAGCAACGACTATCTCTTCACCCAACACTTCCACCCAGAGAGACTCCTGGTGGTTCAGTTTTTTTTTTTTTTTGTGTGTAAGAAAAAGGATCGTCCTTCTAATTAAGTTTTTTCAGATCGAAATAGCTCCCTTGGGATTCTAAAGAGAAGATGAAACTGAAACTGCTCTACAAAAGTTATATTTGTATGTCACTCACACAGTTTCGGAGCCAAGGACAAACAGATATATAAACTGCAAGAATTCCCACATGAATTTTATGAAATGAAACAGATCATTGCTTGACCCGCAGCCTGGGTCCAGCTCCCCCTTGACCTTGCCGTTCCCTCCCTGTAATTTCAGGCCGAGTGCTCCAAACAGTGTGTGGCTGATTGAAGCGGGCCTTCAGTCGTATTTATCCGCTCTCTCTCTGGTAAACACAGACATTGTGTAAGGAGAAATAAAAGAATAACACAGCCAGCTGGTTTCGACCAGCAGGCCTGGAGTTAAAACGAGCGGCGGGCTTTTATGACACAGCCACTACACCACAGCAATTAGGTCCCCGCCGTAACTTTCATCTCTCCACAAAAAAGGAGGAATAATATGAGGAAAAAACACGCACCCAGACAGGACGGGCACGTCGTTTAGGGCTCCCAAATGAACTGAGCTCGGTGCTGGAGGGAACCCTCCAACAATATTGTCTTACACTCTGCAGCAAAAAATATAGATTTTCTGATTTATTCTCTCATGACAGACAAATTGCGTGTTTGTTGAACTCAGATGCACCAACACATCCGCTGTGTTTTTCTACAGCTTTCTCCGCGGGGGGAAGTCTGCCAGCGAGAAGCCTTCGGGCACCTCACTCTTCGTTTTTTTTTTTTTTTTTTTTTACAACACCGCCGCGGCAAAATAAGACTTCAAGCACCTTTTATTGTTCCACACAGAAAATCTAGTAACTTTTTAAACAACGACCACTCCCATGACAGCACGAGCCTATGCAAATATAACCCAGACACTCAGCAAAGTGCACCGAGTGACACTCTATAGGACTTAAACTCTGCAGCTCGGCCGCAAAAAAATGAAGAAACCAGACACCCGAAAATACCAAGGAGCTGGCTCATCTCATTAGCCCACCCTGCGGCCTTCCTAGAGGAAACAATCACAAGCGAGTGTTAAGACACCGAAAGTTGAGATGCTTCAAACTAGCATGGAAATGAGCTCTCAGGTTTTGTTGTTGATTCTGTATCTAAATTCAGGTTTCTGTGTCCAGATGGTGAAACCTAATCGGGGCTCTATCTCATGCAACTGGCAGCGGTGTAATATTTAGACAGCTGATTGAGTCAGCAGCCTAGTTAGGCCCAATAATCAGCGTGATTGGTGTAAGCGTGGAGAGAATGCACAGCACATGTAATGAGTATGCAGTAAGTATTGTTACAGGGGAAGTGGGATTTGGAAGCAAGAGGCTCGGTTTCCAAATGATTTCACTAAGGAGGAAAGGAAACAGGAGGTGGTGCGTTGAATCGTGGATTAAAACTTACAGTTGTAACATTTTGCATGTGGACACAGGACATTACTGAACTATTAAACT
Organism: Diplodus puntazzo; assembly: GCA_963678695.2. Classification (NCBI taxonomy): domain Eukaryota; kingdom Metazoa; phylum Chordata; class Actinopteri; order Spariformes; family Sparidae; genus Diplodus; species Diplodus puntazzo. Next base: position 4,680,121 of record OZ023160.1, on the reverse strand, counting down.
AAAGAAATGACACCTTGTAGCCTCTCAAGAAACTGTTTGTGATATAATTTTGTTTTATTCTATGTTCAGGACAGAACTACGACCTTCTGCAGTTCCTGTGAAATCAGTGAGTGCTGTGAATTCTTCCTGCTCTTTCTAGTATTTGGTTTTATAACCTACAAACACGTTTCCAGAGCAGATACACAGTGAGAGGATTCCTGTGACATTTTGCACACTTGAGTTCTGTTAACTTTGCAGCAGGAGGGACTTTGACGTCCTCTGAGGTGACCACCAGCATCCTGAGCGAAAAATGATCGCACGCGGGGATATCAGTGAGTGCTGGGGCGCAGGTGATACGCCGTGCACACAAAGAGGCCTTTAAAAGGGTGCAAGATCGGTGCCGACGACCCGCAATCCTCAAATGGACAGAGAGAACGGCGAGCACACTTTCCCTGGAAAACTTAAGCGCTCTCACTAATATCATGTTCCGTACGAGAACTCTCGCGACCCGAGCTGGCGGTTTGTCATGCAGTGATTGATTATTGTGGGGACTGCAGGTTGGAAATGTCCTGCAGGTTATCAGAGAGGTGTTACTTATCTGGTTGCAGCCTCTAAAGAGGGATTTCATCATCATTATGCAAAGCAATTCAAAGCTTTCTTTTTCTTACTTTTTATTTGAGTGTATTATAATTAATGTACAGGTTATTTAAAGACTGTGTCCCTGTCTCAAGACAATTTGAAGCATTTTAAACAGCTTTACATTTTACAGATTATCTCCAAAAACTTGACAAACTTTCAAAGGACTTTTTAAGACTTCAAGTTTGCAACACCTGAAACAGCCTTAAGGTCACAAATTTTACAAAGTCACACGTTTCCTTAAACAAAAAAGTGGCCTTAAAGCTCACAGTGTAGGTGAACTGTACAGAACATCCACTTGATTATATAAATATAAATCAATTTACTACATTTTTGTAACAAGTTAAAACGGCAGAAACAAGTTGTCGAGTTAAAATCATTTAAAATCCATATTAAAGTTGGCTAAAATAAATCAATGCTGCATCCAATTATTAAATCTAAACTTGAATCCTTTCGTTTTATTTTAACTGCCAGATTTAGACGGGAAAATAAGCTGAAAAGCCTGCAGGTCTGTCGGGGTGTTTAGTGTGGCGCGAGGCGCCGCTGTAGTCTTTTACAATCCGTGACATTAATTCTTTACTGTGTGCCTCATTTTCTGCCCTCTGAAGAGTGTCGCAACAAACCAGATGTGATTTTTAAAACTAAACATGGCAGCAGTCAGATGTGCCCACACAGCTCCGATGTGGCCTTTGCTCCACACTTCAGCCTCCCGGCGCGTCAGCCGACACCTTCGAACGGCTTTTCAGACGGTTTTTTGTTTTTCTATCAGAGCTGCAGAAAATCTCAACAGCTACGTGTTGAAAGATTTATAACGACAAGTACAGATGTTTGTGTTATTCTTGAGCTCTGCTTGGAATTTCTTAAAATGCTGATATTTAGGCTGTGAGAGGATGTTTAACTAACAATAAGACTGAACAAAGAGAAGCTGGAAATTCCCTCCAAAGAATTTTAAGTCTTTAATTACGCAATGACTCACAAACACCTTATTTATTCAAAATATTTGAAGAAAAAATAGGTGAGGAATCAAATCTCTGCTGTTAGACTTGTTCCAGATTTTCTTCCCTGGCTTAAAGAACTGAAATAATAAACTCTGATCTCAGCTCCTCTTACCTGAACTGTCACTTTTCCTCTTGCCGTTCCTCTTCTCGGCCTCAGCAGGTGACAGAGTCTGTCTGCCAAAATCAGCAGGCACACAGGAGGCCCCTGTAGGGGTGCTGCCGCTGCCCAGACTGGGGGTGCTGGCGCACATACTTGGCCCACCAGGGTGGCCCAGGTCTGGGGGTGTGGGCCCGTTGTCATGGGATGAGTGGGAGTGCGGGTGGCAAAGGTTGTGGCGTGTGTTACTGCCAGGTGACGGCATCTGTGGGATATGCCAAGATGTGTGGTGCTGAGGCGGGTGGTGATGCTGCTGGGAGGGCAGGTGGCCACGGTGAGGGTGGTGGTGGTGGTGCTGCCCAGGAAAGAGGCCGTCGTCCACCGGGTAGCTGGAGATGATGCAGGGCGACGGTGAGGAGGTGGAGGAAGAGGAGGACGAGGAGGCCAGGTCGGGGTAGGAGACGTGGTCCGAGCGTCCGTGCAGAGTCAGGGGAGACTGGGTGAATGCGGGATGCAGGGCCTGCGCCGGGGCGTGGGGGCTCCGCAGGCAGCCAAAGAGTGTGTGATCCATGGTGTGCAAACACACACAGCCCTCCAGGAAAGGCGAGAAGGGCGAGTAAAAAAAGGATAAAGTTACTAAATCAAGCAAAAGCAAAAAGATCACAAGCACATATCCAAGATGCTTCTCTTTTTCCCCTCGACTATCCCAGAACTTCTTCCTTCTGTCAAAAAAAAAAAAACTCAGATACTCTCGAATAGTCACAGCAGAAAGTAAAGTGTGTTTTGAAATGGGTGTCCTGTGATAATCCGGAGCATGCGGCCAGTTGCCAGGCTGTACAGGATAAACAGTTAGCCCAGGATAAGCTGCAGCAGAGCCTCTCAGATGTCAGGAGGAAGAGGGGACTGGAGCTCGAGGCTGGGAGCAGAAGGAGGTTCCTAGGAACTGCAGAACGAGGGGAGCCGGCGGAGGGGATGTTATAAATAGGGTGTAACGTGAGAGGGAGGCTGGGTCACAGACTGCATACGCGCTACTGACCACATACATATGATCACCCTCCAAAAAGCACAGCACAATAAATCTGTACTATTAAAATGGCTGAGCCTCAGGAAAGAGGGCAATTTATTTTGGACTTGGATGTGACCTCCGGTGGCCATCTTTTTCTTTCCTGCGAGAAAACAGCCTTAATGGTTCATGGGTGGGGCCTGGGGGGGGGAGGGGAGCTGGGGGGGCTGAGAGAGCGTGGAAGGACAGGGGGGAGAGGTGTCAGGGGTTAACTGTGCGTGTCACCCTGTCTTTGTCAGCTCTGACCCTTTAAAATACTGTTAGTGTTCTGGAAGCTTGTTGCTTCCATCCGAGCTCTGAGGGTTTCCTTTGCCCTTCATTTTGTCTGCTTGTGTATCGTAGAAATCCTGTTGAGTCTCCACTACTTTTAAAGGTTCATATTAGAAGTTTTATTCCAAAATAATAATATTCATTGCAATGCAAGAGGATCCAGTCTGCAATAAGGGCTCAATTTTGTCATGCAAGTACGCTGCCTGCTACTCTAAAAAAAAAAAAAAAACAAACTCCCAGGGTTCATTTTAATTTAGTGTAACCGGTCGTTTTATAGGAGTGTTTATCTTATTTTGAAATGAAACACCTCACATCATCAAATCAACAGAAGCAGATACAGGTTTGACCTTCAATATGAGGTCACGGAGTTCAAATCTGGGCTAAACTAAAAGGATTATAAACTAAACTAAAGTACTGTTTACTCAAACTGAACCTGTAATATTTTTTATCATTATTTATGAACAGCACATGCAAGCAGAAAGTTATATTCCTGGCTCACAGAGATCGACAGCAACCAGAAATGAATTCCCGGAAACGTTTCATGAGTTTGTATAAGATGAAATATTTCATCCACCTCCAACCTCAAAATACATCAAACACTCAAATCTCACACCGTCAGCGCTCTCATCAGCGTGCCGCTAAATCATTAAGGCCGTTAAAGTGTCATTTTCAAGACGTGAAGGAAGAATAAAAGCCAGCAAACGGACGGGAGAGAAAGAAAAAGATGATTGATATTATTATTACGAGTTGTAACAAGACTCAAATAAAACTGAAACAGATTTAAGGAATGTGCTTCAAATGATATAACTACAAAATATGAGCGACGAGACAAGATAAGTTAATCCTTTATTCATCCCCAGATGACAAATGTAAGCGTTACAAAATAAGTACTGATTAAAACAAACATTTAAAGAGAATAATTAAATATATATAAAATAATAAAGATATTTTATAATAAAATCATTTTTGTTTTTATCCAACCAGCGATAAAATAAATTAATTTTAAAATGTGCCGCTTCGGATCCGATGTAGCATGAAACCTACGAAGTATCTCGCAACTCAAGTTATAAAATACATGTGGTGGAGTAAAAAGTTCAATATTTGCCTCCGAAACGTCGTGGAGCTGGAATATACAGTAGCAAAGAAATGGAAACACTCAAGTAAAGTACATGTACCTCAAATTATACTAAAGTACAGAACTCTGGTTTAGGAATTGTTTACATTCAGTCACTGGTGCTGGTGTTGTAATTTCAGTTTGAGGCAAAATGACAAAGTGGTGTTTAATGTTGATTTAACGGAAAAATTATGAGGAAAATTATACAAATCTGGTTTAAATCGAAGCAATTAAAATATTTCAGTTGAATAATTTATACAGATTATTAAGATTTATAAACAGATCTGTCATATATCTTATTTATATAAAGATAAATAAATAATCACTGTATAAATGTTACTTCAAATGTTTAAAAATTCACAGCAGCAATGTGACCGTATCTAATGCATTGTATTATAATTTAAAGTATAAACAGTTCACATTAAAGTCTATAAAACAAATCAGAAATATAAAAGTTGTCTCGGTTGCTGGAGAGTCGTCGTGGCTCACGCAGGTTTTACACATCAGTCACAATAACTCCTCACTCTGGGGATCCGGCTGGACGACCCGGGCAGTGCCACAGGCGCTGCAGGCCGCCTGAGAAAGGAAATTAATTCCTCTTTGAGAGAAAATTACTTTAACAGATAGCGCAGTGGAGGCTGGCTGTAACTTTGCCGCTGTCGCCCCCCCACCCCCAGTCCCTCCACAGCCTCCGAAGGCAGCAGAGGCAGCGCAGCGGAGGAAAAGGCACCTTAGGTGAGTGAGTGTCAAGCTCTTCTACTGTTTACATTACAAATTAAGGCTATTAGCAGGTTAGCCCAGGCGATATATATTTGCTCAGGGCCTCGAGCAGGTATTAGTTCACACGTGTTTCCAATCCTGTCGCCGGTCTCACAGCAGTGATGGCCTGTGGCGTGGGTGTTTTCAGTCGGTCCTAGTGTTCGCCCCTCGTGGGCCGTTTGAGGCAAAAATCTCCCACTGTGTGTGAATGAGTCTGTGTGTGTGTGTGTGTGTGTGTGTGTGTGTGTGTGTGTGTGTGTGTGTGTGAGACTGGGTTACACTCACACATCAGGTCAATACTGGATATTTTTGTTTTTGTTTTTGCCCACTTCAGATCAGATTAGGGTTCCACATAACATCATTTTCTTAACAATCTGGGATTTTTTTAGCTTCTCATAGTCGATCTGCATTTGTTTTCCCGACGACTGAATGCAAAGAAATTTCCTTAAGAGCTGCTAAACCCGAAATAAATGTCGACAGTTTAGGTTCAGTGAAGAGTTTTAGTGTCGGACGATGGTGTAAATGCTGTTTCAGATGCTTTTCCAGTCTGGACTGAATACAGTCCAGGGGTTTTCCACACGATAATCAGGCCTGGGCGCAGCACTCAAGACGTTTTGGGCAACACCTTAGCCAAAATCGACGTGAAGAGCATCAAACCGACTACATGACAGATCTAATGCTTGTACTTAGTCCTCTTTAGCAAGCTTAATTCTTAATTAAGCTTTTTGGGTGTTGTCTGCTCTGCTTTTTCAACTTTTGGTGCACAGATATGGTTACAATAATGCAAAATTAGAATTTTCTTTTTATTTGAAGCATACTTTTTCTTACGGGACAGCGACTAAACCAGCTGCAAAGTACGTGCACTTAAATTGTCCAAAAACCTCGAGAAGACATCACTAATACAGTTATAAACTTTTATTTGGACCTGAAAATGACCTAACCTGAAGATATTTGCACAAACTCAGAATCAATGATTGTAAAACCACCTGTACCTGCCTCTAAAAGCTCATGTTTTTTTGTGACTTTGCATGTGATGACATGTGAAATGGAGACGGGAACATAAAGAGGTGAAGAGGTTAAAAACGGTGAGTAGGATCTGATGATCGAGACACCATCGCAGGGCGGTGAGGTCAGAGCAGCAGCTTTCCTCCACAGTAGACAGAAACCGAAGGTAGACCTGCTGCACAACCTGTGGCTGTCAGTCAGGCCGGCAGGAAGGATTACAGCAAACACAGCTCAGCGCCACCGTCACCAAACAAACATGCAACCACCACTTTAGACCTTTAAAGTTTACGCGGCCATTTGTGGCATGATGTGGGTTTGACTTTCACTGGAAAATAAACCTCTCTCCTTGATAAAGTTTCATTTTGCAGCAGTGATAAACTCTGACTTTATGGAGAGTTAATCAAAAGATAATATCACAGAAAATGAGTGCGGCCTCGTTATAAATGTGTCGTGGGAGTCTTTAAAAGCTCCTAAAACATTCAAATTAAGCAACACTCTACTTTAAATCTCCCAAATTGTGCATTTATAAGCAGAATAAAATGGTTTATTACACACTAGATTGCATGTGAGCAGATACACATGTGTTTATAAATGTATTTATTGATGCCTGAAACTCATCTGGACGTCTATGAGTGGACTGAGGATAATCAACAATAACAGATAATTAAAGACATTAAAGTAAAACGCAGCTGTATTTATAAAAAGTAATTCTTCATGTGTGGGGAGTCATAATGTGGATAAATACTGAGGTAAATTTATAGGTAACAAACTATTTATTACTTTATGAATCATTTCTTAAGCAGTTGTAAAGGTGTGTAAACATCAGTTCAGCTTAATAAACCATAAATAAAGCACTGAATTGTTTAATAACAGTGAAATAACTATTAACTAAAGTGTAACTAACTATTAATTTACCATTCTTATATGATGGTTATTATAAATAGTCCTTATTGCTGTGTTTAATTATGCTAAAATGTGTTACAAACCATTTATTAAATGTATATATGCAGTTTATAAATGTTAAATGGGGAGTTAAAGTAACGAGTTGCCAATGTTGGAATGTAATTACGTAAATTTACTCAAGTACAATTTTGTGGTAAAAGAACATTGATTATAATTATCACAAAAATGCTGAATATCCAATAATCAAACACACCGTATACAGTATACAACTACATACAGTGTACACACGTATAAGCTACTTTAACTTGCACTTTTGGTATTTACTGTAATAAAGTTATTTTTGATAATTAAGTACATTTACTCTCAGATACTTACTCAAATACTTATCATATGTGTCAGTTTTGCGTGTGTATTATTTCAGCAGCATATCTTTACTTTTACTCGAGTACGACTTTTGGGCACTTTTTTTACGACAACTGTCTAATTCCACATGAGAAATAGTGCAGCCTTGACATTAATGTGTCACATGAGTCTTCTAAAGCTCCTAAAACATGAAAAAGAAAACAGCAACACTACTTCAAATCCATCTAAATTGCATTTATAAGCAGAATTAAATCATTTAATAAATGTTAGATGACACACTAGAACATATATAAGCAGTTAATGTAATTATCAACAGCTAAAAGTCAGTAAAACACAGTTATCGTGTCATTAATTACTTCATAACAGAAGTTATAATTGTGAACTGCACATTAACACACACATAAATGTCCTAATAGCTGCTTACAACTACTTTACCCTTAATTTAATGTGTGTATACATTATTTTATGGAAGTTAAACAGGAGATTAATGTGACGTGTTGCCCAAAAAGTATTTAAAACATAAAAATAAATATTTGATAAATAAACAGAAGCATTGGCTGCATCAGACTGTCAGACGGACTGGATTGAACTGAATAACATTTCATCCTTTAAGTTGATTTCTCTGCCAATCTCGCTGCACTCTAACTTTAACGGCCCCCGATGTGTTATATGCTTTATTGCAGAAAGCTTTGATGTAGCTCGCAGCCGTTAGGCTATAATACGAGCGTTTAAAAAGACCCAGTGTGTGTGTAATGATTATTAGACGTTTTCCTCCTTTTTTTTTTTTTTCTCCGGCTAATATGGAAACATTTCAGAGCGTATAACACTCAGTGAGCCTCTCTTGATATATAAAGCCTGCAGCCAAGCACAGTAAGATCAGAATTGATGTGTTTTCAAACAGCAGTAAAGCCAATTTATCCTCAATAAGACTGTTGGTAACAGCAAATGTCATCTTGGTAAATAAACCTGCAGGATTTTTGGCATTTTAAAGCAAAGATTTCTGACCTGGATGGAAACGTCTGACTCTCTTCAGATATAATATTTCCACGCTTTGAAAAATCTGCTCTCATAAAAACGATAGCTGGCACGAAAGTTGGAATGAATTTAAACAGGATATCATTTAAAGATCATTGCCTATAAGTACGGGAAGTGTTTGAGGACAAAACTATTTCTGTAAGTTGCTTTCTCCGAAAACAAATAAAAATTTCACCAACAAATTTGGAGTGTTTCAGATGAAAAGCAGCAGAAGTGATGCCACCGACTGACTCATTAACACCTGCAAAAAGTGTTTTAAAACAATTGTGATTCTTCATGAACTTGCGTATCTGGCCGTGCACACGAGCTTCAGAGATGAATTACATGTTTCCTTGTTTTGATCCTGTGGCTAATAACAGAGCGGCGACAGTGACGGCGTTGCAGTGTTGAGATGAACATCTGCCGGCGGCGAGGGAACTGTCGTCGCTGCTCGTTTCCTCTCAGACTTCAGCCGCAGATTTACAGCAGTTGTCAGGAATATTGTCCTTACGGACGATGGCGGGATGTCAGTGATATACGACGAAGTGGGACAGTAAATGTTGTCTCCATTTACAGCTCGATTACATGAAGAGAACAGCAGCCTTCCCAGGGACTGACAGCATGAGGGGATAAAGGAAAAATGTTGACAGCTTCGATGGTGTCTGTTATTTTTTAAATCACTTCATGGAGGCTGCGACAGACAAAAGCCATTTTTTATTTACTCGTCTGCAGTTTGAATGAGACTCAACGGTTTGCTGTTTGTTGAAATTGTGAGAGAACGTTTCTTCTTCTGGCTTATTTTAAAACAGTTACAACACTTCAACTTTTTACTTTTGCTGAAATCAAAACTACCATTTTCTTTAACCACACTTTGCTTCAGTGAGCTGTTTAAGAGTTGCCAATCATAAGTGAAATAATTTCTAATTTATCAACGCAAACTACTGCTGTTGTGGGAAACCTTGCCGTACCAGTTTTAGAAATTTACTGTGTTCACCTAAATTAAAGCATCGTCTGGCTGCTACGGATTGACGAAAATAGATGACCCTTCTTTCAACGTGCGGCCTGCAGGACAGTGGCGGCCTCCCAAAAATATTAGGCTATGTCCTGCTTTCATTTCTGTCGTGCCAATCATGGCATGTTCTCTCAAAATATAAAACAGTTTGACTGTTATTTTTCTCCATTTCCCTTGAAATACATAGGGTCTGACTGATAACTGGAAAACAAACAGTCACATCCGTAGACTCCTATATGTAATGAAACCGCATTTATTACTCAGCCAAGAACGCTGACCGTGAGTAATGACCTCGCAACGGAGATGATTGTCCCAGTTGAGTCAGCTAGATAACTTGACCTCGCGTTACTGCTTTGTCGAGATCCATTTTGGGAGTTTATTTGTTTACTTATTAGTCTACGCTGCGAACTCACCACTTCAAAACATCTCCCGACCGAAACCACGTGGACTAACAGACTATTTGCAGACTTTGTGGTACACAGTGGAATTATGAGCCACCTCGATATTGTGCTAACTTGAGTAGAGATCTTCTGCAGCACAGTCCAAAGACATCTTTGACATCAACATTGCTGTTTCTCTGCACTCCATATTTCCCCTTCTGATGTGGAAGTAAGATGGCAAAGCCACCATGGAAAAAAATCACTGTAGGTTTAAGGAAAAATGGATTACCTCTTACTTCTTTGGACCTTGTGAGATGGATAAAGTGATCAGTCTTGTCTGCAAACAGGTGAACTTGCTTCTCCAGGAATTTAATGTTAAACCAGTCGAAACCAATTGAGACCAAACACAAATCCTACATCACATTCATGGGTTTTTCCTCCCTAAAAAAGTCAGCAAAACTTTGAGAACCCCTGATCTAATAAATTCAGATCTGATATGCACGACGAGCCAAAAATAAGCTGACGTTCAGAGACGTAAGAGCTCTCATCTGACACTGATAATATCTTTATGAACGTATATGTTATTACGGTCTCTAATACAGTCACATTGTGTGAGCCGTGCAGCTCTTAGGTGGCCGCTCTCTGTGTCTGTAATGGCCGCGGTGAGATCATCATCTATAATGGGGGGCGGTTGGAGCTGCCTGGTGTGATGGTTCCCCTCCGCCTCCAGCTTAAAGGCACTGGAGCCTGAGCAGACGTGTGTGATGCTGTGCAGGGCCTCGCACCGAGTCAGACCACACCTCAAACGGCTCGGGGTCGCCACACTAAAACCTCCATTTAGATCTGGACTTGGTACAACCGCCAAAACCAAAAGCGGCACCGGCTCCAGCCAGCCACAGTGCTAAGCCCGTTTCCTCCCAGACTAAATTTGTAAACGCCCTCCTTCATCTCACCCCCCCTCCTCACAAGCCTCGCCATCCCGAAGCCAGTTGGGAGTGGGTGCCAGGCGGGGGAAACAACGCCAGACTTCTCAATCTGTGAACGGGGCCATTAGTGATTTTTATTTGTTCAATTGGATCGCCCGCCCACCAACCATCCAACCGAACCCACCCTGCACGCTACACTTCCTGCTGCACAACACTAAAGCACATAATGTTGCAGACTCAGGCCGCTGGCTGTGGAGGAGCTCTGGCCATATTGCATCACTCCAGCGTCTCTCTGATGGTCCGGCTTCAACATGCTGTTTCAATAAGGCGAATCATTCAGAAGAGTGAAGTCAACCTTTTATGATTTTACGGCTTCCTTCTCTCTTTAGGTTCCTGAGAGTTTCTGGATGATTCCCAGAGCATTTATTCCATTGAGTTACTGTACGGGGGAGCGGCCTGGTCTCTGACTAATGTTAAGTCAATGTGTCGGGACTGGTGAATCTCATTAACACTTAATTCAGACTCAGCGCCATCAGTGTGATTTCTTCGAGGCATCGTCACGTAGTTATACCACGCTTGGTCGGCGGTGGTGTTTGACAACCACGTTTCTCAGGGCCTTAATTATAATGTGTATATTGAGAGGGACACATCCAATATCTATTAATGTCCTCTTCAAAGTAATGATATAAAAAAACTGCTCTGCTACACCCCAAAATGAAGTGAAGATGTTTGGTGTGATCTCTGCTCTTATCTGGATGATGATGATGATGATGATGATGAAGACATGTGGAGTGAAACTGTCATCCTGACGGGTGAAACGCTCCTCTGCACACTCGCTGAATGTCCCTGTTGTAAATCCTCTGCTAGTTTCTTGTTTGTCCACCCGAAATCTTTCCAATCCAGGGTGACCAGACGTCCTGAAAATTTGGCACAGTGATGGATTCAGAATCATGAATTTTGTCCTACATTTTCCCGAAAATTAGACAAAACCAAAATGTTGTAGTTGAGGCCTTATAAAACATGAAATACTGATCGTTAGACACTATTTTGGAGTCCACAGCCGGTTTTGCATTGAGTCCAGCAGTTTGTATCCAACATGTATAGCTGTTGTTTGGTTTTAACTCTGTACAGTCGTACATCAATTTAGTAAAAACTACTGCGAGGGTGTGTTATGCTGTTGTTACAGGTGTTATGGGAAGGCCTACTGAATAGACACTGTTGCAGTTGGAGCACAGTTTCTTTTTCAAAATGACAAACACTCAAGTTAATGAATAAAAAGTATTTGTATTTGAGTATTTTATGTTAAAGGTGTTATGGATAATGATTTATACACTCTTTGGCCTATACACAACACAGTAATTGTGTTTTGAGTTTTATTTCCCGATGATTATTCATGAATAAAAATAATTTTTGGGTCAAGTTCCGACTGTTTATTTTACAAATCATCAGGTGTACTAGCTTGACCACAAGGCAACACAAACAAGACTTTTCTTAATAACTTTTAACTGCTCTTTAATTTGTTAAACTCAAATTAGATTGGTCTTTAGTAATGATATTTTATTTTGTGGATCACAGAACTCAGCAAGCTAACTGATGTGAAACTGTCACCAGTTGAACCTCTCAGCTACGTTAGCTTAGCATAGCACGGCAGTTAAAACAGCTAAATACTCACCAGAGAAATAAATACAAACTCATCCTCGACAGAACTTCGACCAGTTACTGCTTATAACTGGGAAAATGAGTTAAATCGATTGAACTGCTTTAAATTCACCCTTTTAAAAACATTTACATTTACACTCTGCCTGGTTCGTTCAGCTTCGCTCTGCTCTTCCCGCGCTGCTCTTCTTTCAGGCCTGGGAGCGTTGCTGCCGTTTTCCGCTCTGCAGCGCCACCACTGACCCCTGCTGGACAAACCGAGTTACTGCATGTTGGAAAAACTTAAAAATGAAAACAATTAATTCCCCTGATTATTAGACAATTTTGAGTAAGTTACGTGGTCAGTGATGGAATGTAGCTAAGTACATTTACTCATGAACTGTATTCTGCAGTACTTATACTTGGGTATTTCAATTTTATACTACTTTATACTTCTAATCCGCGACATTTGGATGCAAATTTTCTACTTTTTTTTTTTTTACTCGACTACATTTATTGGATAACTTTAGTTACCAGTTATGTAGATGACTGTATGCTGCATCAGAGAGGAAACAGCACATTTTTACATTAATTTAACTTTATCTTATATTTGTAATCTGCAATCAGATTTAAAACGTAAATATATAAAAGAAAAACACTGAGTCTGATCATCAGAAAGATGCTGAATATAAATTTGGATAATTCAGGTTGATAACTCCAACATCAAGTGAACAGTCAATACATACATGAAAACATATTTTTAATTTGCTTTTACTCTTTTAAAAGTACATTTATTGCCTGAAAATTGGATTTAATTCTTAAATACATTAAATATCAGATATTTTAAGACTTGCTGGGCGACTTTCACTTTTACCAAAATAATATTTTTATACCATATCTTTACTTTTACTCAAGTATGACTGGTACTTTTTACAACCTTTTCAGCAGATATGATTTGAAGGTAATGTTGAGTAATGTCTCCCATTCTTTTTTTTTCTGTCAACATAAAGAGGAAATTGGGCTAATTAATATATCTGACAAGTCATAAACATGATATTGTACATGACTTCAGCATTATTAAACATTTTTTACTGCCATGTTTTGTCAGCACTGTAAGGTCAAAGAGAGAATGTGGTCTGGCTGCTTTATTACAGAAAAATCATCCACAGTGACTCTGACCAACAAACACGATCTTTTCAGTAACCTTAACCAGAGTGCCTTTGTTGGCTGAAACCACACATGAGACTCAGGATGTGAACCCCAGACTCTGGTGTCAGAGAGTCCACCACCCACCCCGACCTCCTCCCTGTGGTTCAGAGATGAGGCTTCATTCCCTCGTAAAAAAAATAAATAAAAAAAAAAGTTCTCTCTGAGTTTTATCCAGCCGGGGATTATCTCATCACAGCGCAACTACAAACATCATTTTTCGAGAAGACAGAGTTGAGATTTGTTCTGCCGACACTTCGGTTCAGGCTCCGTCAGAGAGCACACCTGGAGGAGCTGTGCTGTGCGATATCATGGAGGCTGCTGTTTGTTATTCTGCTGTGCGGTTTCTTTTACATTCCCACAGTTCACCTCCACAGGTGTTTCCACTTATTCTAAATGCCGTGTGGGCGTGACTGATCAAACCTGCGTCACTCTCCTGTTGCTGCACCTGTTCACGCTGCAGAAGTTAAACCTTTGTTGCTCTTATTAGTTCGAGTTTCTCACCTGAGCTTCAGCCTGACCAGATGTCTGAGCAGACAGAATGACTGGAAACACCTGCGTGGGTCCGCAGAGCATTTCATTTCATTTGTTATTCATTTTTACTAAGCACTTTGATTTTTATTATACAATATGAGTGTTTCAGTTGTGATTCGACCATGGTGCTCTTTCGGGGGAACACTAGTTTCTGTCCTCTGCACAGAATGTCAGAGGAAAACAATGAAAACAAGAAGCAACAAAGACAAAGCTGGCAGCAGGAGACAGAAAAAGGTTTTTAAGATTAAGAAATATCTCCTTGATCCATAATATTCAACAACCTTTTAATGACAGCTGATTAAAGCATTAGATTTAATTTCCTGTAGTCAGATAACGAAAATTAAACAATCAATTTCCTGCAAAAGCAAAAAATAAAGGTAAGTTTGTGGAGGTATATTTGTTTGTAGTGTATTGTTGCTGTCCCCCTCTCATGTAATGGGTGGATGGGCTTTTATTTTGTTGAATTCCTTTTATTTTGTTGTATTTTGGATCAGTTTGTTCTGCAGTCGATTGGTCGGATCGCAAAGTTTGTCCTTCTCTGATCTTCTTTTGGCACTTTGTGATGAACAACCGTCAGCTACAATCTTTTCCACAACCAATGACAACTTACGTCTCAAATGACAGAAATGCTTAACTGTTCTCTGTGTTTTATAATAAGCAGCTGTATCATCTCGCTGTGTTTTCTGAGGCTGCAGTCAACTCGGTGATCCTGCTGCTGCTGCTGGAGCCCTCCACACTGCGACCCGAGGACCTGAGGGTGCAGCCACCACCCGTCTGAGGTCGCAGTCGGTGCAGCGCTAAAGAAGAGTGACCTCTACTGGTGGGCGGTGAAAGGGAGGTGTGATTGTATACCTGTGTGTTCCACAGGGTTCGATTTCAGGTCCGGTTCTTTTTACAATTCAATGCATAATAATAAAGCCGTGCACATTCATAGACGGATGCTACACGCATGATTCCTGCAACATTCCTTTAACTCTTTCCTCCAAGTTACACTCAGTGAACTTCAACTTGTTTTGAATGCAGAGAAATTGTTTAAAAGTTCTTGTTCTCTAGAGTGAGAGATGACGGCGGCAACATTATAGTCAACAAAACACAACACAGTACAGCGACGGGGAGCTGTGAAGAGCTGTAATATGTTTCTTTACTTCTTTTATTCTTTGTTCTGAAGTGTTTTACTTCCTGCTCCCTCCTCCCCTCAGTGTACATCCCACACAGTTTTCTGCTGGAGGCATGTTTGAATTTCAGAACTGTTTGCTTGACATTTATCTGCCTGCAAATAAATAGCGTGTCTCTCCAGCAGCTCAAGAGTCAAGGGTTATTGCTGCTCGGTGTCAGTCATATTTAGCTCTTGCCCAACAGGAATCCGGTGACCTCTGCATATTTGGCACTCAGCGGGGTCATCGGCTGAGCCTCCGGGGAGCCGTTCTGCTCTCCGTCTCCTCTCACGCTGGGAAGTGGAGTTCCCAAGCATTTCCCCCGACTGTGGTCCAGAACAATCCCATGTCGTCGCCCAATCAGGAGACCGGCTTCAGCCGCCCGCTCCGTGTGGACATGACGCATGGCGGGGACAATAGGAGGATACAGAGGCACGCCGTATAAGTGCAAATACCCCCCTTTTGTCATGACGACAGGGTTAGATAGGTTGTTATACAGTGTAGTGTCGATTTCCTGAATTTTATTTAGTGACACCTTCATCCAGCTGTTGTTAAAAATGACGACCCCGCGCTGCAGAAACAGAATATGGCGACCTGTCCCTGATAATGTATAAAATGTGTTGCCTGTGGATCAGATCCACATGAGAGTCACGCCACAGAACTGACCGGAGCCCAGCGTTTTTTTTTTTTTTCTTCTGCTGCCTGTGTGTCGTGACATCTGTTGAAATCATAGCCTTTTTTCGTTTTTCAGCAGGACCCTGTTCCCCCGTCCTGTTTGCAGTTGCCGTGGCGACGGGGCCGTGTGCAGCAGGGTTTGGTCCAGAGCTCGCTGGGACTGAAGAGGAGGCGGCGGTTTGGACGGGATGGGCTGCATTCAGTTCCAGGGCTTTCCAGAACCTCCCAGGGGCTTCATTAAAACAAAAGGAGGAGGAGGAGGAGGAGGAGGTGGGACTTCCTGTTGGAATGTTACAGGCCAACCGTGACCCCGTAGGAACTGCAGCTTTTAAAGTGGACAGAAGGTCTGCAGCCACACTGTAGTAATATCACGAGTGTCTGTTACTGAGGCTCTTCATCAGGCAGCAGTGAGAGCCTCTGTTGTTTATTCAGAGCCACATATTGCAACGCAAACCTGCTGTCAAGTGATCCTGTGGTCAGGAAACCCACCAGGACCTCTACTGGTGACTCTCATACATGCAGCGTATCACTGAAGCGTTCAGAAACAACGAACCCCCAAGACCAAGTGACACGAAAATGCAGGTAACACTCTCTCGTGAATGAACGATTCTCTAAGGTGGAGCGAGCAAACCGATCACAAATCTCCTCTGGTGATGTAGTTCAGTGAGGTGGTTCTCTTCTTCAGTCCGGTTCAGCTCACCTTGCGAGGCAGCTCCTAAGATCATGGTGATCTTTCCAGATTTCAAGCAAATCTTTGTTTGTCTACTGTTTAAGGGACGAGCAGGTAGTGTACAGTGGAGTTATTAGAGCTTGGAGCTGAAAACAACTGCCAAAACAACGAGCTGAAAGCAGCTAAACTGCTGCTGAGAGCTGAGAGGAGCTGTGGATATGAATCAGGATACTGTAAGACTCAGCGGCACTTGAGAAAAAACAATCTACTTCTGAGATGAATGCAGAGAGTGTGCGCGCTGAAGACTTCCTCCGGCTGAGCTGGCTAGCTTCTAGTTTAGCTCTCTGCTAGCTTGAACGAGGAGAAAACGATATTAGTGCGACTCTTCCAGACTTTCTAATTGTTATTGAGTCGTGACACTCAAAAAACGTAATAAGCTTGTGGGAAAAAGTATTTTAGAGCCATTACGCATCACGTGACGTTATTACACGGTTTGGCCGCTAGCTTCAAAGTCTTGCACGCTTCCTTACTTGCAAGGAACCTAAAAGAAATAACGATGTCGCTGAATCTTGCTTGACTGTAGTGTCAGCTGTATTGAAGTCTACGGAAGAAACCCAACATATCCAGAAGAAACACCTCCAGAGAATGAAAGAACACACTCAGAGAGGAGGTCACCATCAGTTATTTAATGACCCGCCCTTCTTTTGCAGCTTCCTTGGTGGGTTTTGTTGTGGACGAACAAAGAAACCTTATTTTTTTTACCTGATGTCACAGTGACATTGCAGCTGCTATTTCCACATTTTCAACAAATGGAAGGGTTGCAACATGGAGCATGACAACATGAGCGGCTCGTGGGGGCGTTGGATCTCGATACTGTTTAGTTCCAAAACAGAGACGAAGCCAGAAAAAGCTAAGCCAGCACGTTTAAAAAAAAAAAAAAAAAAAAAAAAAAAAAGCCCAATCCATGCGTCTGCTCTGATGATTAACAATCGGATCAACTCCCTGCAGATACTCTGGAGTTGGATGTTACCAAACGGAGCTGACAAAGAAGAGAACAACACCTGAGCTCAGACGGATGCTTTAATCCAGTTCATCACGCGGCAGGAAACAATTAGGATGCTGAAACAACAGACTCGCTCAGGAACCAGTGTGGGATACTTGGACCGGAGACAGTCGTCCATGAAAATAATTTACGTTTCCATTTGTAGGTGTTTAAGACTCTCACTCGTCTCCTGCAGCGGGGAGAGTTAGTGTGTGAATTAGACCTGATCACGTCTCCGTGACCACAGAATAACGTCAGGAGAGAGAGAAGTGACAGGAAAAGAAGAAATGTTATACTGATCATGTTGAATTTTAGCCACAAAGCTGTCTCACGTTGGATCATTCTCTACTGTTCAGAAGATTAAATCAGCAGCGAGGTCATGATGGGTCACTTTCTAATAGAGATTTATTGTACAACTCTGATTTCTACAAACTATAACCGTCAAAAAATATGGCACGTTTGCACAAAGAGAGCAGAATTATTGTGTTACTGTGATGTTTTTCTTCATTATTAGCGTTCTTGCGAGTCGAGTGAATAAATAAACTCTCTGTTTCAAATTACATTCTGTGTCTCTGCGGCATATTTCTCAGCTGTTTGCCAAACACACAAACAACATCTGGAGCTGTTTGTTTTTTCTTATTGTTCATCAATTAAAAGATCTTTGCGGGCAATTTATCCCAAACCCCCCACGACACTGTGCAAACACCGAGTACCGTAAATCAAACGTACAGGAGGAGGAACACGCCGTGACACGTGACCTCAGATACACCGTGACGTTTAACAGCTTCTCATTAAGGCCGTTTTTTTTGTTTTTTTTAATGATACATTGTGTGCACGGTGATAAACTGTCAGAGCAAAAGGAAGAAAGTGATTCTAATAGTATTTTACAGCCCAGTATGTCTTTGTTAAACAAACCCTGGATATCTTAATTACAAAATCAGATGACTGCGAGGCCCCGAGAGCACACGAGTCGGCTTTCTTTTGTTTAAAGCGAAGATTAATAACCATCGACATTTGTTCTTTTTCTTACTTTTGAACATTAATTAAAATTTTACAAGACAGTCCAAAAAGGAAAAAATTATTCTTTTGGGCTGATTTTTTAGTCGTTCCATAAAATAAATAACTCTAAATTTGACCGTTCAGAGAGCTGAGTGTTGACAAACCTTTGTTTTGACTTGACAGGCGACTTTTTAAAGTGTTAAACTTTCTTTCAGAGGACTTTTCTTCACAGCAGACGTCTAGATTTGATATAACATGAATCATTTCTGTGTCACAGGGAGCCGAACACACAACACCTGTGTTTTCCTGCGGTGGCTAAACGTCTTCTGAAACTCTGAGCTGAGAAACAGGATCATATAAGACAACTGCGAGGTCGTAATATCGACATTGTACATCGAGAGTTTTGTTTTCCACTGAATTAACACCAAACACACAGTAAGCACACGTGTCCCATGAGATGTGTTATTAAAGATACTGTCTGAAAATCTGTAAATTTTTGCAGGTTTCTTAATCGAAACAATGAAAATAAAAGACTGCTTTGTTGATGTTATGAAGTGCGGTTGTATCACGGGAGTCTTCATTGTTAAACCGTCATCGCTTTCCAATGAAAGTCCGTCTACGTGACTCAGGGAGACGTTCAGGGACGAGGTAATGTTTCAAAGTGTTGCGTACTTCCCTTCTCGCTCCCTGATGGATCAACTGATGTTTCCCTGGAAGTCACAAAATAAAAAGCAGTGAAATTATTGATTTGGGTTCAAATGTTTGTTGGAAATATCATTTCATCATCGCTTTTTGACGTTTTAATGTGGAAATGTCACATTTGATATATTAAAAATGAGACTTTTGGGTTAAAAAAGATTATTTTGTCATACGAACAGTATTTACTTTGGTTGTTCTGCAGATCAGCTCCTTTTACTGTTTAAAAAACACACATTTTTGTTTGATTCAGTGAGTTACTATTGATCACTAAAGATTTACAACAGCTTCCGTCTTATTCTTGCTCTTTGCATTCAGGGTTGTCCAAACTTTCTTTTTTTTTTTCCACACAGGGACCAAAACTGGACTGAAGTGAACTTAATGTTGGGCCACTGGCCAAAAAACAAACCTCTATTGTATTGTGTTGTATTGTTTTAGAGGCAAAACGGGACCAAGTTCCAGTAATTGATTGACTTTCTGCACAAAATGTCACGTCTGCCCTGCTCAGATTCTGAAAAATAATCCATAATTATGGATCTTATATATTTAAAGTGCAGTTTTACCTACAAAAGACGAGAGAAAAGACCTGGAGGACCACAAGTTAGTCAGCCCTGTTGATAATAGTGTTGATAATGTTGACGTTAGCCAGACTTATCTGAAAGTGAAAAACAAAGTTGAACAGTAAAGTTGACATCTAAACTGTCTTCTGCAGACGTCCACCACTTCTCCTGCTTCAGTCTGACCCTTTCACACTCACCACAGCTGTTCACACACACAGTTCTGCTTCAGGTAGTCTGATTTAAACTGATGTTGGCTCCTGAACAACCAAGTGTTTCCCTCTGTACCAGACTCTGTTTCCAAAATCACAGAAATAAGACCCATATTTGCAATAAACCAAAATGATCCTTTTAGACAATCCATTTGGGAAAATTGCTCGAAATTTGCATCTCCACAGCGTCTGAGAGCAGAACGAGCTTTAATCCCGACATTAGGAGGCATTAAAAAGTGCAGACGTTGGTGTAAATACTGATGTTCTGTGATCACGCGGCTCCATTTTCCTTCTTAATGAAGTGTGTTACACAAGCGGGCCGTGTTTATCTTCCACCTGATTGATCCTTTATAAGGCGCTGATTACAACCGACTAATTGCACACACACACACACACACACACACAGACAAAAAACTCATAGGAACACACACAGAGTACATGAGTAAGAAGAACAAGAGGACACATGAGGACAAACACACAATAATAAGTGAAAATGTATGAATTAACACATGTTCACATCATGTCTGCACACACACACACACACACACACACACTCTCTCAGGCGTGGGTATAAATACACAGATTGCCTGCCTCATTCTCACACCCACACAAACACTCACACACACAGATTCCTGGATTCCAGCTCGTGTCGGCTGTGTTTACATGCCGCCATCACTTCGTGGTCTGGCGTGAGGCATCGAAAGTGATCAGAAACCCGGACCAACAAAAAAGCCGGGCCAAGCCGGAGAGTAAATAAGTAATAAATCTATCCCACATCAGCGGAACGTCTCACTGTAAACACGCTCTTAAAAACCAGTGTGTTGTGGTGTCCCGTGTGGACGGGAAGATGGCCGACATTCCTGCCGCTCTCCACAAGAAAGAGCGGGGCGATAGAAAAAGAGCAGCGAGTTTACAGGGTTTTGGCCGGTTTCTTGCGGAGCATCTGGTGGCTTTAATCACAACAAAGCACAATTAGTCAACGTCAGAGAGCCGGAGAGGAGGCGGGATGGAGGCCGCGGCGCAGGACGAGGAACGTGTGAGAAAGACAGAGGGAGGAAGAGCGGCGGTGTCGAGCCGGAGCGTGCATCAGGATGAAAATGTGCTTCCCTCCAACAATGAAACTATAATGTAGGAAATCTGCTCAGTAAGTGACAGTAAGTTCAATATCCAGACTGCCGTGGGCCGGCAGAATCAACGGATGCACACAGTGAAAATAATAAGATCAGAAACATGGTGTTGAATCTGAGGAGCTACTTTAATGTTTGATTTAAGTTTTTCCTCATTGGGTTGAAATCAGGAGGGACTGAAGGAAGAGTGTTTCAGAGGGAAACACATCTGCTGCTTTGTTGTCTTTATTTTAAATGTGATTCAAACAGTTTAGAAAATATTAAACTGGATGAAGTTGGACCAGAAATAAAATCCGTAACGTATCAAAGCTGCATACCTTGTTTTTGACACTTGGGGCAGCAGAAGCGAGCTGAAATGATCTAAATCTGTCTAAATCAGTCGCCACGATTTAATGTTAGCAGTCAACGTTTCTGCAGACCACTGATACGGTATGTCCATGATTCACATTTGTACCAAACGTGGCATATCAGGTTCACATTATATATTTATTAGCAGGCAACTAAACAGTTGAGTAACACCAGAGCCTATTTTCAGATCGCATGGGGATATTTTGAATCATTTATGAGGCGGACTGTCTCCTTCCATAATCATGGCTACCAGAACAGGTATTTAGAGCCAAACCATGATATTTTACTAATCCTAACCAAGTGGTTTCTGTGCCTGAACGCTCCCCCTCGTGGCCCAATTGTTGAAAAACGCGTGCTAAAGTGCCCTCTTGGTTGGCAAAACACCACCCCCCTTGGCTGGTTAAAACATGATAAACTGCCCTCTTGGGAGCCAAAATGCGCGCTAAAGTGCCCTCTTGGGAGCCAAAACACGCGCCAAAGTGCCCTCTTGGGAGCCAAAATGTGCACTAAAGTATCCTCTTGGGAGCCAAAACGCGCGCTAAAGTGCCCTCTTGGGAGCCAAAATGTGCACTAAAGTATCCTCTTGGGAGCCAAAATGTGCACTAAAGTGCCCTCTTGGGAGCCAAAATGTGCACTAAAGTATCCTCTTGGGAGTCAAAATGCGCGCTAAAATGCCCTCTTCAGTGGCGAGAACGCGCTGTATGTGCCCTTTTTTTTTTCTTTTCGCCCCTGCCCTTCAAAAAGTCTGTGCACGCCACTGCAGAGTATAAACACACCTGTGAGAAGAGAGAAATGGAAAATTCCACTTTTAGTAAACGTTCAGTTGAACTCATCTTTTGCAGTAACGTACTTCGTTCGCTAACATTTATTGTGCCGATTAGGGCTGAATCCGGCTATGTAGAGATTTATTTTGCAACATTTCTGCATTAACATGTCTGAAAATAACTCAACATTTGTTCTTTATTTTGTTCTCCAACAATGTTCAAACCCAGAGGAATCCACAAGTCAACAGTGACGCTCATTTGGTCGCCGTGTCCGTCTGTCTTCCCTGGAAAGAGTCAGAGAGCGAGGAAGGAAGTCGGCGAACGAGACCAAATATACCAAGAGTAAAACTGAGTCACGCAGAAAGATTCCAGTGGTTGTTCGACAGTGAACAACAGTCACTCTCCTTTTTTTTTTTAGCTCTGTTTTTGGTCTCCACCAACTCCTGAGGGAAATATCTGACTCTTCAGCTGATAAATGCTCCGCTGTGTTCACCGGACAGATGAGAAATGTGTCTGTTTGCTGTTTTTGAGCTGAGTAGGTGTTTTACTGAGGCTACATCAGAAAACAGCTGCCTGCTGTGGCTGGGAGAAGAAGAAGAAGAAGAAGAAGAAGAAGAAGAAGAAGAAGAAGACGTACTACCATGTACACTCAGTTTACAGTTGATGACCGCAGAGATCACAGGCCAGAAAGTAAAAACGATGAGCTAAAAAAGGCTAAAAAGCGAAGTATAGAATGTAACTAAGTACATTTACTTTTTGTTTTGAAATACTTAATCTTTGCTCTTTTATACTTCCACTTTGCTACATACTACAAGCAAATATTGTACTTTTTACTCCACTACATTTATGTGGTAGCATACTAATCATTAATCTGTATTTGTATTTAAATAAAAAAACATTCTGACGATTGGAAAAAATGCTGAATATCAGATTCGATATTCAAAATTCACTTCACATCGTTCATTCTGCAAAACTTTGCAAAATAAGAACCTTGAAGTCAGTTTTATTCATATTATATTCCTGAACTTTTGGACCGAGAGAGACGTTTATAAAAAGCACCCACTTGTTTTCTTTATTCTGTTTCACGGCCTCTTAACTTTAACACTCCATTTTGCGGTCTGAACATTTTGTGTTGGATGTTAAATTATATTTTGTCCGTCTCCTCTGAAATCCTCTCCGTCTTTACTTTGTCTGTCAAACGCTGTTCAAGAGGATCAACAAGTTCACTTTGTGCCTCCAGTGTAACAAATAAATGTTGCCCTCTCGTGTCCCCGCGGCGGATTCTGGAGGTCGCACACAGCATAGCGATCGTTTTACTGGTCAACATCAGGTTCGTTTAATAGAGACGGAAAGAAGCTGGGATTTCTGGGGGAGTTTTGAAACTGATCCCTGGCTCCCTTGTAAAAGTTGCACACTTTAACTGGACGCATGCGAGGAGGTGAAATTGATCGTAGCAGAGTGGGTGCGAAATATACGCACAGCTCTCGGCCACCTGGAGGTGTGTGTGTGTGTGTGTGTGTGTGTGTGTGTGTGTGTGTGTGTGTGTGACATCTAAGACACCACGCAGGTCCCAAGCACCGCTGAGAGCTGGAGGTAAAGCGAGGAGCAATAACCCCAATAACTCCTACGGCTCAAATTAGCGGTGCTTTTTTAAAAGCGGCCTCCCACGCAGCTATCACCACGTTCACCGCCGAAGACCCTAATTATCAGCCCGAGAGCCGCGAGTTCACTCCGACGACTGAACCTCGTATGTCATCGACAGACAGAACGGCCACGCCTCCCTCTTAAGAACGGGAACGCTATCGTAAAAAGGCCTTGATGACATAAAACAAAGCGATTGGCTTTGACATGGGAGGAGATTTCTGCTCATTTGGGGTTTTTTCAAAAAAGGGAACATTTTAGAATTGATCCTGTGCTTTATGGCCTGCTTCCCCCTCTGCGCTAGGTCGCTAGGATTTATTTCTGCGTCTGCACAGCAGGACATAAATCATCCCTCGGACTCTCTTTCTTCTGCTCCCTCTTTCGTTTTTCCTCTGAAACGAGGGATGTGGCTGTCTGCAGGACAGAGTCCGGCTCTCTCCCCTCCGGAAGAATTAGGCCCGCAGACATTACCACATTGTATTTTGCGGTGCATAGTTTTTCAAAAAGGGGGAACCAGTCCTGGCTCCGCCACAGTCCCTCTCCTGCGGGCCCCTCGGGCCTCTTTCCCTCACTCTCTAATTAGATTAACCGGGTCCCCAATCTGGCAACCCAGGGCTCCAATCTGGCAATCCGGCTACCTTTGCGGCGGCGCAATATCTGGTCTTAAGAGGAGGAAATGACCTAAATGTTGGTCAGCATGGTATTCTGTTACGCTCAATGGTGTGCTGACAAAACGACTTCGGTAATGAAGACGTTCAAGGCGAAGCAGCGAGGAGGGAGAGGATTTACAGCCCGGCTCTCTGAAAAGTGCTGGGCCAACCGAAGGCTTGTGGTCGGGGCAGCCATTTTGGGAGGAGAGCTGGCAGCCGAGGGGAGCCGTCGCAGGTCGGGTCAGTTCCAAAACAGCCAATTAGGCGCTCAGGGGCTGTTGCATATCAATAAATATCACCCGAGCATGGCGCTACTTGGAGGCCCACGGTTAATTTGCAATAAAAAAGCAAAAGTGGATCTCTCAGTCAGGATGAATGCTGAAGTCACTGAAATATTACCGGGCCGCTTTCTGTCCCTCTGTCGAGTCTTCGCGTGTTTCAGCATCTTCAAGTGTCTGAGCAGAAGGCTGTAAAAATATCACAGGAAGTCGTCAAAGCCCACTGATGAAGCCGAGCTCGGAGCCAAAGGTTTGAACAATTTTAGGAGCCAGCGCGCCTTACAGGACACCGTATTTCTGTCAGTACCGGCGCTCAGCCGACTGCCAGCGAGATGATTAAGAAATATAAAGAAAACACAAGAGTGAGTCTGTGCATGAAAGAGGAGGGAAAGAAGCAGTTAAACCTCAACGAGGACGGTCAAACGGTGCACAGCTTCCCGCAGCGAAACACATGTGCAGACAAGACTAATCCAGCCGTGCACTAAATTCCACAGCCAGCCATCTAGATGGGACGTGACAGTATAAAACAGAGGAGGACGTCTGGAGATTTCACTGACAGGAAGTGAGCGCTGTGAATGATTCGGCCTCGTAAATCACGTTGCAGGGGGAGAGACGCAGGGAGCCTCCAGAACGCCGTCTTTTTCATGCAAAACTGATGAGTTGATCCCTCAAAGGGTGCTGCTGTGTGTGTGTGTGTGTGTGTGTGTGTGTAGCTCCCACGCTATTACACAAATCAAGATGTTATGGCAGGTCGCGATGACTAACTTGCTGTTGTTGTGTTTGAGGTTTTTTCGTTGCGGAGAAAAATAGTTACAATCCTTCACCGTGGTCCGGAGGGAGCTGAGGCTGCGAGTCGGGGAGAGACATGTTCATGGGAAAGATCAGCTGGGGATTTGTCTCCATGGTGTACTTAGTGTGTGTGTGTGTGTGTGTGTGTGTGTGTGTGTGTGTAAGAAAGAAGAGGCAGCCGAGTTTGAGCCCGTAATATTCGGAGTAATTCAGATAAATGTTTTGGCATCCGCGTTCACGCTGAGCTTCCGTTTTCTGCCCCCGTCAGCAGATTCTTCCCAGAAATCTTCCGTCTGAGGAAGATAGTTTCATGTCGAGAGAGTTTTTAAAAAAACAAAACAAAACCCTAAGACGATGGCGAGGCGACTTCCACGGGGGCGCTGGTGACTGAGCAGCAGCGGTAGTCGCACACAGATGGTCACTAAACTCACGGCGACGTGTCCGTTGTGATTCTGGGCGTCTCGGTGGTTTGACAGTTTGTGGGAATCTTGGATTAATGAGCTGCTGTGTGTGATCACGGACACACCTCCTGCACAGCTGCGGACCATCTTTGCAATTACGTGTGTGAAGGGAACTGACTTCTCACTTTGGAATTGTTGTTCGGGGAGTTGAATGCTCGGCGCCGCACAAAGAGACGAAGCATGTAATGTGCTTGTCGTCCTCGAACTCGTCTCGCTGTGTTTTCTCTGCCCCCACAAATACACTCACGAACCCGTCCACATGTTTTCTCTCAAACTGAGCTTTTTCTGTGTGTTTCGGCCTTTCGTCCACACGAAAACTGACCTTTTTTGGAAAACAAGACGCTGACCACTTCAGGGACTGTGAATAGAAAACTCTGTAACACCAGAGAAGGCGTTTGTGTGACGCATACTTTCATCCCGGCCCTTCCAACTGAAAGCTAATCCCAAACCGGGAAATATATCATCCAATCCTGTTGTTGCATCGACACGAGCGAGATTCATGACAGTTACCTGATCTGTTGCAGCTGCAGGTCGACATCTAAGTCCACACGTAAAGGTAAATGACTCAACAGGCTGTAGTTCATATTCCAGCTTATAGGTGGTGCTTGACGGAGCATGCACATAAAGCTCGCAGGCTGTACGCAAACAGACAGTAGAAGGAGAAACCGAACACAAGAAGATGAAAATGGCTCGTCGGTTGTCCATAATACTTTTTTGCTCAGCGTGATGGCAGAGGAGCAGAATATTTTCCCAGTAACCCTGATAGGCTCTGCAGCACGAACACAAGCATGTAGTCCGCCATTGTTGTTGTTGTTGTTATGAGACATTGCAGGTTAAGAGGTCGAGGGGTGGAGCGATGGTGTCATCGATACGCAAAGTATGTGGATTCGCCGTCCACACGAGAATGCAAGGGCGAGACCAGGTTTTTAAAAGGTGCATTTACAGGATCCATGTGGACGATAGGCCAAAACGATGCAAAACGTGCATTTACACACAAAAGTGTTTCCATGTGGATGGACCCTGATAGGTGTGAAAGAAGAGGACTTCACACTGATACCAGGATTAACAAGAAAGATGAGTTTATTTCGAACGTTAGACATTAAACTTTTGCTCTTGTGCGATGAGCTGATGATGTCACAGCATTGGTATTGAGCCAGAACAGAAGTTGGTGCTGTGAAGTATAGAAGTATCACCTGGTGGATCTACACATGCAGTTCTTACGTCCCAGTGACAACTGAAACTGAAAGTGACGTTCTGGCTCTCCACCTCGTCCATTCAGGTCCGGTTAGCCCAGAATAACTGTCTGGGGGCGCTGCCAAGATGGCTGCCAGGTGGAAAGTCTCGCCTAACAGGACTTTAAATGGGACCATAATTCACTCAATGAGCAACATGCTGTTTAGAAGAAGACTTGGAACGAGTGACTGAGACCAGAACCGCGTTAGGAAATGCCCCTTGATGCTGGATTTCTGACTCGGAAAGTCGAACCAACCCGGACTACGATACCCAAGATGGCTGTGAAAGCTGAGGGACAAAATGTTTATCTGCTCTTCTGTCTTCTTATTTGTGTCTCAGTCTTTAACACAGTGCTGTCCAACTTGTTGTTGTGCTGTTGTTAACTGGTATTTATAAACTTCCAAGTACATTTAGCTGCTAATACCATACTTTTCCAAGGATCCAAGATGGCGGCGCACACAGATCGCGAAGCCCTGTTTCTCTCCAGATGTCAACACACTTTTCCTGAAGTAAAGGATGTGCATACGTCCCCCAGCGCTGCTGATCACATGACATCCTGCAGGTGGAGCACTGATCCTGATGAAGTTAACACTTCCGCAGCTCCACCGCTGATGGAGAGCCGCTAATCAGACGCGTATTAATACGGAGAAGACGTAGATCTTAACTTCGTCTTGTGTTTGTGTGGGTGTGAGCCGTGACGGATGGACGTCCTGTCTCTCCGGCTGGAGGTGGGCTTGATCGAGCGTCGCCGGAGGAGTTGAGGAGTAAAACAGAAAGCAGCCGTTGGGATGGATGGATGCGGAGAGAGGAGAGTCTGCTGATATTTCATCGTCTGAATCAGGAACAGAGCTGCAACATGGCTGTCAGCATGATGGAGGTCCTGCAGAGGAGGAGGAGGGCTGAACTCAGATCCACAGCTGCTTCCAACTACCGACAGGACTCCGCTCGCAGCTTCAGCTCCGTTCAATTAACTTTATTGGCACCAAAGTAAAGACGAGCGTTCCACAAGTCAAGATAAGACTTCAGCGTCTTTCTACTGAATCTCTTCCTGTTTCTCAGTTGGCGAGTCGCTCAGCAGCTCAACGTCTTTCTTTCTTTTTCACTTTTTGTTTGCTTCGTCAAACCTTTTGTCTTTCTATTCCTCTTTTCACTTCTGTCTCTCTTCTTTCTATTCCTTCCTTAAAGTTTTATGCTACTGTCTCATTGTTTTTCAGTTTTTTCTATCTTATATTTTCTTCTTTTCTTCTGTCTTCCTTCCATCTTTTGTTTCTTTCAATCTTTGCGTCCTTCCTTCTGTTTTCATGATCGTTTCCTTCCCTTCTTCTCTATTGTTTGTCTCTTTCGTTCTCTTTGTTCTCTGTCTTTCTTTTCTTCCATTCTCAATCCCCTCATTCCTTCTTCCTATTTCCTTTCTTGCTTCCTTCCTTCCTTCCCTTTGTTTTTATGATCCTGTGATACCCTTCTTCTTCTTCTTCTTCTTTTTCTCTTCCTCTTCCTCTCTTCATCTTCCTCATCGTCTCTTCCTCTTCTCTTCTTCTTCTTTTGTCCCTCCTCTTCTTCTCCTTCTTTCTCTTCTTCTTCTTCTCTTCTTCTTCTCTTCATTTTCATCATAATCATCATCATCTTCTTCTTCCTTTCTTCATCTTCTTCCTCTTGCATCCTTTATCTTTGCCCCAGTTTCTCTCTGTTTCCAATCCCTCTTTCCTTCCTTACATCCTTCCCATATATTTCTTCCCAATTCATTTTCTTCCGTATGTCTTTCCATTTTTCCATCCTTGCATCTTTCCGTCCTCACTTTGTAGACTTTCCATCCTCTCCTCCCTGCTCCCTCCTCCCTCCTCCACAGTAACTATGAATAAGTGTTTCTCATCTTCTCCATAATAACACGAACACTTAAACTCTCCACACTGTCCCGTGTTGTTTCAGGACATCCTCATTTATAAAGTCCATTACAGTAAAAACAGAAGAAGAAGACGGAGAAGACACAGACGCCCATCGACTGATGACTCACTCCCTCCCGTTCTCACCGGTGATGATGGAGCACCCATTAACCCGCGGCACCCGGCCGCCTCCGAACACAAATAATCAGCTCTGATGTACCGGCGTGTCCTCCCACCGACATAATTGTAGAAAATTGTTGGACCTAAATTGGACCAATTCACCCTCTTACTAAACTCTGTCTTCCATCTGATCCGCCTCTCTGGCACCGGTAATGTAGACAAGGTTTGGACCCGAGTCCTGCTGAGTGAACGAGATTATACGACCAGAGAGAGACACTGACTCTGCAGACAGACAGAGACGGAAAAACTGTGATGAAGTGCATTATTCAGGTGGATTTAAAGGGTAGTTCTGGTGGTTTTTTTTGCCTGAGCTGTATTTTTACATAAATCAGGGTTCCCGCGGGGTCTTAAAAAGTCTTAAAAGCATTGAATTTATGAATTTGGAAATAATACCTTAAAAAGACTTGAAAAAGTCTTGAATTTTGATATCTGGGTCTTAAATTTTGTGCTGTATGAAACTTCTCCATATCGCATTTCTCGTCAAAAGTTTAATTTGTCAACCACTATTATTTTGATCAACTAACATAAATAAAGAGCGGCGGAACCATAGACTGTATGGGCGGAACCAATAATTGCGAACGCAACGCAGCCCCGGAGAAATTGCTCAGAGCACGTCACTGAAGAACTCCCTGGCTGTGTCCGAAATCACTCACTACTCCCTATATAGTGCACTATGTTGGACTCCCTATGTAGTGAGTAGGGAGTAGGGAATGAGTGGGTGATTTCGGACACAGCCCCTCCATCACCGCCGTGTTTCCTCCAGCTAACGTTTGCCAGCCAGTTGCTCCTGCTGCCGCTCCTGCTATGACCGCAGCTAATGTTAGGGGCCGTCCAGACGGCTGCAACCGATCTTTTTTTCCTCCGTCTTCCTCCTCAGCATCAAGAATATTTGAGTCCGCAGAGATCCACTGAAAACGACCGAAAACGCTGTAGTTCATATTCCAGGCCTATAGGTGGCGCTTGACATTCACCAAAAACGGAGAAGAAGACACGGAGCATGCGCAGAAAGCTTGTGCGCTGTAAACAGACAGTAGACGGAGAAACCAAACACAACAAGAAGAAGATGAAAACGGCTAGTACAAGGAAACCAGAATCGTTTGTGTGGACCGGAAATGAGGTCGAACTGCTGCTGCGACTCACACTCAACTAGCATGTAGTCCGCCGTTGTTGTTGTTATGAGACGTCGTGGGGTTCAGAGGTCGGAGGCTAGAGGTTGAGGGGTGGGGCAATGGCGTCATCGTTTCGGAAAGTATGTGGATTCGCCGTCCGCATGAAAACGGGAGGGCTGTGTTTTCGGATTTTTCCACCCTGAGACCCGATGTCAAAAAAGTGCATTTTCAGGATCCGTGTGGATGGTCGGCCAAAATGATGCAATACATGTGCGTTTTCGCAAAAGAGCGTTTTCGTCTGAAAGCAGAGGTGTTGTGCACTCTTCACACCATTGCCAAACACCAGTCCTACAATGGAAACAAGGGTAATAGTTGATGGGGCGCGTGGTGACACCCCCTCATCCCTTACATACCCACAGATTTCTTTATTTCTTTATTTATTTTATTTAACCAGTAAATCACATTAAGTCATCTCTTTTGAGTACTTTGAACGTCTTTTGTTTGTTGATTAAATGAACACTCTGAAATTCAAGGATTTCATTCTTCTTTGCCGGTAGGGCTGTGAAATAGGCCGAGAAATAGGTATTAATTTTTGATATGAATGGTCTTAAAAAGTCTTAAATTTCACTTGAAGAAACCTGTAGGAACCCTGATAAATATGGGGTCTAATTCACCAATTGGTAAAGAAAAAATTGATAGATAAAAATATTGGAGTTGGTCCAGAAGATATTCTTAGTGAGTAATTATGGAAAGAAGTTAAGAGTAGAATAGTTTTTGTTCCAGAAACAGCCGTTATGTTGCTCCGTTCAAAGCCACCAGACTCCATTGAAGAAAACAGTCGTTTTAGGAGTTGCAGGTCATCCTCTAAAATCCTTCCTGCTGTATTTGGGGATTTGTGATCGGAGAGGCTTCTACTTCATTACACATCAGAGGAAAATCAGTTTATATTTGTGCTGAGATTTCTACCTTTCTCCTGACATTCTCCACTTGATCCGGCAGAATTAAAGTCCGGCAGAACACTTTGAACTGTAGATTTTTAAACATTTTACTCCTGAAGATTTAAACAATGAATGTAAGACTCTTACATGTAATGCTGTAGGGGTGCATGATATTAATGGCACGATAAATGCTTAGAAATGAAAAATCGACGTCGGCCCAAAATGCTAGCTTCTGTCCAAATGGCCGCCTTGATGGTTCGGGTCTCACCTCTGAATTTAAGCACACCTGGAGATATTTACAGCCGTTTTTGTGGAGACGTAGCCGGTTGTTTTTCACAGGAAGCTGGATCATCTCAGAATCAGGAATTTCAAGACAATCTATGATGTTTCTGTCACCTGGACTCAGTGGTTTCCGTGTGTAAACACAGCAGAGGCAAAGAAAACCTGAACAGTAGAAATTGGGAAATAAATGTTGCGTTTTTATCTTATCCGTGGTTCTGCACACACACGTGTGCGATATTGCCAGATTTCTCATCACAGTGAATCCTCCAGGCCTGCTCGGATCACTCCGGCTCTTTCTGTCTGGATCTGAGTTCTTGCTGCGGCTCATTACCTCTGTGGCAAAGAGAAACTTTTTATCCTCGACTACTGAATGAAACCCTGCCCTCATCTGCGGCAGATCGTCACAACATCGCCTCTCAACACCAGGTCGCCCGCCACACGGTTGTGGTCGACCACAGCACCACCGTGGGGCCCGTCCACATGTGCCGAGGCGGCGGCCGGGCAGATGAAGCTTCGCGCTGGCGGAGGTTGTTTCAGTCGCGGCTGTCAGCGAGAGATCCCACGTCCTGCTGAGTCTCATTTATAAAGCCGAGCCTCAGCTGTGTGCGGACCAGTGACAGCTCAGGAGGGGAGAAATGTGGAATTCATCTGGCCCTCAGGAGCACTCAGCTCAGGGGCCCGCAGGAAGTACGTGGGAGTCGGTACGAGGGGCCGGAGAAGGCAGAACAATAAGAAATGTAACGGAGTTGTTTGGTGTTTGAACGGCAGCAAACACGACTGAATCAATTCAAGTTGTTTTTCCAACTGTGTCATGTTTTCCTAAGGCTTCTGTTGCCTTCAAGTGCTGTGGGAAATCTTATAATTCTACAGTGAAAGCACAATAAACGCCTTAATTTTCTTATTGTTGCCAAAAGTACCAAATAATCACCAAACATCCAATCAGCTGACTTCCTGGTGTTTTAAAACCTGAGTGATCACATCAACGAATAAAACTAAAGGCATAGCAACAAATATCAGCAGTACTCAGTGATAACATTTAGCATTTTTTACATAATTGTATTATTTTTTTCAGCTAAACAATCATTTCTGTTTAATAAATGTCCTAATTATTTATCATAAAACCTGTTTTATATGTAAAAACCTATAAATTAAAAAATGAGAAGAGAGACTTTAAATGAAGGGGAATATATATATTACCCTAAATATATATTATATTATACCTGTCCCGGAAGCAGGACGGATTTTTTTTATCTTCAGAGATTTCCGTCTGGGAAAGGCAACTCAAATGTCCCAACCTGTTTTAGCGTCCTGGAGTTTTTGTTTCTTCAACAAGTCACGCTCCTGCGATTTTTCTTGCAAAAAAATAAGTATGATTATTTAGCCTTTATCGTGGTTATTGTGGTTTCCAAACATCTCACAATACAAATTGTGTGGCAGGAAACAGGAAACATCAGCCACACGCTCTTCTTTGTCTTCCAACCCGGTCATTTTTTGGCTGCCACACGAAACGCATAAAGCCCTCTACTGCCAGGTTTGTCCGTTCTGGGCTCCTGTAAACATGGCGGTGCAACATGGCGGTGCAACATGACGACCTCCGTGGACGAACATACCTATGAATATTATATTCCATTTCTGACGAGTCTTTCTGCTTGATGCCACTTAAGAGAGGACAAACATTGCTGGGCTAAAAACGTAGCCTGCTTGCTAGCATCAAACAGTGTTCTGGAGACCTTAACCCCTCGAGAGCGGATTGTTTATATGGAAAAATATCAAATACATATTTACACAGTTTTTCTTCCCACCAAATTACATAGTGCACCTTTAACAGAAGTCGTTTTTACAGTTTAAAACTGGAAATAACACATAACAGCACATCTTTAACAACAGTAGACTACTTGTACAGTAAATGAAGCTTCATTACAACACTGCTAACACCTGCCACAGCTGATTTCATGCACTTGGGATCTGATCGACGTTGACTTCACGCTGCAGCTGCAAAAATCTTCGCACACAGCAGAATATGACCTACAAAAATCATGATGCAAATTCACAGGGAGCACCTGAAGGCAGCACGGATCCTTATCTGATCAGCAGAGTCACTCATCATATCACAGACCACTGAGGTTTCTTCACTTCCCAGAAGTTTAGGGGCTTTTTTTCTTCTCGATGGCATCATAGCAGAAGCAGCGTGTGTCATTAAATTTCCCCTCTGTTGGATTTTCCCTTAACCTCCTCCAGACCACCGAAATCACAGTTTAACCTCCCCGAAATTCAGTGTAAACTCACGTCTCCGCGCGCTGACATCACCCCCAACATGTTTACTCTGAGCTCTGATCTCACAGCGGTCGCCTCAGCATCCATCTGCTGCTGCAGCTCAGTCTGAACCTGACGGCTCCTTCTGTTGCAGAACGTCAGACCAGATAACTTGCGTGCATTTGTTTGGATTTGGTGGTCAGACTGTGGATCGTTTGCATGAAAATCCACCGTGAAATTCAGGATTTGATCTCCACCAGATGGCACCACCGTCCACGAGTTCAGGTGCCACCAGGCCAAAAGGGGTTTTTCAGTTTGCATTACATTTTTGTTGGCGTTGGTGGGAATCTGCGGAAAGCCAACCCCGACAGTGTTCAACTACAGCAACACAAACGGGACGCTGAAGTCCAAAAGACATCAGAGTGAGTTTCATCATGTTGCTTTCGGGCTGCGGCAGCCAGAAGTTGTGGCTTCGCAGTGACTTCATGAGGTCAAATTCCTGAACACCTTCC
This sequence comes from Diplodus puntazzo, assembly GCA_963678695.2. Taxonomy (NCBI): domain Eukaryota; kingdom Metazoa; phylum Chordata; class Actinopteri; order Spariformes; family Sparidae; genus Diplodus; species Diplodus puntazzo. The sequence goes on along the minus strand of OZ023160.1, from coordinate 4,645,777 downwards.
CGCCTGTATTATTGTCCTTGGCGTTGGTCCTCACGGAGCTTCCTGACCCGTCCAAAAGCCCTCATATTCTTAGTCTGCTCTTTTGACCCCCTCGCTCTGTTTGTTTGGTCTCCAGGAAGAAGAAGTGCTTTCTTGTGGTTTTCTCTCTCTGCGAGCTCCGACGTGAGGCACCGCTGGCCCCGCGACGGGACGAGGCGCTTTTATTGCGATCCAGATTTCGGGGATCCTTTTCGGCCAGGAGGAACTCGGGCACAGGAATCTAAATTTACGGTTGTCACATTCATTTCAAAACCAGGGCACGCTTACAGAAATACCCAGAAAAAAAACCTGCAGTGAGTGCGGTTGGGTGGAAAAGCACACAGATGTCGCTGTGAGCGGCAGCGGGAACGAGCTCGGGGTGCTCAAAGTGCTGCGAGTCTGTGTTTTGTAACTTTATACTTCGACTCCTCTGCATCACAGAGGCAAATGTTGTACTGTTTACATTCGTCTGACAACTTAAATTACAAGCTGCCATTCTTTTTTATGTGTTTTTTGGCCTTATTGATAGGAGAGGTGACAGGAAAAGGCCCACAGGTCAGACTCAGACTCCCGTTCTCAGAGGACAGGGCCCCGATCCACCGACAGAGCTACTGTGCTGCTCTGATCGCTGTTTTCCAAACGCTTCCTGTCCAGCTAGAGAATACGAACATGCTGAACAGTACAGACAAACTTTGCTGTCCAGGTGGAGCAATTTACCTTCATCCTCATCAGTGTGATGTTCACATGAACTTCCTTAAAAAGAACAACTTTTGGTTGTTCGCTGAGCGTCAATGATGGTGACCAGGTTCTTATATTCCTGCTGCACTTCTACCACTACAAGGCCGTTCATCTGACCGTGGTTCCCACCAACCTGATCGACAGGTAATGTATGTTTCTTAATCTCACTGTGCTTGTGCGCCCGCCTGGCTGTTAACGCCAACACCACCAGCCCCTCCTCGGACATGAAAGTCAGCTCGTATACATGCAATCTGACGATGATGGTGAAATGTACTGTAAAGATATTAAAATGATGCGTACGAGATGTACACATTTTACGTAACGGTGGCTTGCAGGAGTGTAAAAATGCCAATATTTTATTTTGCGGACGTGACTTCTCAGAGGACATCAACACTACAAACATATGATGATCTCATGGAATAGATAGTCAAAATTACACGGATTAGTTTAAATGAATTGAAATGCAATATTTAAATGAATGCAGCAGTAATATTTATCTAAAAACATCAGGTTTAAAACACTGACAGAGAACATTCGCCTGCACAGACTTTCACTTGTGTTTTCACGTTGTGTCATTAAAAAGATCTGAACACTGAATATATGAAGGCCATAATCAGAGCTGCTGTCTGAGCCGGCAGACGAACAAGTTTTAGCATCTGTCCAAACAGGAACCGGGTCCGAGGTATCAGCCTGCGGCTCTGGTTAACACGAGCCCGGCTCAGACAGAACCACGTCACAGCAGCTACAACAGCTGTCACACCGGAGCAGATAACATGGAGCCAAATACAGAAGACAGCAGGAGGGAGAGGAGGAAGCTTTACTCATGATCACTCAGGAACGGGAGAATAAAACAGAAGACTGAACTTCAATACAAACTGAACTGACGAGGTGCAGGTGGAGAGAGGTGGAGGAACACAGGTGAGCGTTAAATAATAGAAAAGCACAAAGAGCCGGCTGATCAGATGTGAGACAGGTGTGGAGGGAAAGTACAAGAAAACAGGAAGGAAACAGAGTGAAAGACACCAGAAAACACATTAAAACACAAAATAAAAAAGACAGAATCAACACGACCGACAACAACCACTGCAAAATCCAAAACATCAGGTCTACCTGCTGACCACCACCTGTCTCACCTGTCGACACTTAAACTGACATTTACTCAGGACAAATCTCCCCGAGTCTGAGAGGAAAACACAACACGAGAGTGAAAACCTGTTGATTAACTGAAAAATTGTAACCTTGTCCAGTTTTTGTTCCTTTTTACAACCTTTTCTGGGAATAAGCAACACAATGACTTTATGTATTTTGCATCATTCCTCTTTCTGTGAATGTCGTCTGTCTTTTATTGTGAAGCAGCAATTTAACACTCAAAATAAATGTACTTAGCAAATATTAAAAAAAAGAATAGATAACACCTGATTGGCCTTTTGTTCTTATTGTCCCCACAAAAAGTAATTAAAGGACAGTTAAACTTCCAATCCATTAAAAACAGTAAAACCTCCACATTTCCCTCAGCTATCGTTATAAATTCCTGTTTTTGCAACGCAGAAAGTTTCTCTTTCTGCAGGTTTGAGCTCCAAACTTCTGAACGTTGCAGGTCCACTTGTGAAGTCCTTGTTTAGACCAGTGCAGTGATGCCGCCTCGTGGAGAAACACTGTCCAACACTCTCCTCACACAGGACTCTTTCACCATGTTGTCCACCAGGTGTCGCTACACGCAAAGGCATCCATCATGTGAAACTCTTCACCAGACACACACACACACACACCTGATCACTGGACCGAGCAGGTTCCAAACATTCCTGACGTCTCTTCATCCAGACTTTAATGTCCTCCACTCTTCTTTCAGAACATCCACTTCGAGTTAAGATGAGCAACTTCTCACATCTGATTATTTCACGGCAAATAAAAGTGTATTTGTTCCAAGTGCTAGTTACCATACAAACCTCAGGCACCATGGAAATTGAAATAAGTTGCACAGTTATGATGGTTTCAGATCAATGACAAATCAAAGAATGAGAAATCTTTAAACTGACCATAGTGGAGTGAGCGCAGACTGAGAGTTTCAAACAAAAAAACTAAAAACATGTGAGTGTAAAAGGAAAGAACCAGCAACATATGATCAATAAATCCCGTGAAACGAATACAATGAAAACACTGCCGTTTATTTTTGACTCGATCACGCCATCCTGCTGCTGGGAACTCTTCACTGAAGCGCCGAACGTGGATCAATCCGCCGCCGAAAATAGACCCGAACAAATTCACTCATTCGTCCGGCTGTTTCAGGGCATTACTGAACCTTTAGATTTTTAAATGTTTCTTCATGTTTGTGACTTGAGTTTTAAAGATGTTTTGCTTTATTGGGGTGACAGACAGAAGAGGAAAGTCAGACGACACACCCAGAGGTGCAGTCAGGACACAAAACACCCAGATGGGAAACAAGTTAAAAAGAAAACATCCTGATTAAAGGAATGAAAAAAAAAACCAAAAAAAAACACAACAGATGCAACATTAGTTGCTTCCAGCTCTCAGGGTGCGTTACACTCTCAGGAGGAATCCCTGAAACACAAGCGCGAGTTGTGAGGAGTTGATCACAGGACTCTGAGGACGGAGCTCCTCTCGCCTCGGGCGGCTCTCTATCAACAGTCGGAATTCCACCGGGCGGCAGAGGACGAGAGAGGCGCAGGAAACTGGAGATGCCCTGGAAGTGTGAGAGGCTTTTCCACGGAGCGCCGAGGCCTTTGTGGCCGTCTGAGGAATGTTCCGGCATCAACGCTTTTAAAGACTCTTTGATGTTCGGCGCTGTTTTTCCCTCCTTCCTGTGACGAATACGCGATCCTGACGCCGGCTGCAGGCACCTGGACGAACACACTCGCACTCGGTTAATGACGTTTTGTTGTGCATCAGCAGAGACGGAACCTCACACAGTACTTTTACTCAACTTATGTACTTAAACATAGTTTTCTACTTCTACACAGGAAACATGTCCACTCCAGCCCTCTGACAGTTGAAATCTTGAGTTTATCTTTAAACTTTGCTTGTTCCAGCCTCCTAAACGTGAGGATCTGCTTCTGTTTTTGTCCTTTATGACATCAAATAAAGAGTCTTTGGGTTTTGGACTGTTGGTTGGACAAAAGAAGCAATTTGAAGAAGTCAGTTTGGGAAACTGTGCCGAGCAAATTTACAAATGCTTTTTGACATTTTTGACACCAAAAGATGAATCGATGATGAGAATTATCATTAATTGCATCACTGCATGACATAAATATCCCTGTTGTTGGTGCAGTTTGTGCATGATTTGAACTGGATTTCAACAAACAATAAAAAAAAGCGAATGAGGAGGATTAAAATCCAAGAAGATTTATGTAAGTACGTGTTGATTGATGCAGAAGGACAAGAGTGACTGCGATATCTGCCCGTTGTTTAGGATTTCAAAATAAAACTCAAAGAACATGAAAAAAAAAACATCTTTATTGTGCCAAATGTATCGTTTTAAATAAGCAGCAGTTATGAGGTACAAAAATAAAAGCACCCTCTGATTACATGTTAGTGTTTCAGTCACTTTATCCAGAGGTAAGAGCAGTGGTTGTGTCACGATGCAGTAGTTTAAGTTAACAGACCGTCGATGGCATGAATTCAGATACGGGATTGTTTTTGGTTTTGTTTGTCTGAGATGTAACTTCCTCTTTCATTTACCTCCGGAGAACAACGAAAAAAACCCCGCTGGTCACTTTACAGACGCATAATTTAGAGGAGGACTTTGAAAGACGTGTGTGTGTTTACCAAGCAGAGAGGATTCAATTAACGCTGCATTGTGGGAAGTGTAGTAGTCATAGAGGTTGACCAACACTTTGGACTCAAATCAGGACATTTCAGCCGCTGTAGCTTTGATTTCACCAATTCTCGTTTCAAGTCGGCCTCTTGAAAGTCCCCGGACTTGGAAATTGGGAATACCCCTTTGACTCTGCTGTAATTGATAAAGAGATGGATTTGAAAGCAGGATAAACACCATTGTCTCATCCCTGCAGTGGCCATGAGTCACACTGAGGGGATTTTCTGTGGATGCTTGTTTCCCCCTCACGCCTGCAGAAGCTGTCCCACCAGGGCGGGGCTCCTCTCCCGGATCAGGGCTGACGTGATCTCGGCCACCTTCAACACTGACCTCTCCCAACGCTCGGTGTCCTGAGAGGAGAAGAAGAGGAGGAGGAGGAGGAGGAAGAGAGAGGGTGGTGACTTGTTAAAGAACATAAAATTAGAGACAGACACGCTAGCAACATGCCACCTCGCTCATTAGCTCAGTAGTAAGAACCCTGCAGTAACAATCGAAGACATCGACACACACAGACTCACATTTGTTCATGTTTATCTTCCCTCTGGAGAGTCACGACTCTGTTTGAGTCATCCGAATGTTTGTACACCAGCGTTTTTTTCAGTTTATGAGGCCGACAGCAGCATTCGGTTAGCGCTAGCAGCCGGTTCAAACTGGCGGGTGGGAAACAAATCCAAACCATACGCACGCTGCTCAGAAACAGAGCTGTCAGGACGGAGTTACAACATCCATCAGAGATTTGAGAAACGGTAAAGAGGAAGTCGGGAGGGATCCAAATTTAGCATCAGCTGTCACTTTCTTGACGACACTCGTAAAAAAAATACCCTGGATTCTGAACGCTCGTCATGAGAGAGAAATCCTGTTTCTGTTTCCCTGCTGGAGTCAGCTTTAAGGTCACATACACCAAATTCACCACATTTCATTTGATTGTAAGAATCACATGATCTATCGGAGGATTTTCGTGACTATCGGGTTATTTTATGGCTCGCTCAATCGACAGACGGAAGCAATTTTCCAACAAGGGGAGAGCGAGGGGGGATGCCACAGAATCAAGGCACTTTCTTTTTTTCACAGATTTGTGTTAATGTCAAGTCCTCTGAAGCTTGTGAACCAATAAGGCCCACTTTGAGATTTATGGTGCATGATATTGGACAGATCTACACTGAACCACACGCAAGACTAAAGGAGACCATACATTCTCTCCAGGCGGACTTCACTGTTGTGGTTGTTTTGCCTTCGTGATTTCTCTCTTCTGTATCTCTTTCTTCTTCTTTTTTTCCTCCGCAGGCCGCCTGCACAATGCACTTTTAATGGTTTTCACTCCCCTGACTCTGTTCCCTGGGCTACAGCGACTCCCTTCTTTGATTTAGTTTCTCGATGAGGCCTAACAATGACCTGTTTTCCATCTTTCAAAGCGGCTGCAGTTCAAGGAGCTTTACTTTGTTTTAACCACAGGCTGGTTGCTCACAGAGATTTATGCTTCATGCTCTACCTGGACTTTTTCATAGATGGACTTTAATAAGGCATTACTAAACGCTTTTGATGTAGCAGCATGCACAACGAAGAAAATATGAAAAAGATTTTAATTTCTTTGAAACTTTTAAAGATAAAGCATCGACCACTGCCAACACAAAAATGATGCATACCACAACAGAAAGACGAAAGGCCTGGGATTGATTTCAGTTTCTGCAATGAGCTTAAAGTTTTACAAACATTAGCTCCGTAGTCAAAAACCTAAAACATTACAAGTTCTAGGATACGTCTGTTTTACATATTGGATCTTATTTTCACTGGTTTGGTAAATGAATTGTTTGCTTAGCTTTTAGTTCTTGTACAGCACACACGCAGTTTACAATGATAACAGCAGCAGATCGTCGAAATCATGACATAGTCTTGACTGGTCCTTGATTTGAGACGAGGTAGACGAAGCAGACTTCTCATTTCGAGCCATCGACGATTGATTGTTGCCGGCTGAAATGGTGGCTGTCCTTTGCAGCTAGCTAGCCGATTAAAGGTGCCATATGTGAGAAAATGAGATCTTTGAGTCTCATTAAATACTTGTCAAAAACAAAGACACTTTTAAACGGTAGGACGGGTCAGCTGCCGTCCCATTGGTCAATTTTTGACTTAAATTTGCACTCGATGGCTACATGTATGCTATCGTGCTAATATCTGAGGTTAAAGCTGCACGTTCCAGGCGAAAAATGCCAGACCAGACTGATATTTTGTTTGAAATTAACTTTCTTTGGGGCGGCTGTAGCTCAGGAGGGACAGTGAGTTGTCTCGTAATCGGAAGGTCGCTGGTTCGAATCCCAGCTCCTCCCAGCTGCATGTTGAAGTGTCCTTGAACAAGATACTGAACCCCAAATTGCTCCTGATGAGCAGTTGGCACCTTGCATGGCGGCCTCCACCATCAGTGTATGAATGTGTGTGTGAATGTGGCAAATCCAAAGTGTTGTAGAGCGGCTTTGACTAGAAGCACTATAGAAATATGAGTCCGTTTACCATTTTTTTTGGCAGTTTACTGTAGTTTCTTTGACTGTTTTTACTTTTAGGATGAAGATTTAAATGTAGATAGTCGCTGATGTGCTCTGTGGCCTTGGAAGAAATGCTAAGTTACTTTTGTGCGCAGCAGGATGGTTGAACAGATGTTCTAACAGTTGCAGACAAACACTATTTCATCCATTCCTTACAATTTTCCTCTTGCATCTTTGGTGTCGCCAAAGCAATAATAAAAAAAAAGACTTTCAAAATGAAGAGTATCCTTCACGGCGACCCCGGGCACACTGCCTGAAACCTGACAGGCCGGTAATGTCTCGCTGCAGCTGAGCTATGATTGCTGTCCAGGGAAAGTTTCGTAAAAGGAGACAAAGCTTGAAAGTTAAAAAATAAAAAGGAAATTCAATTGTTCAGGATCAGGAACAGTTCAGACAAACTTATCTACCAGTCTGGACGAGAAAAACGAAAGTGATCGCTCTCAAAATGTGTAATTTATCTCTAATTGCACATCAAAAGTGTTAAATACAACTGTGGTGAGTCTGGTAGTAAAACTTGGGTACTGATTTCATTGTTCAACTGTTTTTTTTTCTCTTTGTTTGGCAACATTCTTGTTTTTTGAGTCTGTCTCTCTTTGACTTGTCGCAGCAGCACAGGTGCAACTACTGTGATGAAATTAACAACGGCTCTGATCCATTCGGGTGTTGCAGTGAGCAATGACAGTGAGCCAGGATGGACAACAACAGAGGCCTGGGACCGAACCACCTAAATGGAATGCAGCCTTTATTAACGTTATTAATTCCACTTGTCTTTTTCCTGCTATGAGACGTCAAAACGTCAGTTCTGGCGAGGACGATGTTATCAGAGGAGAGACGAATGACGCCAAAACGTACGAAAACTCGATCCAAGTTGTAATAAATCAGAATAATTATCCTTTTAAAACAGGATTGGATCTGACTTGTATTATTTCCCTGAAATAACACCAACCGAGCTGACACTTTCTCTTCTGGCTCCGGTGCCGGTTCTATCAGCCAGCTCTCGAAAGGCAGATTTACTTTTTAGTGTAACAAAATGATTTAAGAAGACTTAAGAAGGCTTTTCATAAAGCTTTTAATGTCCAAACTTCCACTGAGAGGAACATTAAAACATATTAAAATTATATCCCGCTAAAATGACAAAACAACGATGATTTGTGATCTTGAACATCCGATTTAGCATATCTTCAGATCTGGCTTCCAGGCGCATTTATCATTACAACTATGTGTCGGCAGTTTATCACACTTGGAGCTGAGTGTTAAGAGCACCAGGAGAAAAATAAGCCTTCTCTCGCTCTGTCCTTTCTCGAAGCTCACCGGCCAGATCCTCACAGCACCGATTGTGCAGCAACTGGACGGGAATGTGACGAGGTGTGAGATTGATGAGCATGGAATTGGGCCTGACCGTGGTTAATGGGAGCGAGAGACCCCGAGATCCAGAACTCCCGGAGCACTCGTCCCTAATCAGAACCAGCGGAGGGGGGGCGGGGGGGTCGGATGACATGGATTTTCCACACCGACCCACTGAAAGGGAAACTGAAGCGCTCGTGCGCAGATCAGCGACTCCGGCTTGTCATTGATTAAAGCAACACAGGAAATGACAAAAAAAAAAATAATGATGGAATCAAAATATGATAGCTTTGAATTTGCTCCAGAGGCATTCAGTGTCAGCATCTACAAGCTTTTCTTAATATGCTTTTAGATTTACTATTGGCTTGTGGAATCAAAGGATTCGGAGTGAATGAAGGCTTTTCCTGTTTTCTCTTTACGTCGTACCCAAGTCATTGTTCTGTGGTCTAATCAATAGCGTGGAAGCGATGAGGAGATGAGCCAGTACATCTGCAAGCAGTCAACAATCGAACCTGATAGCACAACGTTGTACACATATCCTCGGGAATGCGTTCGTCAGCGATCGCTCAAGAACTCCGAGCGAAAAAAAAAAATCTGATTGCGTCTTATCATTGTTTACACCGAAAGCAATCAGATCAAAGCATTCCTCCGATTGTTATCTAAAAACAATCGCCTCTTCACACGGAAAGTATTTGAGACGTTACATGTGTTTGGGAGAGCTGAAATGCCACGGGGATGATAGATGTGATGAGCACGATCGTTGGCTGATTACCACCCAAGTGCATTGATGAGATGCATGGGAAAGTCATGAGAACGGGGGGGAAATATTGAAGACAGCTACAGCTATTAAACCACAGCTAATGACTCTATTACAGATGTCTGTTTTCTTATACGCAGAACAAAAAAACACTCAAGTTTGCACACAAGAAAATAAGAGAAAGCAAAAAAAAAAAAAAAGGCAAGTCGAGATCACCAAGGAGGATCAAAGTTTTAAGCCCGTCTAAGCCCGAGCGCTGAATTATTTCCACTCCAGATATGCCGCCTTTGAAATATGAATCGGGCTTCATAAAAACAGCGTTATTAAATCAAGTAGTTGCTTGCACAGTGGAACACAAATACGACTTGAGCTCTTCATTGACTCGTGGCACAGCTTTAAGTAGTCACAACTGCCACTCAGGCTGCAAATGTGGTCGAGGAAAAAAGCACGACAACAGGGTAGAATTACTCAACAGCAACAAACTTCAGACGCATTTGCATATCTAACTGCTTTCAGGCTGAAATATATATGAGTCGAGTGTGAGGAGCATGCGAACTGATTGATCGCCGCTCGGGGAAGAGCCGCATTGGATGTTTCCTGACAGACGAGAGCTGGTACCGCTCCTGACCCGGGCTCTGCTGCCGTTCAGCTCGTGTCTCCTCTTTCCACCGAGGACCATCCCGGATGAATAAAGAGGTTTTGCTAACGAGCACTGGCTCATTGTTCTGGGCACGCAAACATCTAAGAGAGGGGATACATGTGTTGGGTCACACAAGACGGCAGCACGCATACGAAACACATGCACAGACCGGGGAGACACTTCATAACGCTGATGTGCTCGTACATGTGCGCCCTCACACACACACACACACAAACACAAAGAGGTGGAATGTGATCCTGGTGGGATTTGCATGTCTCCAGATCTTCATCATCATAACAGCCTATGTCCTCCAGCGTTAGCTAAGAAGGTTTTCCACAGCTCTGTCCCAGTGTCTCTTCCAGCGGAATACGGAGATGGAGAAACTGGAAAGCGAACGCTTGAGGCCGAACATATCTCAGTGTGGACGTGCCGAGACAGACAGAACTGGGCCCTTATCTATAAAAATAGATTTATATTTGAACTTTATCTCAAGTTCATCTCCAACGGCGCGCTTAAGTTCAATTTTATAAGACGCTGAGCATAAGAAAGCTTGTTCAGGCAGGTTTTAGGAATCCAATTTGGAATCTACTCACCTGTGATTTATAAATCTCTATTCAACTTATATTGACGGCACCTTCCTTGTCATCTCCCCTCATATGATTTCATCACTAATGAGGGTTAAGCCAGGAACAAACATGGACCAAAAGAGAAAATGAAAGACGACAAGGTCCAGCAACACATATCATTCAGTGGACTAAATGGTGGGTGTGTTGCTGATGCACGTCGTTCATAAAGCTCATGCAAAGTTCACGGCAGACTTGGACTTGTTGGGTGGCGACCTCCAGTGGCTGCGGATATTATTACAGCAGCAAAGGAGGAAGTCAGGCGAAGCACCAGAGCGTATATGGAGGAGAACGAGGTGGATGTTTGTATCAAACAAGCACAAGACTTTCACCCAGGAGACTGCTGTTCATGTCCAGTGTGAAAGCAAAAGCCAATAACATAGATATTTAGATATAAATAAAGATATTCTAACCCAAACCACGGACTGTGAGTGTATGATGGAGGTTCACTACACCTCTCTTACTGCCAACTGACCTATTCAGGGTTTGGGTGCAAAGATGTGTCTTTGCTGAGAGATCAGATATCAGAGATTCCCACGTCAAAGTAAGGCTTCATAGATAACTACTTATCAGTAGTTTTCTGCAGTCATACTTGCTATCATACTTATTTGTGTAAATACTGAGTGTCTATTCGGACAAACACAAGATGGAAGCTAAAGTGAAGGAGTAACTGAGTCTTTCAGAGATAAAACACAAGAGGATCGGTCTGATTGATGGCACTATTTAAACTAAAAGCTGCTTCTCACCTGTTTATAGGGTGGAATTCATCTCCGTATGCTCCAAAGACAGAAAACTCCCTCTTGGGCCAAAACTCTAAGTGCAGTCAGCGAGAGTATAATTCACTTGTTTCATTTTAAAAGCAAGTTTTTTACGAGATTCACTTTACTATTATTATACGTGAAGGAACCTCACTTTCCACTTCATAATGATTAACTGCCACAAATCCTCACTTAAAGGATTTCTCAGCCAAAAGTATCATCATTTATTCACATTAGTGGAAGGACTATCACCAGTTAATGTATGCCATATTGAATGGGAACGCGACACATTTACATTTTGAAGCACTTCTTTTCCACGGACAGCAGAACGACGTCTGCTACATCGATTACTGACACATCCAAAGCCCTTGGTGGCCTAGATGGCATTCATAAAGTTTCTCCTGACAGATTTCACATTTAAAAATAGAAACTGCAAACAATATATGAACTGGTGTCGAGGGGAAAATACCACTGGATAGGAGTCATTGATGGAGAGAGTTCTGGGGACTTTAGGGGTGTTCGGTTTTTCGTTTTTTTACCTCATCCACCAAGAACCTAAAGTCAAGTCCAAGAGACGAGTCAACTGACGACATCAAGTGACAGCATTGTTTTAATGTATAAACAATACGATATATAATCGTTTGGCTGGGCAGTCACTAAAAGCAAAAGTCCTCAATCAGTCCCATATGTACGAATGCACAAACACATGCAACAGCCTTGTTATTCCAAACTGCGGCCACAAGTTTATGGAATGGAACTTCAATCATTAGCCTCTATTTTTTGCTTACTGTTTAAAGGGAGGATTTTTTGACAAGCCGTGAGGCGACAGGTCTTTGAAACACAGAGCAAAGGGGGGGATGGGGAAGAACGGGGGGAGGAAGGGGGACGCATCGACGGACCACACAATAAGCAATCCTCAAACTCTCTCTACTCTTAAATGCCACAGTTGCAATCAACCTTTCCATCTGAGAGCGGCGCACAGCGGCACTCCTGCCACACAAGACGAGCCTGCTTTGAAGCTTAAAGGTTTCAGGCAATTAGGACCTTTAACAGTGACAATTTGTATGCTTCTGTCATTTTTCCTGAGATCCCCCAGCCCCGAGGACGACTGCTGCTGCTGCCGCCGCTGCTGAGGGCTTCCACTTCTGTTCCCTTCATGAAATGCCAAGAGCGCGGGGTCCTAATTGAAAAACAGCTTATGGAAAAGCTTGGCGCAGAGCCCGAGCCAAAAGAACTGGAAAGAGTTGTTAGAGTCACACCAGCTACCATAACCAAGGTGGCCAAGAACATTCAGAAAGTTTTTACGGCCTCTTTTCATCATCCTAACTTTTTACTGTCACTGTATTTCTGCCTGTGACTTGAGCTTGCTATGCGTCTGATAGATGGAGCATCCACTTGAGGGCAGTATCATTACTTGCATTAAAGCCAGACAGCCTTCTTCACTCCGGGAGTCTTAAAAAGCTAAAGCCACCACCTAACATGAACTGCACTGAGCATTCTGCTCTTTAATAGATGAAGTAATTTCTCAGAAAAACTCTCCCCAAATGACCTGTGTGTTCAATTCCGGAGATACAATACTGCTAAAAACACCCGGAGCTTTGGTGTGAGAGGGGATAGTGTTTCAGGGCTTCTGACAGCTCGTCCCTGAGTGAGTATTGTGGTCCTGCTGCCCTCACTCCCCTTTCTTGAATCATTGAAGACAGGCAGTAGCTTGGGGCTAAACCGTGAAGAGAAAAAGGGGGCAACAGGTCCAGTTACTGGCAAGTCCAGGAGTCTGATTAGAGCCCCAAATTTTACACCGCTGCGGTTCTATGGAGACTCATTTGATACGATGAAGAATGGTGACAGAATGACTCAAATCCTACAGGGGGAAAATGGACCATTAACGAATGAAAGTCTTGCGTTTAAATCTTTTACTCCTTAACAACCAGTGTCACTCTTTTATTTTCCCTAAAGCAGCTTAAAGGTTGGAAAAATAAAGGTTGTTATTTCACTCTGTCTCACAGTATCCTATAGATTCTTCACAAGCTTGTTCCACCGAGGGGAAATATTCAAATCCACCGCTCCATGTTTTTATGGCTGGAAATATTTTCGGTGTCTCGTGCATCATTTTATAAACATTTTAGCCACAGTTCAGTCTGACAAATTCGGGTTGTCCACTAAAACTTGAAATAAAGATCTGTGGGTTTGCGAATAGTACTTGGCCGCGCAGCATGAGTTTGTAATGACTGAGGCACCAGCAGGCAGAAGTAAACAAGCACGAGCAGCAAAATATACTCAAATATCACAAGTAAAAGTAATGACCGTGGAGAAGACTGATGAAGCTTTCATGTTCGGTGAAAACCCTTATTTGTTTCTAGTTTAGGGGGATTTTCATCTTGTCAGATCAGTTCAAGAAGGAAAGAATTAACATGGGAAAGAGGAAAGAATACCCCAGAACTTTAGAAGAAGAAGAAGAAGAAGAAGTATTAGCTGCAAAACTGAACATCACAAAGCCTCATTGTGATGTAGCGATGGTCAAGTGGTCTAGTATCATCTGTTTTCAGATATGCTCAAGAAAGAAGAGAAGGAAAAACAAATAAAGAAAGAACAAATGAAATATGATATCTATAAGTATCAGTTATGAAGAATGAAAACATTAATTTCATTTTGCTGCTCGTGTGTTTGGTGTCTTGGAGATTAATGTGCTTTCAAATCATTTGATAAGGAAAATAAAACAAGGAGATATCAACATCAGAATAAAAGAAAATAAGTAAAGAAACAAACCAAAGAATCCGTCCTCCTCCCTTCTACCTCAAGAGGAGTGCAAGGCATCATTGTCATCGCTAAACCACATCCAACTGACTTACGTCCCATTTACACGCAATAAACACATTATCAAGAGGAAAGGCAATACTGAATGTGGTTATTGTTAGCACCCACAGCTGTCAAGCTAGTATGTAAATATTGGGAAGTTTTGGAAGCACTTCCTTTGACATTCTTGTGCGACTACAACACTGATAGCTTTAGCGAATATATCTGACAAAAGATGACCCTCCTCTTACAGGACTTCAGTAAACCTACTTGTTTTCCATCTATAATAACGAGCCAGATCCAGACTGAGGACCAACAGAAGACAAATGATTTGCTGAGATGTAATCAATGAAATATGACCAATAGCCACGCCAGAGTTTACTCACACACTTGAATGTACATTAAAGTCAACAGAGATGAGTGATCCAGTCAGTTTGAATATTTACTGCTGAGCCTTGGATCTAAACAATCTTCGCATTATATATCATACTTGTTCAATCTGAAAGACTGAGAGCTGAAACTGACAAAGATGACAGTGACTTAAACATCATTTCATACTTCTAACAGAATAAATGTCTCCAGGGAAAGTGTTTTATTGAATTTAGCCCTGGTATTTAGTGTTGTTGCCTGAGTGTCTGTGTTTTAGATACCCGCGTCGGTCCCACTCTGCCTCACTTCATCTGAAAGGGACTGTAAATGTAGGAAAATGAATAAGTCAGTATCCCACCCTCCTTCTGTGCCGCTGTGAGCTCCCTCAAACTTTCCAGCCTTAGAAAAAGCAAAACTTTTGTATTGATAACTCCCTTTCATACCTCGTTGAGAGAACAATCACTGCCACACAACCCTTTCACGGTACACTGGTTAAGCTCTTTCAACACACGTTTCCAAAATATCCTGTCTAGGGGCGTCCATTGGGCAAACACGGCAGTTTGTTAGTCACGTCTAATGTACGACTTCTCTTTCTGTGTACCCTCTTCAGAGAAGGTAAACCCTGCTAAGAATGGGACGTCGAGGGGGTCTGTAGTTCCCCTCAGTGAGAACTTTCTCAACGAGCTCTGCTGAGAAACGACTTTGTTTGAATTCAACTCACCGAAAGACATACCTCAAAACAGTAAGCAGAACAATGGCTCTTTAGTTGAGGAGGTATGAAAGCATGAAGGCATGGGTGGGATTTATGAACTGGGACATACCAAATCCCACATGCGGTGAGAGAGCCCCAAGAGCACACACACCCTCCACAGATGCCTCATTTACTTATCACACTGTATCACTTACACCAAAACCAAGGAAGCCAAATACAGTCCGTATCCCAGGCCATCTGAGGTCAGACGCAGGTGCAGGAATATTCCACAAAACAAGACATTTATTACAGCCTGGTTTTCACCGGCACACATCCTGGCCAAGGCTTAGTGCCCTCACTTCCATCCTCAACACAAGCACGAGATTGTAATCGCAGTAGGCTATAAGCCAAACATACAAACATAGGTGAAACACTGTATTTTTGTACTGCTGTCATAATATCGGCGCACCGCAGACTAAACATCAGGGGGATACAGCCGGCCCATGTGGACTGACAGATGGAGTGTGAGAACAAGACAGGACGGCTGCGAGAAACTGTGAAGGAAAATCATTTTCACATGACTGCGAGATTCATTTGAGGGCATTAAAGACAAGACCAGACTCAAGTTCTTGAATCCTACCTTGAAATCCAGTTATTTATAACCATAAAACTCCAATTGGGGTTTCCATCAGAGCAGGAAATTAGATTTTAGCATTGAGGCCTAAATCCCTCAACTCACCAGCCGGTTTTTCTGTTATACCAGCCGAGTGAACCCTCAGGACAACAGGAACTCAGATGGTCATTACCTCCACTTAAGTTATGCTTTTAGTCTGATTCAGTCCCGTGTAGTTTTCCAAAATTTAGTGGAATGTTAGGCCATGAGCCAACAAACAATCTTGATTTATAGTTATGCGTTAAGTTGCTTCACTTCTAGCTACAGCAGCTACAGTACTTGTGTAAAATCTAACTATAGCTAACGTTCGCTTCCTCAAAAACGTAACCACATGTCAAGGCAGCAGCAGCTATGGAGATACCTCATACAGAACACAAGGACTGTGACGGGCTGCTTGTGTTTTCTCCTCCAAGTTTGTAATGTTGGTGTAGAATTTTAAAGACCTTATCACATACGTTTAGTCAATGGTTGTAATCCGGCTCCGAACTACCAAATGGCACCAACTGGTATCTTAATGGCTTCGGCTCATGAGGTAGAGCGGGTTGTCCACTAATCGAAAGGTCAGTGCTTCGTTATTTCCCCCGGTCTCACGATGCAGTGTTATTCAGCGAGATACTGAACCCCAAATTGCTCCCGATGGCTGTTCCTGTCGTGTGAATGGCTGGCCAGAGATATAACCTGGGTGCTTTAACGAGGAAGGACTGTATCGCTCCTGATGAGCAGGTCGACACCTTGCATGGAAGCCTCTGCCATCGGTGTATAAACGTGTGTGAACGGGTGAATGTGACAAGTGTTGTAGGGCACGTCCAGTGATTGGGAGACTCGTTGAACCCCTTGCGTCAAGTGGTTTGGTGAGGATTTTGATCAAATATCTCGATAATGTGGTCATGGTGTATTTGTGTTTGTAGCCCTTGACCCATGAACATTTCCATCGACTGAGATATTTTTGGTGAGTTCATAAAATCCTCAAACTGCAATCCAAGTCTGGTGGCACATGAAAATATCAAATGTGAACTCTTCTGCAAAAAGTTAATTTTAACTGGCTTTTGGGTGGTGCTACAGCAACATGACAGATTCAGTTGTTTTTTTTCTGGGTCAGGGCTCTGAATCATTTGAAACTGTGCACACGTCACAATTGTATAAAACCGAAAACATTTCTGTAAAGGACTTACCACAATGTGTGTGTTGACATACATGTAGATCCAAATGTGGATTTAAAATGTTTCCATAATTAAGTAATCTTGATTTCTTGTTTTATCCTTGGCAGAGCTGCATTCCCTCTGAGTGCTCTCTACTTCACAAACGTGATTGGAGGAGCAGAGGAGTTCATCATCCTCAGCTACAGCTTTACCAGCATTTCGAGGCATCTGGTGTTATTCTGGTGTGAATACACTGCGTGCTATTCCGCAGCTATTTTCCACTGCGCCCAGCCAGACAAGCATGTTTACCGAGAGGTCCCAGCAAATAAAAGCAAAAGCAGAGCAGGAAGGTGAGGGCCGCAAAAACAATCTTTGATGAGGCCTGTTAAATGAAAGCATAATCCCTGGAAGAAAACTCAAACCAGGACTACTGTGGGTGGTCAGAAACAGCTCAAAACCAAGTGGCAAAACAAACACGCGTATGTTTTGTCCTTACACTGAGTGATTGAATGTTTACAAACTAATTGTGTATAGCTGGCTTACATTAATCTTCCATAAGATCCTACGGTCTGTTTGTAACACTAATTCTCTCCTGGAATGTCATTTCTAAATTGTCTGTAAGAGCTTGCGTCAAGTCACATCAGCCCAAACAGCGCGCTCGCTGGTCTTTTTAATCTAAGAAATCAAAGCTGAGTAAACACCGCTTTGGTATGTCTAATTCCTTGAGCCAAACTCCAGCGGTCAAGTTTCACACATACCGACACACATCTGGAGCACTCTTGGCATGGAAGATCAAGCTTGATATCCTGCACATGTTGCGGCAGTGCGAGTCTCTCCCAAGGCTCTGACCCCAACACTCTACAAATACATCACTGAGGAGGGGAGCGATCCGCGGGCTTCTGTCTGTATGGAGATGTCAGGATTCCACCGAGGTAGCCAAGCGCTCTCATCCACATTTCCAGGGGGATCTTAGATAAAGTTTAAAGACATAATTGTCAGAACAAAGACAAGTACTTAGGCAACCAGCAGGGGAAAACTATGTGAAGGAGCAGGGTGGATATTGGACTTCTATTCTAGTGCAGTGGATCAAGAGGAGGACTCGCCAAATCTGTTGGCTCTCCCAGAGATCTTGGGGTAACCAAAAACAGCTTTATGAAATGCCACGTCATTTCTTATCTGTGCTGCTTTCTGAAATGTTTTGATTTACTTATCTCATCCTCATTCAGTTGAGCATAGCCTCTAAACTGAATTTAATAGCAATGTCTCCTCATTGTCTATCGACTTAGAGGAGCCGAAGGGGCTGATGAATGCGTTTTTACTAATCACATCTGTCTCGTAATGGAGACAGTTCGTCATTTTTTTAAAACTGGGATGAGTACATCCAACAGGTTCCAACACTCCTCACTCACCGCAGAAAAATATAACACCAGTCACTTATTCATCCGAGAACAATTGTTGGATTAACTCAGATAGAGGTTGGGAGTGTGCTGAGACAGCAGAGACGGCAGCCATCCCTGATCTCCCTTGACCCTGCCAGGGTGCGAACGCATAGGTGTCACAGCAAAAGCCTGAGCTGCTTGTGTAGGGTTTCACCTGTCTGCCTCGTTGGACCTAAGCAGGGATAGGCTGTATATGTCGCCTGACAGATGTAGTGTGAGGAAAAAAGTGCAGACGAAGACCGCTGGAGAAATCATTTTCCCTTGGCGCTTCATTTAGAAAATTCTCCAGCAGTGCGTAATTCATTTTCAGGGAATTAACTAAAAGACCAGGTTTCATTTATGGAACTTTGCGGTAAAAACCTGATTGTTTATGACTTTGTAAACTTTGGCTCACTACAAGACTTTTTTATTTTTTAGACATGCTAGTTCTGGTTCTAGGGATGCCAATGTCAGTTGGTCCAAAACTTTGGTTCTAACTGAAATATCTCAACAATCATTCTGTGGATTGCTATAAAGTGTTGTATAAAATGTTCAGTTTGAAAGTACAAAGGTGTAAAGAAGGGTCTTCATTGCGGCGGTACTGCACAGAGAAACAGATAAACATGTCTGCTGAAGCCTTTTGCACAAACTTCCCTCCCATGTTTCATTTCATGCACTGCTGTGCCTCCTCATTCAGACCACTTATTTATTCAGCGTGAACGACTGTTGGATTTAGCCTGAGAAGAGTTTTAAGTGTGCTGGAACCACAGAGATGACATTCTTCCCCGATTTCCCTTGACCCCGGCGAAGGTACAACTCCACGAGTGTCACAGCAAGAGCTTCACTGGGTCGTGTACGGTTTCACCTGTCTGCCTTTCAGACCTAGATCTGAACAGGTAGAGGAGAATAGACCTATAGAGTCCTCTTCTTTTCTTCCTCCCTCCCCTCCCTCCTCTCCTTTCTCTCCCTCTCTTTTCTTCCCGACCGGCTAATCTCTTCTCAGGTTTAGGATTCCCGGTCCGGGCTCTTTGAGGAGGAGGAAATATGGGGTTGGGTAAACATCAGGGCTCTCACTGCAGGGATTACAACACCCATATATCACCGTGACAACTCCCTTTTCAGCGGATGACAAGTCGCCAGGACCCTGTACGAGGAGGGATCCAATGACACTTCCTATCGCCACTGCAGACACTGATAGCATATACCGTCACCGTTTTCACAACATCGTGTCAGTTTATGAGGATCCGGTTTCTGCATATTCTCAGCCAACATCTTTAGATCGGTTTGAGGTTTTCACACATTATCGCACCTGATGTTTGGCTTGTGGGCATCTTAAGAGGGATAACAACACAAAACGGAAAAAGACTCTAGAGAAGTGCTTTGATCACATGTCCTTTCACAGAGACGGCTGTTCATTGTCTGTGACTCCATTTCACTCTCTCCTCTTGACGAAGCGAAGTGGCATGCATGGCGACGCGCTGCTGGACGCATTGTGCCTCGGCGATTGGGTGTTACTTTGAATAATGTGAAACCGCAGTCAGGCCTCGTTAGAGAAAGTCCGCTTTCAATCCAAAAAGACATCACTGAAGGTCGATGAGGTGGATCATTTTCCCAACCTCTCTGGGACAAGTTCAATTCCATGTGCTCATGCATTTTAACCGTCAGGTTAAAATTCAATTATCCAAATGGCCGTACTTTTCCGAAGAAGTGGGTGCGTCCAATAACTCCTCAGTGTGATACAAAACGAGAGGCCAGGGACACTAATGTTCTCCACAGTTGTTCTTCTCACTGGTGTGCAGTGACAACAACCAGCTATGTCAGAGCAGAGAGTGAAATCATTTAGGGAGGAACAAAGGGGACACAGAGTTTATTGTGGATTATCCTTAACAAGGTTTCATATAAAGAAATTTGGAAAAAATACAGAAAGTTTTGATGTCATCACTTGTTTTGCTGCTGATGGCAAGTTGAAGGCATCAGAACGTCATCTAACGTCAGAAACTTCAGAAATCAAATCACATTAAGACTCTCGTCGAAAAAATACACAAAGAGGCAAAGGAATAGGATATGCTTCAGTGCTGAAAATGTACTCTTAAAATGTTTACAGGATTTAATAATATTTCCAGTGACTGCAGCCAGATTGAAAAATCCAAGTATTGTATACAAGCATCATGTCCCGGTCGCGCCCCTTCAGTGTGACGTCCACAGATTGCAATAAAATGTATAATTGTGGCTGTCTGGACACAACCTCGACCATCAGTTTTTCAGTGTATTTAACTTGTTAACTTTTTCACAATGATCCTTCCCTAACGTTAACTAAATGGTGTTAGTTGTGCAACCACACTGCCACATAATTCTACACACTGAACCTTTAAACAGTTCAACTACTTTGAAAGTGAAATAACAGCATTTTGGATCTGAGCTGGGACATTTTCCCCAGAAGATATAGTTTTGTTCTATTATTTCCAAACTTTTTTTGCACCCTGGATGGCCAAATGCCAATGCTTCTTTGCAGGAACTCCATGCTGCATGCTGTTCCACATATTCACACCTTGGAAGCCGCCCAGTAAAACCACAGTCTGACCCGTTGGCTCCCAAGCAGCTCCACTGGAGCAGTTTTGGGTTAAGTACCTTCGTCAAGGGCACCTTAGCTGTGGTAATGAGGGAGTACTTCTACAGTACAGTAGTAATTTGTACACACAGTAACAGTCACAGTTCAGATGTTCACAGATTACGGTTCAGGATTGTACATTGTGTTTATGTTTCACCAGCAGTCTTTGTTGCTGGTGAGAAATACCTCAGCAATTAAACCTTTCAAACAATATTCATAAAACTATAGCTTAGAAAAATAAGTACTCGTTATCACACTGGCTGGCCGTAGTGGAGGCTGTGACAGCATCACATTCAAAAGTCATTTAGCAGACTGACTGTTGTAGCACAAGTCTTTTCCACAAGTATTCACAGTTGAATTTGTGCTTAGGTCAGTTCGAGAAGAGACTCAGTTTGTAAAGTTTACAGTATGCCTTGTTTTGCTCCTGCATTGACTAAGTTTACAATAATGCAGCTAAAAACATAAAGTGCAGAGACTTGAGTGCCAAAATGCAGGTCTACTAGTCTCCTCAACTAATGACTTGAATCGACATTTTAGGAAGGGGCAGCCCATAAACTCTCCTAAAGTCAGACACCAGAACATTGTGCTGATTTGGACTCCTCAGCTGCATGTACACAAACTGATAACAGGGTTTCTGCAGGTTTGAACAAGTCACATTTAAGACTTTTTAAGACCTTTTTAAGACCATTAGAACTAAATTTAACACCTACACGAAGTATGAAAAAGTAAGGAAAAATGCGGTCCCAGAATTACAACTACATTTATTGCCATTCACAGAGCAACTCAAGCAATGAATAATGGAGTGAGTGAGTGTGTGTGTGTGTGTGTGTCAGGGTTATTATAGTTTTTAAATGTCATTAGTTTTTATTCTAATTTAGTTTTTCAGTTTGTTTTTTATATCACCTTAGTTTTAATTAGTTTAAGAAGTGATTAATAGTTATAGTTTAGTTTTTATCCAGGAATTTAATCTAATTTAGTTAACTATAATCCAAAGCACCTCCGCTTTCAACATCGGAGTTGAAACGAAGTTGGTTTGAATGCCACTTGACTACGAGACAGCAGAGGCGGCGCAGAGTTCGAGTCGAGCAGAACTGGACGAACTTGGACCGGGAACTGGTGACAAAGGCGTACAAAAGTGTGCGATTACGTGACTTCGCTGGAGACTTTTAGAAGCTAACTGGTGTTTTTTCCGATAGCACTTTCACACCAAGTGTGCCCAAGTTAAGGGTCCTCTTGCAGAGCGTACACTGCACTTCAAATTCATTATGAGGCTTTTAACTAGAGATGCACCGATCCAGTTTTTTCCGATCCAATCCGATACCGATACCTGGACTGAGCGTATCGGCCGATACCCGATACTGATTCGATACCGTTGTTGAATTAATAATAAACTGTATACCTTCCACCATGTGAAATGGACTAAAGGCACCAGACTTTCCTAACTAAGACAAAATAATCAAACAGTTACCGAACATTGTAAACATGTGTAACATTAATAATAATAATAATAATAATAATAATAATAATAATAATAATAACAATAATAATAACTTTATTTTATATAGCGCTTGTCAGGGTACCCAAGGACACACGTAACAAAGTGGAACAAACAAATCAAAGAATGAATGGCGCGCCTGTCAGTCAGCACGGAGGGAACACTAGCACCGAAGTCAAACTAGCGTCTGGAGGCTCCGTGCACACAGCGGGGGCGACCATCCAGCATCGCTGCGAGCCGGGGAGACCGCAGCAGCAGAGGAGGAGACAAAGCAGCCCAGCGGTGAATAACCCTGAGGTTGTGGTGGAGGGAGGACCAACGGAGCAACGATGGACAGCCCACATAGTATTGAGTACGTCGGTTTGAAAGTTAGCGTTGCTAGGCTAACAGCTGACCGGTGAGGCTAACAGCTGATGGCGGGGCTACTAGCTAATCAGCGGAGAAATGTGACGTGAGTAAGTGTAACGTCCTGCAAACAGGAATACAAAATAAAACATAGCAGCTGTACCTGAGAATAAGCTAATAAAGAGTTGGTCAAACAACAACTAGTGCTCTTCCAGCATGCGACACACTGACGCCGACGAATGACGTAGGATGTGCTGCGACGGTGAAAAAAAAAAAATGGATCGGCCGGTGGATCTGTTTCATTTTACCGATCCCCGATCCAGCCGTTTTGTCAATATCGGAGCCGATATCCGATCTTAATATCGGATCGGTGCACCCCTACTTTTAACCAACTGAATTCTGGTTGTTCAAGCCAACACACTAAATTGACACTTTCCCATACTTGTAGGAGATACCGCAGTCGAAGTTTTTCCGGATCTGGCAAAGTATACAGCGATTAATTCTGACCGGCTGTTGGCAAAATGCCACTTACATTCCTGGATACTTCAGAAAGAAGAACAACACATGAAGCTGACTGTGAATCTCACCAACACATTTCCCAACAAAACAAAAACAAAAAAAAGGCGACAATGGAAGCAGTAAATGAACGTAAGACCTAACTAAATGTAATTTAAGACCTATGTGCAAAATATGGACGTATTTAAGACTTTTTAGGGCCTAAAATTGAGTTTGTCAAATTTTAGAGTTTTTAAGGCCCCGCGGAAACCCTGTGATAGTCACAGAGTCAAGGTTCAGTGGAGCTGAAGCGCACAAAACCACAAACACAAATAAAGGAAACATTTTGATCAGCACACACAAACCTGCATTCAAATGGATAAACAGTTCTTTTAATCTAAACAGCTAAACATCTTTTTATCGGAGCAGAATTAATTTGTACTGAAAGAACCTTTATTGATACAAATTGCACTGTCAAAAGTCACAGGAAGAACATCTGTATAAAACTGTGGACGGCAGCATAAATAATGTTTTCAGCGTGCTTTCCCCCTATTATGAGACTTCCAAACAGGACACCAACACTTGACCTTTATTTGCAGGGAAAAGAAAATGTAATCCAGGCTGTTTTATTGTGGGGAAAACACAGCGGGATAGCCTTCATGTGACCAAGCTGAAAATCATCCTCTGGATGTTGAAAATATTACATTTTTATGGCAAACAATCCTGATTTGTGCCTCGTACTCAGTTACATAATTGGTCATATAATCAAAGTGCAATTGTGGATGTCTAAGAGTTTCATAAGGCAGTTGTTTCATGTTTTAGTTAAGGCAACAAACACTGAGGGAAAAAACAAAATAGAAGAGAAAAACCATTTGTAAGTACTACAAGCCACCCACACAGACTTAATGCATCGTCCAATAATCCAGCTGATTCATTGCCTGAAAATGTTCACTATGTGTGCATTATTGCCTGCTGTCAGATCTTTTTTTTTAAGCCAAAGAGATAAAACAAAACTGAGAATTTGTGCGCAATATTCATATAGACTGTGCAGCCAGCAGAAGAAGTGTTGGCAGGCATCTCGACAAACACGAACAAGGCCATCTGGGAAGAATTATTCTTATTATAACAAAGAGCTAACAATGATTTATATATTCTGTATTCTGCTGTTCCACTATCTCATAACGAAGAGTATTTTATCATGGTGAAACACGCATTATCTCCGTCCACTCCCTTCTGAGGAGTCGAAGCAGGATGACTAATTAACAGCATTAGTCTCCATAATTCAGGGGAAAACCATGATGTTCAACATCCGATAGCTGAATCAAACTCATATGTGGGCCAGCAGCAAATAGCATGCTTCGCCATCAAGAAAACTAAGCATCTCGTTTTAATTAGGCAGCCCTCGTGACGTCAAGGACCGACGAATGATGCCGAGTCTTTGGCCACAGAAGACCGGGCCCCTTCCTTCAGCTCATCGTTTTCTTTCTGCAGGAGTGAATAAACCCAACCTGCGCAAACATCCCCTCGCCGGAGGCACAGACAAATGATTTGTGAAGAGATGCGGCTGCCAAGAAACCTCATTTATCACACTGCTGCAGCCAGTCATAGACATAAATCATGATGGATGTCATGTTTAAGGCCAACAACACCATGAATATTCAACATTTGTCTTAGGTTTCCCTGCACGTCTGGGCCAAAAGTTGTGATTGGACTTGACAGCTTTGGTAGCATGAATCCTTACGTTTGTCATTGTGTTGGATGAATAATTCCACTTTATATAATCCTGTGATTACTGAGGAGTCAGTTATGGATTTCAGGTCAACCACATCCACCCTGATGACTCCAGTGCACACTTGGCGGGCCTCACAGTGGAGTCCCATGACAAAGCTTAACCCTGAAGGTTCGGCTTACACATGTGGTGGTTGACCAGAGATGTGGACTGGAGTCATTGTGATCTTGAGTCAACTTGAGTCAGTGTTTCGATGACTTGCAACTTGACTTGACATAAAGAAATGACTTGAAACTCGTCTTGGATTTGGAAGTGAACTACCCGTGACTTGACTTGACTTGAGATATGATGGGTCAAATGACTTCACTGTATTCATTTCATGCTTCAAGTTTAGTTTTTTAGGTCAAATCTAGACTGACTGCTAGTATTTTACAGACTTTAAATGATGGGGAGGAGATATTTTCTTTGCTGGAGAAGAAATTAAGAATCTCAAGGTCACTCATCCTCTGTAGCCACTCTTTGCTGCAGGATTAACTCTGTTTGCTCTACCTGATGAATGCAGCGACACTGCAGCTGTGATACTAAAGTGGTTGTTGTGTTTACTGGGGCAACTACAGCTCAAAATCTGTTGCATCAGCTCCACTGCTGGCTGATTATTTTCACAAACTCACAGTGATAAAAACACAAGCACAACCTATTAACACCAGAGCGATAAAATCAGTGCCGACAGAGAGGAAATTGTGAATTAAACAAAGCTCAGCTTGCTATTATGGGAATTTTTTAATTATTTGTTTGATTTAATCTGTGGGGACATATCTTAACTAATGACTTAATAATACTAGTTTGAGACTTGGACCAAATGTGTGGTCACATGTCTGCTTTAGACCTAAAGCACCTCTGCCTCCTTTCAGTCCTCTGACATTGTGGAAGGTGAAACGTTGACATCCTCTCTGAATCACACATTTATTCCTGCTTGCACATAAAAAAAAGGAAACGCTTGTCCAAAGGTATGCACAAACTCACACATAAAGATGTGTGATAAAAGACAGCAACCTTGCCTGAAGCATAAAAGCAAGACAAGACATTGGAAGGAGACACTTGAAAGACATTTCCCATTCTGTTTTGTTTGGCCTCTTTCAAACATGCATTCACAGCACAGGAACTTTGCGCTCATTTTAGGAAGACATAAAATACAAACATGAAGAAGACAGAGTAAGACTAAGAGCTTACCTTTGACTGATGAACCTGGATGCCGTAGAGGAGAACATTTCGGAGCTTGGCTGCGGAGGCCAGGTCCATGATGGCTGCTGGCTCTGCCACTGTCCCACTGATGGACGGCTCATCTGAAGCACTCAAATGCACCTATCAAAACAGAGGCCACCGCACCCAATCAGAAAAGCTTGCCAATACTGAGGATCTCTTACCAGAACAGCAATCATACCCCTTTTTTGGAGCAATTATAGCTCATTGTTCAAGCAGTCGTTTAAACATGTTGCAACTCTATAGGCCTGTTTGTTTAAAGCTTTGCTCAGAGAAGATGAGCTCTGCTCTGCTGAGCAGAGTAAACAGAGGTTGCTTGATACACAGTCCTGTCTGAGGATATTATGACTCTATAATTCGGTTGTTAATCTTTAGGCCCTCTGGGGTTTATTTTCTCCAATTAGAGCAACATAATCCAGACACATCGGTTCACGTTACCGTGTCATCCTTAAAATGATCTAAAGCTCAGTTGATTCCACGACTGACCTGCTGACAGAAACTTAACTCAAGATTTATTCGGTGCAATTATTTTGTCATACATCCTTAAAAACTGCAGCAGTAAGACGCATTAGTCAGGAGAATCGTTTCAAATGTGTCAAGACATCTTCTCTAAACATGTAATTATTACACTTACTCTTGAATATCAATCAGACGAGTGCTGTCAACGGATGAAGTTCAATCATAAGACCGATTGTTCAGCACATTTGCAGGTGTTAAACCTCCAGGCCACTAGTTCATATGAGTTTATTGAGACACTGATGCCACAGAAGCCATGTTTCCGTTACCTGTCAGGTGAATTTGAGCGACATTTCAAAATGTTCCAGAAAATAAAAAAAATAAAGAGAACGATTTCTGACACTTAACAACACGAGACATTAGGTTGTAACATCAACAACATGAGGTTCATTCTTTGCTCAAGGCCTCGTTTTCACAGACGGTTTGAAACAGCGACCTCCATCAACCGGTCTGCTTCTCTTCCCTCAGGGCCATCACCTACACTTCAAACCCTATTATTCCTCCACTGATCACTACCATGTGATCAAACCTGTGATTAATAACGGGGGTACGTGTGCAAACCAAAAACAACCCCCGGCCAAACAAAGGTGGGGATAAACTCTGGTGCCTCATCACTTAGAGCCGTGAAACTCAGCGGCGGCTTCATGTTTCTGGTAGTCACAACCTCCCAGTTCAGACACATTCAAACGTGACCATGAAATCAGGTTAGTCACGGAGGGAGAAGCATGTGATCAGTTACACTCGTGGTTTGTTCTGTTTTTTGTTTTGTTTTTTTAAATTGCACTTAACTTTGGCGAAGATTGTTGTTTGATATAATCTGCATCATGTACTGTAGGAATTTGTGGAGCTGTACCAAAGGATTATCAGTTTTAGAGACTTATTTTCATTGGTTAAGGTTTTGGTTTAAAAACAAAAAATAAGCAGGAATTGAAACATCAGTCTGTAAAATGACAGACAACTAACAGTCCAACATCCCAGATTGTTCAGTTTAAAAAGAGACAAAACAAATCCTCGAGTATGAAATCATTATGACAAATTGAATTCAATCAAAGTGCTGTTGATTTATTTCACATTTATAAAATAATCAATTGATTAAGTATTTGAGCTCTTGTAATTTCTTTCAATGTTAAAGGAGTTAATATATTTAGAACAGACGAGAAAAACTGTAGAAGTGGTAAAATCTTTTTTAAATGGATGGCATGGGTCCAATCATGCTGTCAAACCTTAAACCTTCCTTTGGTTTGACATCAGGAACGTTGTTTCGTTATAATCGGATGCAAATTTCAAGCTGTTTACTTGGGCGGACCACCCACGTATATTAACACCCGCCAGAGTATATTTGAAGTTCTATTTAAGCATTTTACAGATGAGAACAACTTCATCTGTGATCGATTAACGAGTGGACAATCCGCCCTCACTCTTCCCCTCCCATCTACTGTCAATCACTCTTGCTCTGCTGAAAGAGAGAGAGAACTTTTCTTGCATTACATCCCTCCTGTAAATTCACCGATTGTGATGTGACCGCTCCTATTTAAGGCCCTTGTTTAGGCTAAACTTGTGGATGAACCTGATTGTTGCGATGTTGTCTGGTTTACATTGTTTTTGATCTGCGTAACACTTAACAAGCTTCCTGCACAAGCAGCTGACCTGCTGTTATGATAATGAAATTGCTGGTGAAAATATCCTGAACGTGAGGTGTGTTTTATAAAATGTACCGCTGACTAAATAATGCTGGTGATAGAGAGTGAAGAGAAATTAGAAAACAGAGCAGAACAGAAAGGAGAGGAGAGCCAGTAGAACAGAAAATAGTTGTAAAAAAAAACACAACGCAACAAAATAAAACATTATGTAAGGAAATAATGTAGATAAATAATTAACAGGAAACAAAAGAAAGAAATAATATGGAGTAGAATAGAATAGAAACATGTTGACTGGCTAGGAATTGTGTGAACTGGCAGAAAGTTCACTTCTCTAAAACCGGGTTTCTGTGTGTGTGTGTGTGTGTGTGTGTGTGTGTGTGTGTGTGTGTGTGTGTGTGTGTGTGTGTGTTTTCACATGTGAATTACTTGGTTTAAGGTTAGGGTTTTGAAAGTTATACTGGTTACGGTGAGGGTAAGAAATACAACTTTGTGTTTGTGTGTGTGTGTGTGTGTGTGTGTGTGTGTGCTGTGTGT
This sequence comes from Diplodus puntazzo, assembly GCA_963678695.2. NCBI lineage: Eukaryota > Metazoa > Chordata > Actinopteri > Spariformes > Sparidae > Diplodus > Diplodus puntazzo. Next base: position 4,616,828 of record OZ023160.1, on the reverse strand, counting down.
GTGTGTGTGTGTGTGTGTGTTCCAATCTTTATTGAAAACCTAGCACAACTCACACAAATACGAGCAGGGGCTTTAGTGAAGTAATGCTGCGTGACATCGCAGTGATTGAGACCTGTCGGCCTCCGTGAGTTTATTTCTTTTCGTATTATCTGGAAATGTTTTGGCACTTTTTTCCGGGTACTTGTTGAGGAGGTCAATTTTCCAAATTGAAAGAGGATAAACAGGACCTTCTTGCAAATATTCGAAAGTTTCTTGGTTCAGATTTGATCTGTTTGTTTTATATTCGTCCTGCCGAGTTCTCAGGTCAGTGATACTCTGTTGGATGTTGGTGTTTGAAGCCGGTGAACAGTAAGCGAGGCCGAGCTGCCGCGCTCTCCTGGGAGGTGTAGGGTTTCCAAACAGCTACAGAGTTCATCAAGGTACCCGAGATGGACTACAGGTGACATTTTTTACAAGCAGAAGAAAAGGGAAAGATTTGGCTCGGCCTGCAGTACATGTAACTTAAAGAACATGAAGAGAAGTTCATTCATAGTGTGGGAAATGATACAGAGATGTTAAACATACAGACCAACAGAGGCTCTTTATACACTTATTGAGTTCTGGGAATGATGTTCAAGGAGAATCCAAGATTTTCACAGATGGTTTTGTTCTGGCGTGACGAAGACAGTCGACAGTTTGTTGACTTACAGCTTTGATGAAAGGTCGTTGTACCTACAACCAATTAGGCATTGGCTTGAATTAGTAATGAGTGTGACATTTTCTCTTGTTAAATGGGAGTTGCTGGGGGGAGGGATTTGGTTAAAACACATCACAGATTGGAAAGCAGGTTTTCCTGATTCGGTTGGCGTCATTGCTGGGCTTGATTCTGGTACCGATCCATTTGTCCGGGTTAAAAACTGTTTTTATAATCAAGAAATTACTTTTACTCTCTGTAACTTTGCACGTCAGAGTTGCTGTGCAGCTGATACTTGATAGCTCTCTAACTCCAAACATCTACGCGTTCAGCCTTCTTCAGTGGTGAGCTGCCAACTCAGAGCAAGGAATGGAAACAGGAGTGTAGGGAGTGTGGGACAAACTTGGAGGTCCAATCTCAGGTGGCTTGTTGGCCACTCTAACAGAGATTGTGGTCCATTTTGAAATATCTCAAGAACTCTTGAATGGATAGCCATGAAATTTTGTCTAGACAATCATGATGTCCAGATGACGTATCCTATATACTTTGATCCCCTGACTTTTCATCTTAAGCCACTGTGGGGTTCACTTCTGTGGTTTTGAGCAAAACCAAAGAGATTTGGATGTATTTGCCATGACATTTGGAACAAATATTTATGTTCCGGTTCAGGGTGAATTGTAATAACTTTGTTAATTCCTCAAAAGGTAGAGTTCACCCTAAATTAAAATTACATAGTTTTCCTCTTACCTGTAGTGCTGTTTATCCATCTACATTGTTTTGATGTGAGTTGAACTGAAATAGAAACTGTGGGAACAACTTAATTCTGCCGACAGTACACATGCTCTATCGTTTTTTTTAGTTTTTGATGTTGATCTCGATATTGATCTGGAGCCTATGACATGGCTGGCTAGCTTGATAGTCTTGTTTTTCAACGTTGTATTCACTGTTTGTCAACCGTATGCAATCACACCGACTTTAAATCTTCCAAAAAAACACAAAAAAAAGAAAAAACATAAATTAATAGACTTTTCTTGTCTTTGTCTCCATTGGCAGTCATTGGTTCAGATATTTCCCAAACATATGTAAGAACAGAAAAATATTATGATGGAAAGTAATGTGCTGCTGTATATGAGGTATATGGAAGACTAGCTGCTGTCATGGTGTTGTCTACGACCAATATATCCAAAACTGGGCCTCTCCCTACTAACTTTTCTGCTAGTACCACCATCAGGTCAAAACTCTCCATTCTCCAGTCCAAACTACTGACTAAGTTTGTGTCTGCAGTATCCTTGTGCGAACTCACCCAAATGATAACCGGCGGATGGAGTAGAGCCCTCTTCGCTGCTTCCAAATCCTTCAGCAAGTCCTCCACATCAGACAGGCCAGAACGATTGACCTGGGGACAAAGGAAATCAAAACCTTTTGAGCATAGATGGAATTTTTCTCCACGATGAGCAGCGAGATAAGAAGTGTGCTCCAAGCTTTTAATCTAACATCTACACACTCCTTCAGACCGACCAGATCATGAATATTTACACGGACATTTTTCAGAAAAGTCGTAACTAAAACAGGAACTCACAGAAATCTGAATGAAGTTCCACTCCTTCAGTAGATATCGGTGTTTTCTCCCATCAGATCCTGGATGACATCCAGCTCCTGTAAGACAGAGATAGCCTGATGTTAAATATTCAGTTCTGCTTGTTAAAGGATCCTGAGTGATAACGCTTAAAAGCAAGTGCTGCAGTACCAGGGTCTTAATGCATCTGATGCTGAGTGACTGATTGACTCCAGTGCTCAGAGGTCAAGAGCCTTCTGGTTTTTGTTTCAGCCACTTCTTCAATTATTAGCGTGAGAGAACAAACCACCTGTTTTCCTGCTGCGAAAGATTTTATGATTAGAAGGATAAAAAAAAAACCTAAAAACTTGGGGAGTTTGTATTTGAGTGGCTTAATTCCATCGACTGTATTCAGAAGCTTATTAGAACCAATGGAAGGGATTTTTTTTTTTAATTTTTAAAGAAATAATTTCTGGGCTCCTTTATATGTCTGAACTGGCAGGAAAATTCCGACATATGCAAAAGTTGGGGACAGCGATCAGACACAAGCCAACTTAAATTTCATTACACTGCAAATTGAGTCAAAGGCCAAACACAGCCAAGAATCGTAAAAGCTTTTTTGCTCAAAGAACCGGGACATTTAGGTCCTGATCTTTCCATTGAGTTTCGGCCTTGGCATACGAGTGTGATGAGGCGATACGACAGCTCACCGTTTCCACCATGTCCGTTTCACATTCATGTTTGTTGTTATGCCTGTAATTACAGCCTGGTACTACGATTTCACACACATAGGAAATAAACACGGAAATAAACATCCAGAGTTTGGCACTGAGATACAGTTGTTCTACCCATTAAAATAACAGAAAGTAATTGGAAATGTGAAATGGATATGGGAAACACATGTTTGGAGGGTTAATTGCTCTGGAAAGATAACTGCCCACGGCTTCAGGAGGAAAATCATTTCAGGCCGAAATGTAGATTAGCAGGGTTTGGAAAAACTGGCATGATCTAAACCAGGTTGGGCATGAAATCCCGGAGTAGGAATGTTTACTTAAATTTGGGGATAGCCTGGAGAACCAGGAATCCACAGAAGCTTGATGACCGAACCACTCTGAGGACACTGGGAAAACAAAGTTTAAGGGCTCAGCACAGGAGTGAGCGACCCACTCTAATGAATTAAATATCCTAAACATGAAAAGACTAAATGTCAATAATTCTAATGAGGATTGGTCTTATTTAAAACAACAAAAAATAAATAAATCAAATGATACTTTAAGCCCTAAACCTGCACTGGCTTTTACATTTACTCCTTAGTTACTTTATATTTTGTTTATTTCACTAATATTTATTATTCTTAATGTCTTAAACTGGGCCCAGTGTGTGACCCAGACTGGGTGAAGCCACTGTAGTAATCTCTGGCACAAGAATTTCCTTCAAGATTAATAAAGTTCCATCTTATCTTACTATTTGGGTATCCAGGGTTATATTTGGGGCAGTGAAATTGAGTTGTATCTGACAATAAAGTTAGAGGATAAAGTTAGAGGATCGCCAGTGTTCGGAGGCTTCATCCTCTGGGAGCTCTGAATTTGGAAGATATTTTAACTATAGTGATTTGAACAGACCAAACGACAGACCAGCGTTACCATCCTAAAAATGGGCGATAAACACTTTAATGTTAGGATGTCAGTTTCTTGGCAGACAAGAGCAGCATGGAAAGACTTTAACAATGGGGAGAGAAAGATTAGAGCAATCATGGGCCAAAAGGGGAAATCATCATATCTGGTTGTATCAACTTTATTTAATATTTGAGCCCGTTTTGGCATCAAGATGGGAAACTAACAGCAAGTACAGCAACACTTACCACTGGTGTACATTCACCTCATTTAAAGGTCAAATCTGCACCCTTAAAAAAGCATCTGGTGAGTAAACTTTTGTAAATTGCGAGCACAAATCAGAACGCATCACTTATCATCAGTGGCTGAGAGACAAAAAAGCTCTTTGCCGTGGTGTTACTCCTTGCTGTCTAAACGATGGCCCGTTTGCAGGTGGAGGTTAATCATTAAAAACCCTCTTTAAGCTGATAAATGAGTCTGTAAATGTGGACCATCTTTGATCTGGCCCGGATATGAAAATATTATCATACATCAACATAAAAGGTTTAGCGATAAGGGAAGGGAACTCAGAGGAGGTGAGTTGGCCCAGTTCTTGAATGAAACACTTCTCATTTAAGTACTTAAAGCTAAACCCAGACTAGTAAATGTTTTATGAGCACCTTTGTTCCAAATTCACTGAAGCCAAATGTTTGAATAATTGATGGCTTGTAGTTCTGTAACACAAGGTTAAAGCAGGATATTAGCTGACTGCACAAAACGATTCAACTTTAAGGAACCTGTAGAGAGGAAATCGAGGTTTTCATCTCTACCGAGTATTTAGTATCTTGTTGAGCAAAACATATTGGTATGTGTGAGTAGTAGAAGACATTTTGACACCATTTACTCTTTCGAATAACTACCTGATCACAATTATGATCTATATTATTAAGGTGCACTTCTGGTTTTCGACGCTAAGCAGCAGCCGAACAATGAATGACAATTTTACCCATTTGCATTCAGACAAAATCTGAATGCAAATGGGTCATCAGTGAGTGTTGGTGGGTTTATGTCCAGTGTGAAAGGGCTAAATGGGATCATTTATAATATCAATTTTTAGTTCCATCAAAAGCATTTATTTTTAAGCATTTCATTTACACCACTGAGGTGCCCTTGAGCAACACCCTTAAACCCCCAACTGCACGAGGGGAGATGCTCAGTGGTCAAAAGATAAATGAAAGGATAAATAAAGTTTAAAAATGTAGAACCCCAATTTAATAAAAAAGTTGAAATGCTGTGTAGCAAATAAATGAAGAAGATTGTGATAATCTGCTAATGATTTATGACATAGACACTTGAAAACAGTACAAAGACAATATATTTAGTGTTTTACCTCTTCAACTTCATTGATTTTTGTACTTATTGTTAATTTGATGTCAGTTACATGTCTCAAACAAGCTGTGACGGGAGCAGCATTTTGTAAAACACATGATTATATGAAGGATATTATTACACAGGGTTAATAACACTTTGTACATCTGTTTCTTGCAAATTTGCAACTGATTTAATTGGGGTTTTTTTAGGTGTTAAGTTGCATCCCGACATGCTGGAATCAGAAGTATTTCCTCTGGAAATGTGGTGATGTCAGGAGACTCAGTTTGATCTAAATTTCCCATCAATTGACAGTTTTTTCCTTCTACTTTGTAAGCCTGTATTTAAAAAACGGTATCAAATGGATCTCTCAGATAACAACATCCTGCTGAGAGCAACCACACAATCACATTCTGACTGTGAGTGTCTGCCTCTCACTCACACATGCTGCCAAATCCTCCACCTGGACACAAACACACACTGCGCCGCACTGTCAGCCCATCCATGCTTATCCCTGTATTAGATTCAGGTAATGGCACCGGGACAAAGGTAATTCTTCATCTTCCGCTTCCTCCCCTCGCCTTTCATCCCCCCTTCCATTCCTCCTCCCTCCCAACTCCCTGAAAAGGATGTATCTGGTTCCGAACACGCGCACCGGAAAAACACGGCCCCACCGGCCACCTGAGCATAGACGGGAATGGCTCCAATCAGCCGATCCAAGAAGACTGATACCGACCCCAATCCGTCTTTGGGGCCCGGTCCAGCACCAGACAGTGAGATCCGCCCGTTTGACACCAGCTGATGAAGGACTTGGAGCGAGTTTAAAGGAGGATGGACCATTTGGATCACGGTGGAACATGGAAAGACGTAATGCGGTGTGCTCTGCCGCCCCCTTCCACTGTCAGCAGCTACATTCAGGGAATATATATATACACATCAGGATGATCCGAGACACATGTTTCTTTACATGAAGCCATGTGTGGGCAATTTGTCAGCCTGGGTGTCTGCGCTCAAGAAGAGTAATAGGCGGTGGGAATAAAATATATGCATGTGAGGGGATGGACACAATATGATAAGCAACAGTACAATCTCGTGTGATCCATCTTCACTTGTAAGGTCTTACTATGGTCCGGTTTCATGGTTTACATCGTCAGTATGTTTTCATTACATCAGGAGGGAGCAACAAGCCCCTTTTAGTCAAGCATATAGATTTGGTTTCAGAATTTAAGGTATAATACATATAATTTCTGACTTAAAGCGACTAGATGTTTGCTACTTTTTTGTTGCGTTGTGTACTTGGATTATCCCAAATCTTTCCAACATCTTTTTTACTCAGAGAAATCTGTTATTTCATTCAATGTAATGGTGAGTTTAATTTTGTTGCCTGTTGCTGAAACATCAGGTGAGACATCAGAGAGTGATGAAGACCTTCAGCCGATGTGAAAACAACTTCAAAAAAACAATATGTATCACGTTGTCTCTGAAGATTTCTGCCTGAGTCATGTCAGGCTACAAAACACTTGCTGCTGCTTGGAAGGCTTCACTTTCTGTGAAGGTGATTCAACAAGCATATCAATATTTTTATCAACTCCTCTCTTCTCTTTTCTCTGAACTTCAGCAGCTGGACAATAGCTGGAACAGGACACTGTTTTACAGAAACAAGATCAAGCTGTAGCGGTGGGAGGGGGGTATGATTTTGAGAAGTGAGCGTCTCCCCTGTACCAAAGTCAAAATACAGCCTTGTGGTATAAAAATGGTTCTCATACAACTCTTTCAGCTTAATCCACTTGAGATACTCTTTTTGTATTATCCTGTAAGTGTTTGATTCTCAAAACATAGATTGCCTGTTGAGTACTTCTTTGACAAATCAAAAACAGAAGCTACACCAAAGGCAGCATTTGTCAAAGGCTATTGAACTGAATTAACACGGAACAGGCATTCATGATATCACGTCGTCCTCCCTTAGTCGGACAAGTTCTTCCCCTCCAGGTCACCTTAACTGTGCCGTTAATTTTTTTGTCTCAAATTGAGATTGCATTTTTGCAATGTGGTCATCATGACTTGATCTGCACTTTCTTGCTTTAAAGCTTTGCACAAAAGCTTTTCTGTCTGACAAACCCAAAACCTGCAGTTGCATGTCCACTTGTAGTCACAGAGCTTATTTCTGTGACATCGGTTCTTCTTTCTTCTTTTTACAGACACACTGAAGGTTGCCTGAGTTGGTGGTTACGTGGCTCGCTCAAGGGAAACCCAACAGTTGTTAAAGTAAAGGAGAGGACTTCACATATGGAACCTCTGCGTGGTCTGTGCTGTCTGACTGAATATCTCAGGCTGTCACTCATTTACTGTTTTGCATATGGATGCTGTTTTCCATTGTCTATTAGAAGCAATTTTACAAATTAACTGGAGGATGTTTGCAGCATGGGAATCTGATGTGCCCAAAAAAGATTAAAAGTGAAAGAGAGGAATACGAACTGTGGGCTGAAACTGGGAGCTTGTCAAGTCGGAGTGAGCAGAGGCGATAGCAGGATGAGGAGGAGGAGGACGAGGAAGAGGAGGAGGAGGAGGTAAGAACTCATCACTAAACACTCGATTAATCAAGCCAACTCCCCCGGTACAGGAAATATGACTGCCATCTGCTCTCCTGCATGCAGGGGAGTGAGAGGTGGAGGTCGGGGATGGAGGGAGATAATGAGGAGGAGGAAAGTTGCAGAGAGTGGATGTCTCAGACAGGCTCCATTAGAGGTCTGACCGCAGATGGCAAGTCTCACCACGGGGCCACCCAAGTGGCGCTCACATCGAGTTTGAAGGGGGATTGGAGGTATGGGGATGGAGAGATAGCGGAAAATAAAAATGGAAAACTCATGGGGATGTTCGGTATTGCTGTCGTCAACACAACCAACATTTTAATTAGCTGTGACTGTCCCAGTCTTACCATGTGGAGAGCTTCAGCAGCCTTCTGGAGGCCATCAGCCAGCGTCGCAGCATGTGCAGATCCACCTGTGATGATACAGGCCGACTGCGACAGAGTCTCTGAAAGAGAAAGACGCGACTGGTTGAAAACTTCAGTTAGAGAATTCAATTTGCATGAACACAAACTGGCAAAACTTGGCATTAAATCTGCTGCCATCATTAGAGGTCCACTGGAGGAGCTATGCGAATAATGAACTGAATTCACTCAACACACAAGTGCTGTTACAAAGACATTTGTAATATAGCAACCATGCCTCGTTCAGCTCCACTTAAGTTTCATCCTCCTATCACCTGTTTGCCCATTTTGTAATTGTCTGGGGCAGTCAGGTGATGCCAAGATGGTAACGGTCGCTGCCACCACAGAGCTTCCCTATGGCTCTTCAGAAACCTATGCAGGACATCACAGAGAATAAATCACTGCTGTATAGAGTGTCCTGCACCTGTTTTGGCTGACCACTCACCTCAATGGAAAATAAATTAGGCGCCAGTAGTCGGCAGAAGTAACTGGACCCTTACCAGACGCACCAGATGTCTTGTTACACAGAACCATCTGGGAAGTTGCCCTTAAACACTGTTTGGAAAAGGGATGTGCATTCTCAAAAAATTGTTTGCAGGTGATTTGACAAAACAGTTGTCTATCGCCATTTATCACGGGGCAGACTTCAAACAATCACATCAACAGTTGGAGAACACTACCACCTGTGGAGCCAGTTAGTTAATCAAAATCTGGCAGAAGAAGAGCGAAAGCATCTTTTCGATCAAGAAAAGCCTTCAGTGCCCTCCTTTGCTCCTCTTTCCATGAAAAATACTCTCCGGTTCAGATCAAATTGATGCGGTAGCAACATCAATGCTGACCTCTTTCACCACCGCCGCTGTTGTTTTCAAATAAAAAAAAAATCACTTCTCTCACTGGTCATCACATTTAAAAAACATGCCGGTGGCTGCCAACAGTTCTTCATGCGACGATGATTTGTTCAAACCACCGTGAGTTTGGCCATAAAAGCATAGTTTGAGGCCTGGCAAGACGGATTCGCGAGATCACAGGATCATTTGACCGCACCAATCCAGCTGCCTTGTAAGGTAAGCCAGAACCAGGGCACCAGAAATAGCTACTCCTCCTTTGCAAGTCTTCAATAAATTCATAAGTTCATGGTCAATGATGTTAACTTAAAATGACAACATCAACTCATCACAGCCACGTCTGCAAAAAAAACTGACATCCTCACTTGAAAGGGCTTCTTTTTGAAAAATGGATTCATAAGTGTCCACACAAACACACACCTTTAACCAGGATACACACATGTGAGCCTGCACACAAACACACAGTGGTGTTTATGTGCTGTAAGTATATTTGAGCGCACAGAAACACAAACACACACAAACTGAAACACTTGACAGTTTGTCATACTGACAGATGTGAGAACATTCTTCCATGTCCGCTGTAAAAAAAAAAAAAAAAAACACACACAAACAATGAATTCATTCACATCAGAGGCTCTGGGAATAATCAGCGTGCACCTTATGTCATCATCAAACAGGTAATTGTTGGTCCAGGTGCTGGTGGGGTGAAATATAGGGCTGTGTTTATTCCCATGTCTCTGATTGTGATAGTCTCCCTTGTTCTGACTTGCTCTCTGTAGTATTCAGACTGCTTTAGCCGTCCTGTTCCAACCAAGCTGAACAATGCTACAAAGAATGTCTCCCTCCGATGACAGTGAGGAGCCATTTTGGTTCATTCTCTTCGAATCTGACTCTAACAACAACAAAGTGAGATGAAAAATTCTCACACTGCCCAATTCTGAGCATTTAACCTGCCTGAGAAGACTTTCATGTCTACACGTCTGCATGGAAACTTCATGTGTGTAATGATACAAGAAGAAAAAAAGGTCCACTATACACAGTACACACAGAAAACAATGTGTGGAGAACGTGACTCACCTTTGATAATGGACTCTGCAGCAGCCAGATCTCTTTTGTAGGTTACCTGAAGGCAGAATAAATTAAAGGATCAGTTCCCCCCCAAAATTAATTTTATCTAAAGAGCAGTTGGTTTTCTATAATCTTTGCTTTCTTGAGACCATTATAGTTTTGCCCCTTTAAGCCTCTAGAAATATTCAAATGAAATAATGTAGTGGTGCGATTTTCCTGCAAGACCTGAAGTTATGACGAGAGGAACAAGAGTTTAAACAGAGTTACTAGTGTCAAAAAAAGTCCATAGCCTGGGGGCAGAGGTGTCTACCAGACCAGAAACTATCTTAGCTGAGTTTGCAGTTGTGTTTTTTCCTACATGTGAAAACTGCATGTGAATTGCAGCCATAGTTTTTTTTTTAATCCATTATCAGACAAGTTTCACTTTTCTTAAAGTGAAACTCTCCCCATAAAGCAAAGCAAAGTTTCACAGTTCAGCAGTAAACTCAAAGAGGAGAGCAGAAGGGTGATGTTTAGTTCCTGATTCAGATGTTTAGGCTCCATAGTTACTGGAATCAGTTTGACGAAGGGAAGAAGGGAAAAATCATAACTAACAATTCATTTGACAACGCATCTGTGGAGTGGAGCCATGGCTTTAAATTCATCACAAGCTAAATGTTATTTTAGAGTTATTCAGCGTAACCAGAGTAATGTTTCTGAAACGACAAGTTGGTCTTCAAATATTGTGAAAATGTCTTTGTCCAAGACTTTGAACACAACAAACATAATTATATTGAGTTGGACACCGAAAGCTCCAAACCTCAGCAAATAAAACCAAAACTATCTTCATGGATAGATAACATTCCGTTCTGTAAATTGGATGCACTAAATGTTGAAGGCAAGAAGTCATATAATCTGATAAAACATTAAACACAAAACATTCACAATTAAACTAATTTCTACATGCTAATCTTGAACGTCACATCCAATATTGAACTGCCTCCCCTTTTGCCAGCACGCCTCACTTCCAATTCATGAGCTTTCTTTGTGCCCATATGATAAAAGTAAAAAGAGGGCATACAGCGGCGCTCGGCAATATGTCACCAAATCCACAAATCCACAACCCGACCCGGGCCCCTGGCGAGCTCACCTTCCACAGTGTTGGCGGACCCTGGATGAGCTTGGCGTTGGTGCCACAGTACTGCAGAGCCAGATGAAGACACTCGGTGCCAAACTCAAAGTCTGACTCAGTGCACTGCAGAGGGGACACAACAGGGAGAAGAGTTGAAGTGATGACAACAGTCAGTGGGACTGTGGTACACTGTGGTGTTCCACTCAGTGTTGGAACTGCACCAACTGGATGTTCCGTTACATTCATGTACATACCGTCAAATATATTAAGTATTAATGCATGACATACTGAGTATTTCAGAATACATTTTGTCCATCACATAAGCTTCATTTTTAAATGGTTTAAAGTCAAATTGACTTAAATATGAACAAGATTAACAGTCTGTTTTCTTGCTTACATCTCTTGTGAGGCTGCACATAGAACTGCATAGTTTTACAGATGTTTTGAAGTATCTTGAAAAGGTTAATGAAAACAGGAAATCTAGAAAACCTCCTAATTTGTGCAAAAAGGTTTTCACACTAGCTTGAGCTGGTTTTTGGGAGTGATTACTGAGTGCTTTCTATTGTTTTTCATCGTCTGAAGTTCGACTAGCACTCTACTTCTTTTTCTGCAATGGAATGTTTTTTACGAGAAGTGGCGCCACCTTCTGCTCACTGCTACATTGGTGGATGGAAACAAACATTTAGTTGGATTTTCAGTTTACGTCAAATTTGTTTAAAATTGGCATTATATTGGATTGAAACACAGCTAATGGAGCTTTGAGCTAAATGCTTACATCTGCATGCTACTATGCTCACAATGACAATGCTAACAGCAGGTTTGTCATTTGCCATTCTAACGTTTGCTAATGGGCAATAATGCCAAAGCACAGCTGAGATGGCACCAGAGGAAAAGTTAGAAGATCGTGAAAGCTGTCACAATTCATCCCGAAGAGACTATGACTGTCTGTACCAAATGTCATGACAATCCATCCAAAAGTTGCTGAGACATTTCACTCAAAAACTACACATTAACCTCACAGTGGCTCTAAAGGAAAAGTCAGTGGATGACAAAGTCAGTAGGATTCATCCTCTGAGCACCATGAACGTTGATACTGACTATGCCAATCATCCATCTCTGGTGGCCGACAGTCATTGGTCTCTGACCCCTTTGCCATCTTTACATTATGATTTAAAAGTCGCCACCAGCCACACACAGATTAAGTCTGAAATAAACAGCCGCCAAGCTCCAAATGCAGGTAGATTTTCCATTTAGCAAATAAAATCTTGTTACTGCAAGTGCAAAAATAGACTGTGAGCTAGCCGACTATTTTATTCATTAATGGTATATTCTTCAGTTAAACCTCCATGTCTTTCTAGTAATGAAGCATCAAGAATAAAACTGTAGTTGAATGTTTAGAGACAAAAGTAGGAGTTTAAGTTTATGGTCAGCGTCCCTTTCTTTTGTTTGAATGTGCTTCTAACATTTCGATCACTCGACTAGATTATGGGATTTCTTCTATGCAAAATGTAAAATTTTATATTTTGATCTGAGGGTGATCATGGTGCGTCCACAACGGGGAGAGGGTTCATCCTCTGAGGACTATGAATGTGTATAGTGAATTTCACATCTGTCTGCAATTTAGGTTTTAAAATGTGTTATGCAAAAGTGGTACATTTTCTGTATTCAGGGGGAAAAAAAAACAAAAAACAGTGTCTGATTTGGCACTTGTTCGAGGAGGCGCATCTTCTGTCCAGGCATTCCTAAAATAATGTGGTTCTGTGCAACATATGGTCGCATCCTTGAGAGATGAAATTCTTGTTCAGTTTGCAGCCTGGAGTTTCAACAGAAGAAAAACAGGCTCATAACACGATGCTGCCGTCACCACATTTTTCAGCAGACACTTCAGAGGAATCTGTTTTCTTTGGCTGATGGACTGTTGGCCCTGTAACACTCTTATCTATCTGTATTAAGAACATTTGTTTCATCAGCTCTGAAGACATTTTCCCACACTGTTCGGTAAGACGTGGTGTTTTCGTGTGTAACTATCAGTGCTACACAAACGGTTCTTGCATATGCGAGGTTATACAGTTGCTTTATGATTGAGTACAAATTGATCTAGTTCAGATTCCTGTCGTCTCATTATATTCCACTGGAATTTATTTGTTTTGGATGACCAACAAAACTTCGACTTTCTCTTCAACATTTTTTATAATAAATGCTTAAACAGACAACTTTTACATAACTGCCACTTTTCAACAGCAGAGATCTAACATTGTTTGTTTCAGTCCTCTATTTTCCATGGTTTGTCAAAAAACAGATCCAAGGCTCATTAGTAGGTAAACATGTGGTTCCAGTATATTTCATTGGAAGGAAGCACTACACATGCAACTGTGATGTTTTTATAGACTGAAAACTGCTTTAAACAATGTGTTGTACACAAAAACATGCGTGACTTGGACTGAAAATGTTACGAAATGGGTCAGGAGCAGGTCTGTCAGAATCAGCAGGATGTCACGCTCGAAAGGAAGAAATAAATACGAAGGGAATAAATAGAAAAAAAAGTTCTGTGCAGGACAAAGCTCTGTTGGGAGAAATGCTCAAATCAATTCAACAAAAGAAATACTGAGCCAAGTGAAATCAGAAAGATTGAGTTAGTTAGTAAGTTAGTAAGTTAGTAAGTTAGTTAGTTAGTAAAGAAGATGAATTGAGGTTCAGAATCCTGTTTGGCTGATTGCAGGCAGCACAAAAACATGAACATGTTAGCAAATTTACATCCATCTAATAAAGAGAAACATGAGGATCCATTCGTACTCTTGTGTCAGGCTTTCTCATCAGTGAGAGTCCGGTATTCATTCACTTTAAACTCAGTTTCTCCACCAGCTTCTCAGAAAGGAAGAGCCCTTTAGCTGCCAAATGCTCCACTATGTCCACCAGCTAGTTGCTAACTTTGTCAGTCTGCTGTTTTTTGCAGATCGTGTGCAGATTTTTTTTTTAATGAGAACAATTTGCAGACAAAAACCTGCCTGCCGCTCCCGGAGAGAACGCTCATGAGAGAGGTATAACTAAAACAGTACAGGACCCGAAAACCAAGACACTGAAGTGACGGATGCTAAAATGCTCCATGGAGCACTCTGTTGTACTTAACACATAGTCAGTTGAGCCTTTGTTAATATGCAACTATTGATTACAGATCCTTTAAAATAAGGTGTCTAAAAGAGATCTTGTGTGTGTTTATGTCTTTGTTGCTGACTGTCATCACTCTTCCTGAAATAATGATCATGTACTTTATTGTACCAAGTAACACTTTGCTGGGAAAGCTCAGTTTGTGTAGATCACATGGAAGTTTGGATCGAGGCGATGAGCTCATTTGGTTTAAAAGGCCACAGACACGACAAAGACCAATCCATGCTACCTGAGATAATACCTAGGTAATATTTTATCAAGCTATAAAAGAGAGGGGGTCTTTTATTCCGGAGACCCTGGAACAGAAGAGAGAGAAATTACAGCAGAAATACGCTTTCGGTCTTGAGGTAATTTAACCTTTAGCATTTTCTCCCCGTACAAAAGCTTTCACTTGGGGACTGGATAAAGTGTCTCCCCCTTTGTCTTTTCAGCCCTAAGTTCTTCTCCTCTCAATAGATGTCAAGATACAAATGTGCCGCTCTCACAGATTTTTCATGAGCATGTCCTACAGTCCTAACCTGACACTTCCCCTTCTCTTTTGAAAGGTTGACGAGGATTAGAAAAAAAACGACACACTCTCCAACGACCCCAAACCTCTTATTTTCTCCAGCGACCTCCCCAGTTCGTCTTGAATTTTGCAACTCGACTGGTTTGACATTGCGGCACAAATGTGAGCTCATTTACTGAAAAGGCCAACGGCAAAGCCAACAGAGCTCTCAGAGCAATCCGAAGATCCATATGTGCCAGGAATAAAAATAACTGCACACATACGCGGCTCCAATTGGAGGCATACTTCAGCTCTTAGCTCAAAGTTTTGCTGCGTCCTTAGAAAGACGTGGCGGATCGGAAGAACCGTCTAACTGAGTCAAGGTTGAAATAGCAAACTAAAAGTGTCTGAAAAATAAATAAGGTCAACTTCTGCGGCTCAGGTTTCGCATTAAGTTGCCTTGGATTAGCCTGCCAAGTCTTTGCTTTAAGGGAAGAATCAACACATTTACGGCTGACGTCAGCGGATGAATTCTTTCCATTTTTCAGGTAGACATATTAAAACGCACTCAACTGCTCAGACTATTAATCCAAATCCACCTAAATGTGCCATGTCATTTCAGCGCTTTTTCACCCGTTTTCCAACTGCGCCTTTGTTCATTTTTGTTCCACAGACTAATCTGCTGCAGTGTGGCTGAAAATATTATTAATGTGTCATTTCTTTCCCAGACGCAGCCGAGGCCGAGTGAAAATGATAGCGCCCCGCGCCACAAGCTCTTCAGAGTGAAAGCCTGCAGGTTCTGGCACATCAGCGGAACAATGAAGGACTGTGAAGGCCCGATATGATGTATGAGAATCATAAAGGCCGCCGTCATCTAAGTGCTGTAATTTTTCGAGCATAAATCTCAATCTGTCAAAAGATTTGAGAGATTCTTTTTTTTTTTATGCAATTATTTGACACCAGGAGTGAGCAGCACACGCCTGCAGGATCCTGAGATATAGTGAGTTGTTTTACACACTGACTTTTAGTCTCATGCGCTTTGGGTGAATCCAGATTGCTGCTTGACCTTTTCAGTAACACAGAATGATCAAGTAATTAATGGCAATTCTAAAGGAGTAACACTCTTCCAATGAATGTATAAAAAAAGAATAATATATGATAAGTATAACTCCATAACGGATGAAGCAATGAAGTATCTGCTATAAGATTAGTGAAGATAAAGTTTCAGTTTCTTTACTTTCTCATTTGTCTCCCTGATAAGTTTGTTGTTTCTGTCACTTCAATTTTTAATTTTCTTACTTTTAAGTTTTGTTGATATTTAACTTTCAAACTTAATTTCAATCAGTAAATAAAGTGACAATCCTTATCTGAGAATTGATGAGAAACAGATTGTGTTTGTGATCAGCTACATGTGTGGAAACAGGACAAAGACTAATCAATACATCATTACAAGAGAATGACTGTCAGAAGAGGGACAAGCTGCAGTGGAACTTCTCAGACTTTGTGTTACTTCTCACTGACACTGACAAAATGACCTCTTATACTCACTTTACAGCGGCCAAAAAACCCATTTAAACCCGCTCACATCTGGCTTTTGTGTGCAATGTGAATGTATATTATAGGGATTTACTCAAGGCAGATGTCAGATGTAATTATTGCCTCCGGCTCAGCTGTGATGTGAACACAAATTGCAGGTGAACACGCTGATTTACTCTCCATTTCAGGCACCGTGTGTCTAATTCAGAACATCATTAAGATTTTTTAAAACAAGCTTTTCTCTTTAGACACAACATTCAGACAAAAAACCCCCAAAGCTGCTCCCTTTTAAAACAAATTTTGTAACGAGGGAGAGACGGACCTGTTCCAACATTCACAACTGAGGAACGCCATCATGTTTATCAAACAGGTAAATGAAGGTAAACAAAGAACAGACTCTACCCTCTGATAGGCTTGATAGATGACATCATATGTGAATCCCTGAGGCATCTCGCTGGCTCGGTACTTGGCTCGTTCAAGAGAGTGATCCAGGTAGCCCTCTGATGTGGTGGCTATCACGGTGGAAACAAGAGGTCGGATGGCTCCTGCTGCCTGGACAACAGAGAAAAAGAGGATTTAGACTAGTTAACCTGGGCTACACAAGTTTAATAATGAGTGAAATTAGTCTCAAGTTATTCTTTTTTAAATGTAGTGAACAAACTCTGACAGCAGAGAAGCCTTTATCTTTTCCTCCTCGAGCATACAGTGTGCAAAACTATTTTTTTGAAAGTTACACCTGTTATTTTAGTAGAGTTTTTTACATACTAAATGCAAAAAACAGACCACACAAAAAGATATATATCATAGTTTACAATCAGATTTATCTGCAGATATAGAAGAATAAAATGTCTAGACAGTAATATTCTTAACAGGACGGGGATCAAACGGCTGAACAAGTATTTTCCAAACACCTTTACCGGGCACAAACCCCAGTTTCTACTCTGAATGTGACGAAGGCTGCCGTTCATTTTTCATTTCTGCGAGACGACATTTAGAGGTGGAATCATAGGAATTATCTAAATACCAGTGAACAGACACACAGAGCAGCGTGAGATGAGGTGATGAACATGCATTGAATGAATTTCAAGATGCCTAAATTTGAGCAAACGTTCAGGAATACACAGATGTCCGATTACAGAGAGAGGAACAGAAAAGAAAACATCTAGTGGAAAATCGGAGAGTTCCCGGTAAACTTTGATATCACAGTTTTTAATATACAGAGTCTTTTGTACTGTCAGCCGGGGAACTGGTGACGCTTCTTTTTGATTTTGATGAATGAAAATGATCAACAATTTTAATAATCGAATCATCAAATTAAGTAATTTTTTAGAAATAAGTCATAATTCTCTTATTCCAGTTTCTTAGATGTGAATATTTTCGAATCTCTTTCTTCCTCTGTGACAGTAAACAGAAGGTCTTTGGGTTGTGGACAAAAAAAGTCCAGATTTCTTTTTTTCTTTGTCAAATTATCTCAGTGGCTGTTCAGCCACAACTGCACATTTCTAAGAGAGAATATTTCCCTGATCTGACTCGGAGTCAGCAGCCACATCAGTAACAATAAATCCATCTTAACCAGCACATCTGCAGCACGCACTGCTCGTACCTCCTCCCTCGCAAACTCAAAATAATCAAAATTTCAAGAGATAATATTTTCATCCCACTGCAGCTCTGATTGTGGGCCGTTTGCTGGAGCAGACAGTCGGCGAGCGTGCGCAGGAGAAACTAATAAATGAAAGGAAAGCAAACATGTGTTCTGCGTGTTACACATGCTGTTAAAATCAAAATTAATCTGCTGATCCTCAGCGGTGACGGGCGTTCTGCCATGAGCGTGGATACTGGCTAGATAATGAGGACCAGACCGCCTGCTGTGAAGGTTCGTCACACAGACACACACACTCAGAAACACATCATCAATGTTGGCCTCACGTCAGGGAGCTCGTGCTTTTTACACAACCTGTGTGACCTGCATTCAACAGAGCCTCCTCTCAGAGTCTCAGCCATGAATAATTACGAGACCGATCTGCAACCGGCCAAAATGTTTTCCCATCTACCACTGATGAAATAAACTCCCAGCACTGGGAGCGATGGGCCTGCCACTCTGATAAACACTTTGTGAGAAGATGGAAAGGTAAAGGTCGAAGCTTCAGGTGCACTCAAAAGAACCGTTTGTCTCTTTTGCTCTGAACGCCGCTGGAAAAACTCCACTTTGTTGTATTTCAGTGTGTAGTTTGTTTATGTTCACACCACTCGCTGAAAAAGGAACCACAGGGCGCACAAACAGACGTGACGTGTCACTTTCTCCCACCAGGTGAAAGGTTTGATTCCAGGGCACCGCAGCTAACTGTGATGGATTTGTTTACACTCGCAGCTGTAATTGACCTTCTGTGGTTTTCAGCTAAACTCACTAGAAGAGATGAAGTATGAGCTGCAGCTGAGATTTAATTAACTTCACAATGTCCAAGAATGAAGAACTGCTGGCATTTTAGGGCCGGTTCCTTTATTTGGGGAGGGACACATTCTGCCTTCATGTGCTACTGGAAACACTGACAATCCAAAGAGGCCACACATCTTTCAGTCATAGTTTCCAATTAGAGCTTTATGATAACTTCCTGCATTGGGACATTTACAGTACTGAACTTTGAATGTTTTCTCATGAGAAAATGACTATTTGCATTCAAATTAATGGATGCAGCGAGTTCTGACAGAATGCTTCTGATGACTGCTTCATTTTGATGCCAAAGACATATTTTTACATCCTCTAAGCACAGTTTAACATCACATTTGACCTATAACGATGAAGCATTTAATCCATTGTCAAGTTTTAAAGTATGGGACAACTATTTTGAATTGATAAATCCATTTGAGTAATTTCTAAGAAAGAAAAATCATAATTCTCACATTCCAGCTGCTTTAATGTGAATATTTTCTGGATCCTTTACTTCTTTATGACCGTAAACAAAACAAACAAGCAAACATTTTTCTCGATTTATCATTTTTTGCTCTACAAAGCGTAAAAAAAAAGAAAATAAATTGTACTTCCAAGTTTCCCAAAGTCAAAGGTGACAACTTCAAATGTCTTGTGATGTCTGACCAACAGGCTAAAACCTCAAGTTTAATATAATCCTACAGCTGCAACGGTTAGTCCATTAGTCCATTAATACATTAATCAATTAGTCGATTGCTATTTTGAGAATCAATAAATCTCATGAGTCATTTTTCATGCATAAATTCCAACATTCACAGTTTTCAGTTTCTTAAATATGAACATTTACTGCTCTGTTATAGTTCATTAAATATTTTGTCGTTTTAGACATTTAAGAACGTCAACCTGGAACCATATTTTTCACTGTTTTTACAGACTTTTCACAGACAATTAATCAATTGATCAATAATGAAAATAGCAGCCCTACATAAAACAAAGTGCTGAAAAATCCTCACATTTAATATTTAATATTTAAGAGAATATTTGTCAGTGTTGCCTAGATAATGATTCAAATTGTTGATCAATTGACAGAAAAGTTGCTGATTAATTTTTGCCAGTTTATTTTCTGTGCAACTGACTAATAAATGGTGTCATTGTTCATGTATTGGGTACAAATGTTCTCACTTGACCAAATGAGCTAATACAACAGAAAGAAGAAAGAAGTTCAAACGATGTTGGAGGGATTTCAGCTTGCAAAAGATCCAATTCCTCCACATTCCCACGTGTTTCAGTTAAAGCAGCTGGAATCTTACTGACCCCGTGTTCCTTGGCAGCCACGGCTATCTTGTACAGAAAGTCCTCCTCCACGAACGGCCGGACGGCATCGTGGATGATGACCACCTTTGGTCTGTCTGCCGCGGGACTCTCCTCCTCCCCTTCACCTTCGCCCAGAGCCAGCACTCCGTTACATATCGACCTGTGGCGAGTCGAACCGCCTGGCACCACTCGGACCTTCCTGTGCTGGAAGCGCTGGATGATGTCCGTCATCAGGTCCACGTTTTCTTTGGCAACAACCACAACAATGCACTGGATCCATGACACCCTGCAAGAAAACACTGTCCTTTCAGCAAATTCTGTTTGGTAACATGAGAAGTCAGATAAGCAGAACATAACACTTGGCAGAAGCCTCTTACAATTGGAAACTGGAGCTACAACTAATCTATTGATTACTGTTTCTTGTTCGAACGTTAGGATGTTGAAAAATGCTTGTTAAAAAGATCCCAGAGCTGAAAGTTACAACTTCAGATTGTGTGAATTGGCCAACCGACAGTCCAAAACCAAAGATATGTTATTTACAAAGACAAAGAAAATACAAACAAGCACACAATTCTCACGTTTCAGAGGAAAAACAGAAAAAGTACAATAAGTGTTAAAATATCAGGTTTACTAACTGTTTCTCAACACTTTCAGACTTCTGCTGAGCTAACTGTCGCTGCCTAACTATCGAAAAGAAAGCAAAAAAGAATGTTTCCCGCAATGTTGAACTATTCCTTTAACTAATCATCAACAAATTTGTCAAACTGTTGCTGAATATTTGTTGATTTGACGACTAATCTTTTCAGCATTTAGGAAATAATTGCTTGGATTTTGGATCCAGCACGGACGACCTCTGACCCTCCTCCACTGGGAGCCTCTGGGTAATGACTGGGGCCACACAGGCAGCTTCTCCTCCTTCTCTCCGGTACCCAGGATGTTGCTGCACTCATTTCCTGACAACACGTAAACACTGACAACAAGCTGGGAGGAGACGCATGTGATTATAAACACCGGTTGTTATTCTATTGTCGTAACGGAGGTCAGGCAGTGATCACAACAACATGTAAACATCCACCTTCTCCTCACTGATTTGGAGGCTTGAAATCTGAAGTCGTTATCGCTGTCTGTCCTCCAGTGATGGAAGAAAGTATCAAGACCTTTAGCAACACAGACATGACAGAACAGCTGCATTTAATATACGGGGGGATACGGCACTAAAATATATATAATTGAGGGTATGTCTGCGGTAATGACATTCTGGCCAACATGACAAAATAATGTAAAATACTGTTAGACAGCTTGCTTAAAGTGGTGAAATACATTTGTTGTATTTCTGTATTTTCTTTCCGAATTACTGCACAGAAGGAAGCAAGAGGCTAGCTAGCTAATGATATGATACTTTCATATCTCATTAACAACAACACATTCACTAATAATAGATTACAGACATAATTTAAGTGTTGAAGAATGTGACATCTTGAGTTAAACTGGTGGTCTGAGATGTTGCTGTTGTAGCAACACAATACGTCAAATAAACACAACAGAAACACGTGAGAAGTCGAGCCACAGTGTTAAACATGGATAAATATAAACATAACAGGGAAAATATGTTGTTTTGATTTGAAGTGTCTCTTTAATCTGAATGTGCAAAAGTACCAAGTGTGGTAACTAATTAACGTTAAAGGTATTAGATTAATGTAGAGGAGGATGTGAAGGACCAGGAGGGACCTTCAGGTGAGGAGGGCCCATAGAGACTGTCTCTGAACAGGGTCCCTGTAAAAGGATTCTCTTTGAATTATAGTGGAGTATGAGTTTAAAACAGCAGATAAAATAAGGTGTAAGTATCTCAAAATGTTGTTTTTTAAGTACAGTAGTTTAGTAAATGTACTCAGTTACTTTCTGTCACTGGAGTAGCTTCAATATTTCCTCCTGAAAAAAGAGGAAAGAGTGCCAAAATGACAATATTAAAGTAGTATGGGACAATAAATAACTTTACTGTACGAGCTGCCTGCACAGACACACACCTGCCGTCAGGGGTGACGTCATGACAGAGACGTTGGTTTTCTCTCTACCTGTAACGTACCTGGACACGTCTACAAACAGGGTTTATGACATCTTTAATCCTGTCTTATTGTATTTTCCTACCTCTCGAAAGCCTGGATAGTGTAGCTTATGAGCGGCCGACCCAGAAACGAGCAGAACTGTTTGGGTGTCTGCAGCCCGGTTCTCTCCCCGGTGCCGCCGGCAGGAAGAACCACAGACACCGGGAAGTCCACGCTGCGCTCTGCCGGCTTGTGTTCGCTCTTCCCGGCCTCGCCGGTTGGGAAAATCCCTGGATGAGCGGGCCTGTCGGGCTCACGGTGATCTCCCTGCATGTCGGTGTTGTTAACCTCCATCAGTTCGTGGGTGGAGGTCACGACGGGTCATTCCCAAAACTGTCCATTTACAAGTTCGTGGGCGGGGTGGAGACACGGCGGCAACGTGGATGGAGGTTTGGGTAACAGCGCCGTCAAGTTCCGACAGTAAAATGGCGGACTTCCGGTGAATGTTTCAAAATAAAAGCCTCCAACTGTCGGTTGGTTTCCACTGAAGTGCATAAAATGAGCTACGGATTTAAATTTAGGTACTTCAACCTTCACTACAGTTTATAACTGTCTGAGTTCTTTAGTGGGGAGAAGCTGTGGAGATACGTCACTTAAAAATAAAAGTAAATTTCCAAAGCAACCAATAAATATTGGCTTATATCAGTAAACAATCTGAATATTTGTAATGTTAGGATATGGGTGATGTATCTATAACATGCACTCTTAATTTGCACTGCAAAAATGTAATAGAGTAAATAAAGCCTACAGAATGAATGTGAAAGTTTATTCATTTGGACAAAGTAAACAAAAACAATGTAATCAATCAGGCCGATGGAGACTGTGAGTTGTGGTGGAAAGCTCCACTAAATAGACGTATAGTACAAAGTAAAGTAGAAATACCAGCTACTGGAAAAGGTAATATTCTTCTGCACTGACTGCCAGAACTCCACTTAGCAATCTAAGAGTAGAAAACTGGCTATCTTTAAATTATCAATAGAAGAGCAACCGATGGATTGAAACATGTAATTTAAAACCAATGAAACACATTTATTTTAAGGAAAAAGCAGGATTTTACACTCAGTTACATTTTAGCTCATTTCAATGTAGTTACTTGGTTTTAGGTTAAACTGAGCTTTAATTTTGGAGGTAAAATTTAAGTCATTTCCTGTCAAATTCAAGTTGGTGCTTGACAGATGTTATCAGCAGCTGGACCACAGATCCTGGTTCAGCTCACACAACAGAAATAAGTCTCTGCATCTTTGTGAAGTCAATGAGTTAGAGCCCAAATAACATATGATTTCAAAACAGTTTTACTAAAGTAGAAGTGCTCTTTTCATATAAGTCTGTTAGAAAAATATGATAATTTCCTGCACTTACACATCTATGACTTATTTTCAAATGAAGAACCTACTTTTTATGACCCATACAGTCATTAATTTTGTAGAAATGGTGACAATTTTATTCCAACTTCCATCTATTTATCCACACATTATGAAATATAGGTGAATTTTCAATAAGTCAAGCTCACATCAGGACTTCAATACTGGCCTGATTTAAGTATTAATGCCTTTTAATGTTTTAAACGTCGCTCTGCATGAGTCACCTGTAGTGTCAAATATGTTCAAGTGTCCACTAACAACAATACATGTGATAAAAAGTGAATATTTATTTCATATAAAGTTATTACAAGACAGATTGATGAAAAGCTTTTCCAGATTTCACCTACATGCTGACGCCTCTTAAGCAAAAAACGTATTATCATACTATATGTCGGCACAGAAAATATATTACATCATACATCATAAATCTTACATAGTAGCATTTTATACACATGGCCGTACTTCAACAGGCAGGTAAGAATTTGATAAATGTACAAGTATTTACAGGATTTATGGAGATGTTTGTCGTTGTTTACTGGTGTCGGGTTTGCCTGCAGATCTCCATCTGCATATTAAATGAGTATAGGAACACATGCACATGGCTACATCGGGGACAATGCGAGTCGATTCCAGAAAGCTCTGCAGCTCTGCAGACTGTTCAGATTGTCTTAAACCACACGGATTCAAATGTCGAGAGAAAAAGTCCTCAGCATGCCCTTTGGAGTTCTCCGTCATAGTGAGGAACCAGCTTCACCTAAATCAAGTCCCGGTCACACTGAGAGATAATCCACAGCTCTGGACTTCGAGTCCCAAAATCACAGAGACAAAACTCCTGCAGGTTCATGTGGATTCAGAGTCTGTGTGCCTGCTGGCTTCTCAGGGTTCAGTCTCGTGCCAGTTCTGGCTCAGCCGGTTCTTCCCCAGCCTCCTCTTGCTCTTGGACTTGTGCTTGTGCAGGAGCTGCGGCGGCGTCAGCGCCGGCTCCTCGAACTTGTTGCCCGACTCGTTGTGCTTGCTGGAGTACCTCTTGCACTTGCAGGAGGTGACCACGGTGATTTTGTACGTTCTCGTGCTGCCGTCCTGGCACTGCAGCTGGATGCGCTGGGTGCGTGTCTTGTCGGTGACGCAACGCCAGTCCTGGTTGCCGCCTCGGCGGCCCCAGAGCTTCCTGCTGTAGGCGCCGCCGATCCAGTTTTGAAGCATCTGAGCTGGGAGACACTCGCCGGTGCACACCAGCTCCTTGATGGGGTTGATGCTGGTGCAGTGGCCGTCGGAGATGTACTTCGTGGACCGCAGCTCTCTGCATCCGATTTGGCTTCGTTCTGTGGAAAGAGACAAGGAGAGTTATGAGGAAGAAGAATCTGACAGTTCAGGACTGCAACTATTGATTCTTTTCTCGATTAATCGATTTGTTGTTTGGGCGGTAAATGGTGAAAAATATGAATCACTGACTCTGAAAGCCAAGATGACGTCTTGTTTTGTCAGCAACCTAAAAATATTCAGTTTACTGAATAAAAAAAACTACATTTTCACACTTAAGAAGCTGGAATCTGCCTTTTTATGCCTCAAAATGTTACTCAAACGGATGAATCGATCATCATATTTTCTTATTAATCAATTAGTCATTTTGTCAATAAAATGTTCAAGAAGTCAAACGAGCTCCTCAAATATCTTCTTTTCCCAACAGTCAAAAAACACCAAACATCTTTTAGATTTTGACTTGAGATTTTGAATTAAATTGAGCAACACAGCTAATAGATTTGTAAAAATTGGTTAAGATTCCATTTTTATTGATCGATTGATGGACTAATTGCTGCAGCTTTGATGTCAGATTTAGTTCTCTGAGGGATTTGAATTAAAACGTCCTTTTCAGACTAATTGAGACAACAAAACTTCACATCACAGCGACTCAATAAAGGTGAACATGTGACAATGACTCTGTACATTATACTAGTTATGAGCCACTTTGTAGCCTCAGGTAACTCACAGGAGCTCAGAGAAGCAGCACAATAGCTTGCTGACCTTTCTACTTCAAAAAAAAAAAGTTGAATAATTACGACATGTGAGGATGAAAACTGTGTTTTTCATCAGGAGGATTACGTCTGTGCAGCCGCTGCGACCGTCACAAGATTCTGCTGCAGGCTACAAACAAACACTGTAACCGGAGATCCGGTCCATTCACACACCTCCGCGACACCCCTCTCCCTTCGCCTCTGTCAGTTTGATGAATGAACAGCACCGAGGCTCTCCCCTCTTTCCTCTCTCTTACTCCCCCAGCCTCCCTCCCTCCCTCCCTCCCTTCACGGTCGAGCTGCTGAGAGACTTCCACAATCAGAGGCTTCCTGTTTACAGGAGAACACCTCCATTCAGACGGCGGCTACACGGCACGTCTCATCCCCGCCTGGACGACGGCCAGCCAGGTGTGTGTTACACTGAGTGCGGCCGCAGATCACGATGGAAAGAAGATCAATGGCCAACTAGTTTGATACACATTTAGCTGGTTCCAGGTTCTAAAATGTGAGAGTTTGCTTCTTTTCTTTGTTATTAAGGAGAATAAATTAAGAGTCTCAGAGTTTTGGACTCCTGGTTTATTTAAAAAAAAGTATGTTTGAAGCTTTTTTCAACTGGTTAAAGCAACATTATGTAGAAAATGGCGCCTCCCACAGTTTCTGAGTGCAACTCCACTGTCATAAATATGAATTCCAGGTTTGTTATCTACAAATAAAACTCATTACGTCACAACAATGAAGTCACACAGAGCAGAAACAAGCGATGGAGGGCGGAGACGCCATCCACCCTGTTCCAAGACACTGAGCCATCAACATGACTTTGAAGCTGTGATTATAAAGTAAAAAGTTACATGAAGTTGATTTAAATGTGAAGATCTGCTGCTTTTCTTTGTCACTCGTGTCAGTAAATGAAGAGTGTTTGTGTTTTGGACTGTTGGTCGGATTAAAAGAAGCGATATGAAGACGTCACTTTGGGATCTGGACTGAAAATAATCCGCAGATGAAGCGACTACAGTGATGATGAAACATGAGACACCTTTTTATAACATTCCAGCAACTTTACATCATTACTTTATATTTGTTTACCAATCTATATATGCAGGACTTTTGCAAATAGCAGCGGCATGATACTCTAAAGAGTTTGTCTCAAATCTTTAGTTTGTGCAGGTGTGTGTGTGTGTGTGTTAATGATGATGGGATTAAGTGCCTGATTAAAGATTAGAGATGCAAATGTGAGAGGCCGATACTGATCTTTATCCAGCATGCACACTTAAATGAAGAAAAGGGCAGAAGTTAAATAAAGTAATTAAAAATTGGAAAATAGAGAAGGAAGAGTTCTGTTCTCTCTTGTCTGTTATTAAAGCTCCTTAGGCTACAAAATCTACTGATAGTGTACAATTAAACTACAGTCATCCATCACAAAACCATTTAACGTTAGTGTACAAACATTAGGACAGTTTAATAACTATGTATTTGTTTTAAAACAGCAGAAAATACAATAAAACACGTTATAACTGAGCTTCTTTACAGAACAACAACACAGCTGTGACACTATTCCCTCTCTCCCCAAGCTATAATAACAATAATAATAATAATAATAATAATAATAATAATAATAATAATAATATATGATATATGATATATGATGAACCCTCCTCTCCACTCACCGCTTCTCTCGTGCGCCCCGCCGCTCGCGCCTCCTCTCCCGCCGTTCCGCGCGCGGTTCAGCGTCACGTTGCTCTGGACCTCCGGAACCGGCGCGCTCACATGCGAGAACAGCAGCTCCGTGGCGTCGTTCTTCAGGGCCTGGCAGCTCCTCAGCAGGACGCACAGGACCACCAGGGAGTGCCACGACTCGTACGCGCTCAGGTGCATGGCTGCGGAACGTGGAGGTGTAGGTCCGACTGGAGGCAGACTGGTGCTGGGTGAGGAGCGCGTGGGTCCCGGGGTTTTATACGGCCGGCACCGCCTCGAGCTCTGGCAGCTACTCAGGTGCGTCTCTGTAGGGAGGCTCTGATTGGTCGTCACGGATGCGCGCTCGGAGGATAAAACCCCGCCTACGGCTTTTATTTTGAAGAGATTCGAAATGTTGGATGCTGGAGAGGATAATGAGGGTGATGATGATGACGATGGTGATGGTGATGAGGGTGATGATGGGATTACATGCCTGAGTCGTTGCTCATCAACATCTGGTTGTTTGTTCTATTCAGCCGACAACATTCTGATGATATAATGTGTTTATAAGACACGAGATCAGATTTATCACAGATATCTTGGACTTATTTCCACTGTTTTCACTCAACAGACACACAGACAACCACTTAATATACCCAACATAAATAAATATTGTGTAATAACTTTGTAAGTAGAAGATTTAATCATCTGAACCATCAATTACAATGTCAGGCAAAAACAAAGTTGTATTAAGTCACCTCATCACCATCAACAGCACATTAATTCTGATTAAAAGTATTGAAAATCATAATATCTGAACCCGAATCTCTTTAAAGTCGAGTTTAGTTTCATATTTATTTGGTGATGCAGCAGCTTCTATATTTTAAATGAGACAGAAACAGTGTTTTGCACTTTTTAAGTCTGAATAGACAATATCAGCTATATTAAAACTATATTATCTAAGAACAAAAGGTGTATTCAGTTGCAGTTTCTCAGGTTATAAAATATCTTTATGTAACTATAAAACCAGAGGAAACAATGTGATCTTATTTGATCACATTGTTTCCTCTAGTTTTATAGTTAGATCACATTGTTTTCCCTAGTTTTATAGTTACATAAAGATATTTTATAACCTGAGAAACTACAACTGAATACACCTTTTGTTCTTAGATAATATAGTTTGTCATTATTTTGTCCCAGCGTCTAACAATAATGAGTTAAGTGCCACAAAATGACTGGAAAGTTTCCAGAAATAATGGCATAGTATCTCTTCTAAACCTTCCCAGTATTTTGTCCCACCATTTGGCGTTTACCTTCACAAAACCTCTTGACATAACTATCTTTATTTTTAGATACTAAGTCAATATTTCAAGATACTTCTGTGCATTTTACTCACTTTACGTCAGCCACGTCCGCTCAGCCGTAAACCAGATGCACACAAACTCAGATGAGCCGTGAATTTTCCTCTGAAATGGTTAAAAGTCTCTGACATCTGCTGTGCTGCCCTGTGTGTCGGACGAATCACAGAAATGATTGCAAACATTATTTGACCCTGATCCGGTTCCACAGCTGCTGGTTATTAACCACCAGTCTTCAGTAGTGATGGAGCATTAATCACTACATGTGTACACGGCTGATGATTCCAGACGCCGGCTTGTGTTTTACCTTCTGGTTTTGGATGTTCTCCACGCTGTGACTTGCCTTTTTCTCTCTCGGGCACACGCTTAATTCAAGAATGAAAGCTGATATTGTCTTGTGTTGTAATTTGCTGTCTGTCGACGGCATCCTCCCCGTGCCTCACCTCTCAATCCCCTGTCAGTTCCACGTCTAACGATCCGAGTGCCCAGACTAACTGGAGTCTTTGTGTCCGCTGCACAAAACAAGCACAGATATAATTACTTTTGTGGGCAACATTCAATCCCGGCTTGTCTTACTGATTTGAAAAGAGGCGTCGTGCAGAGACACTAATTGTTGCTCATGAGGATGAAAGTCGATACGCGGATCACTTGTTGGTTTTTATTATCACACGAGCACATTTTTAAGGGCTGTGGTCCCTTTTTTTTTTCAGGATGAAGAGCGAAGTGAAGGCCCGAGGATGTTTTCTTTCTTCTCTCGAGTGAAAAGGTTATCATTTTTAATCAGTGGTGGAGGAGGAGGGAACACACAGACGGGGCAATGCCACGAAGACTTCAGGGGAAAAAAGTGCATGAATGTTTGGAAAAAATGTATCTGAGAACCACCACTTGTGGTTATTGTCAGGATTTTAAATCTGGAAGAAAAGTAAGAAAGAAGAGGGAGACGAGAAGGAAAGAAAAAAGGAAATCTTCAGAAATATCGAAAAATCAAAAAGAGAAATAAATGTGGATGCACCTGTCAACTCGCATTTGTCTGGGACCATTTTTAATGGTTTGGACTCTTAACTTCCAGTGAAGGGAAATCTTAATGTGACTGCAATGTTATTTTCATTATTTGTGTTTGTGTATGCCTCCACGGACAAAACCAGGTCGTTAGAAATAGAAATAATATAGAAATACTTTTCCAAGGTTGGTGTGGAAGAAGAACTTGGCAGAGTTGTGACCTCAACCCCATCCAACAGCTTCGGGATGAACTGATACGCCGACTGAGAGCCAGATCTTATCGCCCAACACCATCGACCGTTTGGCCATGTCACGTATTTTAGAACAGTTTCATACACATTTGCTGAACGCCTCAACCTTTGTGTTCTCCTGTGGAGCTAATGCAGCGTGCAGGAATGAGCTACTGGTGGACGATTTAGCCAAATCTAGCCTACTGTTGATACTTTTATTCCATAATTTTAAATAATGTCTTTGACTTCAGGCGGAGGGAGAATAAAAACTGACTTTGATGAAGAAATTACAACTGTGTCTCGGAGATTATGTCAGCTAACACTAAACGCTAGCTGGGTTAAGCTAACGTTAGCTTAATGCGCTGGTTGAAAACTCTGTTCCCAGTTTACTTTTTAAAGTTTCAAGCCAAAACAAAAGTCTTGTAACAGCAATCTCCATTGCTAGTCTACATATTGTACATGATTTTACAGTGAAAGATTGAAGCTAAAGCTACATGACCCAAGTCAAGCGTTAGCATCCACACCAGATGATCTATGCGGAAGGATGTTATTATACAGCAGAGTAGAGCTAGCTAGCTAGCAAATCATTTTTGCTTGCATATTCAAAAGTATGTTTTTATTTTTAAAGATAAAGACAAAAGGTTATGAATGTGTTTGGCAAGTAACGTAGCTGAGGTGTTAGCTTAAACTCTGTTAGCATCCAGTATTCATGGCGTCCACACAGCAGCGAAATATGACAGCTGTTAATGTGCTCATTAAGAAAAACAAATTTATTTTCTTCCCTTTTTTTAACCCTACAAACTAATGTAGGAACTTAATAATGATTTCTGGCCTTGGAAGTTTGGCTGTTATTAGCAGTAGCTAGTTAGCCAGACAGGCTAACGAAATCAGCTCACATTGAAGTGTAAAAACAGTTTAATCAATTAATTTGTTCCTATGTTTTGGTTGTGGAAGTGAAAAAAGACAAACATCCTTTTTTAACAATGTGGAGTACAAACACGTACATTTAGTGAATCATATCTGTTTCTGTAACTCGCCATCTTAGCACCAGAGTGTTAAAACTGTACTTGTGCCTTCCTGACTCTGGTTTTAAATCTCCTCCGCAGGTGAACCCGGTCTGTCATTAAACTTCACACTCAGCTTCTGTTATTGTTTCCTCTCTTTTGTTCCTCCTCAAACAGAAGACACCAGAGGCTCATTCACTGCACTTCCGAGGGGAAAATAAAGGACAACATGGCCGGCTCTCCTCAGAAGACTATTTACACTTCGACGCCCCTCTGAGCTTCTCATGGGACCGGCTCGGATGAATGCTGCACAGTGAATACGATCGGCCTCCCTGCTGGCTTTTGTTGCCCTCCACTATGTAAAGAAACAGAAAGCTGAGAGCCGACTCCCTCTCGGAGCAGCGCTGAAAGTTTGCAGCAGGAATCCACTCGCCCTCGAACCCTCATGGGAAATGAAAAGGTGGCTGGTGTTAATAGCATATTGACAAGCAGCATGGCAGGAGTGTGTGCATGATCAGGAAGCGCCCACATGCAGCAATGCGAGGTGTGGCGAGGGCGACCGTGAGGGGAACAAAAGGAGCGCACAACACTGGAACAAAGCCAAGGAAGAGAGGTCATTGTGGCAGCGGGGTTTGGCAAAAATCCCAAAAGAAGACATACAATGGACGAAGGGCTGTGTGTCATTCATTGCTGTTATTCCCAGAGATTATATGACCATTAATAGCACTTGTTTTCTAACTATTAGCATTGTTACAGTCTCTCACAGTCTTTGTTTATGAAGTCACAGGCTTTCCACCACACCTCGACGTCTTCATTAGCACATAGAACCGGCTCAGGTGTTACTGTATGACTTAAGTCTTGAAACAATTCACTTCTGACAGCAACAACGCTTTCAATCAAGACAAGATATTAGTGAAGTATTCGAGGAAAATGTTAGTTAAGGTTAAAGCTGAATGTTGCAACTTTACGTTTGCTTAGGTTGAATTTCCTAATTTCTCTCTCATCACGACGCTGCGTTTGTGCTCTGGCTCGGAAAAAAGCATGGTTTGGTTTATAGGCCTGTTTTGGTCGTCAGGATCACGGCTTTTGGTCGCCACTAAAAATGCTGAGAATATCCCCAAGTATCCTTACAAAACACACAACTGCTTCTGACGTGAAAAAAACAGATGTAAATACCCTCAAATGTGCTTAAAATATCCACTCGAACTGCAGTTGACTGGCAAAAGCTTCATTCTCAAGGATTCAGTATCAATAATCAGGATCCACAGAGATCAGACTATTTGCATTTTTTTCTCTCTCTTGAAAATTAGAGGTGAAACAACCAAACGCATTTTCCATCCAGAACCAGTCAGGAGGTAATTAGCGTAGCTTAGCATAAAAATGGAGTTATATGAAAAAAACTGGTCTGGCTCTGTGAAAGTTAACAAAAATCTGCCTCCCAGCACTGCTAAAGCTTAATGAACACATAGTGTCTTATTTTTAATCCTGTAAACAGAAATGTGAAAGTTATAATTTGCTTGTTGTAGATTGAATCATGTGCCACATCCACAGCTGATAAACGACGTGATGGATGTATGGATAAATTGTTTTTATCAGGCAATTGTCACAGTCCTTCAAAATCAGAGTTATATTTACATTTCTGTTAGTGTTCAGATTTAACAATGAAGACACACAGTGCTTATTAAAAAAGTAACTTGTTTGAACTTTGGAGAAAAGTCGGGCTAGCTGTTTCGTCCTTGTTCCAGCTAAGATAGGCTAAGCTAAGCTAAGCTAAGCTAAGCTAGGTGCTGCACTGTTGTATTTCCTTACAGACATGAGAGTTTCATCTTCTCATCTCACTTGGGGGAAAAAGTGATCAGTAACAATGACTGTCTGTAACTTGTAAGGGGAACTAAAAGTACAATATTTTCTTTTGACAAGTTTGTGGAAGAAAAGTAGGACTCCAAATACTCAAACTGGTGAAACAGCAGTAAATACAGCGATGAGTAAATGTAATCAGTTACTTTCCACCACTGGAGGCTTCACTCATCTAACAATGAAATCAGCTGTTTGACTTTGAATGCAAAGAGAAATTCTTGCACATCATCAGGAACCTCAGTGTGAATAAACCTGAGAACTAAAACTCAATTCTGGTGAAACACTGTCCTCTGCTGGATGTTTGACCTCCCTGCAGGTGAATGATGCAGCTACTTCACCTCTAATCTGAACCAAATCAACAGGTAAATACTGTAAATCCACCAAAGTCCTGTCACGAAACACAAACCAGCATTAAAATGACAACTTTGTTT